>CM028231.1:20796379-21396379 GCA_016432845.1 Psidium guajava
CAAGAACGATTAGTGGCGACTCCAAATTTCAAAATCATTTAAACAAAAACCAAAGTTGCGATTCGGTAGGGCTTGGGAGGGTCCGTGTTAGATTAGTCAAATCTAATTAACCTAATAATCCGTTAACCCCTTTAAAATTTAAAAAATTTTTTAGAGGGTCGCGACAGCTTGGTGACTCCACTAGGGACGGGATTTTTAAATTTTCGAAAAAAGATACCAATTGGAATACTTGAATTTTTTCGAAATTTTAAAAGTCTTAGTGGACTTAGGCCAATGAAAATTTCATGGATATCTCGCTTCTGGCGATTTTGCTTGGGACTCATTCTATAGGTGTTATATGTTTTTGCAGGATGGGAGTTATAAGGGGCGGAGTGTTTGGCTAACCCATTTGTTTTGCAGGCTTGGTGTTGGGATTATGTTTAATTTCACACATTTTTAGAAGCGCTGTTTTGATATCAATTGTCGTGCATGTCTTGCATATTCTGAGGATCACAACACCTGCACACACAAGCGTCTAAACCCAAGTCGCGAAATTTTTCCTAGGTAACCATAGATAGGGATCGAATATGCAAAGCTCCTGCGTCGATTGCGCTTGGGTTGACCATATTTTATCCCGCTCATTATCTGAATTGACAATTCTTCCCATTGTGATTTGATTGCGCGGAGGGTAAGGTTGTCAATTCAGATAGTGGGGGCCTTTTAGGTCCATACCCTGTCTCTCCTTCTTTTATTTTCTAGAGTTCACTCCTCACTTGAGTCATGCGCATGACTATGTGATTTGCATTTCTCCAAGGTAAAAGTAAGTTCTCTAATTTTATCTTGTATTTATTTTCGGTCGGTTCATGCTAGGTGTTAGTCAGTTTTTGAGCTTGATATTATGACCATTCTTTTAAAAGAAAATAAAAATTAAATTTGTCCCTCATTTCTTTTAAAAAAAATTTTGAAAAAATGATATGAAAAATCCCTTCATGGGAATTTTATTAACCAATAAGGGATTTTTGTCATGTTTTTATTACTTCAATAAAAATGAAATTTTCCTGACAAATTTACCTCTGAAAATTTATTCTGATAAAAAGGAAATTCCTTCAAAAATTTTAGTAAACGTCAAGAGATTTTGTCACATTCCTTAAAAAAATAAAATAAAAAAAGAGTAATAAATCTGCAAAAAAATTCTGTATTAACCCATTTCTTCCTAAGGGAATTTTTTTTTCTGATTTCTCTATAAAATATAAAAATCAAATTGGACTAATATAGGAGTCATGGATCGACATTCCTTGTGTCACATACTAATTATATCATTTTCTTTTGCAGGGAGATCCTAGATACCCTAGACGGGTGTAAAAATTAAGTTCAAAATATATCAAGAATCATCTTCAGAAATACCAAAAGACGAAAAACACCGAGGCTTCAACCGTTAATTCCGGGGGGCAAACGAACACTGTCCATCTTTGACAGACAGAGTTATGTCAATCCGTAAACTTGTATGGGCAGTGTATTCTGATATGACGGTGGATTTATACTGATTAAACACGGGGGCATATTTAATGTATTGCAGAGGATCCCGCGTCTTTTGAAAGATAATATGGATTATATAATCAGAACCCATGAAACAAATACCTTTACCTGATTAAATCAACTACAGACCGATCTTAAAATTTCCTCTTATCCGAAACATGCGGAGGGCTTTAGAGGACCGAGGTTCTATTAATGAACGTGGCCCACAGGAATTTCTCCCGACGCTACAGGCGACCGACACGAGCAAGTGGACGCCGAAAGAAATAAAATATGGATAAAAGTGGGCACACAACAGGTGGCCGGATTTATTACCAGCGCACTGATCGAGTTGTCATAGCGTTATTGTTTGTGATCTCAAGATGGATAGTGGGGGCCACCGCCGAATCCTTCATCAATGTTCTCGATATCATCGTCTGGAGCAATTAAACAAGAACATCAAGAAAAACATTAAGCCTCGACATCTTCGGTACCTCAAATCGTTCTGTTATACTATGCGGAAGAAACGATAGCAGGAAAATTAAACAAAAAAAAACACGTGAAGCTTTTCTTTCATTCCATTCATCAAAGAGCATTACAACAGCTCACTGGGGAGGAAAAGTAAAGCCAAACTGAGCCCTGATAACCATTACGAAGGAGCTCAACTGACTCTCCAAACAGTTGATGCTCCGGGTGCACCGGGCGTTCTCAGGATCAAGCTCCGCGAGCCTAAAGAAGAGGTGATCGCGCTTCTCCTTAGCCTAGGCCATACTGGCCTCGTAATGCTCGACAGCAAACTCCAAGTCCGAAATCGCCGCCCTCTCAAAAGCAATATCTGCCGTAATGTCATCAAGTCTCTCCTGCAGCCAACCGCATTTGCACCTCATCATAATATTGCTCGGCTCCTGTTCGGCGTAAGTTCGGACCAAGGCCAGACGGTCCACCAACTTTCCCCTCTCACGAACTAGCCACGAAAGCTGATCATTGGCAAACTTGAAGGCTTTCTTGTGATTATCAGCCATAAATGTGACTATTTCCAGACGCTCGTGCCGGTCTCGATAACGAGCTTTCACGACGGCAGTCACAATGACCGTCTCATAAGCGCGGTTATAGGCAGCCAGAAAATTAATGAAGAGGGTCGGGAAGTTCCGATACTCCCTCCCCAGTTGGGTACCCTCAACAGAAGCAGCGTCTAGGGTCCTGAATAAACCGAGGATTTCAGCCTCAACGGTAGAGTTTTGGGCTATATGAGCGTAACCTCTACCAAGAAGATTGTAGAGTCTCTCCCACCCAGCCAGGATTTCGGCGGAGAAGGTATGGTTAGGAGAATTGGCCATTTTTGAAAGCAGATCACGAAAGAAAGGAGGAGAGAGGCGAGGCAGATGATCGGAATGCGAAGGTGATAATCTGCTTCAATTTAAATAATGATTTCACAGGGGCAGTCCTTATTGGTCGAGTTTTTTCTATCTACCATTCTCTGTCGGCAACACCCCCGCTGGCTCGAATTCCAGTCAAGCGGCAACCTCAAGCTGAGCAGACCCGACGTCTCTGCAGAAAAGTTGGACGGGCTGCCACCACTTTGAAAAAGAAAGAATAAAAAACGAGCTGAGTGGGAGACAAAGAAATTTTCGGAAGAAAAGGAGATACGACTCGTCTTTATTGGAGGACTCGCCAGTAAATCGACGGTGGAGATCTTGACAAGGGCCCTCTACCACGAAAAGAAAAAAGGAAGACGAACTGAGCGAGAAACAAGGATTTCCCCTTTGATCAAAAGCTGAATATCAGATTTTCTCCCTCGAAAAATCTAATAGCACTGCCCGTGAAGAGGGAAGTCGTTGCTATTGCCAGAGAGAGAACTTGTCCTCATTTGATAATGAGAGTTCATTCGCAAGAACTCGCAGGAGAAAGATAGAGAGGAAGGAGTTCTCGTGGGAGAGGAATTCAAAACCTTCACCATCAAAGCATCGGCTTTCAAAGCCTGTTACGAGAAACCATCGACGATCCCGTGATCCCTCAAGTCCAAGAAGACATCCTGAGGCGGTCTCGAGTCGGCAGTCCTAGATCCAGAAATATGTCGAGCATTAGGGAAACGGGCGCATGTTCAACCCTGGTCGAAGCTAATGAAGTTCCTTACCCTGAGGGTCTACTGGTCATGGCCATTGACGGTAATCCAGTCTCTCTGTCAATCCTTGTTACCGTATTGAGAAAATAAGGCCCAACTAAGCAAAGCACATATGTGGCAAGCTCAAAGTGAAGGGCAACTCGGGACATACAATTCAATCCAATCCAAATGAAGGAACTTCCTCAATTCAAATTCAATGGAAGTATACACAAGGGTAAAACAGTATCGTTCCAATTTTTCTAGAATATGAAGAACATATACTGCCGCATTCTCTTTCATTTTTGCAGGGGAAGTCTCTACTGGCCAGATTTTCCTGTCTACCATTCCCTATCAGTATCATCTCCGCTACTCGTCTCCAATCTCGAGCCAAGCAAATCCGACGTCTCTACGGAAAAGTTGGACGGGACGCCACTACTTTGAAAAAGAAAGGATAAAAAATAAGCTGAGTGGGAGACAAAGACATTTTCGGCAGAAAAGAGATACGACTCGTCTTTATTGAAGAACTCGCCAGCAAATTGACGGTGGAGACAGCAACAAGGGGCCCCCTTCCACGGAAAGATGGAAGGAGACGAGCTGGGCGAGAGATACGATGAAAAGAAAATCGAGAAAGCCAGAACACTCGAGAGAGGCAATACAGTTGCTAAACCCACGTCCAATTTTAAAGGAGACATCTTCTTGATAATTCTCATTCGTGCTCGAAAGAGAGACTCTTAAAGCATATGCAGTCTCCCAGAAAAATCCAGAGAGTGAAAATACAAGAAGAGATATCAAACTTTGAGAAATCGTTAACCAAATCGAAGATGTCTCAACCCAACACACTTGAAAGTTATCGTTACTTGCTGAATATGGGAGAGGAAGAGTTCGAAGCCATATTTGGGATCGAGCCTATGGAGCCCGGCCCTTCCACCGACGACGTCCAAGAGCCCGGTAAGGACAATGACAACAACGGTAAAGGTCAAAAGAAGCGTTACCGTCGCCATACTGAGGAGCAAGTACGAAAGCTTGAAACTTTCTTCAGAACGTGCCCTATGCCAGACGGCAAACAAAAAATGGAACTGAGTCAAGAGCTAGGACTTGAACCTTCGCAAATCAAGTTCTGGTTTCAAAATAGACGAACCCGAATGAAGACTCGTCATGAGCACAACGAAGCCGAGTTTCTAAGAGTTGAAAATGAAAACCTCCGAGCGGAAAACAAGATATATAGAGAAACTTTTGACTCCGCCACCTGCCCCAACTGCAATAGCCTCCTCCTCACCCTCGATGAAATGTATGATCTGAGGATCGAAAATGCACGTTTAAGAGGTGAGTTAGACCAATTTATAACAGGATCGAGTTCTGTTGGAGTAAGGTACAAAAGGACCAATGATACTGGATCAGCATCAATACCTCCCGAGGAAGAAGGGACAGATCACCACCAAGCGGACATTGACGATGATCTTTTCGCCATAATCAACCAGTTTGATATCGGTAAAGCATCGGGACTGTGATGCACTTGTTCAGCCAGTGACCACCAGACCTTCAATATGGCCGATGCATACCTAATTTGGGATGAAGCAAGCTGATCATGGGAGAGCCTGCAGAGGAAGCAGAACTGATCCTGAATGAGTGAATGTGTTTTATTTCCTTGCGTGATATGTTTTTCTGCTTTTGTGAAAGTGTAAAAGCAAGGAGTAATAATCCGACTTCCCCCTATTAAATGCTCGAATCCGCCACCTCACCAACCTCGCGACGAATTGATGGCGAGTGAAAATCGACATAAACCTGAAGGGTAACTCCGTATCGTTTCAATTTACCCTCAGTTGCTCCAAGTTTTAAAATTAAGCCCCTTCTATTCTCAGGAAATTGCAAATCGACCCGAGAACGCAATCATATCCGAATACAGGTTGGATAAAATTTGGGGGCAAATCAACTCATGGGCATTACCACGGGATAGACAGCTTCGGACAAAGGAAAGTACAAGCGAAAGACGCGAACAATCTCAGAAATGGGTAATTCTGTATCGTTCTAATGTGCACATAATCATCTCAAGTCTTGAATTGTCTTATTCCATTCTTAACAGGGATTGCAAATTACCTCGAGAAATACCGTAACATGGCCCAAGGTGATACAACAGGGCTGCGTTATTCCCAAGGATTAACCCTTGAAAAGAAAGCCCCATGGACACCTACGGTCCAATGGACCGAATGGTATGGGGGATGACAGTAGGTCCGAACTATTCCGAGTTCGATCCCCAAGGGTGGGGAATGTTGTATGTATTATAAATAAATGAAACAACTTTTTGTGCATTTCTTTTTTTACAAACAGGAATACTCGACGAGTAATATCAAAGTCAGTATTTTACCATAGTCTTCCCATAATGGTGAGGCGCCCAACAAAAGTCGAGGAAAATTCAATCCAACAAAACTGGTAAAAGACTCGTGCAAGACATTCAAGATGAAGGGTAAATCAGTATCGTTTTCAATTTATCCCTTTTAATACTGGCTGATATGTCTCTTTTTCTTTTTACAGGAAATATTTACACTAACATTTAACATGTTGAAGGAGACAAATCCAAAAGAAAATTATGATCATCTGACAAGATCTATTCTGGTGAAAAATGGGGCAAATTGATCACAAGCTCTGAAGCGAAAAAGCAAATATGTCTTCCTTATCTCGTTTGATTTCGAGAATAATTTCTCTGCTTTTTACAGGGGCATTCAACCGCTAAACCGTGGCGGTCGCTGTCATTAAACAAACCGAAATGCTCCCTCACCCATATGCTTCATCACGTAGAGACAAAGTTTGAGACGAACCACCCCTCGACATAAGGAGTAGGCTTCCCAATTTGTTCGGTCCGCCCACATACCAGGGGCAATTGAAATCCGCCCATATTTGCACATTATATAAACACACGTAATGCTAAAAAATTGTCACATCTGCATTGTGCTTACACAGTTCATGAATTATGTATGACTATTCCGTGTGTTTAACTTACCAACTCCAACTTAGAGCATAAACTGCACAGGAGACATCAAATGTGCAGAATGGGGCATGACAGGATGAGGAAAGGCAAACCATTTCCACGCAAGTCTAACATTTTAATTTACAGATAAACAGCCTTTCCCCAGAGTGAGAGAAGGCCCTTTCGGATTGAAGTCCCCCATTCAGATTACATTCGAGGCGTTCATACTATGAGAACCTCCTTAAACAGAATTGGTAATGCAAGCTTGACAGAATAGTTTTGCATGATCCATATTTGGATTGATTGCATCATGAGTTATCACACAGACTACTTCTAATCATTGTCGACTTGGTTGAATAGTTTTACATGAACCGATCAACTCATTGATGAAAATGCTTGCACATGTTACCTCTGATACTGCCTGACAGGCAACACATTCCCAATGTTCAAACTACCTTCCAAAGTCTTGAAATTCATTCAGCGATTATTGAATGAACAAGCCTGGTTGTCGAGAAGCCACCAAGCATTTCTTCCAAATTCTCAGGTAAGTATATCTTCAACTTGAACCTTTCAAGAGAATGAATTCTGACGGTTGTTGGGGTACTCGAATCCATTGCGGTACATACAGGTATCCACCTTCTTCAATAAAGCATGATTTGTCTCAAGGACAGAAATGTTCGAGACCTTTTGATCTCTGCCTCTTTGGTTTATTCCTAAAGCGACAGGATAATATAATTTGGGTTTGAGCTTCTGCAGGATTCCTGATCTTTCCAGATTCCAGAATGGCACCCTTTGAGGTACACCAAGTCCTTCTTACAGGCAAAATAAGTCCTTCTTACAGGCAAACCAAGTCCTTCTTACAGGCAAATCAAGTCCTTCTTATAGGCACAAAGTCCTTCTTACAGGCAAATCAAGTCCTTTTTACAGGCAAAACAAGTCCTTCTTACAGGCACAAAGTCCTTCTTATAGGCACAAAGTCCTTCTTACAGGCAAATCAAGTCCTTCTTACAGGCAAAACAAGTCCTTCTTACAGGCACAAAGTCCTTCTTAAAGGCAAAAAAAGTCCTTCTTACAGGCAAAAAGTCCTTCTTACAGGCAAATCAAGTCCTTCTTACAGGCATAAAGTCCTTCTTATAGGCAAACCAAGTTCTTCTTACAGGCACCAAGTCCTTCTTACAGGCAAACCAAGTCCTTCTTACAGGCAAACCAAGTCCTTCTTACAGGCAAAACAAGTCCTTCTTACATGCACAAAGTCATTCTTACAGGCAAATCAAGTCATTCTTACAGGCAAAACAAGTCCTTCTTACAGGCAAAACAAGTCCTTCTTACAGGCATAAAGTCCTTCTTACAGGCAAATCAAGTCCTTCTTACAGGCACAAAGTCCTTCTTACAGGCAAATCAAGTCCTTCTTACAGGCAAACCAAGTCCTTCTTACAGGCACAAAGTCCTTCTTACAGGCAAATCAAGTCCTTCTTACAGGCACAAAGTCCTTCTTACAGGCACAAAGTCCTTCTTACAGGCAAATCAAGTCCTTCTTACAGGCACAAAGTCCTTCTTACAGGCACAAAGTCCTTCTTACAGGCAAATCAAGTCCTTCTTACAGGCATAAAGTCCTTTTTACAGGCAAATAAAGTCCTTCTTACAGGCAAAGCAAGTCCTTCTTACAGGCAAATCAAGTCCTTCTTACAGGCACAAAATCCTTTTTACAGGCAAAACAAAGTCCTTCTTACAGGCAAACAAAGTCTTTCTTACAGGCAAATCAAGTCCTTCTTACAGGCAAATCAAGTCCTTCTTACAGGCACAAAGTCCTTCTTACAGGCAAATCAAGTCCTTCTTACAGGCAAAACAAGTCCTTCTTACAGGCAAATCAAGTCCTTCTTACAGGCACAAAGTCCTTCTTATATGCAAACCAAGTTCTTCTTACAGGCACCAAGTCCTTCTTACAGGCATAAAGTCCTTCTTACAGGCAAACCAAGTCCTTCTTATAGGCAAACCAAGTCCTTCTTACAGGCAAAACAAGTCCTTCTTACAGGCACAAAGTCCTTCTTACAGGCAAATCAAGTCCTTCTTACAGGCAAAACAAGTCCTTCTTACAGGCAAAACAAGTCCTTCTTACAGGCAAATCAAGTCCTTCTTACAGGCATAAAGTCCTTCTTACAGGCAAACCAAGTCCTTCTTATAGGCACCAAGTCCTTCTTATAGGCAAACTAAGTCCTTCTTACATGCAAACCAAGTCCTTCTTACAGGCACAAAGTCCTTCTTACAGGCAAATCAAGTCCTTCTTACAGGCACAAAGTCCTTCTTACAGGCAAATCAAGTCCTTCTTACAGGCACAAAGTCCTTCTTACAGGCATAAAGTCCTTCTTACAGGCAAATCAAGTCCTTCTTACAGGCATAAAGTCCTTCTTACAGGCAAACAAAGTCCTTCTTACAGGCAAATCAAGTCCTTCTTACAGGCACAAAGTCCTTCTTACAGGCAAAGTAAGTCCTTCTTACAGGCAAAACAAAGTCCTTCTTACAGGCAAACAAAGTCCTTCTTACAGGCAAATCAAGTCCTTCTTACAGGCAAAGCAAGTCCTTCTTACAGGCACAAAGTTCTTCTTACAGGCAAAGCACCAAGTCCTTTTTACTGGCACCAAGTCCTTTCTACAGGCACCAAGTCCTTCTTACAGGTATCTCCATGTGGTGACCTACCATACGGGTCAAATCTCAATCAAAATTTAATCAGTAGAATCCTTTTATTAGGAATCTACCATGGTACGACCCACCATACGGGTCAAATGGTATGACCCACCATACGGGTCAAATTTTAATTCAATTTTTAATCAGTAGAATCCTTTTATTAGGAATCTACCATGGGTTGATCCACCATACGGATTCAAGTTCAACCACCCTAAAGTTTTTTTATATAACGAATCCTTAGGTTCTCATTTCATTTTCAGTGGAACAATCATGTCACGACTCTTTTTATTTCCTTGTATTGAGTCGATAAGAATCCAAGTGTCATCTCGTCTTTGAAATGAACCTCTACCGAGCTTCCTTTCAAAGAGGGGCAGCTGTTGACACCTGATTTTTAATCATTTTTTCTATTGCTAAAGTAATAAAAAATCCATAAAAATTAATAAAATTGAAAAATCAACTTTGGGGACCTTAGCCAAGCCTAGGGAACCAATTTTGACCAAAAAACGATTTTTCATATTTTCAGTATTTTTACGTATTTTTTATTTATTTATTTTCGAAAATTAATAGAAAATCCATAAAAATTCATAAAATTGAAAAATCAACTTTGGGAACCTTAGCCAAGCCTAGGGAACGAATTTTGACCAAAAAATAATTTTTCATATTATATATATTTTAATTTTTTTAAAAAAAAATACAAAAATATTTGAAAATTTTGAAAAAATAACATTTGAGGCCAAAAAATACACAAAGATAGTTAATATTTTTATTTTAAATCTATTTTCATATTGGCCATCGCAAATTCAGAAAAATCTAATTCGAGTCACGTGTTCCTTCACGAGTATAATCTCGAATCGGGCCTAAAAAATTTAATTTGAGTCACCTTATTTTTAACTTTCACTTTTTATGAGTTGTGACATTGTCTTCTAATATTTTAAATTTTCATCTTGGCCCAATTATACCCAGAATGACTTAATTTTGCAAAATGGCTTTAATTAAATTATGCATTATTTTCAGCGACAAGTAATGAGCTTAAAGTTGACATGTGGTAAATTTTGGTGTGTCAAAAATTGTGAGGAGATTTGGACTTAAAGAAATATATTTTTTTCAGGGACTGAATTGTAAATACTTAAAATTCAAGGACTAGAGTGTAAATACCTAACTCTTGAAGGATTATTTTACAAATAATAAAAAGAAGAGTTAGTGGATAAATTAGAATAGAGAAGGGAAGATGAAGAAGAGGAGATGAAGAAGAGAAGTTGGAGAAGAATGGATGGAGAAAATAAGATAAGAATAGAGAAGGGAAGATGGAGATGAAGAAGAGTTAGTAGAGAAATTAGAATGGAAGATAAGAATAGAGAAGGGAAGATGGAGATTAAGAAGAGTTAGTGGAGAAATTAGAATGGGAGATAAATATGGAGAAGGGAAGATGAAGATGAAGAAGAGTTAGTGGAGAGATTAGAATGTGAGATAGAGATGGAGAATGGAAGATGAAAATGAAGAAGAGTTAGTGGAGAAATTAGAATGGGAGATAGAGTTAGTGGAAAAATTAGAATGGGAGATAGATGAGGAGGTTATAAAAGGAGGAAGAAGTGAGCTTGAGAAGGGATTCTTGAGAGAGAAAATTTGAAGTGTTTGGGAGAATTTTTTGGAGAGAAAATTTTGGATGTTTGAGAGAGTTTTGGGAGATTGAAGAAAATTTTGAGAGAAAGAAAATACCAAAAGAGAGAGAATTTTGAAGATGATGGGAGTTTAAATCTAGGGGTTATCATCACAAATTCCTTCATCGATCAATATAAATCAAGAGTTCATCCTCGTCAACGAGCAAACAAATTCAAGCTAAGTGTTTTTATTTATTCATTTATTTATGGTTTTACTCGCAAATTAGCACAAATTGTATACACTTTCTCCATCTCCTTTTTCTTCCATATTTTATGTCAGGAGAAGGATATCTTTACGTCAACAGCAAAAATCTCGTCGAGATGCAAAAATCGGCCCAGACAAGCTCCTAAGCTGTCCACCGATTTCTCAACTGATCTGTGACTAAAAGTCCCTCTTAATTCAAAAGAAACTCTCTATATTGGGAACATAGAGAGTGAAAATCAATTATAGAAATCCCTCCCAAAAAAATGGGAGATAAGTACTCTTTCTACTCTTCTGGTTTTAGGTGCAGATTAGCACATATTTTGTATACTAACACTTCACTCTATTTTATGTCAGGAAGCCGCAGCTCTATATCAATGGTCAATCCTATGGAAGCAAAAAATCGGCTTGGAGGAGTCCTCAAGCGCGCACAAATTTCAAATTGTTGAATCAATTCGTTGTATTTCATTTTAAAAAATTCATACCCCAAAATGGAGAGGACAAAGTCCATCCGCAATTTAAATACCTGCACCATAAATCCCAAAGGGAAGAGCCAAGCCAATGCTTAGCCTCCCATTGGAGGTTTTTACTTATAGTAGTTAAATACCTGCAACTTAAATACCTGCACCTTAAATCCCAAAGGGAAGAGCCAAGCCAATGCTTAGCCTCCCATTGGAGGTTTTTACTTACAGTAGTTAGATACCTGCACCTTAAATCCCAAAGGGAAGAGCCAAGCTAATGCTTAGCCTCCCATTGGAGGTTTTTACTTACAGTAGTTAAATACCTGCAACTTAAATACCTGTACCTTAAATCCCAAAGGGAAGAGCCAAGCCAATGCTTAGCCTCCCATTGGAGGTTTTTACTTACAGTAGTTAAATACCTGCAACTTAAATACCTGTACCTTAAATCCCAAAGGGAAGAGCCAAGCCAATGCTTAGCCTCCCATTGGAGGTTTTTACTTACAGTAGTTTAAATACTTGCAACTTAAATACCTGTACCTTAAATCCCAAAGGGAAGAGCCAAGCCAATGCTAGGCCTCCCATTGGAGGTGTTTATTCACTGTCATGTACTTCCTATAATTTAATTTTTGAATCATCAGACCCAAAAGATGAGTAGGTCGTAATACTGCACAGAAGTCGTTAACACACTCCCTCTTTCGGCTTCAGGGAATCTTTAACACTTAAAAAAATATAACAAATAAAAATATATACCATCCATGCATCCTATTTAAAAAGTGAAAACACAAAAGAGAATACCCTACTAGAGCTTTAGGAATAAACCAAGCCTGAGTTGCCGGATTAGGATATCCATGAAATTAAGGTACCGAAAGGGCATTAGTTTTAATTAACTAGTGTAACCAAGTCCCCGAGCTCATAATCTCCGGTTCGCAGGAATAAATTAGTTCTCCCGCTAATTTATTTAGGTTTCTAATCGACCTACCAAGAACGATTAGTGGCGACTCCAAATTTCAAAATCATTTAAACAAAAACCAAAGTTGCGATTCGGTAGGGCTTGGGAGGGTCCGCATTAGGTTAGTCAAATCTAATTAACCTAATAATCCGTTAACCCCTAGAATTAATAAAAATATTTTTAGAGGGTCGCGACAACGGCCCAAGCTCTATACGCCTAGTCTACCAATTCGCAGCCCAAATGAAATGTTCCAAGGCCCAATCCCACTAGCATTGGCCCATCTCGAAGCCCAACTCACCTAATTGCCATTTAGCCTTAAATAACCAACCCTAATCACCTATTTTATGCCTAAACCAAAACCACTAGCCATGAATACCACATGCCACATCCATATACAACTAGCCTAGACTATGATTAGGAGTGAAGCTTACCGGTGGACGTGGAACACGGTGGCGGCACGACGGGAACGGGGTGGACGGGCGGTGAAGTTCTCGGCCTAGGAGGAAATGGCCGAGTTTGGGTCAACAAATGGGATCAAATGGCCAAGGAAAATGAAGACACTAGGGTCGAGACACTTACCAAGGAATGTGGGTAGTCGGAGATGAGGGATGGCGACCGAATGACGGTGAGGATGACGATGACGCGGGCGGAGCTCACAGCGGCTAGAGAGAGAGAGAGAGAGAGAGAGAGATTAGCTCGGCTCACGGGGTTGCTCAAGTCACGAAAATGGGAGGAGAGGGAACTAGGGGACTCACCACACGAGGACAACGGTTAGTGGTGGCGGCAAGGTCGGGCGGTGGACGGCGGATGGTCGGTGGAGGGGCGGCCGAAGAAGGAAAATGAAGAAGAAAATGTAGAGAGGGAGAGGGAGGGAGCTCACGGCCGAAAATGGGGAATGGGGTGAGGAGAGAGAGAAAGTGAGATTTTATCCAAGTTTACTTCAATTCAAAATAGGATAGTGGGAGTTGGTAATGGGGTAATAGTGCTTGGGAGGTGACTTGTACTATGCTTGAATGACATTTGAGTGACACCTTGATGGATTGATGGACAACCTTGGAAATTGAACCTTGAATGATTGATGTGATCGACAGGACCTTTGATTGATTTGACAACTGATTTGACTCACCTCGATTTGCGTGCCAAATGCACCAATCGAGTCCCGAGCGCGGACGGATTTCAGACAAGATTTGGTTTCGATTTAACGAATCTACTCCCAAAAATCCTAATTCAACTAATTCTAAGGACTGAGCATTTACCGGGGGCACTTCGGTAATTTTCCAATCACGTCTTGCTTCTCGACATACACCGGCTGTCTGCCCTTCTGGCAACATTTCTGAAACTGATTCCATTTCTTAATTGTGTTTATCCTACTAATTCGATTGCTCGTTGTTGGATTTCATTTTGTGGTCAATTTCATTAAATACCGACTCTGTCTCTGTCTCAGACCAACGGGCGGCTGTTTGGGAAATTCTTCCCAGATAGCCTTTCCCCTTCGGTTAGTCATCCCAGGGTAGCTAATCCTGAGTGAGCGTCAATCAGAGTGTATTAACGAAGTATTTCCATTCATTTAAAAATTCCGATAAAATGGGTTGAATTTTCATACTGTCACAGCCAAGCTGTCATTGTCAAGATTCATTGCAAGTTGCTTGCAAAAATCCCTCGGTGCATCATCGTCGAGGTTCGTCGCGAGCTACCTTCGATGTCCTCTCTATCAAGTCATTGTCGTCAAGGTTTGTTACAAGATGCTTACGAAAATCCCCCGATGTGTCGTCATCAAGGTTCATCGCGATCTGCTTCCGATGGCCATCATCCATTGTCAAGGGGTCAAAGACTTTGGTGTTAAGAAGTGCTTTAGGGTTCTCATATTTGGGCTCTCTAATTTAGGAGCATGTTGATTTGGGCAATTTGCCTAGAAAAAAAAATCTATCATTTTCATTTCTTAGCATCAACGTCGGCATCGGATCGGCCATGCAGGACAACTAGCGTTAACTAGAAATTCACATAAGCATTTTTTTAGAGTTAAATTGTTCGGAAGACTGAATTACAAAAAAAATTGAAAATGTTTATGATTGAATTAGCAAAATTAAAAGTTATAACTGAATTGGCAAAATTCAAAGTTATGACTAAATCGACAAAATATGAAAATGTTTAGGACTGAATCAGCAAAATTAAAAGGTTTAGGATTGAATTGGTAAAAGTACAATAGATTTAGGACTTTTTTTGGACAATTTTTCCCATGAAAAAGTCTCTTTTCCATAGGCCACACGAATTTTTTCTGCACAGTCAGTTTCCATCTCAATTACTACTTGTCTCTTCTACAATCGGCGACCAAGCTTGGATCTTTCTAGCAAAATCATCAAGGAGGGCCCTCAACGAGTCTCTGAGTACCTCGGCGATGGTTCCTTCGGTTTCATTTTTCCCCCCAGCAATGCGTCTATGTTTACCTTCAGGTGGCCTTCCTTCGATGGAATCCATACTTCACGCCGATAAGCACCCCGACGATGGATTCTTGCTAAAGGTTGCAACTTTACCTACCTTTCTTAAATAACAGCTAGGCGATGCTTCTATAAATACGATTAGGATTTCAGATTTGGGGGATTTTCTTTGAAACATAGAATCATTCATCTCTTTCCAGATAGACCAAAGGATTGATGCCATAAGTTCGAGTGGGGGGGAGGGGAGTTCTTCTGTTCATGTAGTAAGTCTTGTAACCATTGATCAATTCTTGTTGTTATGGATGTTTGTGAATATATTTTCAAGCTGCGGTCGCTCTAGATATGCTTTATCCATGAGCAATATATGCTCTCCTATTTCGACTTACTGGTTGTAGATTGTACATAATGGGTGTGGGATGATCTTGCGTCTGAATAGATTTACTTTTATCGAAAGAGAGTTTTGACAAAGACACCAAATGAAATTCTTGATCTTTTGGGGGGGGAGCGGGTTTGGGTTTTCCATATTTTATTCCAAAAACTTCTTAATGGTTGGAAGGATGTTTAAGCTCTTCCAATTTTTGGGATCTTGTCTTTCTCTATCAATTTTTTGTAAGTGCTCTTGACTATAAAAATCCTAGATTTCTTTGTCGTCTAGATTAGTTTATTCTTTTGTAGAAGGGGACTAATAGGGATCACTAAAATTTTCTCAACAAGTTGACTATTAAAGAGTTATCTAATGGTTGTTTCATCCCACCTAAAATCCTCTTTCAATATTAATTCTGAAACTCTGGCTGGTTCCCTCTCATTTGCCTGCTCGCTAATGATTCCTCTATATAACCGTTTATCTTCTCGAATGTTAATCTCTTCCCCAGTCCTGATTGACCATCTCACTAATAAGAAGATAGTTTCTCTTTCCAATAGAAGACATTGCTTGCCCCATGAAGGCTTGCTACCTTTCTTAACTTCAAAACTTCCTGTTAGGGAAGTAGAGGCCCTTCAATAATTTACTCCATGGGGAATTTTGGTCATGAGTTACCCACCAAGCCTATTTGCACATCAAGGCTCTGTTAAAGTTCAAGAGATCCTTAAAGCCCACCCCTTGCATCTTTTCTAGATTTGAGGATTTCTTGGCTTTTCCAATGCATTCCCATCTTCGTTTCTCTGTTTTTCCACCAAAATGTAGCAGATTTCTTCTCAATAGCTTGAGATATTGAGATTAGAATCTTTAAAATGGACATGACATACTATGGAATGGCTTGAACTACTGTTTTGATTAGCACTTCCATCAAGTTCTCAGTCCACCCCTCTAATTCATATGCACTCTATCCAAATCCAAGAGAACATATGCTTTTTGGAATCTCTCCAATTCGAGGGAATGCCCAAGTATTTTTCACTTTTCCTAATGATAGGGACCCTCAAAATAGTCGCTAAATTCCATTTAAGTTACTGGGGACAATCAAAGCCGAAGTAAATACTTGATTTATTTAGGTTTATAGCTTGTCTTGTAGCCTGGCAATATTGGCTTAGAATCATTCCCAAGTTCTAGCATTCTATTATTCTTCCATTTAAGAAAAAGATTGAATCATCAGCATGAATAAGGTGGGAGAGGCTAGGGTAGTGTCTGTTTAGTTTGATTTCCTTGATAGTTCTACTTTTCATGGCTTTTTCCATAAGAATGAGAGAGTGTTGGCCATCAAAATGAAGAGATAAGGGGAAGGGGGTCCCATTATCTAATACCCCTCATTAGTTGGAAGGAAGGAAGTGGTTCTCCATTCAGTTTAGTACTCAAAGTGACTGAATTCACACACTTCATTACTCTATCAACCCATTTGGAACAAAAACCCATTTTGAGGAGACATGCTTCAAGGAAGTCTTATTCCACTTTATCATACTCTCAATTGATGAATTACCTCTTGAACCACCAAGATGTTATTTTGTATTTGTCTTCCCCCACAAAGGCACTTTATTCCTTAGCTATTAACTCAGGGAGCTAAGGTTTTAGCCTATTGGCCAATACCTTTGAAATGATCTTATAAGCAAAATTACAAAGGCTAATTGGTCTAAATTGGTCTAGTCTCTCTAGATTTGTAACTTTTGGAATAAGAGTGATGTGTCTTCTATTCAGTTCAGGAACTAAATGGCCAATATTGAAGAACAGCTCAACTTCCTTGAAAATAGAGGCTTTGATTACCTCCTAGTTTTTGTTGTAAAAAAGGCCATTCAAGCCGTATGTACTTGGGGCTTTTAAAGACCCCATATTGAAGCCTGCTTCCTTCACTTCCAATAGAGTAACTTCAGTTGTAAGTGCTCTGATCATTTCATAGGTTAAAAGAGTAGGACATTCCTATATTATAACTTGGCCGATTGAACAATAGACTTCTTTGAATAAAATTGTTTTCATCTCTTTTAAAGCATTTGATTCCCTAATTCAGGCATCTCTGAATCTGCTTTTCAACATAGAGATTTTATTCCTCTACCTCCTCTAGATAGTGATAGCATGAAAGAATTTTGTATTTTATCACCCCACTTTAGCTAACTAATCCTCGATCTTAGACCCTAATATATCTCTTTCTCCTCCATGACCCCTTAATCTTCTCAATGATCTCCTTTTGTTATGTTTTGTGCAAATCTGGAGCCAACTCATTAGTCAAGTTCTCAAGCTGTGTATTAAGGTTGCAAATCAGCTTTTTGTTATTTGGGAAAGCCTTTCTCCTCCATTTCTCTAACTCCTTGGCTATTCTTTTCAGTTTTTGATTCAGATCAGCATCTTTCAGTTCTAAATTTTCCCAAGCCTCCTCAATTATCCTCCCACATTCTTCATTTTTTGGCCAAAAAATGCTTCAAATTTGAACAATCCTTTTTCTTTGGACATTTTTGCATGAAAAAGATAGCAAAATAGGGTTGTGATCTAAGCATATAGCTAGCAAAGTAAACGCTTTAGCTTCAAGGAAGGCAATCCTCCATTCAAAATCACAAACTGTTTTATCAAGTTTTTTTTTTAACAAGTTGCCTCCCTTCCCTATTGTTTGCCTAAGTAAAAGCCCATCTCCTACTTTTAAGATCCATCATATCACAGCTAGAGGAAATCTTTCAAAGCTATCATTCTATACTGCTCAGATTCTCTCTTCCCCACCTTTTCTCAAAAATAAAGTGTTTCATTAAAATCCCTTACCCACATCCAGGGAAGGTTACTCACATACTTTCTCTGCTTAATCACTTCCCAGGTGCGAATTAAATCTTGGAAAGTTGCTAGTGCATGAATTACTGTGCTCCTAAATGGAGTCCTTATTGCATGGTCTTCAAACATAATTTCCACAAACTCGTTTGTGGCTTCTAAGATAAATACAGTCACATCATTCTTCAAAACAATGCCAATCCTCCCCCCAAATCCATTGGGTTCACCACATAATGGTTTTTATACCGTAACCTTTTCCTCACTTGAATAACAACCCTCTCTTGATTTTTTGTTTTACTCAAACACACTAAACTAGGCTTTTCGTAAGCTAAAATGGCTCTAAGTGCTTGAACTATCAAGGAGTACCCAGACCTTGATAGTTCCAACATAAGAAACTCATTTGCAACGCGATAGCTTATTAGAGTTAACCATCAAAGCTCGTAACATTAAATCCCCTATAGCAGTAATTGGGGTCTCCAAAAGGTTGGAATCATCCAACATAATAGAATTAGCTAGCTTTCTTTTACTTTGGCCATGTTTCTTGCCTTTCTTGGATTCTCTCATGCAATGCTTTTTGTTTCCATCTTCAGGGAGTTTTTGTCTTGCTTGAATGAAGGAAGTTCAATCAACAAGGGCATTTCAACATCATTTACACCTTGCTCCTCTAGAGCCTGAGCATCACCCACTTCTACAAATGTGAATCTCACATTCGTACATTTTCCTTTTCTCTCTATCATTGCTATTCATTTCTTCCAAGGTGTCCTTCCTAGCCTGAGTTGTGTGAGTGAACCCTGACTTCTATGGGGTTTCATGTATGTTGTCATCCTCCATAATTTGTTCTTTAGGCAACTCATAATAGGATTTCCAAAAGGGACTATAGACATTCATTTCATAATTTAGCTAGGAACCATAAAAAAAAATTGTTCACATTTACAACCAAAACCTCCTCGTTATAAGGTGTCTCAGCATAATTTTGGGCATAGTGACCCTTTTCCCATACGAAAAGCAAAAGGTAGGGAGCCTTTCACAACATAAGTAGAGCCAATGCTCTTTCCTTTTGAAACTATATATCATTCCAGATTTGAGAGGGGATGAGAGCTTTAGATTTACTTTAGCCTTCCCCACATTCATGGCAACATATCCCTTAGCTTCAAATTTCACCTCCACGATTTCTCCCACTTTTTCAGCTATACTTCTTACTACTTCTTCTTTTCTTCCTTCAATAAGTAACCCATGAATGTGCATCCATAAGGCACATAGATCGAAGGTAATACAGTTGGGGTGGTTTACAGGGTTCCCAAGCTCTAAGGACCAAGAGATGTTGAGCGAATAACCAAGGCCCATTGTGGGGAATCCTAAGTTTTACCTCCACAGTATCGAAGATAAAGAAATATAGACACAAACCAAGGTGTGTACAAATAACATTTTTAATTTTCCAAGCTTTTTTCATAGAAATGCTTGAAAGCTTACACTTTGACAGTAGAGTAAGTGACCATGGACTGTTTTATTACCTTCTTCTAGGCTTTATTCTGTGATGAATTTGTCGAGGACTACTTTCTTCATATTTGACCATAAATGGCCAAGCCTTCTACACAGGGCTGCCATTCTTGCTTCTTGCTCTAAATCCCTTTCCATGATTTACGCAGAACACCAAGGCACAAGGGTCCACGATAGGATAGGCTTTCTATATGAGGATGAAATTTGAGACCAAGGCACAAACGGCTGAAGGAAGGAAAATGCTAAGATAGGAACCATGAGCAGCTATTCGGTACGGTGCTTCAGGATGCAACAAGTAAAGGATGTTTTTGTTAGGGTTTGGTCGATGGAGGGAAATAAGATGGAAAAGGTTAGGGTTTATGGGGGATTTTTAGTGATTTCCTCTTCTTTGAGTTTGCTTTGTATTCTACATGGTTCCACACAGGGGGTGAAGCTAGGGTTAGGGTTTAGAGAGGTGAAGAGAAGGAAAACCATCTAGGTGGATAGGGAGAGCTCTCAACGAAGGAGAGGGTTTCTAAAACTGACTTTTGTGACTTTGGTAGATAACGCCAATTTAATCAGAAACTTTCTGATAATTTATCAATTTAGTCCTTATAGAAAATTCCTGATTAGCAGTCTAGTCAGTGTTAGCTGTTATGGGGCATGATTAGAGCCATTAATATAGGTCAAAGACCCATATTTAACCCATATTTTGTATAAAATAGGTCTTATATAGATCATTAACATTTAAAGGACTCATTAAAAATTGGTCCAAAAGGTTGAAGTGAAATTAAATGGGTCAAAATTGGGCCACGCATGAAACCCATTTTCGACCCATATTGGACCCATTTTCGACCCATAACTCTCACAAATTACAAATGGACCTAGGGCCTTTCCGTTTGTTTCACGGAAAATGTGATACTTTCGGAAATCATTTTTCAGGAAGTCATTTTTCAAGAAAATAATAATATTTTCCGATGTTTGATTAATACTAAAAAATGAACTGGAAAATAATTTTCGTCCTTTGTTATGGAATTGATTTTCGGGGACCGATAATGGTGGCGGCCGACAATTGGCTGCGGCTGGCCACCTGCCGCGGAGACCTGTGTCCGGCCGTAGGGACCGGCGGCCGACTGAGGAGATCGGCCGCGGTGACCGGCCGAGGCGACTTGCGGCCGACCGCTGCGACCTGCGGCCGGCCACGACGACCGGTCGAGGCGACCTGTGGCTGGCCAACGCGACCGACAACCGGCAGAGGTGACTTGTGGCCGGCCAACGCGACCGACAGCCGGCCGCGACGACCGGCCGAGGTGACCTACGACCGGCCGCCGTGACCGATGGCTGGCCGCGACTGTCGCGACCTAAAATTCATTTTTAGGTTAATGGATTACCAGATTAATTAATTAAATTAACTAACCTAGTTCGAGCTCTCCCAAGCTCTACCAAATCGCAACTTTGATTTTTTTTTCACATGATTTTAGAATTTGGAGTCGCCACTAATCATTTTTGGTAGGTTGATTAGAAACCTAAGTAACCTAGCGGGAGAACTAAATTACTCCTGCAAACCAGAGATTATGAGTTCGGGGACTTGGTTACACTAGTTAATTAAAACTAATGCCCTTTCGGTACCTTAATTCCATGGATATCCTATTTTGGCAACTCTCACTTGATTTATTCCTAAGACCCTAGTAAGGTGTTCTTTTTATGTTTTCACTTTAAAATGAAATGCATAAAGGGTATGAACGCAAACGTTGACATACAAATACGACACACAAATACGGACATACGAATATGATATACGAATACGTAGATATGCGAATACGAATACGTGCGTGACGTGCGAATGACATACGTACATGACATGCGAACGACATACGTACGTGACATGTGTATGAATACGATATGCATACGAGATAGACGAATACATATACGTGCGTTACATGCGAAGGACATACGTACGTGGACATGCGAATGATATGCGTACGTGACATGCGTATGAATACAACATGCATGCGGGGATAGACGAATACGAATACGTATGTGACATGCGTATGAAGACGCACGAATACGATATGTAACATACCTACATACACCATACAAATACGTGACATATATATGTGACATGCATAGTGATATGTGTATGTAAATACGTACATTTCGATTTTGCCCATAAAGGGCAAAGTCGTCATTTTGAAAAGATGGGATAAAACCCTCATTTTTGAAAAAGAGGGGATAAAACCCTTATTTTGAAATTTTTGATTTTTCTGAATGAATATGCATGGGTTAATAACATATCATAACAGACAAATGTGGATTTGCAAACGTCGCGTACGTGACGTGCATACGAGAACAAACAAATACGATATGTCTATACGAACATACGGATAACATAACAAACATACATGAGACATACTACATGAGATGCACATGAATGGCATTTTTTGTATTTTCAGATTTTCCATTTTTTTTTTGGTTTTTTGGATTTTCTACATTTTTTTTTGTATTTTGAATGTATTATAAAAGAATGCAAAATCACCCAAAGCAAATGAAGATGTGAAGAGAGAGCAGGTAAAGTAAAACTACCCTAAGAACAGTGAAAATAAAACCCGCAACTCGTCGGGTGAATAATTACAGACCAATTAAATAAAACCCGAGACATGATCGGGAATACAACAAAAATGGACCGGAATGGACATCGGTCAAACACCCGTCGCCAAGCCTCGTGGGTCGAGAGTACAACAAAACGGACCGGAATAGACATCGGTCATCCTCCAGTCTTCAAAGCATCGGGCCGAAAGCCAAATGAAAATAATGAACTTATCCAATCGGACATGCACAATCACCAATGAGTTAAGACAATTCAAAAACTCAAAGAGAGTTTAACACGTGCTGATTAAACTTCATTGAGACCATTTTTTACATTTTCCAATGCATTAACACAAAAAATACGAATTAAATCATACTGTCCATGAACATTCTTAGGGAGAAAGCAGTAACCATAAAATACAAAAGAAATAATGAAATGTATGTAAAAATTCTGAGATTTTTTATGTGGATGGGAAAATGTGTCTTTGACAACTTTCATGTTTTACATTCTTATTGAAGAGACACTCATTTTCGTGTAGAAAATGGTCTTTCATGAGAGCTCAGCAGCAAACAAACAAATTTCACAGAACAGACATATTTCAGGATTAAGCTTAAATGGACACTCAAATCTCAAAATTAATGCACCAAACTTTCCAGTCTACTAAACAAGATCCCAATGAACAACTTTTTTTTTTTGTGAAGTTTCAAAAGAAGACTCTAAACATAAGATAACTACAAATCAATATGACCACGCACAGAAAAACACTCAGACTCAAGGACGCCAACAGAATTGCATGCTTTCATTAAATGCATTAAAAATACGAAACGTGCATGAATATTTTTTTATTTTTTATATGTTATGCATTAAGATCTTATGAACAAATGTCATGAAGAGGTCTTTATGAAACAAAGTCTAGAATAACCCATGGAAAATCATTTAGCGTGAAAGGTCAGATCAGAAAAATTCCATCTCAGGTTCTGATCACCATATTTCCAGATTTCTGCTTTCAATTTCGGGATCCTTTTGACATAGCAAACGACATCAATTTTCGTGCCATAATATATCAAATAGAAGATCTCGAAGTCATCTACGAATGTTCAGTACATTTATTTTCGAGATTTCGTCATCTAAACACGAAAAATTGAGTTACCAGATAATTGCACATGCTGATACGCCTAGAGCTCGTTGGAGATGAATCCGTCGCGTCGCCAAGGCTTGTTCCACGGCGGCGAATTTTTCTCTCTCAAAATTTTTTTCTCTTGAAATCTCTCCAAAAAAAAATTTTTTCTCCAGTTTTTCTTCAATCTCCCAAAACTCTCTCAAACATCCAAAATTTTCTCTCCAAAAAAATTCCCCTCTCAAGCTCACTTCTTCCTCCTTTTATAAACCACTCATCTATCTCCCATTCTAATTTTTCCATTAACTCTATCTCCCATTCTAATTTCTCCACTAACTCTTCTTCATTTTCATCTTCCCTTCTCCATCTCTATCTCACATTCTAATTTCTCCACTAACTCTTCTTCATATTCATCTTCCCTTCTCCATATATATCTCCCATTCTACTAACTCTTCTTCATCTCCATCTTCCCTTCTCTATTCTCATCTTATTTTCTTTATCTTCTCTTCTCCATCTCCTCTTCTCCATCTTCCTATCTTCATCTCCTCTTCTCCATCTTCCCTTCTCTATTCTAATTTCTCCACTAACTCTTCTTTTTGTTATTTACAAAATAATCCCTCAAGTATTAGGTATTTGCACTCTAGTCAATGAGATTTTAAGTATTTGTAATTCAGTCCCTGGAGAAATATTTCTTTAAGTCCAAATCTCCTCACAATTTTCGACACACCTATCGCATGTTGAATTTAAGCTCATTTCTTGCTATTGAAAATAATGCAAAATTTAATTAAAGCCCTGTTTGTAAAATTGAGTCATTCTGGGTATAATTGGGCCAAGATGAAAATTTGGAATATTAAAGAACAATGTCACAACTCCTAAAAGTGAAAAATGAAAATAAATTGACTCAAATTGAATTTTTTTAGGCCCGATTCGAGATTATGCTCGTTAAGGAATACACGACCTCGAATTGGATTTTTTAAATTTGCGATGGCCAACATGAAAAGGGATTTAAAGGAAAAATATTGACTATTTTTATGTGTTTTTGTGGCCTCAAATGCTATTATTTATTAAATATTTTCCTAATTTCTAAAAATTATATTTAAAAAAATATGAAAAATTATTTTTTTTACTCAAAAATGGTTGCCTAAGCTTGGCCAAGGCTTCCAAAGTTGATTTTGCAATTTTCTCATTTTTATAGATTTTCTATCAATTTTAGAAAATAAAAATACCGAAAAATACTGAAAATATGAAAAATCATTTTTTGGTCAAAATTGGTTTCCTAGGCTTGGCAAAGGTCTCCAAAGTTAATTTTTTCAAATTTATGAATTTTTATGGATTTTATATTAATTTTAAAAAAGAAGAAAAGAAAAGGTGATTGAAAATCAAGTGTCAATAGCGACGACCGGCCGTGGCAACCTGCGGCCGGCCGTGGCGACCGGTCGATGTGACTGGCGGCCGGCCGCGGAGACCAGCCTCAACGACCTACGGCGGGCCGCGGAGGCCGACCGAGGCGACCTGCGGTCAGCCGCCTCCGCCTACCCGTCGCCGCCGCCCCTCGCCGTAGCTAGAGGAAAATAAAGCAAAATAAAATAGGTTAAATGAGTTATATAATTTTTCTTAGAATATTAGTGTAATTTGGCAATATGGGTCAAAATGGGTCAGGTCGGGTATGGATTGATTGCGGGTTGGGTCGGGTATGGGTTATTGAATATGGGTCAAAATGGGTTAGACGGGTCAATATGGGTCGGACCATATTCGACCCGACCCAAACCCGACCCGACCCCCCATTTGACACCTCTATGCATGATTGGCATTGATTTCGATAATTTCCTAATTTTTTAAAAGTTTCTAAATTTTTTATTCTTTTCTTCTTCTCTTTTTTTCCTAACCCTAGGCCGCCAAGGTCGAACGGTGATCCTTGCCCGCCATAGCCAAGGGTATTGGCCCTCACCTAGATCCAAGCAAGGGTCACTAGCCCAGGGTTAGGGGAAAAAAAGAAAATAAGAAAAATAAAATAAATTAATGAAAATAAGAAAAAGAAATAATTTAAAAAATTCAGAAAATTTCAAAAATTACCTTGGTCAAGCAGTCGTGCCACGCTAGACGGCCGATGTTGACTAGACTTCCATGTCAGTGATTTTGATGAAAATTAATCAGAAGATTAAATTAGCAAATCATTCAAAGGTTTATGATTAAATTGACATAATTAACATATTTAGGATTGAATGGTAAATTGTTAAAATTTTTAGGACTAAATTCATCATATTGAAATGCTTAGGACCAAATGGCATAAGTGCAATAGATTTAGGACTTTTTAAGTAATTTTCCTAAAATATTACAGCTTTCTTTTCTTTTAATACAGCTCTTCATCTTTTTTCCCCTCTTTCTTCGTTAATTACAGTACCAAAATATATATTAGGAAATTATAAACTGTGTGAGAATCCAGCGAAGTGTGACTCAAATAAAAGCACAATGTTGGGCCAAAGCTGGTGTATCAAAGAAACTTGCAGAACTGGTACAAAAACAGGATATCGAGTAAGATGCTGTCGACTGTCGCGACCTAAAATTCATTTTTAAGTTAATGGATTACCAGATTAATTAATTAAATTAACTAACCTAGTTCGAGCTCTCCCAAGCTCTACCAAATCGCAACTTTGATTTTTTTTCACATGATTTTAGAATTTAGAGTCGCCACTAATCATTTTTGGTAGGTTGATTAGAAACCTAAGTAAATTAGCGGGAGGACTAAATTACTTCTACGAACCAGAGATTATGAGTTCGGGGACTTGGTTACACTAGTTAATTAAAACTAATGCCCTTTCGGTACCTTAATTTCATGGATATCCTGATTTGGCAATTCAGGCTTGGTTTATTCCTCAAGCTCTAGTGGAGTGCTCTCTTTTTGTGTTTACACCTCCATAAGATTTACCGTTGACTTGGAGTTGTCCTTTGCCTGACATAAAAATATGGAGAAATGAGAAATGGAGAAAGTGTATACAATTTTGTGCTAATTTGCGACTAAAACCACAAATAAATGAATAAATACAAACACTTAGCTCGGATTTGCTTGCTCGTTGACGAGGATGAACTCTTGATTTATGTTGATCGATGAAGGAATTGGTGATGATAACTCCTAGGTTTAAACTCCCATCATCCTCAAAATTCTCTCTGTTTTTGGTATTTTCTTTCTCTCAAATTTTTCTTCAACCTTCCAAAACTCTCTCAAACATCCAAAATTTTCTCTCCAAAAATAATCCTCCCTCCCAAGTTCACTTCTTCCTCCTTTTATAATCAACTCATCTACCTCCCATTCTAATTTCTCCACTAACTCCATTGTTGACACCTGATTTTTAATCATTTTTTCTATTGCTAAAGTAATAAAAAAATTCATAAAAATTCATAAAATTGAAAAATCAACTTTGGGGACCTTAGCCAAGCCTAGGGAACCAATTTTGACCAAAAAAAGATTTTTCATATTTTTAGTATTTTTACGTATTATTTATTTATTTATTTTCGAAAATTCATAAAAACAAAAAATTAAGAAAATTGAGAAAATTGAAAAATCAAGTTTGGAGCCATGGCCAAGCTTAGGCAACTATTTTCAAACAAAAAAATAATTTTTTGTATTTATATATATTGTTTATATATTTTAGAAATTATGAGAATATTTAATAAATAATAGCATTTGAGGCTACAAAAATATATAAAAATAGTCAATATTTTTATTTTAAATCCCTTTTCATGTTGGCCATCACAAATTTAAAAAATCCAATTCGGGGTCGTGTATTCCTTCACGAGCATAATCTCGAACCGGGCCTAAAAAATTCAATTTGAGTCAATTTATTTTCATTTTTTCACTTTTAGGAGTTGTGACATTGCTCTCTAATATTTCAAATTTTTATATTGGCCCAAATTATACCCAGAATGACTCAATTGTGCAAAAGGGCTTTAATTAAATTCTGCATTATTTTCAGTGGCAAGAAATGAGCTTAAATTTGACATGTGGTGAATTTTGACTAAGTATAGGGAAGGTATGTCATAAATTGTAAGGAGATTTGGACTTAAAGAAATATTTTTTCAGGGACTAAATTGTAAATACTTAAAATTCAAGGACTAGAGTGCAAATACCTAACTCTTGAAGGATTATTTTACAAATAACAAAAAGAAGAGTTAGTGGATAAATTAGAATAGAGAAGGGAAGATGGAGAAGAGGAGATGAAGAAGAGAAGTTGGAGAATAATAGATGGAGAAAATAAGATAAGAATAGAGAAGGGAAGATGGAGATGAAGAAGAGTTAGTAGAGAAATTAGAATGGAAGATAAGAATAGAGAAGGGAAGATGGAGATGAAGAAGAGTTAGTGGAGAAATTAGAATGGGAGATAAATATGGAGAAGGGAAGATGAAGATGAAGAAGAGTTAGTGGAAAGATTAGAATATGAGATAGAGATGGAGAATGGAAGATGAAAATGAAGAAGAGTTAGTGGAGAAATTAGAATGGGAGATAGAGTTAGTGGAAAAATTAGAATGGGAGATAGATGAGTAGATTATAAAAGGAGGAAGAAGTGAGCTTGAGAGAGAAATTTTTTGGGAGAGAAAATTTTGGATGTTTGAGAGGGTTTTGAGAGATTGAAGAAAAATTCGAGAGAGAGAAAAAAATACCAAAAGAGAGAGAATTTTGAAGATGATGGGAGTTTAAAGTTAGGGGTTATCATCACAAATTTTTTCATCGATCAACATAAATCAAGAGTTCATCCTCGTCAACGAGCAAACAAATTCGAGCTAAGTGTTTTTTTATTTATTCATTTATTTGTGGTTTTAGTCGCAAATTAGCACAAATTGTATACACTTTTTCCTACCTCCATTTTTCCATATTTTATGTCAGGAGAAGGATATCTCTACGTCAACGGCAAAAAATCTCGTAGAGATGCAAAAATCGCCCAAACAAGCTCCTAAGCTGTCCACCGATTTCTCAGTTGATTTGTGACTAAAAGTCTCTCTTAATTCAAAAGAGACTCTCTATATTGGGAACATAGAGAGCGAAAATCAATTATAGAAATCCCTCCCAAAAAAATGGGAGATAAGTACTCTTTCCACTCTTCTGGTTTTAGATGCAGATTGGCATATATTTTGCATACTGACATTTCACTCTATTTTATGTCAGGAAGCCGCAGCTTTATATCAATGGTCAACCCTATGGAAGCACAAAATCGGCTTGGAGGAGTCCTCAAGCGCGCACAAATTTCAAATTGTTGAATCAATTCGTTGTATTTTATTTTAAAGAATTCATACCCCAGAATGGAGAGGACAAAGTCCATCCGCAATTTAAATACCTGCACCATAAATCCCAAAGGGAAGAGCCAAGCTAATGCTTAGCCTCCCATTGGAGGTTTTTACTTACAGTAGTTAAATACCTGCAACTTAAATACCTGTACCTTAAATCCCAAAGGGAAGAGCCAAGCCAATGCTTAGCCTCCCATTGGAGGTTTTTACTTACAGTAGTTAAATACCTGCAACTTAAATACCTATACCTTAAATCCCAAAGGGAAGAGCCAAGCCAATGCTTAGCCTCCCATTGGAGGTTTTTACTTACAGTAGTTAAATACCTGCAACTTAAATACATGTACCTTAAATCCCAAAGGGAAGAGCCAAGCCAATGCTTAGCCTCCCATTGGAGGTTTTTACTTACAGTAGTTAAATACCTGCAACTTAAATACCTGTACCTTAAATCCCAAAGGGAAGAGCCAAGCCAATGCTTAGCCTCCCATTGGAGGTTTTTACTTACAGTAGTTTAAATACTTGCAACTTAAATACCTGTACCTTAAATCCCAAAGGGAAGAGCCAAGCCAATGCTAGGCCTCCCATTGGAGGTGTTTATTCACTGTCATGTACTTCCTATAATTTAATTTTTGAATCATCAGACCCAAAAGATAAGTAGGTCGTAATACTGCACAGAAGTCGTTAACACACTCCCTCTTTCGGCTTCAGGGAATCTTTAACACTTAAAAAAATATAACAAATAAAAATATATACCATCCATGCATCCTATTTAAAAAGTGAAAACACAAAAGAGAATACCCTACTAAAGCCTTAGGAATAAACCAAGTCTGAGTTACCGAATTAGGATATCCATGAAATTAAGGTACCGAAAGGGCATTAGTTTTAATTAACTAGTGTAACCAAGTCCCCGAGCTCATAATCTCTGGTTCGCAGGAATAAATTAGTTCTCCCGCTAATTTATTTAGGTTTCTAATCGACCTACCAAGAACGATTAGTGGCGACTCCAAATTTTAAAATCATTTAAACAAAAACCAAAGTTGCGATTCGGTAGGACTTGGGAGGGTCCGCGTTAGGTTAGTCAAATCTAATTAACCTAATAATCCGTTAACCCCTTTTAAAATTTAAAATTTTTTTAGAGGGTCGCGACAGACTGGCGACTCCGCTGGGGAGTAGAGATTTTTAAATTTTCGAAAAAAGATACCAATTGGAATACTTAAATTTTTTCGAAATTTTAAAAGTCTTAGTGGACTTAGGCCAATGAAAATTTCATGGATATCTCGCTTCTGGCGATCTTGCTTGGGACTCATTCTATAGGTGTTATATGTTTTTGCAGGATGGGAGTTATAAGGGGCGGAGTATTTGGCTAACCCATTTGTTTTGCAGGCTCGGTGTTGGGATTATGCTTAATTTCACACATTTTTAGAAGCGCTGTTTTGATATCAATTGTTGTGCATGTCTTGCATATTCTGAGGATCACAACACCTGCACACACAAGCGTCTAAACCCAAGTCGCGAAATTTTTCCTAGGTAACCATAGATAGGGATCGAATATGCAAAGCTCTTGCGTCGATTGCGCTTGGGTTGACCATATTTTATCCCGCTCATTATCTGAATTGACAATTCTTCCCATTGTGATTTGATTGCGCGGAGGGTAAGGTTGTCAATTCAGATAGTGGGGGCCTTTTAGGTCCATACCCTGTCTCTCCTTCTTTTATTTTCTAGAGTCCACTCCTCACTTGAGTCATGCGCATGACTATGTGATTTGCATTTCTCCAAGGTAAAAGTAAGTTCTCTAATTTTATCTTGTATTTATTTTCGGTCGGTCCATGCTAGGTGTTAGTCAGTTTTTGAGCTTGATATTACGACCATTCTTTTAAAAGAAAATAAAAATTAAATTTGTCCCTCATTTCTTTTTAGAAAATTTTTTTTTTTGAAAAAATGATGTGAAAAAATCCCTTCATGAGAATTTTATTAACCAATAAGGGATTTTTGTCATGTTTTTATTACTTTAATAAAAATGAAATTTTCCTGAAAAAATTTTCCTCTGAAAATTTATTTCAATAAAAAGAAAAATTCATTCAAAAAAACTCTAGTAGACATCAAGTGATTTTATCACATTTTTCAAATTATAAAAACTTGCAAGAAAATTCTTCTCGAGAAATTCGCTCATGTTTTTCTAAGAAAATTTTCTCTAAATAAAATTAGACTAATGTCTCGGGGGAATTTTGTTAACCAATAAAGGATTTCTGTTATGTCTTTCCTGCTTCAATAAAAATAAAATTTTCCTGATAAATTTACCTCTGAAAATTTATTTTGATAAAAAGGAAATTCCTTCAAAAATTTTAGTAAACATCAAGAGATTTTGTCACATTCCTTTAAAAAAATAATAAAAAAAAGAGTAATAAATCTGCAAAAAAAAAATCTGTATCAGAAATTAAGCCATTTCTTCCTAAGGAAATTTTTTTTTCTGATTTCTCTATAAAATAGAAAAAATAAAATTGGACTAATATAGGAGTCATGGACCGACATTCCTTGTGTCGCATACTAATTATATCCTTTTCTTTTGCAGGGAGATCCTAGATACCCCAGACGGGTGTAAAAATTAAGTTCAATAATATATCAAGAATCATCTTCAGAAATACCAAAAGACGAAAAACACCAAGGTTTCAACCGTTAATTCAGGGGGGCAAACGAACACTGTCCATCTTTGACAGACAGAGTTGTGTCAATCCGTAAACTTGTATGGGCAGTGTATTCTAATATGACGGTGGACTTATACTGATTAAACACGGGGGCATATTTAATGTATTGCAGAGGATCCCGCGTCTTTTAAAAGACAATATGGATTATATAATCAGAAACCATGAAATAAGTACCTTAACCTGATTAAATCAACCAGAGACCGGTCTTAAAATTTCATCGGATCCGAAACACGCGGAGGGTTTTAGAGGACCGAGGTTCTATTAATGAATGTGACCCACAAGTATTTCTCCCAATGCTACAGGCGCCCGACAAGAGCAAATGGGCACCGAAAGAAACAAAACACGGTTGAAGTGGGGCACGCAACAAATGGCCGAATTTATTGGCACACTAATTAAGTGGTGGTAGCTTTATTAATTTACATGATTGAATGCGGGTCTCTAGGCGGCTGGTGGAAAGCCACACTAAATGTCTCTCTAATGTTCTTGATATCATCGTCTACCGCAGCCCGCGAGAGCATCATGAAGAAGATTAAACCTAAACGAATACGTCTACTTAGTTTCATCGCACGTTCTCGCCTTTTGTCGATGTCCAAAATTAATGCACAAGCTAGAAGTAATCATTTCCCTTTCCCCCCTATTAAATGCTCGGAGCCGTTAACCGCACCAAACTCGAAAAAATTAATATCGAGACGAAATCTGCGTAAATTTGAAGGGTAAATCCGTATCGTTCCAATTTACCCTTAAATTGCTCCGGTTTTAAATTTGATCCCTTCTATTTTCAGGAATTTGCAAAAGCGACTCGAGAATACAGTTGTATCCAAAAACCAAATTTCCTGGTCGGGCTAAATTGGGGGCAAATCAACTCATGGACATTACCACGGGATGGGCAGCTTCGGTTAAAGAAAAATACAAGCGAAAGATCCGAACAATCTCAGACATGGGTAATTCTGTATCGTTCTAATTTGCACATAATCATCTCGAGTCCTGAATTTTTTTATTCCATTCTTAACAGGGATTGCAAATTACCTCGAGAAATATCGTAACAAGGCCCAAGGTGATACAACAGGGCCGCGTTATCCCAAAGGATTAACCTTTGAAAAGAAAACCCCATGGACACCTATGGTCCAATGGACCGAATGGAATACTCGACGAGTAATACCGAAGTCAATATTTTGCCACATTCTCGGCTTAATGGTGAAGCATCCAACAAAAGTCGAAGAAAACTCAACCCAGCAAAATTGGTAAAAGACTTGTCCAAGGCATTCAAGATGAAGGGTAAATCAGTATCGTTTCCAATTTATCCCTTTTAATACCGGTTGACATGTCTCCTTTTCTTGTTACAGGAAATATTTATACTAACATGTAACATGTTGGAGGAGACAAATCCAAAAGAAAATGATGATCATTTGACAAGATCTATTCTGGTGAAAAATGGGGGGCATTTAACTGCTAAACCATGGCGGTCGCTGTCACTAAACAAACCAAAATGCTTTCTCACCCATATGCCTCATCGTGCAGAGGCAAAACTTGAGACAAACCGCTCCTCGACATAAGGAGTGGGCTTCCCAATTTGTTCAATCCACCCACATACCAGGGGCAATTCAAATCCGCCCATGTTTGCACATTATATAAATACACATGATGCTAAAAATTGTCACATCGGCATTGTGTTTACACATTTCACGAATTATGTATGATTATTCCGCATGTTTAATTTACCAACTCCAATTTAGAGCATAAACTGCATAGGAGACATCAAATGTGCAAAATGGGGCATAACAGGATGAGGAAAGTTAAACCATTTCTACACACGGGTCTAACATTTTAATCTACAGATAAACAGCCTTTCTCTAGAGTGAGAGAAAGCCCTTCCGGACTAAAGTCCCCCATTCAGATTACATTCGAGGCGTTCATATTATGAGAACCTCCTTAAATAGAATTGGTAATGCAAACTTGACAGAATAGTTTTACATGATCCACATTTTGATTGATTGCATCATGAGTTATCACACAGACTACTTCTAATCATTGCCAACTTAGCTGAACAATTTTGTATGAACCAATGAACGCATTAATGAAAATGCTTGCACATGTTAGCTCTGACATTGCCTGACAGGCAACACATTCCCGGTGTTTGAGTTACCTTCCAAAGTCTTGAAATCCATTCGGCGATTATTGAATGAACAAGCCTGGTTGTCGAGAAGCCACCAAGCATTTCTTCCAAATTCTCAGGTAAGTATATCTTCAACCTGAACTTTTCAAGAGAATGAATTCTGACGGTTGTTGGGGTACTCGAATCCATTGCGGTATATATAGGTATCCACCTTCTTCAATAAAGCATGATTTGTCTCAAGGACAGAAATGTTCGAGACCTTTTGATCTCTGCCTCTTTGGTTTATTCCTAAAGCGACAGGAGAATATAATTTGGGTTTGAGCTTCGTAGGATTCCTAGTCTCCCCAGATTTCAAAATGGCACCCTTTGAGGTACACCAAGCCCTTCTTACAAGCAAACTAAGTCCTTCTTACAGGCAAACCAAGTCCTTCTTACAGGCACCAAGTCCTTCTTACAGGCAAACCAAGTCCTTCTTACAGGCACAAAGTCCTTCTTACAGGCAAAGTAAGTCCTTTTTACAGGCAAATCAAGTCCTTCTTACAGGCACAAAGTCATTCTTGTAGGCAAATCAAGTCCTTCTTACAGGCAAACTAAGTCCTTCTTACAGGCAAACAAAGTCCTTCTTACAGGCACAAAGTCCTTCTTACAGGCAAACCAAGTCCTTCTTACAGGAAAATCAAGTCCTGCTTACAGGCAAATTAAGTCCTTCTTACAGGCAAAGCAAGTCCTTCTTACAGGCACAAAGTCCTTCTTACAGGCAAAGTAAGTCCTTCTTACAGGCAAATTAAGTCCTTCTTATAGGCAAATCAAGTCCTTCTTGCAGGCAAATCAAGTCCTTCTTACAGGCAAAGTAAGTCCTTCTTACAGGCAAATCAAGTCCTTCTTACAGGTACAAAGTCCTTCTTACAGGCACAAAGTCCTTCTTACAGACAAATCAAGTCCTTCTTACAGGCAAACCAAGTCCTTCTTACAGGCAAACCAAGTCCTTCTTATAGGCACAAAGTCCTTCTTACAGGCAAATCAAGTCCTTCTTATAGGCACAAAGTCCTTCTTACAGGCACAAAGTACTTCTTACAGGCAAATCAAGTCCTTCTTACAGGCACAAAGTCCTTCTTACAGGCAAATCAAGTCCTTCTTAAAGGCATAAAGTCCTTCTTACAGGCAAACAAAGTCCTTCTTACAGGCAAATTAAGTCCTTCTTACAGGCAAAGTAATTCCTTCTTACAGGCAAATCAAGTCCTTCTTATAGGCAAATCAAGTCCTTCTTACAGGCAAATCAAGTCCTTCTTACAGGCAAATTAAGTCCTTTTTAGAGGCATTAAGTCCTTTTTACAGGCACAAGTCCTTTTTACAGGCACCAAGTCCTTTCTACAAGCACCAAGTCCTTCTTACAGGTATCTCCATGGGGTGACCTACCATACGGGTCAAATCTCAATCAAAATTTAATCAGTAGAATCCTTTTATTAGGAATCTACCATGGTACGACCCACCATACGGGTCAAATGGTATGACCCACCATACGGGTCAAATTTTAATTCAATTTTTAATCAGTAGAATCTTTTTATTAGGAATCTACCATGGGTTGATCCACCATACGGGTTCAAGTTCAACCACCCTAAATTTTTTTTTATATAACGAATCCTTAGGTTCTTATTTCATTTTCAGTGGAATATTCATGTCACGACTCTTTTTATTTCCTTGTATTGAGTCAATTAGAATTCAGGTGTCATCTCGTCTTTGAAATGAACCTCTACCGAGCTTCCTTTCAAAGAGGGGCAGCTGTTGACACCTGATTTTTAATCATTTTTTCTATTGCTAAAGTAATAAAAAAATTCATAAAAATTCATAAAATTGAAAAATCAACTTTGGGGACCTTAGCCAAGCCTAGGGAACCAATTTTGACCAAAAAAAGATTTTTCATATTTTTAGTATTTTTACGTATTATTTATTTATTTATTTTCGAAAATTCATAAAAACAAAAAATTAAGAAAATTGAGAAAATTGAAAAATCAAGTTTGGAGCCATGGCCAAGCTTAGGCAACTATTTTCAAACAAAAAAATAATTTTTTGTATTTATATATATTGTTTATATATTTTAGAAATTATGAGAATATTTAATAAATAATAGCATTTGAGGCTACAAAAATATATAAAAATAGTCAATATTTTTATTTTAAATCCCTTTTCATGTTGGCCATCACAAATTTAAAAAATCCAATTCGGGGTCGTGTATTCCTTCACGAGCATAATCTCGAACCGGGCCTAAAAAATTCAATTTGAGTCAATTTATTTTCATTTTTTCACTTTTAGGAGTTGTGACATTGCTCTCTAATATTTCAAATTTTTATATTGGCCCAAATTATACCCAGAATGACTCAATTGTGCAAAAGGGCTTTAATTAAATTCTGCATTATTTTCAGTGGCAAGAAATGAGCTTAAATTTGACATGTGGTGAATTTTGACTAAGTATAGGGAAGGTATGTCATAAATTGTAAGGAGATTTGGACTTAAAGAAATATTTTTTCAGGGACTAAATTGTAAATACTTAAAATTCAAGGACTAGAGTGCAAATACCTAACTCTTGAAGGATTATTTTACAAATAACAAAAAGAAGAGTTAGTGGATAAATTAGAATAGAGAAGGGAAGATGGAGAAGAGGAGATGAAGAAGAGAAGTTGGAGAATAATAGATGGAGAAAATAAGATAAGAATAGAGAAGGGAAGATGGAGATGAAGAAGAGTTAGTAGAGAAATTAGAATGGAAGATAAGAATAGAGAAGGGAAGATGGAGATGAAGAAGAGTTAGTGGAGAAATTAGAATGGGAGATAAATATGGAGAAGGGAAGATGAAGATGAAGAAGAGTTAGTGGAAAGATTAGAATATGAGATAGAGATGGAGAATGGAAGATGAAAATGAAGAAGAGTTAGTGGAGAAATTAGAATGGGAGATAGAGTTAGTGGAAAAATTAGAATGGGAGATAGATGAGTAGATTATAAAAGGAGGAAGAAGTGAGCTTGAGAGAGAAATTTTTTGGGAGAGAAAATTTTGGATGTTTGAGAGGGTTTTGAGAGATTGAAGAAAAATTCGAGAGAGAGAAAAAAATACCAAAAGAGAGAGAATTTTGAAGATGATGGGAGTTTAAAGTTAGGGGTTATCATCACAAATTTTTTCATCGATCAACATAAATCAAGAGTTCATCCTCGTCAACGAGCAAACAAATTCGAGCTAAGTGTTTTTTTATTTATTCATTTATTTGTGGTTTTAGTCGCAAATTAGCACAAATTGTATACACTTTTTCCTACCTCCATTTTTCCATATTTTATGTCAGGAGAAGGATATCTCTACGTCAACGGCAAAAAATCTCGTAGAGATGCAAAAATCGCCCAAACAAGCTCCTAAGCTGTCCACCGATTTCTCAGTTGATTTGTGACTAAAAGTCTCTCTTAATTCAAAAGAGACTCTCTATATTGGGAACATAGAGAGCGAAAATCAATTATAGAAATCCCTCCCAAAAAAATGGGAGATAAGTACTCTTTCCACTCTTCTGGTTTTAGATGCAGATTGGCATATATTTTGCATACTGACATTTCACTCTATTTTATGTCAGGAAGCCGCAGCTTTATATCAATGGTCAACCCTATGGAAGCACAAAATCGGCTTGGAGGAGTCCTCAAGCGCGCACAAATTTCAAATTGTTGAATCAATTCGTTGTATTTTATTTTAAAGAATTCATACCCCAGAATGGAGAGGACAAAGTCCATCCGCAATTTAAATACCTGCACCATAAATCCCAAAGGGAAGAGCCAAGCTAATGCTTAGCCTCCCATTGGAGGTTTTTACTTACAGTAGTTAAATACCTGCAACTTAAATACCTGTACCTTAAATCCCAAAGGGAAGAGCCAAGCCAATGCTTAGCCTCCCATTGGAGGTTTTTACTTACAGTAGTTAAATACCTGCAACTTAAATACCTATACCTTAAATCCCAAAGGGAAGAGCCAAGCCAATGCTTAGCCTCCCATTGGAGGTTTTTACTTACAGTAGTTAAATACCTGCAACTTAAATACATGTACCTTAAATCCCAAAGGGAAGAGCCAAGCCAATGCTTAGCCTCCCATTGGAGGTTTTTACTTACAGTAGTTAAATACCTGCAACTTAAATACCTGTACCTTAAATCCCAAAGGGAAGAGCCAAGCCAATGCTTAGCCTCCCATTGGAGGTTTTTACTTACAGTAGTTTAAATACTTGCAACTTAAATACCTGTACCTTAAATCCCAAAGGGAAGAGCCAAGCCAATGCTAGGCCTCCCATTGGAGGTGTTTATTCACTGTCATGTACTTCCTATAATTTAATTTTTGAATCATCAGACCCAAAAGATAAGTAGGTCGTAATACTGCACAGAAGTCGTTAACACACTCCCTCTTTCGGCTTCAGGGAATCTTTAACACTTAAAAAAATATAACAAATAAAAATATATACCATCCATGCATCCTATTTAAAAAGTGAAAACACAAAAGAGAATACCCTACTAAAGCCTTAGGAATAAACCAAGTCTGAGTTACCGAATTAGGATATCCATGAAATTAAGGTACCGAAAGGGCATTAGTTTTAATTAACTAGTGTAACCAAGTCCCCGAGCTCATAATCTCTGGTTCGCAGGAATAAATTAGTTCTCCCGCTAATTTATTTAGGTTTCTAATCGACCTACCAAGAACGATTAGTGGCGACTCCAAATTTTAAAATCATTTAAACAAAAACCAAAGTTGCGATTCGGTAGGACTTGGGAGGGTCCGCGTTAGGTTAGTCAAATCTAATTAACCTAATAATCCGTTAACCCCTTTTAAAATTTAAAATTTTTTTAGAGGGTCGCGACATCCATCTCCCATTCTAATTTTTCCACTAACTCTTCTTCAACTTCATCTTCCATTCTCCATCTCTATCTCACATTCTAATTTCTCCACCTATTCTTCTCCATCTCCATCTTCCCTTCTCCATATATATCTCACATTCTAATTTCTCCACTAACTCTTCTTCATCTCCATCTTCCCTTCTCCATTCTCATCTTATTTTCTCCATCTATTCTTCTCCATCTTCTCCTCTCCGTCTCCTTTTCTCCATCTTCCCTTCTCTATCTCCTCTTCTCCATCTTCCCTTCTCTATTCTAATTTCTCCACTAACTCTTCTTTTTGTTATTTGCAAAATAATCACTCAAGTGTTAGGTATTTGCACTCTAGTCCCTGAGATTTTAAGTATTTGCAATTCAGTCCCTGGAGAAATATTTTTTTAAGTCCAAATCTCCTCACAATTTTCGACACACCTCTTCTATGCTTAGTCGAAATTCACCTCATGTCAAATTTAAGCTTATTTTCTGCCGCTGAAGATAATGCAAAATTTAATTAAAGCCCTTTGAAAAAATTGAGTCATTCTGGGTATAATTGGGCCAAGAAGAAAATTTAAAATATTAGAGGATAATGTCACAACTCCTAAAAGTGAAAAATAAAAATAAATTGACTCAAATTGAATTTTTTTTTTTTTGCCTGATTCGAGACCATGCTCGTGAAGAAATACACGACCCCGAATTGGATTTTTTTTTTAAATTTGCGATGGCCAACATGAAAAGAAAAATATTGAATATTTTTATGTATTTTTGTGGCCTCATATGTTATTATTTATTAAATATTTTCCTAATTTCTAAAAAATATATAAAAATACAAAAAAATTATGAAAAATTATTTTTTGTTCAAAAATGGTTCTCTAGGCTTGGCCAAGGTCTCCAAAGTTGATTTTTCAATTTTATGAATTTTTATGGATTTTTTATTAATTTTCGAAAATAAAAATACCGAAAAATACTAAAAATATGAAAAATCAATTTTTGGTCAAAATTGGTTCCCTAGGCTTGACCAAGGTCTCCAAACTTGAATTTTTTAATTTTATAAATTTTTATGGATTTTTTGTTAATTTCAAAAGAGAAAAGATGATTAAAAATTAGGTGTCAACATCGACGAAGAAATCACGGAGTCGTGGAATCTACAGTATTTGTGAAACCTACGCATCGGCACGACTGGATAGGTATCGAGATGGGCATTAGATGTTTCGGGATAATTTGCAGATTCAAAAAGTTCAGTCCCGATCTCGGGGTATTAGGTACATGATATCATGTTTATGATTTTCAAATAAATATACATAAACTTGACTATTTATGATTATCTTTTCCTTTCAAATTGTTTATCGTTTAAATGGGAAAAATGATGGGATGAATCGGAGTATAGTTTCTATTAATCATTGATGCTATTCTGTCTTAGTATTATTACAGTTTGACATGAACATGTACTTACAATACAGTCGTGTTGAATGTTGACTGTTTTGATACTTAAAATTGGCGGCATTTTTGGGTTAACAAAGCTTAATTAAAAAGTATAGGATAGTCAAGGGTACCCAATCTATGGAATTGGGTGGTTTTAAGAATTTATAGGGTAGGCTTTTGGTTTTAAAAACTTGAAATCAAAGTCCACATGATAGATTGTTGTAGAACAAGTACCCTACCTGCCCTAAAACGTACACACCCATTTCAATTGCTAATTGATCGTTCCATGCCATGGTATCGGTTCTACGTAAAGAAGAGCTAAGGAACAAAATTTACTTAGAAAAAGAAGAAGAATGAGAAGAATGAGGACTAGAAATTAGTGATTAGTGTTAGAAAATTTGCTGAAGGTACAACTTTCCGTGTGGTAACTGGTAGGCCACCAATCAGTGCACAAGAAAGGTGCGGCCTTTCTCATCTGTCATGCCTACTATTACTCAGCTTTTCTTGTCTTTTCGTCAAACATGATCCCCATTTCTTGCTTGAAATTAATAATAATTTCTTTTCCCATGGTTGGCCAGTTCTTTTTGTTAATTTTTTTTTCCTTTTGCCATTGTAAGCCAAACATCAGGACAAAAGATGTAATTAGATTTTGATGCCTCTCATTTTAATTGCCCATATGATCTCCACTCCTCAAGCAATCCCTCGATTACAGAAAGCTGGACTTCACATGCAGTTCACTTTTGGGAGCACAATATATAGATAGGGATACAGATTTTTCCCTAATTTGCAGGTTGATCTTTCTTTTTAATCTTTGGAAAATTGCACAGGAAGTCCTAAATATTGTGTATGAAATACAATTTAGCCCTAAAGTCTTCAAATATTATATAAAAAAAAATTGCAATGAAGTCCTAACATTACATCACAAAGTGCAATTCAAAAATTCTACTTGAGCACTTTTTGAGCGATAGTTGGCAATTTCAGGTATTGCTCATTGAAATGACTTAATTACATCTTTTAATGAATTTTTTGGCTTAATTGAACTAATTAAAAATTTAAGGACTCAATTGCATTTTTTGGTAAAAGTTTATGACATGATTGAAACAATCAAAATGTTTAGGATCCAATTACATGCCCACCGATTCGCTCATTACATTACATTGGGGGCGCTTGGAACGAGGAATAAATCGGAGAAAGTATGCATTTTAAAAGAAGAAAATTTAAGTTCCCAATGCTCTCATACTTAAACATGATCTAGTACCATTTAAGTGTGTCTCTTTATAGGGAAAGAATTAATACTAGGTAAGCTAAAGACCAATCCACAAAATTGATAAGTTGACATTAAATAAATTGGCCTTATTAAAAGTCAATAGGAATGTCAAATCGTTTAGAAAAATTAGTCTCAATATGCCGTAAACAAACGATATACTCAATTATGTGGAGATTGGATGTTGATATGTTAGTTGATGTGGCATATCAAATAAGTTGACCTTATTAAACACCCAAGAAGAATGTCAAATCGTTTAGATAAATTAGTCTCGATATGCAGTAATCAATCGATATGCTCAATTATGTGGATATTGGACGTTGATATGTTAGCTGATGTGGCAAATTACACAAGTTGACATCTAAATCAATTGGCCATATTAAGCACTCAATAATATTGCCAAATCATTTTGCGTATCGTTTTATAAATTAGTCTCAATTTTCCATGACCATAAAATTGATATGTTAGTAGACGTGGCTCACATATGTTGAAATTTATATCAGTTGACCATATTAAGAACTCAATAAGAATGTCACATTATTTGACATACGTGCCATAACCAATAGATATGCTCAATTATGTGAAGATTGTGTTAGGAGTATGCCCTAAAGCTTATCATGTAACTGTTGCGTGTAGGGCGTTCTGTTGTATCGTCAATGTTATGTTTAATGGCAAGACGTGTGTTTATTTATCTTGTCCTGAATATCAGATAAATAAAGTCCATTAGATCAGTTGTAACTTATGCTTATTCTCGAGACGTCGAGAATCTCTGTGACAAGTTTTAGTTGGTCTCTGATCTATAGATTGGTTCCTGGTCAATGGATCGTTGAATGGGCATCATTGATCCAGTTGAGACCAGTGTGTTCGCAGCTACGCCATTGAGCATTGGATGCTCTATGGGGATGACGGAGTCACAAGTCATTGGACGTTAGACGTCTAAACTGGAACACAGGTGTTCGTATCGAACAGGTTCGATCAAATTCACTGAACGTGACACGAATGAGCGATTGGCAAACATGGACGCCTTGTGCTTAGTCAATGCCTCAATCGCTCTAGCTTTGGTGTGTAAATAATCCTTGGACCTGAGCCGTGATGCTGACTTGTATTATGAGTGGCTGTGGTTCACGAGTACATATATTGGCGGATCGTCGATCTGCCTCTATGCTTGATGGTCGTAGTCATGAATATACGAAGTCACAGGCGTGGGCAACAGTTGGGATCTGTCTCCTTATTGGATAAGGTTGATGTCCTATGCGATCTGTTTGCATTAGAAAATCCCTGGCCAGGGTTGAAGTCGAGAATTATCTCGCAAGAATGCACGTCAGATAGATTTGGGCATATGATCGAATTAGTGGGTTTGACAGGCATATCCATGGCCCTCATTCGATCGGGACATGGTAAGACAGAAGGATTTGCTTACACTGTAACCGAAGCTCACAGGTTCACTTGTCCTTATACATTCACACTGACTAGGTAGCCATGACATGTTGCTAGATGTCACTCATGGCTTGTGAGACCCGGAGACTGATGTAGGACAATCGGTTCTCTGCGGAAGTACGCATTTGATGGTACATCTCACTGCCAGTTCAGTGGTGAACCTAGGAATGTCACACACCTTAACCAATGCGTGACGGCCTCTTAATGGAAGACGGGATTGCAAGTTTGCAATCTGACTATTCAGATAGTCAAATAGAAATTGGAACGAATGAGATTCATTGTCTAATTTCTGATTCACTGAAAGCGACAACGGCATGCACTACGAAGCGATTGGATCATGCTTATTGAGGGACGAGTTGGTGAAAGTCGCTGACCTGAGGCGTGGGCCGTCGGCCGCCGATTGGCCAAGGCGGTCCAAAGGCGACCCGGGGCTGGTCAAGGCAGTTTGACCGCCGTTGACCGGCGTTGGCCGATTTGACCAGTGTTGATTGGTCAAAGTCGGTTTGACCGGCTTTGACCGAGTCAAATCTTTGGGAGCAAGGCATCGATAATTACCGCCTTGCCCCTCTCTCTCTGTAATATAAATATTTCTCACTCTCTCTCTAGAATGTTGTTGTTCATTTCTTCAAAATCGAAATTGAGAGAGAGAGAGAGAGGACCGTGTGTGCCGCTCTTTCGTCAAAACACAAAGGTTGTGTTTCCGTCGGTGAATCAAAGGGAAGCTCGGTTCGATGCATCCACGAAGGTCGCTAGCACGACTGAGGATCGGCCGCTCGCGGGACTCCGTCTTCGAGGCGCACGGCTTGGGGTGTGTCTGCACTAGAGACTCGAGATCTCTCGGGTTCAAGGACGCGTGGACGAAGTCTTCTTCAAGCTCTGGCCACGAGGTATTCTCCTCGAAACCCTTCGTTTATCCCGTGTTTCCGATTGAAACATGCAACATACGATTAAGCTAGATCCAGCGCCCGTTTATTCTTCCGCTGCTTTGTATGTTTGTTTTTGTATGTCGGGCGTCGGGGGGGGTCAAGAACCGTTCTCGGTGAGGCGCGGGAATCATTCCCGGCACGGATCTGATCCGCCCCCAACAGATTGGACGTTGATATATGAATAATGAGATATATCCAACGTTAAATAAGATTGTTACATCATTTATTATATCAACTTGTAAATCAAGTTTAGAATATACTCAGCATTTTCCAAAAGTAAAGCTACAACGACACTTGTTAACGACCAAAATTATGATGATGCCTGTGTAATACGGCGCCCCAGTTTTGATTGACTTAAAGTGCATGGTAACATCATTTTATCAACCAAATAATCTATATCAATTCACAAATGATATCAATTTTTCAGTCTTAGATACATATCACTTTTTTAATGTAAAGCTAGAAAGGAGTACAAATCCCAATTGGACAAGTGGTTCTAGGCTTGGTTACCATCACAATGGCCCATCCAACTACCCACCTATCTTGGTTCATCCAAGCCATCATGATCATGCACGTTCTTCTCGACATATTCACTCTTGATCAAATTCCTTTCAACTTGTTCATCTTTGTAAAGATTCTTCCAACTTGTAGATATCTTCACGACCAATCCCTTATTCACCTTAGATATCGGTAGTGATCCTTCCATATCGGTGCAGCATATCCCGATGGTGACAAAGCATTCAAATTATCAGGATGTCACGTGATATTGATTACAACACGATTTACATTGCGACTCATGTATATTTCTCCTAGTAATACTCAATTAATATAAACATTAGTAGCCTTTAACTGTCTTTGTCGTTGTCAACACAACATAAGAATTTTCCCAACAAATAATATACCTTAAGGATAATATTCGTCGCCACGCATCAAAGTATCAAAGCATCAATGATCTATAAACTACTATTCTATCTTCATCAGCAATCAAATTTCCCGAACAACCTTTTTCATCTGATAATGTTATTTTTTTGGCCAAATAGGATAATGTTCAGTTAGAAAATAAATGAGAAATGGAATTGGAATTTCAAATTTAATTTACATTTGCAAGTCTCACATGGAAATTGCAATCTCCCGTATTTGGTGCCAATGGGATTGACATCGATGGGACAGAGCTCGACCGTGACATCCAACATTTTCACAGCAACGGTGACAATGGTGGAAGCAAAGTTGTTTCCTCGTCGTTAGTGGTAAATTTAAGACCCGCCGACAGGATCATGTGGGCAATATGCATAGGGAAAAGAGAGAGAGAGAGAGAGAGAGAGAGAGAGAGAGAGAGAGAGAAATCATGAGTGTTTACTTATGTTCTTTAGGCCACGGGAAGTTTTTAGTTTGTTGCATAGGCGGATTGGATCACAAGACTCATGACTAACATGGAAGCATGAAAAATTAGCCAATCAATTCTAAACCTATTGTATGGATGACAAATTGGTGCCAGACTTTTCTTTTCTGCTAATTTAGTTCCAATCATTCATGTGAAATTATCATGTAATCTTTCCAATCAATTTTCGCTAGACATCGCTGACATGGCTGTCCAACTATCGCCAGCCATACTTTGCTTCTGTTCAATGTGCAATTTCCCCTAAATTTACTGTGTCTCCCCTTAACTATGACCCAACTCATGATTAAGCCGAGGTTCACTAAATTATGGTAATATTTTACAGGTTACATGTCGGTACAATAGCCATCCCATTATATTGAATAGGAGAAGTAAAATTACACGATGATATAATGACCTAAGCGGAAAATCAATGCTGGATAAGCACCTTAAATAGGTACTGACGACCTTAATTTCACTTCCATTTCATGACGGACTTGGGATGTTACAAACAAGTTGATTCGCTACCATCATCTTTAAAGCAGAAGCTATACCATCATCTTTAAGTGCGACTCCTTATATGGATGGAATTAATCCTAGATAAGTTGAGAATAACCCACAAATCGATATGTTAGTTGATGTGGCAAATCACTCAAGTTGACAATATTAGCTCCAAAAAAAAAAGTTGACAATAAACAAATTGACCATGTTAAAAACTCGGTAGGAATGGCGTATCAATTAGATAAATTAGTTTCAATATGCCGTAATCAATGCATATGCCCAATTATACGGACATTGGACGTTGATATGTTAGTTGATATGGCAAATTACATAAGTTGACATTTAAATCAATTGACCTTGTTAAGCACCCAATAAGAATATCAAATCTATTGGGGTGTGGTTCATTCTCCAACAGATTTGATATGTTAGTTGATATGGCAAATTGCATAAATTGACATTTAAATCAATTGATCTTATTAAGCACTCTATAAAAATGTCAAATCTGTTGGGATGTGGCTCATAGTCCCTATTAATAGTTTGGGATTGAGTTCATGAATAGCTACTACTATTTATACTCTTTTTTGCTTGTAATTGCGTAATGTAACAAAAGGTGTAAAATGTCAATTATAGTGGAGTTCTCTGTTAGACGTAACCCCAATTTAAAAGTGAACCAGGATAAAATCTCATGTTTTTCTCGCGTTTATGCTTTACTTCATTGCAATTGTGTATCGAATCTAACAAAATAGTTTGTATATCATTTGGTTACGGTATACTCCATTGTGGGAAGATTAGATATTGATATTTGAACAAGTAACCCATATTCAACGTGAATAAGAGTGTTGCGTCATTTAGGATACCAATTTTTTAAATCAAACTAGAATATACCTAGCATTCTCCGAAAGTAAAGCTAGAGACACTCGTTAATAAAACCCATCTCACGCGAAGGACATAAGATAATACTCTAAGTAATGATGCACTAAGTAATACAGCACCCACGTTTTTAATTGACTTAAGCGCGTGGTGTTATTGTTTTATCAATCGAAATTATCTATATTGATTCACGAATCTTATCAATTTTTCAGTCTCAGAATACCTAGCATTTTTAGACAGCAAAGCTAGAGAGGATGTACAAAATTAAAGTGGGCAGTGTTTTCCTATCATACGTACGCATGTAAAGAGATTGAGTTTGTGAACAAAATAGATAGTTTCGGTTGATTAAACTATATGGTTTCGTTAATAAGTGTCTCGAGGATGTTAGATAAGTTAATTATTTAAAAAGAAAAATATCTTTTAATAGATATGAAGATAATATACATATTGTGAGAAGGTTAATTACTTTGAATAGACAAATTTATTCTTTCAAAGCTCGTTTTATAAGGTTTAACGAATGTCCTATAGGCATACTAACATTTTCCATATGCATATCTTTTCAATCTCGCGATCTTTTCTTACCTTCTTCAGGAAAGCCGATAAAATAGCGATAATTAGAAAAAGGATTTACTCTCTGTAATTCCTTTGGTTGGTCCATGTGCCCATGGGTCCTGCACACATAATTTTAGTCAACATGATTATGAAGAACATCGAAATTGGATAACCGAGGTATGCCCATTCAGGCATCTAGAAATTGGAGCTTCAGCTCCTCGAAGCATCTACTATGATTTCGGCCTTAATTAAGGAACAGACTATGTGGATTTCAGATATTTTGAAATTTTTACCTTAATTATAACAATCTATTGGAAATGGTAAACTCGAAATTCATGTCCATTAGCAGAGCCAACCTTCAAGCATTTGAGCCCGCTTAGATCACATCTCGACAAACCAAACTATGCCAATGAGCAATGTTTGAATAAAATGACCTTTCTATTTTTATTTTTTTCCTTTGTAACATATGTGACAATATAGCAATAAAAATGAGAGATGTTAAACTTTTCATCATCCTTACGTCGAGCTATTATTCTGAGATGGTACATGAAAACTTGTACCACCCAAGCCTCATCATAATTTCATTGACTATAAGTGACATTTCAAGCCAAGTTGAACTCAGATGGTAGCATGGCTTGGTACGAGGCACAACTTGTGGCCAAGGGATTCCCCCAACGGCCTAGGCTTGACCATAGTCATACTTTTAGTCCAGACGTCACTATGTGTGTGTTCCTTTATTTGGCATTACAAACTGGTTTGTCTCTTCCCCAACTAAACGCCATGCCATCTTATACGTCACTCTTATAGAGGAAGTATAAATGCATCAACGAAATGGGATGACACCGGAAAGAATTTTTATGCAAACGTTAATTGTCGTGTATTAACAGATGATATCTATAAGGGCTCACGATACATTGCCTACCGGTTGTTTATCAGTTACATCTTAGTCACATATGTTGATCGCAAAAGGCTAGTTACGGCCTTAAGAAAGCTCTCCACCCGTTGTAGCAAGCACTTAGTTCCTTTATTGTTGAGTTTATAATTATCCAATTCTAATCAAATTCCTCACTCTTTACATACAGAAATGATGGTATCATTACTTTTCTTTTGGTTTATGCAGATGATTTGATCCTAACAGGATGTCATGCAACATTTTTCCAAGAGTTTGCAAAAACTGTTGCAGGTAAATTTTCACTAAAGAAGCTTAGGATCTGCGTTACTTTTTTGGAGTGTAGGTGATACACGCTAAGTCTAGTCTCTTTCTCACACTGCACGAGTATATAAGGGACATCCTTGATGAAACAACAAGGTTGGAGCCAAGGAGATTGCTCCCCCTACCTCACACATACCCCCATGGTTACGAGCAACCCTCTCACCCCTCATACATATGCCACTAAAAACCAGAAAGATTGTTGGTACTCTTCAATATCTGGCATTCACAGGACCTAATATTGCTCTTGCCGTCCACAAACTTTCTCAGTTCATGCATCAGCCAACCGAATTGCAATTAAGTGCCATTAAATATGTTCTATGTCATCTTAAGTGGAGTATCGCACTTGACCGGCATTTATAAGGCAGTTTCTCTCCATCACTTCATGCATTCTCTAATGCTAATTAGGCGGACAATCTGTATGACAATAACTCTACAACTGCCGACATTGTTTATATTGCCAAAAATCCTATATCATGGTGCTCTCCAAAGTAATTATTAGTTTCTTGCAATAAGAAAGAAAGATTAAGAGAAAATGGTATTGTTCTCTAATAATGGTGTGTAAAATAATGTACAAGAGAAGCTTTTATATAGGCTTGGAAGGGGGAAAGAGTTTAGTGCTCTTTCTATGTGGGATCAATAGGAAAGAAGAAAAGTTTACAAGCCTATACATTCTAACTATACATTCTAACATCCCCTCTCAACTCAAGGTGGATCAAAAAATAAGAGTTTGAAAAGAAGAAATAGAAAACATTGTGATGTAAGAGCCTTTGTAAAACAATCTGCAAGCTTATTCTCAGTGCCAATAAAGGGAAGAGAAATGGTGCAAGCTTAGAGATGACGACGAGTTATATGACAGTCGATCTCAATGTGTTTGGTACACTCCTGAAAGACTGGATTAGCGCTAACATGAATGGCACTCTTGTTGTCACAATATAAAGGAGCGGGATTCGAAAGTGAAACACTCATGTCAGCAAGTAAGCGTCGAAGCCAAACAATCTCAATAGTAGTGTTGGCCATAGCACAATACTCAGACTCTATAAAGGAATGTGAGACAATATGTTATTTCTTGGCACGCCAAAAATGATAGAATCGCCAAGAAAAATGTAATAGCCAGTGACAGACTTACGATCAGTCATATTAGAAGCCCAATCAGCATCAAAATAGGCATGTAATTTTAGGGTAGAAAAAGACGGCATAAATAAAGAACGCATCAAAGTGCCCTGAAAATAGCGCAAGATCCTCAAAACAGCAGCATAATGAACTATACGAGGAGCAGCAATGAACTGACTGACAATATGAATAGCATAAGTGATGTCGAGTCGAGAGATAGTAAGGTATACAAGACTACCAACTAAAGTCCGATAGTGGGTCACATCAGAAAGAGGTTCCCCGTCGTCTGAGCAAAGTTTCTGATTCAGTTCAATAGGAGGAACAACAGTGCGTGAGTCGAAGAGAGTAGCTCTGGAGAGAATATCAGCGGTATACTTCTGCTAAGAAAGAGGGATACCTCGCGAACTGCGAGCAATCTCAAGCCCAAGAAAATAACGCAGCGGTTTCAACCCTAAAAATTTTCGATCGATGAAAAATTCCCAGGTTAACGGATTATCGGGTTAATTAGATTAACTAATCTAACACGGACCCTTCTAAGCCCTACCGAATCACAACTTTGGTTTTTGTTTAAATGATTTTAAAATTTGGAGTCGCCACTAATCATTTTTGGTAAGTTGATTAGAAACCTAAGTAAATTAACGGGAGGACTAAATTACTTTTACGAATCAGAGATTATGAGTTCGGGCACTTTGTTACACCAGTTAATGAAAACTAATGCCTTTTCGGTATCTTAATTTCTTGAATATCCCAATTTTGGCAACTTAGGCCTGGTTTACTCCTAAGGCTCTAGTGGGCTGTTCACTTTTTGTATTTTCACATTTTAGATGGAATGTATGCGAGTGAAATTTTTTTTGTATTTTCAAAGTATTAAAAATTCCCTGAAGCCGAAAGAGGGAGTGTGCTAACGACTTATGTGCAGTGTTGCGACCTCCGATAGGTGGCTTGGCCTACTCATTCTGGGGTTTGATAATTCAGAAATTAAATTGAGGAAAGTAAATTTAGCAAATAAATGACCTCCAACATGGAGGCTCTGCCTTAGCTTGGCCTACCCTTTTTGAGATTTAGTGGTGCAAAAATTAAATTGCAGAAATTAAATGAGGTAAATAAAGGACCTCCATCGAGGGATTCAACTTTGACTCGGCCTACCCACTCTGGAGTTTGATGGTGTGAAAATTAAATTATAGAAATTAAATGCGATAAATAAAGGACCTCCAACGACGGACTCAGCCTTGACTCAGCCTACCTATTATGAGGTTTGATGGTGCAAAAATTAAATTGCAGAAATTAAATGCGGTAAATAAAGGACCTTCAACGATGGACTCGACCTTGACTCGGCCTACCCATTCTGGGGTTTAATGGTGCAAAAATTAAATTGCGGAAATTAAATGCGATAAATAAAGGACCTCCAACGAAGGATTCGGCCTTGACTCGGCCTATCTATTCTGGGGTTTAATGGTGTGAAAATTAAATTATAGAAATTAAATGCGATAAATAAAGAACTTACAACAAGGGACTCGACCTTGGCTCGACCTACCCATTCTGGGATTTGATGGTGTAAAAATTAAATTGCAAAAATTAAACGGGATAAACAAAGGACCTCCAACGAGGGACTCGGTCTTAGCTCGGCTTACCTATTCTGGGATTTGATAATGCGAAAATTAAATTACAGAAATTAAATGCGGTAAATAAAGGACCTCCAACGAGGGATTCGGGCTTGGCTCGGCCTATTCATTCTGGGGTTTAATGATGCAAAAATTAAATTGTAGAAATTAAATGCGATAAATAAAGGACCTCCAACGAGGGGCTCAGCTTAGCCATTCTGGGATTTGATGGTACAAAACTTAAATTGCAGAAATTAAATGGGGTAAATAAAGGACCTTCAATGAGGGACTCGACCTTAGTTTGGCCTATCCATTATGGGGTTTAATAGTACGAAAATTAAATTACAGAAATTAAATGCGATAAATAAAGGACCTTCAACGAGGGACTCGACCTTGACTCGGCCTACCTATCCTGGGATTTGATGATGTAAAAATTAAATTGCAGAAATTAAATGGAGTAACTAAAGGACCTCTAACGAGAGACTCAGTCTTGGCTCGGCCTACCCATTCTGGGGTTTGATGGTGCGAAAATTAAATTGCAAAAATTAAATGGGGTAAATAAAGGACCTCCAACGAGGGATTCGGCCTTGGCTCAGCCTATCCATTCTGAGGTTTAATGGTGAGAAAATTAAATTGTAGAAATTAAATGCAATGAAAAAAGGACCTCCAATGAGGGATTTGGCTTTGGCTCGACCTATCCATTCTAAGATTTAATGGTGCGAAAATTAAATTACAGAAATTAAATACGATAAATAAAGGACCTCCAACAAGGGATTCGATTTTGGCTCGGCATACCTATTCTGGGATTTGATGGTGCAAGAATTAAATTATAAAAAGTAAAGGCAATATATACAGAACCTCCAACGAGTCGGTCAGCCTTCCTATTCTGGGGTTTGGATTTGTTAAGCAAAAAATGCAAAAAATTGTGGTATGAATGCGACATGTGGATATGGAGACATACAAGTACGACATGACATAATCGAAATTTAATCAATTCATTTGGGTAACGAAATTCTCAAAGATTTTAATGATTAAGATCGTTACTTGATTTGACGGATTTGATTGCCGAATTCGGATCCGTATCAACTTGTGGATTAAGATTGCGGCTCGAACGACGAGGATGAACTCTTGATTTGTATTGATCGATAAAGAAATTTGTGATGATAACCCACTAGTTTTAAACTCCCACCATCTTCAAAATTCTCTCTCTCTTTTTAGTATTTTTTTTCTCTCAAATTTTTCTTCAATCTCCCAAAATCCTCTCAGATATCCAAAATTTTCTCTGTAAAAAAAAAAACGTCCCTCGCAAGCTCACTTCTTTCTCCTTTTATAGCCCACTCATTTATCTTCAATTCTAATTTTTCCACTAACTCTTCTTCATCTCATCTTCCCTTCTCTATTTCCATCTTATTTTCTTCATTTTTTCTTCTCCATCTCCTCTTCTCCATCTTCCATTCTCTATTCTAATTTCTCAACTAATTTTTCTTTTTGTTATTTACAAAATAATCCCTCAAATGTTAGGTATTTGCACTTTAGTCTCTCAAATTTTAAGTATTTGCAATTCAGTCCCTGAAAAAATATTTTTGTAAATCCAAATATTCTCATAATTTTCGACATACCTCCCCTATACTTAGTCAACACCTCCCCTATACTTAGTCGAAATTCACCTCATGTCTAGCTCAATTGCTTGTCAAATTTAAGCTTATTTCTTGCTGCTAAAATTATGCAAAATTCAATTAAAACCCTTTTGCAAAATTGAGTCATTCTTGGTATAATTGGGCCAAGATGAAAATTTGAAATATTAGAGAACAATGTCACGACTCCAGAAATGCAAAAATCGAAAATTACAGAGCTAAAATGAATTTTCTATAATTTTTTTCAATTAATCTAAAGACGAGTTTAACAGAGTAATTCCCAATTCTAAATTAATGGAGATTTTCTTTGGGCAAAATAAAGAGAAGATTAAAATAAAAATACTAACTATTTTTTCATATTTTTGTAGCCTCAAATGCTATTATTTATTAATTTTCAAGCATTTTTATATTTTCTAAAAAAAATAAAAAATGCAAAAAATATGAAAAATTATGTTTTGTTCAAAGATGGTTCCCTAGGCTTGGCCAAGGCTTCCAAAGTTGATTTTTTCAATTTTCACATTTTTTATTGATTTTGTTATGAATTTTTGAAAATAAAATGCCGAAAAATACTTAAAATATGAAAAATTATTTTTTGGTCAAAATTAGTTCCCAAGATTTGTCCAAGGTCCCCAAAGTTTATTTTTTAATTTTAAAAATTTTTGTGGATTTGTTTATTAATTTTAACAGAGAAAAGATGATTAAAAATCAGGTGTCAACAAGCGGTCCAAGATCCTTCATAGAAAAATGATGCTTAAGGTGCCTCTTGGTATGCTCTATATAAGCACGATCATCCCCAGTGATGATTATGTCATCCACATAAAGAAGAAAAATGGTGCAACCTGCAGAAGAGGTATGAACAAATATAGCATGATCAGCTTCATTTTGAATAAAATCAACCGATCGAATCGCATCACCAAACTTCTTAAACCAAGCACGAATGGCTTGTTTGAGATCATAAAGAGCCCGTCGAAGGCGGCAAATTTGTCCAGAAGTGTGAGCAAGACCAAGCGGAGGTTGCATAAAGATATCCTCTTGAAGATCCCATGAAGAAAAGCATTCTTCACATCAAGTTGAAAGAGAGACCAATTGCAAATTGAAGCAATATCTAGTAAAGTACGGACAAATATCATCTTTGCTGCGGGAGCAAAAGTCTACTCATAATCAATACCATACTCCTGCGAGAAATCTCGGGCAACCAGACGTGCTTTATAGTGCTTGACATTACCATCAGAACAGATCTTCACCTTGTATATCCACCGGCAGGATACCAAGGATCGACCCTGAGGAAAAGGTACAACCTTCCAAGTACCAGTACTCTATAAAGCCGAGAGTTCCTCAGATATAGCATGACGCTATTCAGCATGTTGAACTGCCATATGATAACTAGTGAGTTCCTATATAATATGAACAACAGCCGAAAAGAAACCTAACTCGGTAGAATAAGAAGTGGTAACAACATACTGAGCCGGTGGATGCCGATCCTGGGAAGGATTACGGCGTAGCTCTAGAGGTGTAGAATCATCGAGGGCAGTCGAAGCGGGAGATGCAGTAGAAGGGACATGTGATATATCTGGATCCATGATGGAAAAGGAAATGAGAGGAAATGGTGAAGGTGTAATGATGACTGGATCTAAAGTTAAAATGGGAGAAGAATGATCAGAAAAATAATCATGGGGGAAGTTCATGAATGAAATATGAGACAACATAAGAGGTGTGGCGTTGGTAGGAAAGAAAGGGACATGCTCATGAAATGTAACATTACGATGATACGTACATGTCACGTATTTGGGTCATAACAACAACAATCTTTATACTCAGTGTTGTAACCCAAAAATGCACACGGGATAGAGTGAGCTATGAGCTTTGTATGTTCAGAGGGTAGAAGGATGACAAAACAAGTGCATCCAAAAACTCGCAAATGAATATAGGTGGGAGATTGAAAATGAAGACAATAAAAAGGGGTATTTTGATGTAGAACGGACGAGGGTAAGCGGTTAATGAGATGAACGGCTGTGAGAAGAGCCTCAGCCCAAAACTCAGTAGGAACGTGGGTGGCAAGTAAAAGGGCGCGAGTAGTCTCCAGAATATGACGGTGTTTTCATTCAGCAAATTCATTCTAAGTTGGAACCCCAGAAAAGGATAACTGAGGAAATGTATCGTCACTAATCAAGAGAGAATGAAAGATATCCGAGAGATATTCTCCCCCCGAGTAAAATTGAAAATTTTTTTATTTTCGTGTTAATTGAGTAGAAACCATGGTAGTAAAAGACTGATAAATGGAAAAGAAATCACTGTTCTGATGCATAAGGTAGACCCATGTATAATAAGAATAATCATCAATAAATAAAGCATAATATTTAATATCACTCTTAGAAGAGAGCGGGGCAGGGCCCCATAGATCAAAATGGGTAAGATCAAAAATAGCAGTTGATCTAGAGTTACTGATAAGAAAAAGCTTAGCAGATTGCTTAGCCAAAGGATAGATAGAACAAGGGGGAAGACTAGTTGAAGAAATAGGACATAGAGAACCTTATTGATGAAGGACGGTCAAATGAGAAGAAAGAATATGCCCGAGACGCTGATACCATCGAGCAAGATCAAGAGTGTTCAACACAGGAACAGGAAGGGAGGAAAACGGAAGATGGAGATACTGCATAGTATAGAGTCTGTCCCGTCTACTGCCCCTACCAATCGTCTGGCCACTCAAAAGATCTTGTACAAAGCAAGAGCTGTCAGTAAAGCTCACAATATATCGGACATTGGTAAGCTGTCCAATAGATAATAAGTTAAAAGCTAGGCAAGGAACATGTAACACATCAAGGATACTGAAATCCTGAGGGATGGTGAGAGTACCTCATTGGGTAATTAGGAGAGGAGAACCATCAGCTATAAAGAAATGAGCTGAATGCTTGAGCTCAGAGAGTTGAGTGAGACAAGCAGCAAAAGTAGACATATGTCTAGCAACTCCTAAGTCAAGTATCCAGGTAGTAGAAATATCACCTAAAGAGGGAGTGGACACAGCTGTACTACCAATAGAAGAAATAGTTGTAAGAGTACGGGAGCCAAGAAAAGAACTAAGTAAAGGACTCAATCGAGCAAGTTGAGTTTCAAGAGCAACAACACGGTCATCTGTAGAGGAAGAAGCCAAAATAATTAGCTGAGCTAGTGAAGATGAGGTAGAATGTTGAATAGGATGCGTTGGAATAGAAGGGCACAAAACGTCCTACTTCTTTTGCCAACAGCGTGACTCATCATGACCAAGACGGTGACAATAAGTACATGAAGCGCAACGAGAGCCACGAATAGGCGAAGCACGTGGTGGAATATCCAAAACAGTTGTGGAATCAGAAACTGTAGAATGGGAAAACAGACCCAGACGAGTTTCCTCATACTGCAGTTCTTTGATGGCGTCAAAGAGAGATGGTCTAGGAGAACGATGGAAAAGCTAGCCGTGAATACCTTCATAAGGAGAGCTAAGCTTCATAAGGAAAGCACACAGACGATATTTATCTTGAGCTTGAAGTCGAGTAGACAAGCACTGAGTACAATCCAAGCATGTCGAGTAGAGAATAGGAGGAAGAATATCTAACTGACTCTAGAGGGAATGCATGTAATTATAGAAGTCCCGATGGAGCGAGATCCTTAAGTAATACTATAAATCTCTTGCTCCACTTGATAGACTCTAATATCCCCAGTTTGAGTGAACATCTCAGCAAGTTAATCCCATAAATGCTTCGCTCCCATTATTTGAGAAAATTGTGGGCGAAGAGCAGGATCAATAGAACCAAAGAAAATAGCCCACGCCTTTCAATCAGCAATTGTCCATGCTCGAATTTCAGTGGCACACTACTTAATCGCCTCAGAAGATGGTTTGGATGCATTAGTGTCTGTGAATGTGACAGAATAAAGACAAAAGCCTTCAACATGGTCAAATAAGTCTCGATAAACTAGTGCAGCCATGGCTGATAGCTTCTAGAGTGAATAGTTAGAACCATTGAGCTTGACATCTATGCGATCACTATAATTGCCCATGGTGTTAAGTTAACCGGATGCAGGAAGCACGGATTAGAAATACAAAATAAGCTTCTAAAAAATGAAAGAAAAAAGAAAAGTAAAAGGAAAAGGAAAAGAAATTATGGAGGCACGAATACATGAAAGTTTGACTAAGGCAAGCAAGAGTGGTGGCTCAATAGCTCTAAAGTCATTGTCTTAATTTCTGATGCGAAAGATCTAATTATGGCAACCGCAGAGCATACTTTCAAAACAATGAGCCCATTTTCTTAATTTCTGATGTGGAAGATCCAATTGTGGTAACCGCAGAGCATACTTTTATAACAATGAACTTGGCTCTGATACCATAATAAGAAAGAAAGATTAAGAGAGAATGGTATTATCCTCTAATAATGGTGTGTAAAATAATATACAAAAGAAGCCTTTATCTAAGCTTGAAAGGGGGGAAAGAGATCCTATGTTGGATCAATAGGAAAGAAGAAAAGCCTACGAGCCTATACGTTCTAACTATACATTCTAACAGCTTGTTCATCTACCACAGTCAAATAGCACATTGTTGCGGCTACAGCTTCTAAGCTCACTTGGGTTCAATATCTCTTACATGAACTTGAAGCTTCTTCTTTAGCCCCACCTAATATTTAGCGTGATAACATCGGTGCTACTTATGCATGCACTATCCTGTTTTTCACTTGAAGATAAAACACATCACTATTGATTATCACTTTGTTCGCAGCATGGTTAACAAAGGTTTGTTACGAGTGTGTCATGTGGGCACCAATGATTAACTCGATGATGCACTAACAAAGCCTCTTGCACCAAAAAGGTTTGTTCATCTACAGTCCATGATCGGCATTTGTGATGGAATGCCTCTCTCGTAGGGACGTATTGCAGAAAATACCTCCCTACAATCAAGAAATTTCTGAAATTGCTCTAAATCAGATCAACACCAGTAAAGCAAATGTTGTATTCTTGGCACATGCAGCATGCGTTTTAAGTTGACGGACCCATTAAATAGAGATCGATCCCACGTTATCTTTTCTTGTATAGAGGTCGTAGATTTTTTTTTTAAAAATTTTAGTAAATTTATTCTAACTAATGTCTGTCCATCAATTATGAGCTATTTAGTACTTTAAATACACGTAAGAAAAAAAAAAAAGAACGATGCGTCTTTTCCAAATAATTCACCTCGGCCCGAGTGTCTGGTCCTTTCCACATAGCGTTCCCCACGATGCCTCCTGACACGTCTCCGACTTATCTCGGTCGATCCAACTGCCAGAACCTCAGCCACAAACTCTTAATGTGTTTTCATATGCATATGTTGTGCGACACAAAACAAAAGATTTTAATGGGAAAAATGCACTTAATTTGAACCTAGGTAACCGCATGTGGTCACATATTTTGTTAGCTCTTAAATAATGAACAGATATGACATTTCCATTTCATGTATGGACTCTCAAGTAGTTTTTAGATAAAAGTTTGAGATTAAGATATATGATTAAGTTTTTAAGTGTAATCCTCAAATGTTAGAGAAAAGCAAGGAAATAGACCACATTAACCCCCGAAAGCAGCGAGTGCCTACTGGAAAACACAAAACAAGAAAGCCCATAATTGATTTGTGGCATTTTAGTTTCATTTAAGGAAAGATGGGATGGAATCCTCCTTTTTGGCTAAACAAAACATGGAAATCTGTCTGTCTTTGCAGGCCCTATTGCCGGGGTATTGTTGCATTGGGGGAAATGATCGAGAGCCCGACTGTTGTGATCCGAAAATGTTCCGAATCTCACGTAAAGAGCAAATGCCTTAAAGAGTTTGAGAAGAAAACAAACTTATCTTTATGCCACTATGAATTTGTGAGGACCCATTCACAGTCTCGATCCATAGGGTCGGACCCCCGATCATATAGCTCTATTACTTTCATTACGGCGGAAATCATTTAATATCCTCAACTCCGCTCTGGTGCAGCGAAATTAGATTGCGAAATTCGGCTTTTTCGTATGATAATGTTCTACCCTTTTGGACAAATAGGACGATGTTCAGTTAGTAAATCAATTTGCAATGGAATTTGACTTCCGAATTTGATTTCCATCCTTAAGTTTCACATGGAATTTAGAAGCCCCCTTACGATACTGGAAGCTGCCGGATCGACATAGCTAATGGAAGCTAGTGGTGGCGACAATGGCGGATGCAAAGAAGAGTAGTTATTATTTATGGTAGCTTTGAGTTTGAGGCCTATTGGCTAGTTAAGTGAGCAATATGCATAAGAGAAAAAAAAAAGAAACAAAGAGAGCAATCACGAGCATTTGAGCTCGCAAACAAAGAATCTCCATCTCCAAAAGTTAGATCGATCATTTACCAATTATCGACTTAAAAATGAAAGAATTACCACATTTTTTGCATGTCATCGCGTATAGAAATTGGCAAACTCCTTGGGGAAATTTATTGTTGGTTGCACGCGCGGGTTCGATCACGACCCTCCCGGAGTGGCTTGCTAGGAAATTCACTATGGATCCGGAGATTACAAATTCTACAATTCGCTCAAATGTTTTTAAATCGTAGATTACACTCAAGATAAAAAAAAAAAAATAGGTACATGTTAGTTTACAATATTTCACGAAAAGCTCACTTCAAAAATTGACAAAGAAGAAAAACCTTTTGACACTTTGTCTGCTCTAATGTTTAATGGCACAATAGAATTCCATTATATACAGCATTATAGTTTATTCGAAATAAGACATATATATCTTTTAAGAAATCCATCCAAAATCGAAGAATTACATGAATGGAATTTTCTGTTCGGATTCAAATCGAGGCATGTAATCAAAGAAGCTGCCAATCTAATAGTACTATCGATTATTTGTAATTACACGATCTCCCGATCAATTAATATTTTATGCAAAATACAATATAATTACGTGGAGTTACGATTAAAATTGTAATATTCCTGACAGTATCATTACGAAAGCATTTCCTTATAATCAGACGGCGATGGTTTGACATGTGTTTAAGTTTCTAAAATTCTAAACATTGAACTAATCTCGTCATCTGAGGCCCTATCTATTAATATTGCACAAAAGAATCTTGCTGACGTGTGTTTAAGTTTCCAAATTTAAAAAAAAATTGAACAAAAAAAAAAAGCAGAAAAACCAATCTCATGAAAGTCTCGGTTGGTCCAACGTAATTAGTGGAGTCTCAGCCGAAGGAAAACTCGGAACCGGACAAAGCACGGGAATTTAGCGCGCGGCTCCAAAAAGATGTTAAAGCACGCATTTATCGCAAACGGTGTCGTGTCGGTCGATCTCCACGTGTAATGACCAGAAACGATATACAACCCCCCCACCAACACGAAAGCATGTCTGGTTGGGTCCCCCTGGGCACCATGCGAGCGAAAGCCCCACTTTCTCTCTCGAGCAATTCTTGTGCGCGGCTCTCTTTGCATGAGCCCAGTTAATCAACACCGTTGGATGAAGTGGGTCCCAGGAGGAGCTCAGATGATTGAGCGGTGGTGATCAACTGGGCCCATGCGTGTCGGGGGTGACTCATTATTTTTCCCCTCTCGCACAAGCAGAAACCCTACCACCCGGCGCAATTTAGACGAACCGGCGCACCAAACCGACGCTTTCCCGTTTCCCAAATCCTTCAAAAGAAAACATTCGAAAGTTGCGCTTGTCTGGGTCTTCCTTCGCTGGATTTCCTTATCAGTCGCGAAGAAGAAAGGAGCCAAGCAAAATCGGCTCGATTTCCGTCCTTGATTGACTGACCACCGGCATCAGCGCTGGCGCTCTTGGCCAATTCCCTCTCCTCGTTGATTAATTATCAGGCCGAAGCTCGAGTCTTTACACATGGCGGCACCTCTGCGCAAGTCGACGACATAGTCACTCACTGTGTCTCTGAGCAGAGACCCATGTCAGAAGAAGCTTCGATGCGACCCCAGCCCGAGGCCGACGCCTGATTAGAGATCAACAATGGGGTCTCCCGAGTCTCAGACTCAGTACTCTTCCTCGACCATGGTCAAGCACGCCCTCCGCAACAGAGCCTCCCTCTGCTTCAGCGACGGCTGCCTCTTCCTCGGCGGCGTCCTCATGGCCCTCCTCCTCGTCTGGTCCTTCTCCTCCTTCGCCTCCCCCCCAACCAGTAGCCCCTCGCAGACCCTAGCAGCCTCCTCCGCCGCAGCGGCCGCCGGAGGTGCACCGCAATGCGCCCCCGTTGCGGCGCCGCCCCGCGACTCGGAGGAGAACGACAACTTCTACGACGACCCGGACATGAGCTACTCGATCGGGAGGCCGGTGAGGGGCTGGGACGGGAAGCGGCGTGAGTGGCTGCGGCAGCACCCGTCGCTGGCCTCCGGCAGCGGCCGCGAGCGGGTCCTGCTGGTGACCGGGTCGCAGCCGTCGCCGTGCATGAACAAGATCGGCGACCACCTCCTCCTCCGCTTCTTCAAGAACAAGGTGGATTACTGCCGCCTCCACGGCTGCGACGTCTTCTACAACAACGTCCTCCTCCAGCCCCAGATGTTCTCCTACTGGGCCAAGTACCCCGTCGTCCGCGCCGCCATGCTCGCCCACCCGGAGGCCGAGTGGATCTGGTGGGTCGACTCCGATGCCCTCTTCACCGACATGGACTTCGAGCTCCCCCTCGATCGGTACAAGGGCCACAACCTCGTCGTCCACGGTTGGCCAGACCTGATCTACGAGAAGAAAAGCTGGACGAGCATCAACGCCGGCGTGTTCCTCATCCGGAACTGCCAGTGGTCGATGGACTTCATGGACGTGTGGGCCGGGACGGGCCCGCAGGGCCCGGAGTACGAGCGGTGGGGCCACGTCCTCAGTTCCACCCTCGCCGACAAGCTATTCCCGGAGTCCGACGACCAGTCGGCTCTGGTCTACTTGCTGCTAACGCAGAAGGACCGGTACGGCGACAAAATCTACGTCGAGAGCGAGTACTACTTCGAGGGCTACTGGGAGGAAATTGTGGGCACGTTGCCTAACATCACCCGCGAGTACGAAGACGTGGAGCGGCGGGGGCCCCAGGCGCTGCGGCGGAGGCACGCGGAGAAGGCGAGCAGATACTACGCAGCGCGGCGGGCGGAGGCGGCGGGCGCGGCGCCGATGAGGCCGTTCGTGACCCACTTCACCGGTTGCCAGCCCTGCAGTGGGGACCACAACCAGATTTACTCCGGCGAGTCGTGCTGGAACGGGATGGTGAAGGCCCTGAACTTCGCTGACAACCAGGTCCTCCGCCGGTACGGGTACGTCCGCCCGGATCTGATGGACTCCGCCGTCGTGAAGCCCATCCCGTTCGATTACCCGGCACGCGGCGGCGGCTAGGGAGCGAGAGGGAAAAAAAAAAGACGAAAAAGAGATAGAACAGTACAAATAGGTAAAAATAATAATAATAATAATAACGAAAAGAAGCAGAGAAGTATCTTTGTTGGGTCGGGGGAGAGTGTATTTGTCGACGTTGGCTGTTGATTAATCTAAGGTTTACCGTCTTCTAGAAATCAGCTTCGCCTAATTTTTAATTATTATGTCTCTTATTCTTTTCTTTTTAATGCTGGCAGAATTAATATGCTAACTTATTACCAGACAGAAGTAAATACCATTAAAAATTTCAAATCGATTTCCATCTTACAGTAGATCTCAAACTAAAAGTCAAATCACTAACCCAAATCAACCTTCCTTAAAATGTACACGTGCATGGAATTTTTCTTTTCGCATGAGGTCAGTGGTATTGGCTCTCTTGGACATTAGATTATCATGTTGTAAGAACTAGGCTAGCAAGAGCTGGTGTGGGTGACATTGTACCTAGTTGTGCATCAGCCATAAGAAGCATAAGTTATGCTCCTTAAGATGGATTAGATCCTCCTCGTCCCGTTTTGGATTTGGCAAATTGGGACGTGATAATGGAGGCTTTGTTTCTCTCTTGCCTACGTAGACAAAGTCTAATAATAATGAAGGCTTTGCTGGTTCCATGAAGATCTAATTAATTAATGGAGCTCAAAGGCAAAAAGAAACAAAGGGGATGATCTGGATTTCAGAGCCCGTGCAAGCTAAAGCTCCGATTTAGCATCCAGAAACATGTGGTCCTGGCAAAGTGACTCTTTTAAGTCCAACCCTCCAAGAAATGCACAAATACTCATAGCTTCTAAATGACGTAGTTAGTTAATTAATCGAATATCATATAGCTCGGACGATTCGTATGGTATTCTGCATCTCGACATGTCGTGTCTCAAAATCCTGAAAGTAACATTTGAGTTTTCATATTGTTTGAGTTTTCATATTGTTTAAGTATCCGCGTCTTGTCTTTTTACGGAGTTCATATCCTACATGTGGTTTTCCTTTAGTTTATCGATCTTAACAAGTGCATTAATTATTCCGACACGGTATCGGAATCGAGCCTTACCCGATCCTCTGTTGGTCAAATTTCTCGTGTCGTTCCTCAAGCATATGATGAAAAAGCATCATGTGTACTTGTACATGATTCAAGTGGACCACCCCCCCTCCCCCCTCAACTTCAAACGTCGTCATCGTTCTCCTTTTCCAAGTTCAAAATTGAAAGGCGAAAGAATCTCTTTGACTGCTTTTTTTTTTCTTTCTTCTTTTTGCCCTTCATGCACAAAAGGCAAAGATGTATGGCCCATTTTGCCTCGCAAATTAAGTGCATGATTGGTGGATGATTTTTCGCTTTCAAGAGACCGGTCGATGAACCGTCATGATGCGAGCGAAACTGGCGTTATGTTTGATTTTCGAGTATTTTGTATGACTGGATCCATTATTGTTTCTTTACTTTTTTTTTAAATCATAATAATTGTTGAAATAATTGTTCCATCTTCCAGACAGCATTATTAAAGTGGCTGAGGACCAGATTCTCGAGTTTGCATTATGCGTTTTTACGTATGGCGAGGGCAAAACTAGACAGACTGGCGAATGCCAAATCCTTTTCTTTTCTCATTTCTCTTTTTGCTTCGTCGTCTTTAAAATTCATGTTAGTTCTGACGAGTTGCTTTCTTATTAATGCGGACAAGACTCAGAATGACACTCGAAGGGCGCATGAAAACATTTCTGTTTCGCTATTTCTGTTCCAAACCTATTTTAGAAATAGGTTTGGAATAGAAACTCGTTTGGCAACGCAAATCTGTTTTTCTATTTCTGGAACAAAAAACTGTTCCAGAAATAAATTTTGGCCCAAAATCAGAAACAAAAATTTTTGTTTCTGGCAGAAATAAAAAAATCTATTTCTGTTCCAGAAATTATTTCTAGAACAGAATGGTTGTCATGCGCGCCCTAAGTCTTAGATTGGTCTCCTACAGACATGGTCGAACCCTCCTGGCGAAGATGCCCCACGATGTTAATTTTTTTTGTTGAATTATTAATTTCACAAGTATAATTACAACATTAGAACATACATATTCGCTGGCTCTCTTGGTAGGAGTGTGCATGGTCCAAGCCGATCCAAGATTGGACCAGCCTGAGACTGGCGGTATGGTCCGATCCCACACTGGGATCACTAATATCAGCTACTTATAGAAATCCAACACTTTGATCTAAACTAGAGTCGTCAATTGGTCAAAGACCCATATTTGACCCATATTTTATATAAAATAGGTTTTATATGGGTCATTAACTATTGAAGGACTCACTAAAAATGGGTCAAAAAGGTTGAAGTGAAATTAAATGATTCAAAATTGGGCAATGTATGAAACTTATTTTTGACCCATAATGAACCCATTTTTGACCCACAACTCCCACAAATTACAAATAGGGCCTCAAAACCTAAACTTTCTTCTTATTATTTTTTTAATTTTTTATTTTTACAAATGTACCCATGGCGTCGGTCGCCGCCGCCATCGTTGTTTGCCGGCGCGATCGCCGCCCGCCGCAATCGCCATTGCCCACCACGGTCGTCGCCGCCACGCTTGCCGCCCACCGTCACGCTTGCCGCCCACCGCCGTGCTGGCCGTTCGCCGCCACCACCATTTGCCGTGGTTGGAGAAAAATGAAAGAAAAATAAGAAAAATACTTTTTTAAAAAATTATTTTAATAATAAAATATTTTATTTAAAAAATTCTAAAAATAGAAAAAAAAATTAAAATTTTTTAAAAAAATAAAAAAATTCACTAGCTTTTTATTGCATGAAAGTATTTTAGTAATATTATTTTTTATTTTATTTAATAAATTTTTTATTATTTAGTTTTGTTTTTTATTTGATATAAAAATTTTATCTGATAACATATACATGTAAAAAGCTTAAAATAAATTAAATGAGTTATACAATTTTTCTTAGAATATTAGTGTAATTTGGCAATATAGATCAAAATGGGTCGGGTCAGGTATGGGTTGGTTATGGGTTGGGTCAGGTATGGGTCATTGAATATGGGTCAATAAAGGTTAGACGGGTCAATATGGGTCAGACCATATTCGACCCAACCCAAATCCGATCCGACCCACCCATTTCACACATCTAATCTAAACTGACAACTTTTAATCTCAACCATCCAATATGATAAAAACATATACATGACCACTATACAACCATCACATGACTCTTATAATTTTAAAATATTGAGAAAAGACTAAATTAAGAAGAAAAACACTTAAAACAATTGAAACAGGATTATACTCATGCATCGTTCGTCTCGAGTTGGAAAGAATCAAACTCAAAATAAGATTATACTTATACTTCAAGGAATTCAAATGCAAACAAAATAATGAATTTACATAATATAGTCAAAATAAAACACAAATTGAGTCAAGACAAAATACAATCGGAGATTGCATATACCACTCGATCAATGGTCCCATTTATTGGGATCGAAGACCGAACCGCCCCCTCAAGGACTTGACCAACTGTTGCGACCTAAAAAAATCGGTTTCCCAATTTTTAAAGTTAATGGATTACCAGGTTAATTAAATTGAATTAACTAGCCTAGCTCGAACTCTCCCAAGTTCTACCAAATCATGACTTAGGTTCAATTTCATCAAAAGAAGGATTTATCTTGGAGTCGCCACTAATCATTCTGGGTAGGTTGATTAGACACCTAAATAAAGTATCGGGAGAAATACTTTATTCCTACGAACCAGAGATTAATGAGTTCGGGGACTTTGTTACACTAATATTTCTACTAGCGCCCTTTCGGTATCAATTTCATGAAAATGTTCAACTTGGCAATTTTGATGAATTTTCACTTGAGATTCAAAAGGTGCAATTTTTTTTATTTTTCTTTTTATGACAAGGTAAGGAACTAAATTATATGCAATGCATGCGGTTTAATCTAAATATTTACAAGATAAATTACGTGTGCAATTATCTACATGATGTGAAAACGTGCAGCAAAAGCAAACCCCTTTTTTTATTTTTTAAAGAAAATATTACAACGTGCAATAAAAATCTCAAAAATTGGATATGCAATTTATTCCAAAGAAATGCAATATGTCCAACAAGGTATAATCGAAATTCAAATCAATCCATTTAGGCAACACAATTTCGAATATTCTAAATGATTAGAATCGTTACCTGACTTGACGGATTTGATTATCGAACTCGAACCTCGGATTTCCTCGTGGATCAAGATTGCGGATCGCGGCTCGAACGACGGGGATGGACTCGCGGATTGTATTGGTCGATGAAAATGGTAACTCCGAGCTTCGAACTCTCGTTCCCCTCAATTCTCTCTTCTAAAAGAATTCTTTTTTTTTTCTTCTTCTTCTCTCTAAATTTTCTTCTCTCCCAAAATCTCTTCTCAAGTTTTCTTCAATCTCCAAAGTCTTTCTAATTTCTCTCTAATCTCTCCAAAAGTCCCTCCTTCAAGGCTCTCATTCTTCCTCCTTTTATAGCCTACTCCCCCATCTTCCTTTCTCTATCTTCATCTATCATTCTAATTTTTCCACTAACTTCATCTTCGCTTCTAATTCCACCATCTTCCCTTCTTTATCTCCATCTTCCCTTCTAATTCCACCATCCTCCATTCTTTATCTCCATCTTCCCTTCTAATTCACCATCTTCCATTCTAATCTTTCCATCTCCCATTCTAATTCTTCATCTTTCCTTCTAATTCTACCATCTTCCATTCTCCATCTTTCCTTCTAATTTCTCTATCTTCCCTTCTATATCTCCCCTTCTCCATCTTCCTTTCTAATTTCTCCATCTTCTTTTCTATATCTCCCCTTCTCCATCTTCCTTTCTAATTTCTCCACTATCCCTGAAGTTTTATGTATTTGCAATTCAGCCCCTAAAGTTTTATGTATTTGCAATTCAGTCCCTGAAGTTTTATGTATTTACAATTCAGCCCATGTGGAAAAATTTCTTTTAAGTTCAAAACTTCATAAGTCTTTCGGCACACCTCCCTCACCTCAATCCAATCGTTTGTCAATTTAAGCTCAAATCCTCCGTCATTAGCCATAATAAAATGCATGACCGACAAAAAATTAAATATGCAATGCATGAAAAAATTAATTTTTGGTGAGAACAAATTCTCATTTTTTTATGTACTTAAGTGAATGAATTTTAAAAAGTCAAAATTTAGGTGTCAACACCAACCCTGCCGATCCAATTTGCCCACCCCTACTGGGTAACTCTTTGCTTCTCATAATCATTCCCATGCATTATTTACACTGACGTTGGCTTAGATAGCAAAAAGTTTATCTTTTCAACCTTTGTTTGTTTCGGGTGCTTGAAAAATGAATGACTTAAAACATATTTTTTAATAGCAATCACTTATATCAGTTAAAACTAATTAGCTATTGAAAATGATTTATGCACAAATGTTTTCGTGATCGATGAAAATATTTTTTTAATAATTCACTTTTGTAAACTATACAAGCGATGATTACCAAGAAAATATTTTTCAAATCAATAATTTTCTACAAAACAAATACACTCTAGGCCTCAAGTGCTTACCTGTGTTTATTACCTAATGTGGACAGAGTATTTATTTCTTATCCCATTCATCCATTGCCTAGCTGCCCCCCCCCCCCTCCCCCCCAAAAAAAAAAGAGCTACATGACCCGTATTTCTATTGACGACAGAAGCAGAGCGTTAAATTCCTGCCGTTATCTCCTCTGGTCTGGTCCAGCTTTTAGGCCCGCAAGTGCCAACCTTGGATGAGCATTTGGTATTCTGTGGACTGGACCACTTCGACGTTCTTAATTTAGGCCTACTTGCTCGGCACTGATCAAAAGTAATTAAAAAAAAAACACATGCTTTTAAAATTTCCCACTACAATTTAATAATTTGTAAATTATCCAAAATTAAATTAACCCATATGTTAATTTACATGTCAGCTTATATATTAAAAATATTTCAAGCGTCTCGAATTTTGACAAAGAAGTCCAAAATGCAAGGGCCAATTTAGATATGTCATATTAGGTCCATTTGAGATTGGGCCTACACTATGAAATATATAGACGTTTAACTTTCCAAATGTCATTTTAATGGATATGGATAGATGACCAACTGGCCATGGCCTGTGCCCGTCTTCCCCAGCTAAAGTAGCAAAACCTTGTATTACAGGCCACACAATCTCATGCAATCTTTAAATTATTATTTTAGTTCCTAAGTAGCCAATTCATTTTCTAGTTGTTCTTTTCCTTGTCACTAATTTCTTCTCCTTCTTATCAACCTAGATAAGGAAATTAAGAAGGAAGGCTTATGGTTTAAATGAGCAAATTTCTACGACTACGAAGGGCAGTCCTTCCAATTATCAAGTAATTTGTCGTAAAGAAAATTTTTACACTTGTTTTGCGAAGGCAAAACACAGGACAAGAGACAAGATAAGAAACAGAGAGCATGAATTTGGAGGTAAACGGACCAGTTCCCTTCCAGAAATCAACACAACTACAGGCCGCTATGCCTATACTCCAAACATTGCCCACATCTGGATCCAACTGAAATCAAAAGGGAAAAATCGCCGAGCAACATAGGCTCGAGACCATTTCAAGAAATATTCGAATCCACTGTGCAATTAGCGTGGATTCCAACGGCAGAATCAGAACATATTGATTGTCGGATTGCAAGTCCACCAGGTCCTGATTAAGAACGGAGATGGTCTTGACCTAACCATCTGGTGCATCATATTAAAACCAAGCACGAGGAAAGAAGCTTCTTTTGACCTGAGAAAATAATGTAGCAGAAGAAAGGAAATGCAGTATGATTCATATCATACCAGAATGAAGTTTCATGAGGTTACTTTTTAACACAGACTAGGGTCAAAATTAGCTCGAAAGGGAGAGTCAACAACATTCCCAGATATAAGTGGGCATAAAATCAGTGAAACAAATCGACCAAAAAATTAACCCAGGTGGCTCTAAGGTTTGCATGAGAATTCTGGATATCGATAGTAGATAAAGAAGGATGATCAATAAGCTTTGGCATTTCTAAGAGTAGCAACAAAGTGCCAATATGGTAGAAGGATAAGCTCCAATTTATGGTGAAATGAGGTTTCTAATTTTCTGCCAACTTCCAATGTCTAGTGGCTTTGAGAACCCCTCTTTGAAACCCCAAATCAGGTGTTGAAAGCAAGCAAAGAGGAACGTCTCTCTTTCTTGTTCTTATAATTCCTCCCTTCACAAGGATAGAAGACCAGGTCGTTAATGTTTTGCTTCCTGACCCAACCTCACGACTTATGACCAAAAGGACTCATTTAACTTTACATCAATTAAAGATCATGCAAAAAATTGCAACTCCTGAATCTCTAAAGCCGCAACAGTTTTTGGACTACACAACAGAAAGAACTAACATAGGTTTCAAGCAGCTCAACATTTGCGAAAACAAGAACTTACATCATTACTGATGAGGGACTACCTCAGGAAATCATCACATTGGCTTCGTCTTCCTCAGCATTACCAAATTCACTGAACATATACTGACTTTGATACTCCATCAAGTATTGTGTCGACCTCTTCACATCCAAAAAGAGCGTGTAGACTCGCGTGATGTCCTCCACCTCCACAATTTTCCCCTTCCGTTTTTGGCATGCCAAAGCAGCAGCCGTAATGAGATGGATAGCGTACCTCAAGGATGTATCCACTCCAATCTTTGTCAACAAGAGTTTTGCCTCTTCCGACATTTCAACATCCTCCTCTTGGCACCTAATGTCTATAATCTTGCGAATTTCATCTTCAGTATAGGGCTGAGTAGTGATGATAAGAAGACGGTCCAAAAGGTCAATGGGAATTCCATGCGGTGATTTGTAGTTTGTGCCTCGAATGGTGGTGATCCCTCTGTTGGTAGCAACAACCAATATAGGAGCCATCTCATTCTCCAAAGCACGATTTAAGAAAGAGAAGCACTCTATATCAAGCATGTGCACTTCATCAATGAAGAGGACTCCTGGCACCATCTCAGCTTTTCCCTCCTCCCTCCACTCTGCCACTTTGGTGTCTATCTGCTCCCTCACTTCTGCACGGATTTCACCAGTATCACCAGTGAACAGAGCCAGAAATCCTTGTGTCCTGAAATTAAGAGAGGTATTCTAAGAGATTATGTAAGAAATAGATGATTTAATGGTCACATGAAGCCCTATTATACAAAAATTCAGTAGTAAATAAGGATTTTTCAGGAGAAAAGTAGTTAAACTTCTGTCTGAAATACTAAACCATGGTTAATTTACTGCCTGCAACCCTAGACCAGCATGAAAATTTTTTCAGGAGAAAAGTATTTAAACTTCTGCCTGAAATACTAGACCATAGTTAAATTACTGCCCGCATTCCTAGACCAGCATGAAAAACAAGCTGAATCGGAGCAAACATTGAAGTATTGTGAACACAATGTCTGCACATGCACCACTGCTTCACAAAATTCGCTTTAGCTGCCACACAATGTATTTCCTTACTCTTAATATTAAATGGGTAGAGGCAAGCGAAATTACATAGTCTAATAGGAATGCGAATAAAGTAAAAGCAGTTCACAATCTGCCACATGCCCTAACTTTGGAAATGTTAGCATCTGGAATGACCAGGCAACAATTAAGAAAAGCTCCTCAACTCAGCAAAGATAAATCGGAAGCAACTTATCTAGGGGAGACCTTTGGTTCCCAAATACAAAATTTACGGATAGAAACAATAAGAATATGGAACAATTCTACAGCAACTCACCCAGGGAAATATTGAACGACATATGGAAAGGAGATTGTAATATTTTCAGCAATACCATAGAAAGGACCATAAACTAGGAACTAACAAAAACCAGATGAACTTGTACTCGTGAGGATCTAAAGACAACCGGCTACCCAATACTTGAAAACCAAACCACTGTTTTGTAGAAGTATAATGTGATCATTGAACACCTAAGAAGTGGAATTGCAAACACAACAAAAGATTATCCTATCAGCCACAAGACACCATTTTGACGAATTTAAACTCGCAAGTGCTTCTAGGAATTTCTAGATATCAGTCAGACAATAAAAGCTCTACATGATAGATACGTAACACCAACAAGACAATCCCGATTCGCCCAATCACGAAATAATCTCCTTCTGAAAAGGTAGAATCCTTAATTTAAACGCTTTAAAACTACCCACAAACAACATGAAAGGAGTGAGCTCTGTACATACCTGCTATTGATAACATCAATCTCATGGAGAGTGACACAATGAACCACCTCCTTCCGTTTCTGTAACTCGCCATCTGGGCACTGCACAAACTTGGTCTGCGGCCCCATCGCGTCATAGTCCCTCGAACGCGAGAATGACCTCCCAAGCTTAGTGATCTTCCCTGACGCCTTATCGATGGCGATAACGTCCCCACTCTGCACCTTCTCCTTCCCCAGCGCCTCGATCATCTTCGCCCCCAAGTCGTACACCGTCTCCATCTCTGTTGTCTTCAGCGTCAACTTCCCAGTCTTCGAGGCGGCCCCCGCCACCGCAGGCCGGTCAATTTGGACCTCAACAACCTCGCCTTCAATCACTTCAGCTTCCTCTTTGATTCTCACCCCGATTGCCTTTCGGAATGCCTGCATAAGGGCCTCGGTCTTGGACATCTCGAGAGAGAAGAGCTCGCTGCCCGCGAGCATCGCAAAGGGGGTCTCGAGGCCGAGGGACTTGGCCATGCCCATGGCGATGGCAGTCTTGCCGGTGCCCGGTTGGCCAGCGAGGAGCACAGCGCGTCCGGCGATCTTGCCGTCCTTGATCATCTGGAGGATGACGCCAGCGGCTTTGCGGGCCGCGGTCTGGCCGACCATGCCTTCGGAGACGGCGCGGGGCTCGAGGGAGGAGTCGAGGCCGAGGCCGCGGATGTGAGAGTGGGCGCCTATGCGCTCGATTCGGGTCAGGTCCCGGGTTTCCGAGAGCTTCAGCTCCGCCATAGCGACAGAGAGCACTGTGGGGAGAGAGAGGAGAGAGAGCGAGGCGGGCTTCCGACGACCAGGGTTTAGGGTTTGAGAGGGAAATGAAAAGATCGAGAGCTGCACCGAGCGACAAGAATATCTTATTTAAAAATTATGAAATTAAAAAAAAAAGGGGTACTTCGGGCTAGGCATGGCCATGGGCCGATTTGGACGCAGAACCTGTCGAGTCAAATCTAGAACCGGTCCGTTGATTGGTTTGAAACTGGAACCAGCTTGTGGTCATAAGAGCTCGATTTTGGTTTTGCAAAATGTGGAACCCAAACCGAAAACGGTTCAAAACCGATAATTCAGAGCCGTTAGAGCCAACGGCCAACATAAAATAAAAATTAAAATTGTATAACAAATAATTTATAAATGCCCCTTTCATCTTTTTATTATTTTCCGCACAAATTCTCTTGATTCTTTCAAATTCTCTCTAACTCTCAATTCTCAATTAAGTTTTCGATTATTTAATTTCTTATTTTTTTTATTATCTCCTTTGATAATTTTATATTTCAAATTCTTTTTTATACCCTATATTTTTTTCATTATACTATATATTTTTTATATATCTAAAAAATGACAAGTGGAAGTAAATCTAGTGATAAAGACAAGAGCACAATGGAGGAATTCGATTTATCCCGATCCTCATGATTATACAGATTGTGGAGTTGATATAGATGATGAAATGAACATTTTTCCTAATATGGAGCAAGTCCATACGCAAGAGAGTTTTCATTCTCTTACGGTGTCAAAGAAATGTCAATAACAAAGGAATGGGGAATGTGCATCCAATATATGAGACTACTTCACGAAAGTTGAAAATTTTAAAAAAAAATCCAAAAGGATTTAGTTTGTAAACATTGTGATAAACCATACAAATATACATGTGGACAAATATATTGAACATTTAATTGGCATCTTAGGTCAAGACATCTAACTGAAGTGGAAATTACCACTAATAAAAAAAACAAATTTTTGGGTATGTCATTCCTAAAACTTCTCTTTTATTTCGTTATAATAAAAAAAATTATAAATAAGAACTAGCTAAATTGTTTCCGTTGAGCATTTATCATTTAGTCTTGGTGAAAATTTGATTTTAATCGATTTATACAAAATATATGTGCTCAAAAAGCAAAATGTGTTTCTAGAAATATACTTAAACAAGAAATTAAAAATCTTTATAAAAAGAAGAAAAAGATTTACAATTTTTTTTTTATAAATTTTAATGGACATATGCATATAGGTACCAATATTTGGAGTGATCATTGGTAAACTAATTCTTATATGGGTATAATATGTCATTGAATAGATGATGATTGGAATATTCAAAAAAAATTTATTGCATTTAGATTTTTTATTATAGGCATACGATAAATAATATTTATAGATTAATTAGGCAAATTTTAGAAGAATATTATTTGTTGAATAAATTTTTTTCAATTGATTTTGTAATGCCCGCAATAAATACTGCTTCAATTGTTGAACTAAAAATGATGTGTAAACCTGCTTTTGGTAGATAATTTTTTCATATTTGATGTGCTTGTCATATTTTAAATTTATGTATACAAGATGGTTTAAAAACTCTTCAAATTTTTCTTAATCAATAAAAATAAAAAATTAATTTTTATGGAAACATCCCCAAATAATGAAAAGATGATTAAAATTTTACACATGAAATGAAAAAAGACCAAAAAATTTTCAAAAAAAAATTCAAATCATTGGAATTCTACTTATGAGTTGTTTAATGAATCTTTTGCATGTAAATATTTATTATGTGCATTTATTTTAAATAATGTATCTAAAATTAATTTATACCTACAAGAATGAGAAAGTTGTAAATTTTTTTTAGATATTTGAAAAGTTTTTAATGATGCAACTTATACTTTTTTTCATTATTTATTATCCTATTATGCATTTTTTTTGGTAGAATGTATTAATATTGTTGAAGTTTTTGAAGAAAATGAAAATAATGAGAATTTATGTGATACTATTAAAACATTGCGAACAAAATGGATACATTATTATGGGAAAATATTTATTATTTATTTAGTTAATTGTGTTTTTTTATCCATGTTGTAAATTAGATGGTTTATGTGATTATTTGAATACGTATTATGAATATTTACATTTAATTAATATAGTAAATATTAGAACTATGCAAACATGGATTAAAAACGTAATAATATAATTATTTAATGAATTTTATAGAACATATAATTAGGTGATAGTGAATATGGATCTTCTCAATCTAGTAACTTACAAAGTAAGAATATAGGTAAAATTAATAAATGGTACCAACTTCCGTGGCATAGGCAAAAAAAGCAAAATGGAGCAATATGAAGTAACTCTGAAATAGAGAACTATCTAACCGTTTATTTGAATTTGATGAATCTCAAGATAGTGGATGTGGATCTTCTTAATCTAATGATTTACAAAGTGGGAACATAGCTAAAATTAGTAGAGGTTACCAACTTCCGTTGTATAGGCAAAAAAAAAGGAGCAAAAAGGAGCAATAATAAGTAATTCTAAAATAGAGATTTATCTAACTATTTCTTTTTAAGTTTGATGAATCTTAAGATAGAATAAATTCTACAATATTGTATTAGTAGAAGAGGCATTCCACCCAATACTCAATTCTTGCTTTGATTGCAATACAATTCTTGCGGTAGAACAAACATTTAGCGTTGAAGATAATATTTTGGATGAACGACGTTCGAGATTAACTTTTGAATTGACAAAATTTCAAGTTTGTGTTGATAATTGGACAAATGTTCAGTTAAAAAAATGAGATAGATCGCAATAATGAAATCAAATTCTTTGATGACGGAGATACCACAGACAGCGGTATAGAAATGGGTAGTGACACTTAAAGATTAAGTAAGTATGGAATATCAAAGGTAAAAAAACTAGATGGGTTTTAATTCTTTTATCCTCAAAAAGATATGTAGGGGCTTACTGATAAATCATTAAGTTCAAACGTCCTCGTCCTTCTCTTTTTTTTCTCCTACATTTGATTACAATTTTTATTTGATAATATATTATTTCATAATTCATTATTTGATAATTTGGTTATAATTTTATTATAAATTCATCATAATTTAATTTTTAAACTCAAAAACCTTTGGAAAAGAAAATTAAAATGAATTCAAAACAACCGGCAGTTCAACGGTTCCGAACTGGCCCGGAACCGCCGGTTCCAGAATCTTGGCTATGCCTACTTTAGGCCCTTAGTTAATTAATCATAACATGAAATAAACAGAAAAGAAATGGTGAATTTTTTTTTTATTATTATGCAATAGATATACGTTTTAACCGTAGTTCTTTTGTTTGGTTTTTAAAATTTTTCAATGACAATGGCAAATGATCCTAAGTTCATCTCAAAATGAAAATTTAAGGATTTTACTAAGAAAAGAGAAAAAATTTATTAAAAGAATTTTCAAGTCTCCTGTAAAATACGAAAAATCTAATTGTATATTATGATTTTTCTTAGATATCGCGAAATTGACTATGTAAAACAATTACGTTACGCGTGGATATGCTTTAAAAGATTCAAATTCACAATCTTTCATAGAATCCGTACTAAATCTATCTCAGTTATTATCAATTTCATACAAGTTCAACATGTAAGAGCACGAAAGAAATTTTTCTATAACTAACCTCATTTTAATAAAGAGTGAAATTTTTTTTTAAGAAAAATGCAACACGAGGATAACAACATTATTTTAATATAAATCCAGCAGGTTTGTAATTAAGAAAAGTTGAAAATAAACTAAAACCAGCAACTCAAAATTTTGTTTGCAAAATATTTGGAATCCAAATAAAAATGATTGGACAGTTAACGAACATACCGTGAAAACCAAAAAGAAACTCATAAGACGTGTTTGCCCTAACAAAAGTTCACGTACGACGCAGGCTGTGCTCTCCTAACGTGTTGTCGCTCTATGGCTAAAAATTGCAACACGCGTGAGCCGTGTGACACGACCTTAATTCAATCAAAGCCCTCCCTCTCTTTCCCTCTCGAGACAAATTCAAATTTGATTCCTCCTGAAGGGCTCATCCATGGTCGTTGTTAGCCTATCGCAACGGAGAAAGAAGGAAAAATAAAATAAAAACATAAAAAAATATTTGAAAATTCAATTTTTTTCTTGAGATAAGTGATAAGATTGAAATCATTTTTCAAATGAGATTCAAATATTTTCGATCAAATGTCACCAAACAAATAAAAGCTAAACATTTTTTTTGGAAAGTATTTTCCTTTATGATAAAGTTTTCCTCAAACAAGCGCACCTTTATAATGCGATTGTTTTTGGGAAACTGTTTTCTCGAAATTAGTTCTTTGGACTTTTACCCGTTTGATTCACCGAAAATAACTTAGCTAATTGAAAGCATTTTCAGGTCAATAGAATTCATGCATAAAATTAGAAAAAGTGTATTCCTAAATCTAAAAAGTGAAAACACTTCTTGGATTTGTGCCCTCTAGTTTTTAAATATTTAATATTAGAATTTTCAAATTTTAATATTTTAAAATAATTTAATTTTATTCAATGTTCTTTTCTTTTTATTTTTTTATTTTTATTTTATATCTAATGCCTCTTAGAAAGAAGGAAAAAAGAAAAAAAATGTAAAATATAAAAAGTAATTTAAAATTTTGATTTCTTTTGCCTAAGATAAGGTCATGAGGTTGAAATCATTTTTCAAATGTGAACCAAACACCGAAAACGTTTTTGGTCACATATCACCAAATAAAAGAAAACAAACCGTTTTCTTAAAAAATGATTTTCCTTTTTTATGGAGTTTTTTGTGAAATAAATGCACCCTTAGTCTTTGTTTCAATCTGGTTCTAGATTCACTATGTTTCTTCTGAGAGGCAAAATTGGACATTTTGGTGCTCAGGATGGATTATGTTCCATATTTGAGTTCGTGGGGGTGGAAGTCTCTTTTTTCATTATGTCAGAAAGAATATGGATAGAATAATATACTTGAGATAGCCTAAGACGCTGTGTTGGACGTTAAAAAATTAAGGGCTTACCACATCCAAACTCATAAACTTTACTCCTAGGGACACCAACTCGTAAATTTTCAAACGACTAGCCAAAACCTTTCAACATTATAAATGACTCCAGTAGATGACTTGAAAGCATATTACATCTTTACCTTCTTCTTCATGTTGAAGTTCTTCGGGTTGTATTGCTTGAAGCTCATTTTGCCGTTGAAGTTTCCGACTGCTTTGCTTTGTTCAATTTTTCGATTTGCCCGAAACAATGTGCCCAAAGACCTTCACACAAAAAAAACTCTTTGCTTTTGCTTTCTCATGGTTTTGCATGTTTTGTTATTCGTACTCAACCTAAAAAGTGAGGTCAACACTTGTCAAAACCACTCACCTCGTACCACTTACCCAAAAGTACATTCCATTACAATTCCCTCTGTAATGGTCGTTTAAAATCCGATTTGTCAGTCTATGGCCAAGGGATGTGCCGTGGCCTGTTCATGGCCTACCTTCTCCTTAAAATGATGATCTTGGGGGGAAAGAACTCGTATTCTAGTGCGCTTTCAGCTCAAAACGTCGACGTTGGAGGAATTTGGGGCCAAGAATAAAACGACGCGATTTGAGGCTGTCTCTTCAAATTTTGGGGGTGATGCTTCCGCAAGGTGGGGGGAGCTCATTGAGCTTAAAGAGAGAGAGAGAGAGAGAGAGAGAGAGAGAGAGAGAGAGAGAGAGAGAGAGAGAGAGAAGCTCCATCACTGAGGCAGCGCACGAGGGTGGCGCGGAGAGTTCAATGATGGGGCGCAGGGAGTTCAGTGATGGGGCACGGTGGGTGGAGGTGGCGGCGGTGGCAGTGATGGGTGGAAGAAACTAAAGTGACCTTTGTTGGTTTTGCGAAAGGTAACAGACATTAGGATTAGGAAGAAGGGTATGTGCTGAATTGAAGGAAGGACAATATGATATACATGGCTGTGAAGTTTTTTGGGAGGACGTAAAGTGGTACACTGAGAATTGGCAAAATGACACAAATGCTTTTTGAATTTTGACTCAATGTGTAATGTAATTTTTGAACTTTTAATCTGATCAATATGATCTTTAAACTTTAATCCAACGTGCAACGTTATCCTTGAACTTTTAATTTAACTAATATGGTCTATGAATTTATGGACCATATTCAACTTAGTCCATGAACTTAAATTAATAGAAGGACCACATTGAACATTTTTATATAATTTAGGAACTAAGTTGAACATATTTCAAAAGTTTAGAGGCCATATTGATCAAATTAAAAGTTCCGAACCACATTACTCAAGGACTATATTACACATTGGGTCAAAATTCAAGGATTATTTATATCATTTTCCCTTGAGAATTAGAGTATACAAAGCGGCATTAATGTCAAAGGCAATGAGTTTTTGTTTTCAATCTTTACAAAAACATAAAAGTGCTGAGACGAAATATATTTATTTGTCTATATCGGCATCAAATCAAATATTTAACTTGAATTTTCTTTCCTCCCCACATTTTCTCTCTTCCCAAGCGTAGCATTAACTTAAAAGCAATGCTACATGAATTAGGAGTTTATAAGAACATATTTAGTAAATGATTGGGCCAAATTCAAGGAAATTTGAAATTTCACACGGTTCACTTTTTTCAAGTAAATTAGATTAAAAGGTGAACTGAGTATGATTAACTTACATCGTATGAGCGTATCTTCCGTACACATCTCGTATTATTTTGAATTCTTCCACGTTCATTAGTGTTAACTTTACATTCTTCTTGGAGATCACCCCCCTCTTTAAATTTAGAAACAGATAAACAAGAAAAAAAAGCAATAAAATGATAGAAGAGATGCTGCAACTCTTCGTGTTTCATTTTTGTTACTCGTTACTTAAGTAGGAAAAAAAAATTCCATTAACACCATCCAAGTTGGCATTCCAATGATGCATCTTCATCTCTCAAAAAAATCACAAACTAGTGCCCTTGACACTCAAATTTACCCTCCTTTAACATTTTATCTATATTCCTATGACAGATTCATCTTGTAGTCATTTGTCATCTATATTAATAATGCCTAACCATTTATATGGAGTATCGAGTGGGTTAATGATGAAATTAAAATGAATGATTTGTGCTCCGTTTGTCTAGCGAAAAATGAATGATTTGAAAAATATTTTCATAAAAATGATAGCTAGTATCGTTGAAATAACTAGTTAATGGAAATTTTTTTTACCATAGGCAACAACTTATGTGTGAATTTTTTTAAGGATAATGAAAATATTTTTTTTAAAGACAAACTTCAAATTTAGTTAATAGCTTTTAAAAAGTTCTGAATAAATTAGAAAACGCGACATCAAATTTCATATCGATTTGAGATTTCTTACCTGTAAAAGTAGATGTTTGTTATTGTGATTAGAAATTTTAATGAAGTGGATAACTCGCGAAAATCTACAACACAAAGCCATGAAAACACTTGCCTTCTCAAACTCTAGAAAAACAAAAAAAAGTGCCGTTGCTTCGCTAACCTAGAGGAATAGAAGAGAGAAGCACGAGCAGAGAGAACTTGGATGACAGCGACTACCCAATCCTCGATTCTCTCGCCGGCAGGTGTCCGCAGCCCCATTACGAATGTTTACTTGGACGCCATGTTCCTGCCACCCAGTTCTCCTTTAGTCCTAATGCTCTGTCTCTCTCTTTCCCTCTCTTAAAATTTCGCAGAAGAAGTTCGAAATCGCTGTGACGGATGTTCACAGATGTCTTGTTTTTTCTTTGTTTGGAGGTTAGATCTGCTGGGTTTTTCATGTCATCCTGCGTTGATATTGTGAATGATCTGCACAATCTTTGCCATCGAATTGATTAGTCGTTTCCTATAAAAATTCTGCAAAGTTGACATTTATCTCTACCTATCTGATTGAGATTGATAACCCCTTTAATGCAGAGCCAAAGGCCTATGGCTCTCGAGGAATCAGCCAATCCAGGTCTTATGGGGGAAGTCAATCACTACGGCTTCGTTTATTTCACAAAAAATGTGATACTTTTCGAAAAATATTTTTTAGAAAGTCATTTTTCAAGAAAATAATAATATTTTTCGGTATTTGATTAATACTTAAAAATGAACCAGAAAATAATTTTCCGTCGTTTGCCAAGAAATTGATTTTCTACGACCGGCGAGCAGTGACTGGCGACGGGTGGCAACCAATGACCGGCGGCGACCGGCGGTCGACCGGCGAGCTGCGGTGGCGGCGAGCTGCGGGCGGCGGCGGAGGAAGAAACATCAGTGAAGGAGGAAAAACGAGAAAAGTAAAAGAAAGAAGTGTGAAAAAAAAACACGGAAGGAAAGATGAGGAAAATATTTTTCTCTTTTCAAAATGAGGAAAATATTTTCAACACTTTTCAAAGAGTTTTTTCATAAGAGGAAAATGTTTTTCAGAATTAACTTATTTTCCGCCCTCCAAACGCCGGAAAATCTGAAAAACATTTCTCAGAAAGTTGTTTTACGTGAAACAAACGAAGCCTACATCAGCCAGATTTTTCTCGGGATGGTGTGACTTGTTCTTCTGACCTTGCTACCACCAGCTCTATAAAAGTGACAATGTTACATGTTTTCTTGTTACTGGAATTTGCCAAACATAGCTGTATTGTCTTTAATTAGAGTGGATCCATTTATGACTAATTTAGAAAACTTTGGGTTGGATATGGGTACTGCTTGGGTCGTTGCAATTTCTGCCCATAAAACTTTTTCCGTCTTTTACCAAATCTGCCAACTAAGAATCGCCACTCAAAACTTGACATTCAGTTTGACCACGCCATTGGGCAGTTCCATAATCACCGCTTGGAGTCTGCTAGATGTTCCACAAATCTCTCTTTCTTTTCTTTTGTTCCTCAATATATGCATCGATTAGGCTCGCTTTGTTGATGATGCTTGGTGTTGCACGAGCTAGATATCGATAGAGACTGTCGCACTTGATGTTAAGCCACCGACCTGCAAGTAAAAATGCCAAGGAGAATCGCTGTTGACTTGTAGAAACGTCAGCAGACCATCGTTGTCGCCGGGATGGAGGAGGAGAGCGAGGAAAGGATTCCATGCGACTACCGACGAGGGCTGCGGGGCTTTTTGGCCACGAATGACAGAGCATCGTCAACACTGAAGCAAGCAAGAACGTCCATTGAGATTGGATGGTGACGGCTAGGAGTCAAGCTCAGCTCGACCGTGGAGGCTACACCTCCGGGGGGTGCCCGGCCATTGATGTTAAGACCGAGACTTTCCCTTGATGGGACAATCAAAAGTGAGCCTCTCATAAATACTCACAAAATCATAGGAGATCGATGATGACTTTTAATATTTTGTATTCACAATCGATTCACTCATATCAAATGGTCACAAGACATGCCTATTTGTAGGCTTGATACACGACTCTTGATCTATTCTAAAAATATGAATAGACGCGATATATATACATAGTATTAACTACACATCAGAATACGAATAGACTCTTGAAAGCTGAACTAATAATGACTCTTGAAAACAACACAATAATAAAGACAAGTATTGGTTCATGCACTGGTTCGTGCATACGTCTTAGGAGTCCAACGATCATCCGCACGTTGATCAACACTATCCATGAATGGAGACAATATTTATGAATTTAGTTTAATTTCCAACAACCCTCCTTAAACTAAATTCTCTTCCATCAATCATTTGGAGTAGACTCTTTAACTTTCGAAATGCATTAATTCTTGGAGGCTTCATAAAAATGTTGGCTACTTAGTCTCCTATTGGGATGTGTGAGATTTCATTTTTTTTTCTCTCTCACCAATCCTTGGATAAAATGATATCGAACATTGATATGCTTGCTTCGTTCATGAAAGAGTCGATTTTTCGCTAAAGCAATGGCAGAAACATTATCAACAAAAATCTCTATTGATTTCATCCACTCCATATGAATCTCTTGGAGCAATCTTCTCAACCATATTGCATGATAAACACATGAGAATGCTACAACATATTCAGCTTCACATGTCGAAAGAGTAACACTTGGTTGCTCCCTTGATAACCATGTGAAAGCGATATCACGCAAGAAAAACATAAAGCCTGTAGTGGTTTCTGGATCATCAATATCTCCCCCGTAATCAATGTCTAAATAATCTCTAAGCTTGAAGGACTTAGACTGATTGTAGTGTAAACCATGAGAGACAGTACCTTTGATGTAGCGAAGTATCCTCTTTGTAGCTTTGAGATGAGTCGATTTTGATTTCTCCACGAATCAACTCACAATTCCAATGCTATACATGATGTCTGGTGTCGTACATGTCAGGTATCTAAAGCTTCTATAATGTGTTGGATCATCATTTGTACCATCATCAAACTTCAAAAGTTTGGCTTTACACTCCATTGGAGTATTGGCTAGCGTACAGTCCTTCATGTTGAATTTCTCAAGGAGATTTTCCGCACATCATTTTTGGGAAATAAAATCCCATTGGTAGTCTGCTTCACTTCTATGTCAAGGAATTAATTCATGAGACTATTATCGATCATTTTGAATTCTTTCAACATGCATTCCTTAAAGCATTAATAATTTCCAAGCTATTTCCAGTAAAAACAAGGTCATCAACATATGCACAAGCCAATAGAACATGACCTTTCTCTTGCTTCAAATAGAATGCATGTTCATATGGACATTGAGTGAATCCATTAGCCTTGAAATAGGAATCGATTCTAGAATTCCAATCTTTTAGTGCTTGTTTAAGCCCATAGAGTGCTTTCTTCAACCGTACACTATGTCTTCAAGGCCTTTGGTAGTAAACCCATGGGGTTGTTCCACATAAATCTCATCTTCAAGGATGCCATTTAAAAATGCTAACTTGACATCCATTTGATAAATTTGCCAACTATTTTGAACGGCAATAGAAATTATCAATCTAATCATCTATATGCGAATAACAAGGGCAAAGACCTCATCATAGTCGATACAGGCCATTTTCTTGTACCGCATTATGACGAGTCTCGCCTTGTATCTTGTCACTTCACCTTTCTCGTTCTTCTTGGCCTTATAGACCCATTTGACGCCAATTTCTTTCTTGTCCTTCGAAAGGACAACAACCTCCCATGCTTGATTCTTCTTGATGGAATCGATTTCTTCATTCATCGCTTTCCTCCACTTTTCTTCTTTGACAGCATCATTGTAAGTAAGGGGATCACAATCTGCGAGAAGGCATGCAAGATGAAGCTCATTGGTAACTTCATAAGTCTATGACAATCTTCTTGATCTTGGAACAATCGGTTCATCAACACCATTTGAAGAAGTTGATGGTGATGAACTTGTAGAAGACATTGGAGAAGAAGGTGCTGACTGATCCTCCAAGTCTATTTGGCTCGAATCATCATGATTAGTCACATCGACTTTGGGATTTATTCCCATGTTGCATCTTCATTGAACTTGACATCTCTGCTTGCATACACTTTCTAAGTGTTAGGATCAAACAATCGATAGGCTTTTGATAAAGGATCATACCCGATAAAGACAAGCTTTTTGCTCTTGTCTTCCAGCTTCAATCTTTTTTCTGTCCGGGATATGAGCATGGGGAATGCTTCGGAAGATCCTCAAATGAGAACAATGGGTATTCTCCCTCACAAAGCTTCTTGAGGAGTTATGCCTCTGAGTCCATGTATGGGACATCTATTTTGAAGATAAATCGCACACATCAAAGCTTCGCCCCAAAGTTCCTTGGGAAAATTTTGACTCTTTAGCATGCTTCAAACCATGTCAAGAATTGTTCCATTCTTTGGCTTTGCCATGCCATTTTTGAGGATAATATGGAGCCGTCAAGAAACGTCGAATACCATGATTGACACAATCACTCTCCTTTTCAATTAGGTGCTTATTTGCTTGCAAGTATCAAACACTTCTGATTTTTTTTTTCAAGAAATACACCCAAATTTTTTGAGTAAAACCATCAATAAAAGTAACGAAGTGTCAATGATTACATAGGACTGAGGATTGGCCACACATATCAGAATGCATCAACTCAAGTGGCTTCTTTGCACGAAAAGCTAATTCCTTCGAAAAGCTTGTTTTGGGATGTTTGCCAAGAACACACCCTTCACATAATTAATTGGGATTATCCATATGGGGTAGCCATAAACCATCTTCTTTGGAGAAAGCAAATTCAGTTTGCCAAAATTCAGATGTTTGAGCCTCAAATGCCACTGGCATGTAGGATTATTGATGCACGCCTTTAGACATTGAGACATCTCATTCTTTATGTTGAGAATGAACATCCTATTTTTTGAAATTTTCACATACACATTAGTAATAAAATAGCATGTACCATTCTTCAAGTGAATTAGAATTGTACCTTCGCCTTCGACTGTGATTTTGGAGTTATCTCCAAACAAGACTTTTCCTTTGACTGTCTCATCCAATTTGGAAAACATATCCTTTCTCCCCGCACATGAGGTTGTTTGTACTGGTGTCTAGATACCACGTATCGCTTTGTCCACCTTCATCCTCTTTGAAAGCCAACATAAGAACTTGGTCAGCATCATTCACCAAATTTGCCTTTTTATCAGATCTCCTACTTTCTTTGCTCCAACACTCAGAAGCATAATTACCAAGTTTATGGCAATGATAACATCAAATTTTAAATTTATCATACTATTGGCATTTGAGTTCTGTCCTCTTCCACGAGAACTTTTTTTATTTTGATTTCTGTTGTTGTTGCGCACAACATCTCCTCCGCTTCATCCATGACCTCTTCCTTGAATATGATGTCCGCCTCAGCCTCGATCTTGATTTGTCCCTTGGGTTTGCATGGGACTTCTACTTTGCTTCTTTTCATCCCCAATAGACAACTGAGTTTGGAGTACTTCCTCCATTGACTCATGTTGGTTTCTTTTGAGTTGTTCTTCATGGGCTTACAATGAATCTAGAAGTTCATTAGTTATCATGGCATCCAAATCTTTGGATTTCTCGATCGTAATGACATTGTGGTCGTACTTCTTGTCTAAGGATTGAAATGTTTTTTCAACAACCCAAGCATCAAAAACATCTTCACCATTCCTTTTCATCTAGTTGACAATTGCTAAAACTCTTGTAAAATAATTAGCATTCTACTTAGATTCTTCCAAACGTTTACCTCGAATTTTCCTTTTAGAGTTTAAAGATGAATCCTCTTCATTTTTTCAACACCTTGGTGCATGTTGTGAAGGATCTCCCATGCCTCCTTAGACGACATGGTGTTCGACACGTTCTTGAACATGGGATCATCTAAGGCATGATAGATGATTGACGGAGCAAGTTAATCTTTTGTTTGAACTTTCTCCAAGGCATTCCTCTGATTTTGGTTCATCATATCTAGTGCTAACCATTTCCCATACACCATAGGCACTGAGCAAGGCTCTCATTCTAGAATTCCAATAATAAAAAATTTTCTTTGGTAAGACGAGGATATTGAAGAGGAAGTTGAGTGTTTGTTAAAGCCATGATCACAAGCTATAAACTTTTAAGAAAATCATAAGCTTTGATACCAATTTGAGGGAATAAATCGAAGGTGAGGCTCCCACAAGAACTCATAAAATCAAATCATTGGTGAAGAAGGATGAGTTCGACAATGAATTTTCAATATTAGGTATTCATAATCGATTCACCCATACCAAATGGTTACAAGACATGCCTATTTATAAGTTTGATACATGACTCTTGATTTACTCTAGAAACATGAACATACGCGATGTACATACATAGTATTAACTATGCTTCATAATACGAATAGATTCTTAAAAGACTCAACTAATAATGACTCTTGAAAACTACATAATAATAAAGATAAGTCTTGGTTCATGCATCATCTTGCGAGTCCAACGGTCATCTACACGCTGACCGACATTATCCATGAATCGAGACAATATTTTAATTTCTAACATCCCCGTCTCTCTTGTCCTTGTGTTTTCCTCAAAGTCTATTCTGAAAATTAATTTTGCCCATGTATATTCTTTGTGTCCTCTTTATAAAATACTGGTGTAGTGAGTGCAAAGAAGATGGTGGACCTCTTGAGAACTCCCCATGGGTATCTCTCTTTTTTTTTTTAAATCGAGGCAAGGAACAACACAGCTCGGTGTCGATCATAGGTTAGGCCAGTTCGCAGTAGGCCATGACTCATTGTAGCAAAGGGACGACAAGCCTCATCGTCGAGGCTTAGAATGGCTCATCACAATGGCTAGCTCCGTAGCTGTACTAGTGATCGACAATGCTTTCGAGCTGCTGAACTTGCAATCAGGCTCTTAGACGTGTCTATAGTGACTTGTGGTTGCATTTGTAGTGAATAACTTGACCAATCGCCAGATCGTGACATAGCTCAATCTTAATTGATCGTGCAACGAGATCGAGCTTCCCTTTGACTTGCAAAACAAAAACAAGAGGAAATCACCGCACATGTAGATCAAAATAGCAACGCCGAGGGATGATCCAAGGAAAGGCAACAGCTCCGTCAACTTGCCAATCGAAGTGAGGAGTAGTAGCCTCGCCTTGGCTGAGTTCTCGACGGCAGGGAGTGGTACAGCAGTTGATGGGCAACGTTAGTGATCGCAAAGGGGCCTTGCTAACTCTTCTCTCTCCCTTTTTGAACTTTAGCCTCTCTCTTGGTCCTTGTATATTTGCCGTGAAGGTCGGAACATGAAGCCCTAGTGTGGTTGTGTGTTTTAGATGAATGGCCCTCCCTAATTGTGAAGCAAACATGTGCTTAAATAGACAAGCCTAGAGTTTTGCAATTTTTTGCTTAATTACTAAATAGTCCCCTAGCTTTGGATGATTACGATTTAGTCCCTATGTGGTTGGCTAGCCCGTTGAGTAGGCTTGGCCGGCCCTTAGCCTCACCTTTGGGCTTATCCACTCTTAATTAGGATATTTTCTATTTAACTGAGCTTTAATTAAAGGCATTTTTAATTAATTGACTTGAGTGGGCTGAGTTAAGCCTAAAATAGCCCCTAAAGCCCTTGCTATTTTCGGCACATACAGCCCCTTCGCTGGCCAAACTTCCTTGGTGGGTTCACGCCGTTTGTCAATTTCAAGCTTGTTATGTATGAATGTTAAAATTAAAAATATACTAAAATGCAAACCATAAGAAAAATGATTTAATTATTTTTTTGCTAGAGACTACGGTTAACCTCTAATTTTATGCAATTTGTGATAATATAAAATAAAAAAAAGACAAATTTTAGGTGTCAACAAAGGGTTCTTATAAAGGGCCGCGATGGTGTTTCTCAAACAAGGGAAGCTTGACCAAGAGGATTCCCGTCATGGATCAATTTGCAAAACGAAGACAGTTACAGCAATAATACAACGAGGCAACAAACACAATAGTGACAAGAAGGGTCAAGTGATGCTGGGGGTGCCAGCATGCATCGAAGGGAAGTGGGAGTTGTTGATTGGGTTGGCTTCTGTAGCTGAACATTAGGTGCGTCGATGGAGAATGGCCCTCCGTCATGAATGGCTTCTTGATGCAAGGCCGAAACAGAGGACGTGTCGAGGCGGAGATTGACAACTATGTCATGGATGTTGGAATTTTATTTTATCTTTTATTATTTTATTTTGTTTTATAAAATTCCTATTGGGTTATAATCAATTATTTTGTATTCGAGACAATGCATGATAGCCCGTTTTTGTTTGGGTGATCGTTTATTGGGCTTTTGCGCATCTCAGTTTTATTAATGATGTGGGTTAGACAGCGTAAGGTGTAGGCCCGTGTGTTGACGTAAGCCCGTGATGGAAGGGCCCGTCACTATTATATTACTAGTGCTAGGTCCCTTCTCCCACTTACAAAAAAATATAACAACAGTTCCATCGGCCGTCGCGTGAGGAGAGAGAGGAAGACCTAGGGCACGGTTTTCTCATCTTTCGCAGATCTTGCTTTCACGTCACATCGTATTGAAGATCTCGGTTTCCGCGTATATATTCGAGATCATGGCGCAAGCAGGTACTCGTTTATTTATCGTTGTTTTCTTGACCTAAATCGATTACGTTGATCCTGGATTGCGATTGATTTTTTTTTTTTAACATGTGGTATCAGAGCAGACGTATTTCGATTTAGGATCAATTTATGTTTGATTGTGATCTACGTTCTTGAATTTCTTGAGTTTTGGGTAAATCGAATTTAGGGTTTTTTTGGCCTGTGACAAAAACGCCGATTCCGGACAAATTTTAGTGAATCGCGGGACGGCTTCGGATCGGTAGGGTCGCTTCACCATGGGGAATAAAAGCCCCATGGTGTTTCGGCATTTAGTTGATCGCCGGAGGCGGATTTGACGATTGAAGTTCGCGATTAGGGTTTTCTTGCATCCCGAGCGATTTTCATTTGATTTCGGGCAAAATACTTCGCCGTTTCCGTCGATTCTAAGATCTATATGATCGCGATGATGTGATAAACAAAACCCACTAATTATTTTTGATTATGGTGGGCTGTCGGAGTTGAAGCAGGCGGATGAACGAGCGAAGAGTCGAGCGTTTTCTCTGGTTGAAGTTCTCTGGGAAGAAGACGATTGGTTCGTCCGCGTGAGTGCACGCGCCCATTAAGCGGGAACGTGGGGAGTTTCCCCACATGAAACAGAATCCCTTTTTATTATTATTATAATAATAGTTAGTGTTCTTGGGAACGTGGGGACTTTCCCACGTGAAGACAGAATTCATTTATTATTGTTATTATTATAATAATAAAATAATAACATAAAAAAATAAAAAATAAAAAAAAATTGTTATTTTTTTTTCTAATGATCACTTTTAAGTGACGTCGGAGAGCGGTTACACCTTCTTTAAAAGTAAAAAATTAAAATATACACATATGTGTGTTAGTAAATTATTAATTGTTTAAATACCGTTGTTCGATGTTTTAGTGACTATTGCAACAAAGTTATTTTGATCAATAAGAGTAAGCATGCGGGGTCACTTCATATTCGTGCTGTGAGTGTTTGGCTGCCAAAGTAGCCCGTTTGCAGTGACAGATGGGGTACCTCGCGGGCATATGCATTCAGGGTGAGTCGCTTTGGATTTGTGCTTTGGTTGCTTGGCTGCCAAAGTGGCCCTGCCAGAGTGACAGCTAAAGTTTTCTGGCAATCGCATGTGTTCTCAATAAGTGAGAGGTCTCACATTTGTGTTTTGGGTGTTTGGCCGCCAAAGCGGCTCACTTGAAGTGATAGGTGAAATTTTCTCGGATTTGTTGAGGGTGTTTGAGAGTCTTAACTGTGCTAGTGTGGGGTCCTTCTGCCCAAAGGTGTTGGATTTTCTGCATTTAGTGCTGTATGAGATTTTCTCATTGATAGTCTATGTTATTGACTATTGTATTTTGCTTACTTATTAATTGTTGCATTATTTTTCAGTCACACTTGTTTTGAATAACGGTGGTATTGGTGCTGTTGAGGTCCTGAATGGATCTAATTATAAAAAGTGGAAGGATGATCTTCTATGTGCCCTGGGATATGTTAATCTGGATCTTGCGTTGCGTGTGGATCGCCCTGCTCCGCTTACAGAGGCTAGTACTCCTACTCAAAGGGAGAATTTTGCTAAGTGGGAGCACTCAAATTATATGAGCCTTCTAGCCATGAGGAGGTTTATCTCAGAACACTTGCTGAGCGGTTTACCCGAGACCGCTACTACTAGAGAGTTGCTCACAGCCCTGGGGGAAAGGTACTTGGTACCCGATATGGCTGAATCAAGTGTCCTTATGAAGAAGTTGACGAGTATGTCTTATGATAATGTGAGAGGTGTGAGAGATTATATTCTGCAGATGGTCCATATCCAGTCTAAGCTCAAAACTCTTGAGATTCCTCTCCCAAATAAGTTCATTATTCTCCATGCTCTCAATTCCTTGCCTCCAAATTTCTCTCAAATCAAAACTGCTTTCATTTCCCAAAACGAGAGTTGGTCTGTAAATGATCTGATTAGTAAGTGTATGGCGGAGGAGGAGAAACTTAAATGGGAGAAGAGTGAGAGTGCTTTTCTTGTATCTGCCCCTAGACCTGTCTATGGTAAGAGTAAGAAGGCTGCTAAGCGTTTTCACCCTGGTGCTTCTAAGAATGTTAAGGGCTTCAAGAGGCATGGTCATGATCAGAGTGAGGGAGGTCCCAAAGCTATTTTTAAGAGAGATGTCAAGTGTTTCTATTGTCAAAAGACTGGTCATCTAAAGAAAGATTGTTTCAAGTTAAAGGCTCGTCAAGAGCAAAATAAATCTGGAGGTAACTCATTAGCCTATGTTTGTTTTGAATCCAATTTAGTTGATGTCTCACCTAACTCCTGGTGGATTGATAGTGGTGCTTCTGTACATGTTACTATGACATTGCAGGGGTTCAGGAGCGTAAGGAAACCAAATGAGACGGAGTCGAAGCTTAAAGTAGGAGACAACGTCGAAGTTGAAGTGGAGTCTATAGGAGTTGTTAGGCTTATGTTAGAGTTGGGACATGTACTCCAACTAAGAAATGTTTTCTATGTTCCCAGTTTTAGGAGAAACTTGATCTCCATTTCTGTTTTAAACCATGATGGATATGCTTTTCTCTTTCAGAATGCTTCTGTTCAGTTATTTTTGAACTCCAAAGTTGTTGGTTCTCGCATTTTGAACAATGGCTTATTTCAGTTGCTTCTATCTCCTACTTCACATCAAAGTTTTGCTGTTGAGTCCACTGTTTCTAAGAGATCCTTGTGTGCTGAAAATTCTTGTCTCCTATGGCATAAACGTTTAGGTCACATATCAAGAGAGAGAATTCAAAGGTTAGTCAAAAATAACATTTTACCTTCTCTTGATTTTGATGACATGGAGGCTTGTGTCGATTGCATTAGAGGCAAATTCACAAAATCTAAAAAGAAAGGGTCTACTCGTAGCTCAGAGCTTCTAGAAATCATTCACACTGACATCTCAGGACCTTATCCTACTACCTTATGTGGACATAAGTATTTTATTACATTCATAGACAATTTCTCTCGATATGGCTATCTTTATTTCATTAAAGAGAAGTCAGAAACTCTCGACAAATTCAAACTTTTTAAAAATGAGGTTGAGAAGCAGTTAGAGAAGGTCGTTAAGGTAGTAAGGTCTGATCGTGGAGGTGAGTACTATGGTAGACATGAGGGGTCCAGGCAGCAAATGGGACCGTTTGCCAAGTACTTGCAGGAATGTGGGATTGTTCCACAGTATACCATGCCTTATACACCTGAACAGAATGGTGTGGCCGAAAGGCGGAATCGCACCCTTATGGACATGATGAGAAGCATGATGAGTAGGTCTAACCTACCAAGTTTTTTGTGGGGTGAAGCGCTTAGAACTGCCTTGTATATCCTTAACCGTGTTCCTTCTAAATCTGTGCCTAAAACACCTTTTGAGATGTGGACTGGTCATAAACCTAGCCTTAGACATTTTCGTGTGTGGGGGTGTCCTGCTGAGGTGAAAATTTTTAATCCCACGGTGAGTAAAATTGATTCAAAGACTACTTGTTGCTTTTTCATTAGGTATCCTGATAGGTCTAAAGGGTACAGGTTTTACTGTCCTAGTCGTGGAAGGACGGTGATAGACTCCGCAAATGCTAAGTTCTTGGAGTTTGATGTTGTCGATGCTGCTAGTGTTAGTGATGATGGTACTGACACTTTTGAGCAGAGTGAGAGGGTGTTCTTTCCTCTGGTTGTTCCATGTGATAACGTAGATATTGTGCCTAATGACGTTGTTGTTGAGCATCCTGTTGTTGATGATTCTTCTGCACATCCTAGGTTTTCTTCTCAGAATACTCCGCATGATATTCCTGTTAGGAGGTCTGTTAGACAAAGGAGACCAACTATTGGTGATGATTATGTTGTTTATCTTGGGGAGTCTAATGCTATTTTAGCAGATCCTATGAGTTATCAGGAGGCTGTTGCTAGTTCGCATGTAAATAAGTGGCTTAAGGCTATGGGAGATGAAATGCATTCGATGTCACAAAATGGTGTATGGGAGCTTGTGTATTTACCTGATGGTCATCAACCAGTTGGGTGTAAGTGGGTGTTCAAAACAAAATGGGATGCCAATGGAAAAGTTGATCGCTATAAGGCGAGGTTAGTTGCAAAAGGTTTTACCCAGCAGCTAGGTATTAATTATACTGAGACATTTTCTCCTGTTTCTTCTAAGGATGCTTTTCGCATTATTATGGCCTTGGTTGCACATTATGATCTTGAGCTTCATCATATGGATGTTAAGACTGCTTTTCTGAATGGTAATTTGGATGAGGATGTGTATATGATGCAACTAGAGGGTTTTGAAGAGACTAGTAGGGAGAACATGGTTTGTAAACTCAAGAAGTCTATCTATGGTTTGAAGCAGGCTTCTCATCAGTGGTATTTGAAGTTTGATGAGGTAGTGACTTCTATGGGTTTTGTTGAAAATAAGGTGGATCATTGTATCTACCTGAAGACTAGTGGGAGAAGGTATATTTTTCTGGTCTTGTATGTTGATGACATCCTCCTTGCTAGTAGTGACGTTAATTTGTTGCATGAAACTAAAGTAATGTTGACAAGGTCTTTCGATATGAAGGATCTTGGGAAGGCGTCTTTTGTTCTCGAGATAGACATACATCAAGATAGATCTCGTGGGTTGTTAGGACTCTCGCAGAGAGTATACATTGATCGCGTGCTTAAGCGTTTTGAGATGCAGAGTTGTAAGCTCAGTGTTGCGCCAGTATAGAAAGGAGATAGATTTAGTAAAGATCAGTGTCTTAAGAATGACTTTGAGAAAAAGTCAATGGAGAATGTACCTTATGCTATTGCTGTCAGCAGTTTGATGTATACACAGGTATGCACTAAGCCGGATATTGCTTTTGTAGTGAGTGTTCTTGGCAGTTATCAGTCTAATCCAGGTCCAGATCACTAGGTGGCTGCCAAGAAGGTTATGAGGTACCTGAAGGGAACACGGGATTATATGCTTGTGTACAGGCGGTCGGACAATCTTGAAGTAGTTGGTTTTTCTGACTCTGATTTTGGGACATGTTTGGATGATAGAAAATTTACTTCGGGATTTATCTTTATGATGGCTGGAGGTGCAGTTTCTTGGAAGAGTGTAAAACAAACTCTGACTGTTTCTTCTACTATCCAAGCAGAGTTTGTTGCATGTTATGGGGCAGTAACGCAAGCGGTTTGGCTGAGAAATTTTATTTCAGGGCTTGTGATTGTTGATTCTATATGTAGACCACTAAAGATATATTGTGACAACAGTGCAGCTGTATCCTTTTCAAAGAATAATAAGAGTTCAAGTGGTTCGAAGCATATAGAGATTAAATATCTCGCAGTAAGGGATTTTGTGAAGAAAGGAGATGTTGAGATTGAGCACATCTGCACTGATGGGATGATTGCAGATCCTTTAACCAAGGGGTTACCACCTGGGATTTTTTGGGCTCATGTAGCTAATATGGGGGTGGTAGAGTCTTTTGATGTACTTGGTTAGTGGGAGTTTGTGTTGTCTTATTTTTATGAGACAGTTATTTGTTGTTTTTGATTGAGACATGTGATTGTTTTAGTATTTATATATGATGATCATCAGTTATTTCTATCTGTTATTGTATTACATGTGCACATAATTGAAAGACTCAGGATCCGGTGTTTATCTTGAGCATGACGGTTATGTCAAATTTGTATGTCTCTAATGACACCATAAAGGTTCTCGCGAGGTTATGTTTGAGACATGCGGGGCATTAGTGCCAATTGTTTTCATCCGGCTTCTTTGAAGCATTAAGGTTACGGATGGGTACTCTGATTTCTCTGAGGTATTCAGGTTACAGAGAGTTTTCTCTGACTTCAGTGAAATATAAAGGTTACAGAGGGATTTTCCTAACTTCTATGAAGTATCAAGGTTACAGGAAAATGGTAAAGGACCGACCGAGAGATAACATCATTGAGATCACCATTCAGGGATGTTATTTTCGGCTACACCACCACATTGACCCATTGGCGTTAGAGTTGCTAGTGCTTGTGATCATGGTTGTCTAATATCGTTTAATGATGTGACGATGGCCGTAGTTCGGTATTAGTAATTTTGATGGTCGGGGTTGTTTTGAGATGTTGTCTCGAATATTGTATTTTTATTATGGCTATATTTGTGTACAGCCTGAGAGTCATTTTGAAAATAAATTTTTTTAAAAAAACTTTTGTAATTGATCATAGCCCAAGTGGGAGAATGTTGGAATTTTATTTTATCTTTTATTATTTTATTTTGTTTTATAAAATTCCTATTGGGCTATAATAAATTATTTTGTATTCGAGACAATGCATGATAGCCCGTTTTTGTTTGGGTGATCGTTTATTGGGCTTTTGCGCATCTCAGTTTTATAATGATGTGGGTTGGACGGCGTAAGGTGTAGGCCCGTGTGTTGACGTAAGCCCGTGATGGAAGGGCCCGTCACTATTATATTACTAGCACTAGGTCCCCTCTCCCACTTACAAAAAAATATAATGACAGTTCCATCGGCTGTCACGTGAGGAGGGAGAGGAAGACTTAGGGCACGGTTTTCTCGTCTTTCGCAGATCTTGCTTTCACGTCACATCGTATTGAAGATCTCGGTTTCCGCGTATATATTCGAGATCATGGCGCAAGCAGGTACGCGTTTATTTATCGTTGTTTTCTTGACCTAAATCGATTACGTTGATCCTGGATTGCGATTGATTTTTTTTTTTAACAGTGGATGGTTGTAAACCTTGGCTAGATCACAGGGTATCAAGGCAACTCATAGTTTTTGCCAGGGAAGCACCGTTAGTCATCAATGGTTGGGCTCAAAATGGCTTGGGAGGGACGGCACAATGACTGGTTCGTCAAGGCAAGGCGGAGGTCATGGTTGGATCTGCAATGAGGAAGCAGCGGCTGAAGCACGGTCGCGGCACGAAGATGAGGCACGGTCGTGAGCTTGACTGCCTTAGCAGTGCGGGGGTTGTTCTTGGGTATTTGCAATTTGGCCCCCTAGGAGGTAAAGAATTCTAATCAAGTTGGTTTGAGGTTCGACCAGCCTATTGTGTGGGCTTGACCAACTCTTGGCTCATTGGGGGGCTCAATTTTGGGCCATATTTGATTAATAGACTTTAATATTTGAGGCCTTTTCCTAATAGGATTTTAAATGGGCTAAATTAAGCTCAATTTTACACCAATTATGGTCCTATTAATTCATAATTTTTGGCCAATACTCCACCAATGGCTTAGCCGAATCTTACGTTCTACTTGTCGACTCTGCATGATGGAGTGCGTTTGTTTGATGTCGCCGGTCCAATTATAATGCATACTACATGAATGTTCCTAAAGCTATATGAATTCTGCTAAAACAATATGCAAACTAATTTAAATATTTTTTTTCAGGGACTAAAATCAATCCCTAATTTGTTTATGTTATTAGTTCCTAAATGGATAATAAAAAATTTAGGTGTCAACACTACCAGTTAAACAAATTTTAGGCAGTGATGTTGTAATTAAGTCTATTTTGAAAATTAGTTTTGAGAGATCTATTTGGAAAATTACTTTTATGGAGACATTAGTATGGGAAAGGAAAGGCCCCATAATGCTGACAAGTATTATAGTGATCAAACAATCTAGAGTACCTAAATAGGATTTGGACGTGGCGAGAGCTAGGCGGCGCTCACCCAGATAACGCTCGTTTTGTGGTTTTTGAGCCTGGACGAGGGAGGGCATGGCCCTCGCCGGCCAAAGTGCCAGTGCACAAGCCCTCGGCAAGTCAAGGCAGGGGCTCAAACGCCCTCTTTTTTGCATGAGAGGGCCAATAAGCCCTCGCTTTGCCACAATGTGAATCGCCAACTCTCACCTAATGCCCGGGAGGGCATCACAACTCTTGCCTAGAGTTGGCACAATAGCCGGCCCTCACTCCAAAAACATTAAAAAAAAATTAACGAAAAGGAAAAACATAAATAATATTTAAAAATATTATTAAAATGTCATTGTCAATGTCGTTATGAGATGTAGGACGGCAATGTACGCATTAGCAATTTTTGACTAAAATTATGTGGATGGACCCAAGTGTCAAAACATGAAAATATTTACGACTCAATTGGCACAATCAAAAGGTTTTAAACTAAATTGGCAAAAATTATAATAGGTTTATGTATTGTTTTTCTTTTTTGATATTTTTCCCAATGATATTTGCAATAGCAAAATAAGATGGACATCCCTTAAAGTAGGATGTTCTCTTTGCTTTATATAATTATTTAAATATTATAAATTGTTACTGCAATATTACATAAATGTTGTCCCTTGTTCTTTCCCAAGAATTATATATGGTTTTTGGTGATTCTTTTAGCAAGAGAAGATGGATAAGAATTTCACAAATGGGGTGCATGTTGCATGAAAGTGAGTGAGCTATCAAGACATAATTACCCAATTTGTCCTGAATATATTATATGAAAGCCAATTAAATAATCAATTTTTTTTTGCTTTGCACAAAGTTCAAATGTAATCCTCTAGCCAAAAGCTATAGAAAATTGCTAATGTGGCATCCAATGAGTGTGTATATAATTTATGGATCACCATATTAGCAATTTCCAATAGCAATTATCGGAAGAATTACATTGAAATTTTGTGCAAAAATTTAAACTACATTGACAAAATTGAAAAGTTTTGGTTTAACTTGGTATTTTTACAATAGGTTAAGGAATGTATTGGTAATTTTCCTTTAATGTTCATGGATATCTAATTTTCAATGAGAATAAGGGTATTTTGGAAACTTTCACATCTTGTCAATGTAACATGGTTCCCCAAAATAAAGCCAGACACGATATCTCTTTTGGAAACTTTCCAAAAAAGGACAAGATTTGGGTAGAAATCTATTTCATCTCTGAAAAATTGAATTCACGCTAACCGGTATTAGAATCGAATAGACCCAAATCTAGCAATTTTTCTTGCTTAGATGACACGTAGACTAATGAAAGTGGCACAACTTTTAAGTACTTCTAATAGCCCATACCCGAGTAGTATTCCATTGAATCACTTATCTTCTATAAAGTCCCCTTTGAATTGTTGAATTGGCCGAAATTACTCATTTTATTCGGTTTTCCATTTACATTTACTTTGAAAATATAATTTGCATACTTTGAGTTATAACAGAATCAACTTGATTTTAAAAATAGCTTGCATTACTAAAACATAATAAATAAAGACTTCACCTAGTACAAAAGAAAGAAAAAGGATTCTGAAATATTTACTATAGATCATAATTCAAAGGCGATTTTTTCTTAGCTTGAGATATTATTTTTACTTTTAAGAAAATAAGAAGACTTGACGATTTTTTTTTCCTGGTTAAGGATTCTTTTTTACAATAGTGAATTGCAATTTTTTGCCACTGTTTTTTTTTTAAGGCATCACTTTCTGTAAGGTGCGTACTTTTGTTATCTTGCAATTTGTAGACGTTTCTCGATGGCTCCCACAGATGAGTTGCTTCCAACGTACACCAAGAATGCTTGCCTAAAACATGATAACAGTGATTGCTCATGCGAGTCGACGGTGAACTTTAGCGATCCCCTAACATAATGTTAAGGGTGACATTACATAATCCGGGCCGTCCAATTCAAAATGGACGGCTCAGATTGATCCACATCAACTTTTTTAAAGGGGGAAAAGTTTTGGCGAGAATTTTAAAATTTTGAATTAATCAATCTGGGCCGTCCACTTTTGGATTGGACGGCCCAGATCACTTATGTCACCCCTAACATAGTTTTACTATGTTAGGGGATCCGGATTTAGCAAGATGGCGTCTTAGCAAGTGAAGCCTGTAAAAAAATAAACATACTTATGATGAAGCTACGGGCGTTTACAAAGTTCGGAAGCATTAATAACATACATAATATTCTCGCTAAAGCAAAACGCCCTCGTTTCTCCTCCCAAATTGGAGGTCACAAAGCCGCTGCTAAATGCCCACCGAGCACGGCATGAACCCACCCCTCATTGGCTCGCAAGCCTCGGCAGGGAAGAAAAAGCCTGGAGTGATGAACATCTTCCGGGTGGCCTGGTCCAGGCGACACTGCTGCCCTGGTAAAAAGGCCAGTGGGTCTATAGACGTCCACCCTTCTTCCATGGGTATGTTGAAGGGCTTTTTACAAAAATGGGATAATTTTTTTTTCTTTTTACTAATTTGAGTTTTGTGGCGAGGAATATACGAAAGTGAGGTTTGTTCGGTAACGGGGGAGCCGAACAAGCCCTTGTTCGGCGGTCCTAACGCCGAACAAGGAAAACAATTAAAAAAACAACAAAAAAGCCTTGTTCCGCCCTATAAGTGCCCAACAAGAAAAGTTTGGGAGGGGGGGTGGGTGGGGGGAACGGGTGGGTGAGAAAATTATAAAAAAGAAAAAAACACCAAAAAAATTCTAAAAAATTTCCATAAATCCCAAAAATTAGAAAATTGGCCATTTTAACGGGTCGGTCCTATTTATGATGGTTTTCCCTTTTAGACATTTCGAAATGACGATTTTGCCCCTTACGGGCAAATTGTCTCGAAAAATTTCAAAAGTAATTAGGAAATGGGCCATTTTAATTGGTCAATCCTACTTTTAAGGATTTTTCTCATATATCTTTTCAAAATGATGATTTTGCCCCTTATGGGGAAAAAAAAAGTGTTCACGAAAAAAATAGTCAGTATTTTAAGTGGTCCAACATGGAAAGGTTTTTAAAATAAAATTTTGGCAATTTCTTCATATTTGTAGTCTACAAAATCTATTTTCTTATTTTCGGATATTTTCTTAATATGGAAAATAATATTAAAATTTGCGACAAATTTTGAAAAATTACTTTTCTTCCAAATTGGATCCTCAGGCTTCGTTAAAACTTCTAAATATGATTTTTCAATGCCTATACATTCAACGATGTCAAATGGCTTGAAAAATATGAAGAAATTGCCAAAATTTTATTTTAAAAACCTTTCCATGTTGGACCACTTAAAATACTGACTATTTTTTTCGTGAACACTTTTTTTCCCCATAAGGGGCAAAATCATCATTTTGAAAAGATATATGAGAAAAATCCTTAAAAGTGCGATTGGCCAATTAAAATGGCTTATTTCCTAATTTTTGATTTTTTTTAGAAACTTTTGAAATTTTTCTAGACAATTTGCCTGTAAATGGCAAAATCATCATTTCGAAATGTCTAAAAGGAAAAGCCATGATAAATATGACCGACCCGTTAAAATGATCAACTTTTTAATTTTTGAGATTTATGGAAATTTTTTAGAATTTTTTTGGTGTTTTTTTTTCTTTTTTACAATTTTCTCACCCACCCCCCTCCCCCCTGCCCCCAAACTTTTCTTCTTCGGTACTAATAGAGCCGAACAAGGCTTTTTTTGTTGTTTTTTTTAAATGTTTTTCCTTGTTCGGCTCTTCCATTGCCGAACAAAGCCCCACTTTTGTATATTCCTCGCCGCAAAACCCAAATTGGTAAAAAGAAAAAAAATTTAACCCATTTTCGTAAAAAGCCCCATGTTGAACAAGGTCGGGCATCCAAGCGCCCTTTGCACCTCCAGAGCCACCGGTTACCGCAGCACCCTCGTGTGTTGGGCTTCGCGGCCCCTCCCTCATCACACGAGCCGTACGAGGACGTGCCCTCATCAGAATGACCAAAAGATCCACCACGAAATACAGACAGAAACCATGAGGACTCACCAATTTCAGTACAGTCTGCTTAAGATCGGAGAGAGATATATAGTTATAAAGGAGCCTTGGACAGTCACGTATTTTGGTCACTGAAACACAATATTTCGTAGTTACGTATGTAGCATCGTCACCGTCACCGATAGCATGACGAGCATTAATACCACAACATTAAGGCATAATACGATCGAACGGTCCACCTTCATCACGTCCTCCTATGAATTTCAGAGCAGCACCTCCAAATCAATGGCTTATTTAGGGACTCTTGGGGAAAATAAGAGATTTCGCCGGATCCTTTTTGGCGGTGGAACACGTTTTCCATGCCTATTTCGTAGAATACGTTGGTGCCACAAGAATGCTAGCCCATAGGTCCTTTCTGCACACGCTAGTTCTTGGTTTGAGAGCAGAATGAACAATGTTACTCAACTTAAAGGCGACTCTCATATTAACCTTTGCATAAGCTGTCCAATTCATGCTCAAACGCCAGATAAGGATTGCGCATGAGACGTTCTAATCACCTCAATTATTGTTCTCTTGCTCAGATAATTTCAACCTGTCTCTGGCTAGCTTTTTGGCAGCCCTCCTGTGCTTGATTCTCTTCTGGTTGATAAAGGCAGCTGACTCCTCTACAAAAACAACAATTCACAAACTCAAACCATTATGCATCACAATGTGTATCATTCTTGGTTGGTTCGAGTGACTGCGTGATTTCCTAAATATAAAAAAAGAGAACTGCCTGAATAACCTGTTTGGCTGTGTTTCTTTCAAAGTTAAGAAGTGTGTTTCATGCAAAATAATAGTGGATTATGTTCTCGTCTGGTCTGAGAATTTTGCAAACTAACTTTCTTTTTTGTTTCAGTTTTGTACTTGCAGAAAGAGGGCATATTGCCTTATTGTCACTCGGCAATAATCTTCAGCATGTAAACAAACAAGTTTTCAAGTTGTTTTCATGAAAATGAAAACCCAAAGTATTTCTTATCAGAGACGTACCCTATTGCTAAAAGATGTAAAGCGGAATTTGGATTTTCAGGACTCTTGTTGGGTCGGTCTACTCTCCTAGTGAGAATAAAAGTGGTGAAGAAACATCTAGCCCACACTCTGCTCTTCAAAATTCAAGAGAACTCTCCGGTTGTCTATCAGGTTGGCAAATTAATAGCTGATTCCTACTGTTGTTAAACTCACAGGAAATGCCACCTATGCCATATAACAAGCACATTGATTTAGAATTCAGTAAAAGAACTCGCACTCATGTTTCGACTTGATACCTGGAAATCTCTGTGGTCTTCACTTAACCAAAAGCTCAACCCACCTACTGTCTCCGATTTTCCACGAGAACGTCTAACCCTTCTTCTCATTCTAGTAAACTTAACATAACGAAAGGACATGATCATCTCAAAATCGGCCTCAGATTTCCGCCAAGAAAATCTAATTCTTCATGTAATTCCAATGGGCATAACACAACCAAAGGCAAAAAGAACTCAGATAAGGAAGGGAAACCAATACCACGCTCGTGAGGCACATCGTCAGATCCCAGCTCGGCATTTCGTCGAACGCCTGGCGGCTCTTTCTCTTTGACGCCACCAGGATCGTCCTCTTTCGTGCTGCATCCGCCGCTGCTGCTCGAAGGCAACAAGGGCCCTACAATTTTCCGGCGGCGCGCGGTCTCTTCTTTGAGCTTCTTCTTGCGAATCCTCTTCCTCTGAGCCCTAGTCAGTTTCTGCTCCCCACATTCGCCTTCATTGTCCTCAGGATCAGCATCACTTGCCGAGGAACCACGGACTTCGTTTCCCCCCTCATCTGCAGTTCAAGAAACGTCAAACACAATCGAACTATAGCTCAACTCCATGATTAAGCACATACGATGAACGAATACATTACAATTTGGCATGGACGCAAGTCTTCGAACCTGGAATTCCGTCCCCTTGAAGTCCTCCGGATGCAGCGCCTTGCGCCCCATCTCCATCCTCCTCCTGTCATTGCAGAGATTCAACATGAGAGAGAGAGAGAGAGAGAGAGAGAGGCGTTGTACCTGAGGACTGGGAGGAGAAGGTGGCGGAGGGTAAAGCATGTTGAGGACGGCTTCGTGGAACTTGCGCTTCTTCTCTTGCCGGCGCATGATGCCCTTTCCTCGTTTCAGGGTGCAGAACCTGAGTGCTGAATCTGAATTGTGTACCGATGGATTGCTTCCATGGATTCGTCGGAGACTCGGAGCGCGTGATTTGTGTCTGGACAGTGGGATGTCCATCTCAAGGTGTTTGACCAAAAAAAAAAAGCAAAAAAAAAAATATCAGGGTAAGTAATCTCCAGCGAATTAGCCTGCCATTAGGGGTTGGCCCTCGCAGAGGTCGTGTGACCTTGACAAGGGCAGTCAGGGTTGCAACCTCAGGCAGCCCTCATCAGTCGGCAAGTGAAAAATGAAATATCAAAAGAAAAAAAAGTTAGTGCGGGTAATTTTGGAAGGAAAAAAAATCATTTAATCTTAATAATGTCTTTTTTTCAAATGCTAAAAGTCAAGCTTGTGGAGATCAGCCGTGAGCTTTTAGCTTTCAAATCAAAAGTTGAATCAAATGCAGCATTAATTCCACTCTAAAAGATGAGTCGGTCTTGACTTGGTGCATTTGAGATCAACTTAGGGTACCATACAGGACAGACAAAACAAATTCCATGCCGGGTGAATTGGTGGACTGGGCCTAGGCAAGGGCTTCGAAGCCTGGCTTGCTCATAGATTTACGATCTATCTCAAATTCACTGTACTTTTGACTTTTCACAATTCTTACCGTACACGCACTTGGCCTATTTTCAATGTAAAATATTTCAAACCTTTCAAAGCGAGCATATATTGACATTTAGATTCATATATAATTTCTTTTTAATTGCTTTTGTTTAAATTATATTTCAAGTTTGAGCCCGAAATGAATATATGAATTGTGAAAATAAATAAATAAATCCTGATCGATCAAAGGAAAATTTGAAATCGAGTGAAGCTGAATATTTGCGGACGCGGCTTGGAAATCTAAGTTTCAAATTTTGCGGTGGAATCCAAAGTTATCCGACAAAAGTTCACAACTTGTGGATTACGAAAATCAAAGTTCTGCATGGGAGTCGGTCAACAATGGAAAGTCCTATGTTGGCTTCATGATTGTCTGACACGGAATTCACTTTCCTGTTCGAGGTTGGCAAAAGGAACACTCCACATAAGTATAGATATGTATATTAACAGTGTGGAGTCTGCAAGTGCAACCAGTTGATGAATGTGGGCAGAGGGCAATTCTTTTATGTTTTAATTACATCGTGATGAATACCGATTAGTGTTTCATAGCCAATTAAATCTCGTGAGTTTTGTCGCGACCTAAAAATTCGGGTTTTTCCAATTCTTAGGTTAATGGACTACCAAGTTAATTAAGTAAATTTACTAACCTAGTTCGAGCTCTCCCAAGCTCTACCAATTCGCAACTTAGATTCAATATTTGAATGCAAAAGATTTTTAATAGGAGTCGTCACTAATCATTTATGGTAGGTCGATTAGAAACCTAAATAAAATAGTGGGAGAACTATTCTATTTCTACGAACCAAAGATTTTAAGTTCGGGACTTGGTTACGCTAATATTTTTATCAACGCCCTTTCGGTACCTTTTTATTTCATGAAAAAAAAAAGTTTGATCAGGCAGGTTTGATTAAATCTTAACCTAAGTCACTAACAAAGTTATCAGACGGGAGCTCAAACAATTGAATTAAACACTCAGCACTCAAGACAATTAGCAAGGAGCATGCGCCAAACAATCTTCTCTCTTTTTGAGTTTCGCCTTTTTAATGAAAAAATGAACTAAATGCAATGCATGAAATTATTCTAAATGCAATGACATAAATAAATGCAATCTATCCTTAAGAATGCATATGAATTTAATTAAACCACATGACTAACTCTATATGACATGCAATTAAAATTAAATCAACCCTTAGCATGCAATCTACATGATGAATTAATTAATTAACCTAAACATGCAACTCTAAATGACATGGAATACACGATGGCATGGCAAAGATGATTTTTTTATTTTCCGGATTTAATTATGGCCTTAAAATAAACTATGCCTGAACATGCATATTCTAACCTAGAATGATTTTATCCTAGAATGCAATTTAATTTAAACGTGCCAATTCTAATCCATATGCAACAATTATCTGTATGCAATATTTTTTAGAGATTTTCAACATGCATTCAAATATTGCAAAAAGATAACAATCAGTATCAGTTTAATTCAAATATATGGAAAGTCAACCAATCAGATATGTAAAGATAGCGATCCAATCAGATAAACTCAAATGTAGAAAATAAATCAACTTGAATATTTCGCAATTTCTTTCGAATCAAGTTTCGATCTAAAGCCTGATAGATCGACCCTAAAAATTCGAAATACCCGCTATGGAAATAATTTTATCTAAAGCCTGATAGATAGACTTATTTCCATGTATGCGGTTGCGGATTAGGAAATTCTCCCAATCGATTACATTTTGAAATCTTTTATGTATCTTGAGTATATTTAAAAAGATTTTCAAATTATCGCGAGATTACGCAAAAATTCCCAAAATATTCACAAATATTCCAAAGAATTGTGTATGATATCTTTTCAAGATATGATTTGAATATTTCAGCAAAAATCAATCCACAAGAGATTAGGATATGCTCAAGACTTAGATTGCTTTAGATAATTCAAACACTCCGAAAGATATGCGCAATCCGTTCAAGATAATGATCAGGATTTCGATTTACTCAAAAATCAAGCTACGAGACATATCTAAAATCCAACAAGCATATCCAAAAGCCCAATTCAAAAAAATATGCAATATTCAATGAGATATGCTTAGAATCCAACTCAATCAATCTAGGCAACATGATATTCAAAATATTTCGGGATAGACCTTTGTTACCTAAATTGTAGATAATGCCCCAAATTTGAACCAATCGAAATTATGGATCACGACAATTCTGACTTGAACAGAGGTGATAATTGCACCAAAAGGCAAGAAAACGGCAGAGTTGAACAACAATAAAAGTTGAACACCAAACAACGTGTGATCCAAACAGTAGGTAATCATACGCGAAACAGCAAGTGAAAAACAAGGCTAGGCAGTAGCTATTTTGGCCTCCAAATTGCAATAAAATTGTCCTCGAAATAACAGCAAATTCAGGGGCAAAACAGCAAGGATTCTAGGCACCGAACAACAAGGATTTTGGCACTAAACGGTGACACAATCAAGCCTTTTCTAAGAAAAAAAATCCTGCACTGCACGCTTGAAGTAAATTGTCTCAAAACGACACATTTTGAGCTTGATTCGCGCTAGAATCGAACTCAAGTTCTAACACAAAGTAGCAGTGATATTAGACCTCGAGTAATAATAAAAAAGGGATTGATTTACCACCAAACAGAGGCTGGTTAGCAGGATCGTGGTGGCTGGACGGTGACTTGGAGAGTGTAACAAGTGCACCAGGATGCCAGGGAGAGGTCTCGGATTAAGGGGATCTCGACCTCTGAACTTCTCACTTGCTCTCTCTCTATTTTTACTCTAAAAAATTCTGAATTGCTGACCCCCTTGAACCTTAAGCTTAGGCTAGTATTTATAGAGTTAGATCAATCCTAGCCCTAGTAGGATTCATTAGGGACCATAGGATTAAGCTTAGCTGAGGTAGGATTAAATTAGAGCCATTAGATTAGAAATTCTGAATTTAGGAATTTTAATTGCTTAAAACTCTTAATTTTCAGAAGAGTTTCAATGCGTTAAAACTCTTTGATTTAAGCTCAATCTACTGGTCCAAATCGATCCAAATGTAATGCATGAATAAAATAAATATGCAAATCATGAGGAAATATTTTTTGTGAGAATAAATTCTCATTTTTTTGCAATATATAAATGAAAATTGAAATTAAAATTTAGGTGTCAACAAGTTTAAAATTTGTATAATTCATTTGTGAGATTGAGAGATTATTTCGAGAAAAATTGTGAGCTAATCACTACGTAAGTTATTGGATGTAATTGGAGACTTGGGAAATACTGAAATTGTTTAAATGACTCGAACGTGATTTGTAATTTCTGTGTATCGATTATTTTGTAGTGGAATTCATTACTACTTTCCCCACGGACGTAGATATCTATGATCGAGCCACATACATTTAGTGTTTAATTTATTTTCTTGTTCTATCTATTTATTATTTGATCATTTGTTCATCACAACAAATAGTATCAAAGCCGATGGTTGATTGGCTGCCCACTTCCAATACATATCAGTGTTTAATGATCATCTCAAGAAAGGAATCTGGTGACCAACACAGTTTTTGGGTCAGTGGGCACTATGGTGTAGCCACATGGGCTCGATAGGCATTGATGGAGATTTAAGTTGAGATATCTTAATGTAGAAAGATATTTGAAATAAGGGAGAGCAAGCGTAACAACAGAGCTCACACGTAAATGGGAAATTATTAAGATGTACGTGCAAGTTATGTTATAGAAGTCCTACATCAAATAAATGATGTGTTGTTAAGCAGTTAATATATCCTAGTAAGCCCATAACTTATTAGCTTAAACTTTTTAGTAAAGGTGAGTCCATCTTAATATGTTGACGGGTTATGATCTGGACTCCCTCTTAACGATATTGAATGTATCGAGTTTCTATTGTGCACTCCTAATGATTGACATCAAAGCTAGGCTTGGTTGAAGTTGAAGTGAATTGGTGGTGATGGAAGAAGGAAAAGTGAAAATCTACAGATTTGTTGTGAATAATTTTAGTTTTTGGAAGATGCAGATTGAGGACTGTCTGTATCAGATGAAACTGCACTTGCCTTTATCTGGGGAGAAACCATAGACGACGAAGCAAGTGATTAGGAATTGCTGGATAGACGAGTAATGGGTATTATTTTGCTGACATTGGCTCGTAACATCGCGTTTAACATTGTGAAAGAGAAGATCACTGCGGGTTTGATGAATACCTTGTCGGATATGTACGAGAAATTCTCTGCGATCAACAAGGTCTATATGATGCAACGTTTGCTTAATTTGGAGATCCTTGCAGGTTTGATGAATGTCCTATCAAATATGTACGAAAAGCCCTCTGCGATCAAGAAAGTCTATTTGATGTAACATTTGTTTAATTTGAAGATTGGCGAAAATGCGTTAGTTGCTAATCATATACCAATACATTCAATATGATTGTTAGTTAATTGAGTTCAATTAATATTGACTTTGAAGATAAGATATGTACTTTGATTCTATTATCCTCATTGTTTGATAGTTGGAATACTATTGTTATTGATATTAGCAATTCCTCTAGATCAATTAGTTTAACGTTTTATGGGATTTAAGATTAATTCTGAGTGAGGACATTCGTAGAAGAGAATTTGATGAATATGTGTCTACTGCTTTAGTGGGTGAAAATAGAGGAAGAACTGGTGCTCGTGTAAATAAAAGTACTATGCGCTTGAATAGACGTAGCCAATCTAGAACTAATGATGCTGTCTGTTGAAATTGTGGTAAGAGGAAGCATTTTAGAATGGATTGCTTTAAACTGAAAAATAAAAAGGATAAGGAAATTAGAGTTGAATCTACTCATGATGTTGCAGCTGTTGCTGACAGTAATTTGGATAATGCTAATTTTGTATTGTCTGTCAGTAAGGATTCGTCTTTTGGCGAATAGATTATGGATTTTGGCTATTTATTTCATGCTATACCAAATAGGAATTGGTTTACTACTCATTAATGCACAGATAGTAGTAAAGTGTAGTTGGAGAATAATGCTGAATACGATGTTGTAAGTGTTAGCGATATTATAATCAAAATGCATGATATTATAATCAGAATTGAAGAAAAATCTAATTTCCTTGAGTGCCCAAGATTTAGCTAGGTGTTGGTATTTTTCAAAATGTAAAATCTTGAAGGTTGTTTGAGGAATCTTGGTTATAATGAAAGGAATCAAGTATAGTGACTTGTATGAGCTTCAAGCTGAGAAAGTGACAGACAGATTTTGCTATGGAAACATCAAATGTATCTGTTTGAGCTGAAATGTGGCATATGCATTTGGAGCACATTAGCAAGAGAAGACGGCGACGGATTCTTTCTAATTGCTTTTGTACAATTTTGATGGTGTTTGAGTATCCCAACACTACAAGTAAACCCTTACTAAAAACTATAAATATAAGATATTTACATTTATTTGATTTTTTTTTTGCCTTGCTATGTAATTTGAAAAGAAAAAAACATAGGAAAATCTTTGCTAAAACTCATATTTAAAACAGCACAAGACTGTACGATTTCTTCTCTATTAGTTCTCCCTGTTATTTATATTTAAAACTGAAAACTATCTTCCTTTGGGTGTGCTCCGGCACCAGCAAAGGTCCTCGAATTTAGGCCGAGGGGCGGGCCTGGGCAGGGCCAGCAAAGTTTGGGCACGTCCTCAAGCATACCCAGGGACCAAGGCTAGTTTAAACACATTTTTTAAATCGTGTAAGTAAAGAGTTCATAGTTTCTGACCAAAATTGACAAAAAAAAAAAAGAGGGAAAAATGTAAGAGTTCATATTTTGCAATGAGTTAATTTGTGCCGCGCCCTGTAATTTGGTTAATGAACTTGTTGTGCTTAGGTTTCAAAGTAGTGATACGAATAATAAACATGTCATGTTAAGATCTAAATTTACGCGTCATAGTACGATTAGAACACGATCTGGTTACAACGCAAGGCACTCCTCTGGCCGCTATGGTCTTGAGCTCAACCCGCGTATCTCAGTTCATGTGTACTTAGCTACTCTTGATAGATCCACTCTCGTACATCGCAAAGCACTCCTCTGGCCGCTATGGTCTTGAGCTCAACCCGCGTATCTCAGTTCATGTGTACTTAGCTACTCTTGATAGATCCACTCTCGTACATCGCAAAGCACTCCTCAGGCAGGTACTCTGGAGCCGTGTGACCTCCTCCCTGCAGATGCCGTTTCTTCACATTCTAATCAACCTGCTTTCTACTTCGGTGAATGAACAATTTCGGTTTCCAGGTGCTCACCTTCACCGTCGCGAAAGTAAAGCCGTTTGCGTATTCCCTTGTGAATCTGCTCAAGCGGTATAAGTAACACCAGTTAAGAAGAAAAAGAAAGAAAATGCCAGTCCGAAGTTTAGAACCATTTGAGTATACGTGCTTATTCCGAATGTACCCGGCAACTTGATCGCTGGCCATCCATGGCCGTCAATCTTCCACGGTGGATAGATCGAGGGACTTGATTCAGGACTGTGTACCCAAATACGGCATTACCGTGTCATGATCCCCACTGTAGAATACATGTACTCGCTCCGTTAGGACACGTGAGAAATGAATTGGGATCTTTGCTTGGATGTTTCATGTCTCGGCCATCTTCTCAATTGAACATATTTTAGCTTGAACCTTTCAGCTCCTTACCTATATTTATTGCTCGTTGTGTTGTCTGATCTGATGGAAGAAGATGGTACAGCTGAAAAGGAAAAAGTAAAGAGCCAGTGACAAAGAAACCTGTATATTACGGCATCCTCTGCTATTCAAATTTAGGTTATGGCTCACAGTGATGCAGACATTGTAGGCGTAAGCTAAGCTTCTGTTGCATCTCACCCAAGACCTTAATATACCCTGACCATCGCCGCAAGTTGCAGTTACCAGGAAGGCCATTGTTTGACGTCCTCTTTCTAATGTAAAGAGCGTCCCGTACCTGTCTAACGTGAAGGACCTCTTGAACGGCGGGATCGTTAGCCCAAACGTCCCATAACAGGTCAAAATATTCCTCTTCTAGGGACGAAAATCGTTGCCATCGTAAGTATACTTCACATTCTAGAGAAGGCATAAGCCTTAAGTAATTATCCGACAATGGAATGCCGGAACTTTTGGTGGCACCCGCCAAGTATCTTCATGTATCTCTGCCATATATCTCCGGCTTTCAAGAAGTTTATGTGATGGCTTATAGATATCACATCTAGGCTCAAGGATGGGTCCCTTGTTTACTCCACTAGTGCACTGCAAGATCCAAGAAAGTCGAAGACAACCTCCATTCAGTAACGGAACACAACCTAGGAACATTAAGCTCACAGTTAAAAGGAAAGATCAGCAAGTGTTTACTTCTGAGATAGCTTGAAGATCATCTGCACACTCGACATGAGTTCGGTTGAATCGGGACATATTCTCCTCTGCAGTTCCTTTTAGCTGACCGATATGCAAATAGTAGAAACACGAAGATGACTCGTCACAAGTTCCGGGAACAACAAATTGGAGCAAATACAGTGGAAGAGAATCACCTCTTAAAGCTCTTTCGTTATTAGCGCTTTATGGTAAGCAAAGGGAATTCTTTGAACCTTCATCGAATACCGAGTCTGTGACAGGATTTCCTAGCAAATATCCCTGAAACACATTGGAGGAAACTTATTCCTCAGAATCGCAGCGGAAGATCAAGCCCAGAATAGTTGATATACTGATCGGAAGTTACGTCATACGATTTGGAGCGTACCTTTTGATTTTCATAGATTAAGAGTCGGCCTTGCAAATACAAGAACCTTCGGAGTATCGTCCGTTCTCTGTTGTTTGCTTCGTCAACAGAGAGGAAACTAACGATCATTATGTTAGGAGAGATAATTCTTTTTCACTTGAAAAGATACATATCTTTTCAATATATTTCAAAAACCCACGATAACTGCTCAGTGGTGGTTATCTTTAGTGGGCATGGGGTGTGGTTCCCTACATGGACGTCCACACTAAATCCCATGCATCCCAACATCTCCCACTCGCACATGTAGGGCAAAACAGCTCCCACTTGCCCACGGAGGACTAACAACTCCGGCTCACCCACGGAGGGTTAAATATGATTCTCTCTTCTCTGCAAAGTTCATTTTGACAAATAATCCGTGCGACCAGCATACATTGAGAGTTCATTGCTATACATATGTTAGGAGTATATAGTAGCTCAACATTGGACATGATCATCAGTAGATTTTCATATGCTGTACCCTAGATCGATTAGTCACATTCACATATCTCTCTCTTGATCTCTTTTAAGTATGATGCGTTATATTCACAATTATGATTACACAAAATAATCACAACTGACCGGTCTGTGAATATAAATCTATAATGTGATGAAAAACTCTAAATCGATCTTCCTCATTCATTAAATCTCTCAATCTCAGTTCAACTCGCTTTTCTAGAGATGTCCCTTTAGATCGAATCAATTTCATGACCATAGGAAACACTCTAAGATAGCGAACGCTAAATAGAAATTTTGAGAATAACGAAGAGTCGTGAGGGCACCAATTAAGGAACACTTATCCTCGAGAGTCTCACACGGCTTATAAAGTTGAGATCTTAAACTTTTGCCAACTCTCATTGGTCGTATTTCTGCATACGTAATATGAAATACGTATTACGGTATTTTCTCCTTCCCTACGGAGTGTATGTCTTTTCATTCAATACCGTACAAATGATAGTCTAGACACTCTCAATGTCTAACCTGAGTTCACGTAACTACTTTACTCAAAAGTATCCATTAGAACTCACATCTAGCAATAAAGACAAATAAAGTGAAATATGTGGGTTATTTCACTTTCGGACATAATGAATATTAAGTCCTCATCTTAACATTATGTTAAGGCGACATTTATATTCTAAGTTCGAGCTCTCAATTATCACCTAGATAATGAACTTAAAATTGTCTCATCTTTATTTATCACGCAGAAAATAGAGGCGATTACCCGTGTGAGTGGGCTAATCTCTTATCTGTCCGACATACCATCTCAATATAAAGCACCAAGTTTTAACATCCATAAATATTATATAAAAAAAATTCATAGGTAATTATCTCATACTTCATTAATAGTGAACAATCAGAGAAATTACAATATCCAGTATATCACATTCTACGCAATCCAAGAGATTTCACATGACCATGGAAAACATCTCTAGGAATCGGTTTCGTCATTGGATCTGTTAACATTCTATGCGTAGATATATACTGTACGTTTACATCCTTTCGTGCAACTACATCCTTAACGTAGTTATACTTAATGTCTATATGTTTGGTCTTACAATGGAACTTGGGATCTTTGGTGTAAGCTATCGCTGCTTGGCTATCACAGTATACTAAAACTAGACTTGCAGCCTCGCCAGTAACACCTAAATGTTCCAAAAATCTTTTAAGCCAGACACCCTCCTGCGCTGCTGCTGACAAAGCCACAAACTCGGCTTCCATGGTAGATAAGGCTATGCAATTCTGTTTCTTACTACTCCATGATATGGTGCCATTATTCAGTAAGAACACATTTCCAGAGGTAGATTTTCTCTCATCTAAATCTTCTCCCCAATCAGCATCAGTGTAGCCCTCAAGTTGCAGATCACTTCCTTGATAACTCAACGCATAGTCAGCAGTAGCTTTCAGATACCTCATGATTCTCTTGACAGCAGCCCAATGTGCTGGACCTGGATTGGATTGGTATCTGCTCACCAATCCAACTGCATAACAAATATCAGGTCTAGTACACATCGTAACGTACATTAAGCTTCCAACGGCACTTGCATAAGGAACACTTTTCATTCTTTCTTGCTCTTGTGGAGTCTTAGGACACATTCTACGGTTCAAACATTCACCTTTTGCAATAAGAGTATCAATGGGTCTACAGTCTTGCATACGAAATCGTTCAAGGACTTTATTTATGTATATCTCTTGTGAAAGAGATAACAACCTTTTCGAACGATCTCTCAAGATCTTAACTCCAAGAATGTACGTAACTTCACCCATATCTTTCATTTCGAAATTAGAAGATAGCCAACTTTTGACTGTCTTGACAAACTCCATATTGCTTCCAGCAATAAGTATATCATCAACGTATAATGATAAGATCACAAAATGACCTTTGGATCTTTTGACATATACGCAATTATCTTCATGAATCATCTCAAAATCATATGCCATTACGGTATTATGAAAGCGTATATACCATTGTCTTGAAGACTGCTTTAGGCCATATATCGATCTCAAAAGTTGACATACTTTATGTTCTTGGCCTTTAGTGATAAACCCAATGGGTTGTTCCATGTAAATTTCTTCTTCTAATTCTCCATTGAGAAAAGCAGTCTTTACATCCATTTGATGCAATTTAAGATCTAAGTTGGTCACTATTGCCAGAATAAGGCGAACTGAGGTGAATCTTACAACAGGAGAAAATGTATCTTCATCGTCAATTCTTTCCAGTTGATTATACCCTTTCGCCACAAGACAAGTCTTATATCTCTCAATCGAGCCATCAGCCTTATGCTTTTATTTTGAGAACCCACTTGTTCCCAATGGCTCTGCGTCCTTTTGGAAGATCAACTAGTTCCTAAACTTGGTTCGATCTTATTGACTCAATTTCTTCTTCCATTGCTTTCATTCACATTTCCTTATCAGGGTAAGATAAAGCCTCATTGACATTCTTTGGCTCATCTTCATCTTGTGGAGCGATCATGAAAGCTTTCCCTTCGATCTCGAAGCATCGATGAGGAATGCTTTTGTGACTTGTTCGTCGTGGAGAAGATTGTACCCTAGGTACTTCATTCTCTATCACGTTCCCACTGGGATCAGATAGCGGAATCGACTCATCAAGTGGTTGCAATTGAGACTGATAAGTACTTAACTCCCCACTTCTCACATTGCTCCCACTTGGATCATTATATCCAACTATCCTATTATCTTGATCCAGTGTTTCAAATAGGGAATAGTCTTCACCTATTTCACCATTTTTCGGAAAATCATTCTCTAAGAATGTGACATGTCGAGATTCAAACTCAGTTACACTTCTATTGTCTTGCTCGCCTATGAACACATATCCTTTTGAGTGTTCTGAGTATCTTATAAAGATACTCTTCTTGCCTCTTGGACCTAATTTTCCATATTTATGAGAGGTTTCATGAGTATAGGCAGCACAACCCCACGGTCTAAGAAAACTTAAATCTAGTTTTCGACCTGTCCACAACTCATATTGGGTGGAAGAAACTGACTTTGAAGGTACACGATTAAGTACATAGATGGTAGTCAACAAAGCATCACCCCAAAAAGTGATAGACAAATTAGCCTGTGCCATCATAGACCTAACCATTTCCATTAGGGTTCTGTTCCTTCTCTCTGCAACACCATTTTGCTGCGGAGTATATTGAATAGACAATTGTCTTTCTATTCTCTTTTCATCACATAAACTTCTGAACTTATCATATAAGTATTCTCGACCTCGATCGGATCTCAACACTTTGATTTTCTTATCTAATTGATTTTCCACTAAGGTCATAAATTTCTGAAAATAATCTAATCTTTAGATTTATGGGAGATCAAATAGACATATCCAAATCGAGTAAAATCATCTATAAAAGTGATGAAGTAAACAGCCCCATGCCTTGCCTTAACATTCATAGGACCACAGATGTCAGTATGGATTAATTGCAATAGGAATTCAGCCCTTGCTCCTTTTCTAAATGGCTTTCGAGTTGTTTTTCTCACGAGGCAATGCTCACAAGTAGGCAATTCAACTTTCTCAATATTGACTATTAAGCCCTCTTCGGCTAATCTATTCATACGCTGTTGACCAAAATGGCCAAGTCTTGCATGCCATATGTTCACATCATTATCACTGGAATGAGTAGATGTGAATAGGGAATAACAAACATTCACATTAGTGTTTTCAACATCCAACACAATAAAGCCATCCACAAAATAACCTGATCCGTAGAAAGTTGTACCTAACAACAAATCCACACCATTGTCATGAAAATTCATATAAAAATCAAGCTTAACCAAAACCAATACAGAGACAAGATTTCGACGAATCTCTAGAGCATATAGAACATCATGTAGGAATAAAGTGCGACCACCTCGCATGATAAGTTGGCATGTGCCAACTCCTTTAACTTCAACTCTTGAATTATTCCCTACATAAATCCACCTAGCTCCATGTGGAATTCGTCGAAATTCCACGAAGGTATTCCTATCTCTGGCTACATGGTCTGTGGCCCCGGAGTCTACAATCCACAAAGAATGAGATTCGGTTAGAAATATAGAACTTGAAACGTAACTAATACTTTCAAGTGTTTTAAGGATTTCTACCTTCTTCGGCTCGTTATAGTCACGAGCGAAATGACCCTTCTTGCCACAATTATAACATTTCATCCTAGAAATGTTCTTCTTGAAGGGACATTTCCCTTTGCCATGCTTATCAAATTTCGGTTTCTTGTCAGATGGTCCCGCTCCTTTACCTTTCCCCTTCTTAAAACCTCCAGAATACTTGCGCTTAAAGCTCGAAGCTCCATATGAACTAGTGCCAGTAAAATAGACATCAGTCTGTATCTTATTTGCTAGAAGGCGATCCTCCTCTAGCTCAAGGTGGCGTATTGCATCCTCAAAGGTCTTAACATTCTCGTTGTGGGTCAGGTTGACTTTCATGTGCTCTCAACTGTGGGGCAAATAGCGGATCATTACCTGCACCTGCTGCTCATTAGATAATGTGTGATCTGCATCCTTCAGCTCACTTATCATGTTCGACATGCGCCTTAAATGCTGCTTCATATTATGCCCATGTGGCATCTTATATGTGTCGAATCTGATGGTGAGCTGCCTCAGTTTGGTGACGGATGTCTGCCCAAACCTAACTTTCAATGCATCCCACATATCCTTCGCATTTTCATGCTGTCTAAACTCACGAATGATATCGTTATCCATACTGCTCAGCAACGTAATGCGAACAGTGGAATTCTTCTTCTTCCAAACAGCGAAGGCCTCCTTATCCCTCCTGTGCTATGCAGTGGTTCCATCTTCTGATTCTATCATGACCAGGTTAAGGGCTTCTAATGCCTCAAGCTCTTCTAGCACATATTGGATTTTCATATTCTAGATCTCATAATTGTCACCATTCAGCTTCTCGCCCTTATTGAGCTCAACCACAATATTCTTCGAGGCCGTTGCCATTGTATTTGAATTTGAGGTGTTTTAGACATATTGCACGAATTAATATTGCCTAATATTTATGGATTCTATTTACACTAACTAATTATATTAATGCATAATCTCACGTAAGGACTTAAAGTCGAAAGTTCACTAAGTTCCCAATCATCGTCTAAGGATCCTTATTTGAAATTATCATTAATGTAATCTTTTAGGTAAAATTGAGTTCTTTGAAAAATTACTAAAACATTCTAGACCTCCCCACTCAAAATATATAATACTACTAAAGTATTATAAACAAAAATTTACATTTCATCCATAACTAAGTACTTCATATTATGTACAAACGATATGAATGGAAATTACATAAAAGAGAAATATTTACAAGTGACAAACGAACGAGAAATCAAACAATATCAGATCCAATAATGTTTTTCATAAACAGGGAAAGACTCAATAAACTCGTCGGGAAACTTCTTAACTCTAGAAGGTGTCCCTATAGTGGCTTTGGCAAAACCCTTGGGTTTACGCCAAGGAGAATTCTGTCTCCTCCAAGACTCATTCATAGCAAGAGTCGATGTTTTCTTTACTCCGACCTTGATGAACTCTCTCAGGAAGTTAATTCCAAGTTCTTTATATGAATAGGGGCCGTTTTTTCATAAGTGATCATAGATCTCATGCCATTCCATAGGAAGAGTACTTCTTAGTGCTTTAACCTTTTCAAAGTCTACCATGACATGACCCCTCCAAATGATTTCTTGTATGATTTTATTGACCCTAATGATATGTGTCATCATGTCAACACCACCATCCCATTGGTAAACTTTCAATTCACCAACAAGCCTTGCAAGTGTTAATTTTTTCTCTTCATTTCTTGGGAATACAGGAATTCGCACCATGTGGTATTCCATAGTTCCTACAACAAATGCGGGACAATATGGATTACTAAAATCCATTATCAAAGAGTAATTACGAACATATCGTAATAAAAAGACACGCAAAGTAAAGGCTATACAAGCACATCTAATGTTGACCCTTTTTTTTGTCAACGGTTAAAGTCAACGTTCAACGGTTAAAGTTAATGGTCAACGGTTAATGGTCAAAGTCAACTGTCAAAGTCAAATGGTCAAAGTCAACGGTCAACGTCGAAGTCAATGGGCTAGGGGCTCTGTGTGGCCTGGGTCACGGTCCACGGGGCATGGGTCGCGACTTGGTCGTTGCCTGGTCGTGGTCCGCAAGGCCTGGGCCGTGACCTAGTCGCGGGCCGATCGCAACGGGTCGTGGGCCGATCGCGACTGGTCGCGGGTCGGTCGCGACCTGGTCATGGCCGGCGTGGCGACCTCAGCCAAAACCGCCCTTTTTTTTTTTTGAAAATCACCGCCGGAGACTAGCGGCTTCCGGTGGCCACCACGGCCACATCCAACCTCCGTTCACGACGCATAATATATCAAAATTCTCGTATCAATGAGTTCTTCGATTCTATTAAAAAATAATCAAAAGATATTTTCTTCTAGGGCACAAAATCTTGATGAACAGTAACTCGAAAAAATGCCCGACACCGTTTTCAATTTCGATGAACAAATTCAATGCAAATCAAAAACACGCATTCAGGAATCAATAACTCTACGCTCTGATACCAATGAAGGAAACTTATTCCTTAGAAATCGCAGCGGAAGATCAAGCTTAGAATAGTTGATACACTGATCGGAAGTTACGTCACAAGATTTGGAGCGTACCTTTTGATTTTCACATATTAAGAGTCGGCCTTGCAGATTCGAGAACCCTCGGAGTATCGTCCGTTCTCTGTTGTTTGCTTCGTCGACAGAGAGGAAACTAACGATCGTTTTGTTAAGAGAGATAATTCTTTTTCACTTGAAAAGATACATATCTTTTCAATGTATTTCAAAAACCCATGATAACTGCTCAGTAACGGTTATCTTTAGTGGGCATGGGGTGTGGTTCACTACATGGGCGTCCATGCTAAACCCCATGCACCCCAACACACATTAAGGGCCTTCGCAAAATTAATCCAAGACCCAGTAGACACGGATACAATGGAATATAACCAAGTGACTCAAACTTATAGTGACATACTTTTACTTTAAGATTTATCAGAGGTCTCTGCAAAATGTTGTTACTCACTGCATTATGTACCCAGAAGATGTCATTAGCTTGAAAATTTTTTTTTGAAAAGGAGCAGGACCGAGTTAAGGCAACGAATATGGAGTATACCTTCAAATATTTCTCGAGCAATTAACGGAATGACCTTGCCTGAATGAGAGTTGCCGGCGACACACACACACACACACACACACACACACACACACACACACACACACACACACACACACACACACACACACACACATCATTTTCAATGAAACTTGGATGACTGAGCAACCACTGTCACATGCCAAAAAATATTACGAAAACCAGTCATTTGCCAATATTTAAATAACAAATTCAATTTGGTCTATCCATCAATGAAACTTCATCTTATGTGATTGCAATATTCTCAGCCCAAATCTCACATATTACTGCTCAACCATTTAATGCCCAATGTCAGTATCTGAATATGGCAAAGTATAGAAGGTTTTTTGACCTTTTCCGGGAAAATAAGACTCTGGCGAGCATGAACTTTGTCTCTCGTGTCGTAACCTTCCGCGCTCGCTGAATAAGAGAAACCCGTGCCAATAGGTGCATCTAGGAAGATTATGCTGGAGAACTGTTATTTCTTGGTAGGCATGAGTGCAATACGAAAGAGAAACTTCGGAAAAAATCGAAAAAATGCCCAAATTGCACCTGTTATTCGATGAAAATTTTGCGGTCCAAGATTCAGACGGACCTTGGTCCAAGAGTACGGATTCAGCATTAAGGATGGTAATCTGCCATCATACCTGGTCTTGTTAAATCGTAGAGGGCCTAAACCAGAACAAATCATAAATCAGATCAGCCGATGCAAGGCAATTTCGCACTCAGTTGAAAAGATGTGGAAAAACCGGCAATATCTAGGATCGATCCACAAAACTAATTTAGGCCATCCGAGAAATGATTGTCCTCCTGCGGCAAATAAAGCTTCCTTTGGGGAAAAAAATTGGGTGACGCAATGAGAGATCGAGCTAGGAGAGTGAACTACCACAAGTTGCGGAATCATAGGTGGTATCCAACTATGTTTAGCTAAATCTAGATGTTGATTGCATTTCTAAGTTCATGTTCCTAAATAGCTCAAAAAGATAATAAATTATCAATCACTTATCTTCTAAATGAGTCTGGAGCGAGCCGAGCAACTGGCGCCTCCGGTGAGCCAGAGCAGCAAGGGATTATCTTATGGGTTGCCTTCTGATGGGATGAAGTAGTAGAAGAGTTGCACATCACCTTTCTCATCCACTCCTATGTATCTACAACAATAACAAGGTAACACAAGTATCATTTTAGTCGTGGAAAAAACTCAGAGAAATGCTGGACTAATTTGAAATTTGAGATTAACCCGACTTGCCAGGTTTTGACCAATTCATCCTACTTGATCTGCGTTGACACAAAATACAATGTACCTGAGAGGCACGACAGCAAAGATCTCATCACCTATGTGAGTAACCTTGATCCAGAGCAATTTACACATAGTGAGTTTTAACAAGCAATGTCAAATTCGCCGCACCCCAAATCAACTATTGCGAACCTTATTGGAGTCGGCGAATACTTCGGGGACATTTATTTCTCACATTGGGCATGCTCACGTGAGCTTCGGGAAACAGAAGTATGAACCAACGACATGTGATTCTTACGCACGGAATGCAGGGTTCGAGGGTAGCGCCCTCGACATGGAGGTCCTGCTGGCTGGTTAGTGGGCGGGGATTTTGCTCCCCGGTGAGTGGACAGCTGCCCCGTTCACCGTGAGTGGGTGGGGGTGTGGGGGCAGCGCCTCCAAGGCAATATCGATTTTAGGTGCTACGCCCCGAACCTCCATGAGCGCGCGACATCTGCATAATGACGATCAATACATGCAACATCCAAGACTGTCGCTGACCTTGAAACCTTAATATCCAAATAAATGCTAACGGAAGCGATACCTTACCCCTAACAACGAATGAGTAAGGACTAACGTAACCATAACACCTCATATATTACATAATCTTAGCTTCATATTACATTTGAATGTCATCTTTATAAAGATTAACAACAATAAATAACCCAGGGTGACCACATTCATCAGTAACCACCGATTCACCGTGGAGGTATGATCTCTGTGCTTATTGAAACTAATCTTATGGTTAGTTCATAATCCAGCTTATGGGTTCTAGATTTAGGTGCGACATCACATATTTGTATGTCGTTGCAGAATCTGGAAATAAGCCGAATGTTGGGGCAAAATGAAACCGTCTTGACCTTTGCGAATGGAGCAACAGTTACTGCCATAGCTGTAGGGACTTGTCGTATATTTTTGCCTAGTGGACATATAATGGTATCATCAAACTGTTTGTATTATGAAAGAGCTGTACGAAATATAATATTTGTATCTCATCTAATAAGAGAGAATTCTGAATTCTCATTAACAGACGATACGTGTTCTATCTTTCATAATAGAAAAGTCGTTGGTTCAGCTCTATTGACCAATGGTCTTTTTACCATTGACATGTCTAGTAATGCGATTACCAATTCAAATAAGCACAATCAAATAAATGCCATTGAGAAACACCAAAGCAATGGTCCAAATCCTAAGTATCTGTGGCACATCCGATTAGGTCACATTGGAGAGGGCAGGATTAACAAGTTGAGTAATGATGGATTTATCAATCCATCTGGTTTCGAACCATACTCCACCTGTGAAGCCTGTCTTTAAGGAAAAATGACCAAATCACCCTTCATGGGTCAAGGAGGGAGAGCCACTGATATATTGAGATTGATGCATACAGATGTATGTGGGCCTATGAATGAAATTGCTACAGGCGAATTCTCGTACTTCATTATCTTTACTGATGACTATTCTAGGTATGGGTATTTGTACTTGATGAAATACAAGTTTGAATCCTTTGAAAAGTTCAAGGAATTCAGAAGTGAAGTCGAGAAATAGATAGGGAAAAATATTAAGGCCCTTCGATCAGATCGAGGAGGAGAGTACCTTAATACTGATTCCCTAGATTATCTCAAAGAAAATAGCATATTATCACAATGGACACCTCCAAGGACTCCTAAACATAGTGGTGTATCAGAAAGAAGGAATCGTACCCTGTTGGATATGGTGTGATCTATGATGAGTTACATCGATTTGCCCATCTATCTCTGGGGATATGCCCTAGAGACCGCCGCATACATATTGAATAGAGTGCCATTCAAGTCTGTCCCTACCACACCATATCAGATGTGACATGATAGGAAACCAAGTCTTAATCATCTTAGGATTTGGGGATGTCCAGCTTTTGTGAAAAAGCTGAAATCAGACAAGTTGGAGGCAAGATCTGAATAAGGTCGTTTTATAGAATATTTAAAAGAAAGTCTTGGATATTACTTCTATTTCCATTCTAACCAAAGAGTTTGAGTCAGCAGGCACGCCACTTTTCTGGAGAAATAGTTCATTCAAGAAAAGGGCGAAAGCCGTAGGATAATCCTGCAATAAGGAAATGAAGAAGTAGCGACTCCACAGGTTCAGATTCTGATCTCTGATTCAGTAGGAGCTTCAGACACACTACCTCTAAGAAGGAGTTTGAGAGTGTCTCATCCTCTTGAACGATACTATGGGAATTTGGTTGATGAAATGTAGCCGCTGTTTATGGTAAATGACGGCGATCAACCAAACGATCCCGTGACATATACAAAGGCTATGTCAGATAAGGATTTTGACAAAAGGCTTGAGGCCATGAAATCTGAAATGGACTCGATGTATTCTAATGATGTATGGACATTAGTTGACCCGCCTGAAGGCATTATACCTATAGGCTGCAAATGGATCTATAAGAGAAAGATCAATGTAGAGGGTCAAGTTGGACATACAAGGCAAGACTGGTGGCGAAAAGGTATCGCCAAAGACAAGGTATTGATTATGATGAAACCTTCTCTCCAGTCATCATGCTAAAGTCCATTAGGATTTTATTGGCTATAGCTGCATACTTGGACTATTAAATATTCCAAATGGACGTCAAAACGGCATTCCTTAATGGATTTCTTGAAGAAGATATCTATATGGAACAGCCGTCTGGTTTTGAGTCCAAAGGCGAAGAGCACAAGGTGTGCAAGCTTAAGAGATCAATTTATGGACTAAAACAAGCTTCGAGGAGCTGGAACATTTGATTCGATGAAGTGATCAAATCGTTCGGCTTCATGAAGAATCTGGATGAGCCCTATGTGTACAAGAAGCTCAGTGGGAGTGCTATTGCGTTCCTGGTCCTGTTTATGGATGACATATTATTGATTGGTAATGATATACCAATATTATCATCCATTAAGCTGTTCTTGTCGCAGAAATTTTTCATGAAGGACTTAGGAGAAGCCACCTATATTTTGGGCATCAGGGTCTATAGAGATAGATCCAGACGATTGTTTGGCCTCTCATAGTCCACGTACATAGATAAAGTGTTGAAAAGGTTCTACATGGAGTATTCCAAAAGAGGATTGTTACCTTTAGACATAGAATACGTCTTTCTAAGGGGCAGTGTCCCAAGACCCCTGAAGAGAGACAAAATAACGAAGATACCATATGTTTCGGCCATTGGTAGCATAATGTATGTTATGCTATGCATGAGACCTGATATTTCTTATGCTGTGAGCATTACAATCAGATATCAGTCGGACCCAGGTGAAGAATGTCGCGACCTTCCCGAGATTTATGCAGGGTTTCGAGGGAGCTAATGGATTACTAAGCCCATTTTGAAATGTTTGGGTTTAGCTCGGGTCCTCCTAGGCCCATACCAAATCGCGTCAGGAAATTTTAGAATCGAAGTCGACCTTAGTGTGGTTGGGTGACATGTGTTCAGTGTGCATGCCATCGGAGCCGCCACCAATCATTTTTGGAGGGTATGATTGGAAACCCTATCGAGCGATTGGGAGGAATCGTTCGATTCTGCGTAACCCAGAGATTCGAGTTCGGGAACTTAGTTTCGTCAATATTACTATCGACGCCCTTTCGTTATTTAAGTTGAGTGATTTCCTAATCGAAGAAGTTTATGCGGGCGAGATTGGGTGAGGTAGGTTCTAGACGTATAAAGGGTTCACGCAAATAGGAGTATCTATCCTATCAATCACAATCATTAAAATATAAATGCAATCAAGGAATACAAATAGGGAGAGATCACATCACATCAAGTCGATTCAAGAAAAGGGAAGTCCTAGAAGATTAGAAAACATACCAATCAGGTTCGGGGGTGATTTGAAATGATTTGGGTCAGATTGACCACAGAGGCAAAATAGTCATTTTGGAAGGCTCGGGAAGTCAAAACTATGAAAATAGGTCAAACCAGTTGAATGTGGTATTTTTCCTAAATTTTTTTTTATCTTTGGGAATTTTTTTAGAATTTTTTTTAGAAGATTTGCCCATGAGGGGAAAAATCATCATTTTAAAAATATTGGAAAGGGAAATCATCAAAAATAGGATTGGCTAGTTGAAATATCCCATTTCCTAATTTGTGAGATTTTTGAGGATTTGTTTTTTGGAATTTTCCGAGACGATTTGCCCATGAGGGGCAAAATCGTCATTTTGAAAAGATTGGAGAAGAAAATCATCAAAAATAGGATTGGCTAGTTGAAATAGCCAATTTCCTCATTTTTGAGATTTTTGAGGATTATTTTTTGGAATTTTTCGAGACGATTTGCCCATGAGGGGCAAAATCGTCATTTTGAAAAGATTGGAAAAGAAAATCATCAAAAATAGGATTGGCTAGTTGAAATAGCCAATTTCCTCATTTTTGAGATTTTTGAGGATTTTTTTGAATTTTTCGAGACGATTTGCCCATAAGGGGCAAAATCGTCATTTTGAAAAGATTGGAAAGGAAAATCATAAAAAAAAAAATAGGATTGGCTAGTTGAAATAGCCCATTTCCTAATTTTTGAGATTTTTTGGAAATTTTTTGGAATTTTTCGAGACGATTTTCCCATGAGAGGCAAAATCGTCATTTTGAAAAGATTGGAAAGGAAAATCATCAAAAATAGGATTGGCTAGTTGAAATAGCCCATTTCCTAATTTTTCTGTTTTTTTGAAATTTTTTTGGAATTTTTCCAGACGATTTGCCCATGAGGGGCAAAATCGTCATTTTGAAAAGATTGGAAAGGAAAATCATCAAAAATAGGATTGGCTAGTTGAAATAGCCCATTTCCTAATTTTTGAGATTTTTGAGGATTTTTTGGAATTTTTTAGAATTTTTTCTAATTTTTTAGTGCTTTTTTAGGGATTTTTCGAATTTTCAATTATTTTAATATTATAAATATTATTTATTTCGAAATTATTGATCTAGGCTGGGCTTCTAAGCCCAACCCTTCTAAATCTGCCAAAAAGGAAAGGGCTTAAGGCCCAAACGAAAATAATGGAGAAAAGGCCCAAGTTTTCATTCTAAAGACCAATTATTAACAAATTTTGGGCTAAGCCCACATGTACCAGCCCAAGCACAATATCAAGCTCGAACTAAATCACCCAACCTTCCATGGCAAAAACCGTGCGCCCCCATACTAATCTGCTCACATTTTTTATTCTTCTTTTTGTTTATTATTTATTTGTCATTATTTTTTTTTTGTTTTCTCTTTTGGCTTGTCTTTTCTTGGTTTTCCACTTTCAATCATTACGCATGAAAACAGGTCCTCCTTTTTACTCTTTCCTTGACTTTCCTTTCTTTACCTTGCTTTGTTTTATTTTTATTTTATTATTACTATTATTATTCTAATGTCTATTCTTGCTGGGGCTTCTTCTTCTTGTGACCACTCCTGGTCTCCAAGCGTCGATCTCCATCCTTCTTTTTCTCTTCTTTTTTTTTAAAACATTTCTCACTTAGGGCAAGATGGGTCGACCGGCCGACCACGTCGTCGGAGAAGACGATCGGGGGTTGCCGGTGACCAAACTTTTCCGGCGGACTCGCCAAAAAAATTTGGCCGAAACCCAAATCACCTGTTTCGAGCTCCCTCTTCCACCGATACTCATCCTAAGCCATTCTAGCATCCATACTTGCCATTTTTAGCCACTAATAGAGCCCAAGAAAAGACCTAAGCCAACGTAAGCCATCAAGAAGCATCATGGGGGGGGTGGAGAAACTTACCTGGGCAACCGAAGGCCTCGGTTCAACCCGAACCGAGCATGCGAGCTCGAGAGAAGTTCACGGATTCAAGGTTGACTCGGTGGTTTTTATGCAGTGCCAACGTAAAAAGAAGATGCGTACGCGGTCAGTAAGCGCTCAGGGAAAGCTTGAAACAGAAAAATCAAGGAAAAAACAAGAAACGTCGAACATGCCATTGACGGAGCTTCGCGGGCTCAAGAATGGGGAGTTTACCGTTTTGAGGGCTGTGGAGTTGCACGGATGGGTCGAATAGCTCCCCCAGGTCGTTTGGAAGCTCGGGCGACGGTCAATGAGCCTCGGTTTTGCGTCGAGTATTCTGACGAAGAGCTTGAAGTCCTCGGTTTTTCGGAGCCCCTGAACTCAGTTTGCGACTTTTAGAGAAAATCTCACTCCCGAAAACCCTCGCCGCCGCCTCTCCTCTTCTCGCTCTCTATATATCCTCGCGAGAATGTTCTCGAACTCATCTTTTTTCAATCCCTCGGCTGGACAGCTCAGCGCGTCCTTCGCTCGTCCTCTCCGTCGGATAACGGCCACGGGCATTCGTACGTCGAGCATGTGCGCAAGACGACAAAACGGGAGAGATGCGGTGGCGTAGGGTGTGACGACGTCGTGCGAGAATGGGCAGAAGAAAACCTCAAAAAAAAAAACGTGTGCGTGTGCTGTGTGAGCTGGGCAAAGGTTGAAGATGATGAATAGTGTCGGGTCATGGGTCGGGTCGGCCCGATCCGACGACCCGACCGGCCGAAAAATGCTAAATTAGGCCAAAAATTGGCCATTTTTCATGAAATTAAGGCCAAAAATGAGTTACCCAACACGAATTACATCTAAAAATGAGGGTTTTACGAAAATTTCGCTTGAAATTGGACAAAAACCCCAAATTTTTGGTTTGACCCGAAACCTCGTTTTGAGCATTTCAAGGCCTAAACAGCGAAAACAGATCAAAATACCCCCACCAATGGATTTAGAATACTGAAAAGTATGTGGTGATGGATTTTTAATTTCATGGGTGCCCCTAGAAAAATTTTAATTTCATTTTTGGTGATTTAGGGGCCAAATTAAAAAATAAAAATTCCCATTGAGCCCTTTTGTGAAAATTGAGAAATTTCGGGCAGCATTGGACCGAGATAAAAATTTTGGATATTATAAGGGGATGCCACAACTCATAAAAAGTGAAAAATTAAAATAAAAAGAATCAAATTGCATTTTTTAAGCCCAATTTGGAGTTACCTTTGTGAAGGATCACATAATTCCAAATTGGATTTTTTTAGATTTAATTGGGCCAGCATGAAAAGGGATTTAAGATAAAAATATTGGACATTTTTCCCTATTTTTTAGGCCACAAAATCTATTTTTCATGATTTTTTTGGATATTTTGCTAATATATGAAAAATAATAAAATAATAATAAAAAAACGAAAATTTTCAAAAATAATTTTTTGTTCAAAATTGGTTCCTTAGGCTTGGCCAAGGCTTCCAAAGTCGATTTTTTAACTTTATAAATTTTTATGGATTTTTAATTAATTTTCTAAAAAACATGATTAAAATTTAGGTGTCAACAAAGAACATTGGGTCGTAGTCAAGAACATCCTTAAGTACTTAAGAAGGACTAAGGATTTATTTTTGATATATGGAGAAGCAGATCCTAATGACTTTAAATCAACGTCTGGGTTTGTATTCATAATGAATGGTGGAGTAGTAAGCTGGAAAAGTTCTAAGCAAGGTATAACTGCTGACTCCGCTACTGAGGTAGAGTATGTGGCAGGTTCAGAAGCTACAAAGGAAATCGCATGGATGAAGAAGTTCATCACAGAGTTTGGAGTAGTTTCTACTATCGAGGAGTCGATCCCGTTATTTTGCAACAACAATGGAGAGATTGCTCAAGCAAAGAAACCAAGGTCTCACCAAAAGTCCAAGCACATCGAAAAGGCGCTTACATCTCATTCGAGAGATCATTGGGAGAGGCGACATCACCATGCAAAAAATCGCTTTCGTAGAAAATATAGCAGATCCCTTTACTAAGACGTTGCCCCAGGTTGTATATGAGAAACACATTAGTAGAATGGGTTTAAGATATCATCATAGTTGGCTTTAGTGCAAGTGGGAGGTTGTTAGGAGTATGCCCTAAAGCAATTAGGTGTTGGTCACATGTATGGCATAAATATTGTACTATCGATATTTCATTAATGGCAAGACGTTTGATTATTCATCTTGTCCCTTCATTTAGATGAATAAAGTCTATTAGATTAGCTGAAATTGATACCCATTCTTGAGGCGTCAAGAATATATGTGACGGGTCATTAATTGGTCTCTGATCTTTAAAATTGGTTCCTAGTCGAAGGATCATAGATTAGGCGTCCACGAGCCGGTTGAGACCAATGTGTTCGCAATCTCACTATTGAGTATTGGATGCCCAATAGGGATGACGAGTCACATGTCATCAGACGTTAGATGTCTAAGTTGGAATACATGTGTTTGTATTGAAACGAGTTCGATCGAATTCACTAAACATGACAAAAGAGCGATTGACTAACATGGAGGCTTCGCGTTTGGTCAATATCTCGATCTCTCTTGGCTTTGGTGTGTTAATAGTCCTCAAACCTAAGCCACGATTATGACTTGTATATTGGATGACTGTGGTTCACAGGTACGATATTGGCCGATCATTGATCCGCCTCTCTGCATGATGGTCACAGTCCTCCATATACGAAGTCACAAGCGTTGGCAATAGTTGGGATCTATCTCCTCATTAGATGAGGTTGATGTCCTATGCGATCTATGCGTGATGGTGCATTAGAAAGTCCTTGGCCAAGGCAGAAGTCGAGAGGAGTCTCGCCGAATGCACGTCAAATAGGTTTGTGCATATGATCGAATATATGGGTTTGACTCGGATATCCATGGCCCTCATTCGATCTGGATATGATAAGACAGAAGGACTGAATAACGCCGAACCAAGGCCAACAGGTTCACTTTGTCCTCGTACTTCATTCTGACTGTGTAATCGTGATATGTTGCTAAACGTCACTCACGGTTTATGGAATCTAAGGATTGATTTGGGATAATCAATTCATTGAGGAATCTCACTGCCAGTTCAAGGGTGAATCTAGGGATGTCACACGCCTTAACCGACATCTAGCAACGTCCACAACGAAGACGGGATCGTGAGAATACGATAGGACTATTTGGATAGTCAAAAGGGGTTGAAACGAATTGGATTTGTTTCCCTTTTCCAATGATCACTAAAGGACGAAATATATGATATAGGCATGACATTAGGATGATGTCATTGATGATGCAATGGTTACATCATGCTTGCATCATCGTTGGATAAGAATAGTTATCCAATAGAGAGGATAAGAAAGTTATCCTCTAGAAATTGTTAAAAGTAGGATATTAATTTCTATCCGTTTGACAGAGACATTTGGCACGTCAAACGACGTGATTTGATCACGAAACTTAAGGAACTTGAAATCTAGAATGTCTAGAGCCAGTGAATGAGAATTGCCGTTGAAAATGATGCCATTTGGGATGCCCAAATGGGCGCCCAAATCTGGCCGACGGGCTGGTCAAAGCTGGCCAAATAACCGCCTTTGACAACCGCCCAATGGGCAAGGCCCACGTGGCTGGTCAAAGGAGGTTTGACCACCTTTGACCAGCGTCCAGATGGCCACATGGGCCAGATGGAAAGGATACGTGGCGGCCTCTCAATGGGCCGCCACGTATGGCGGTTTAAAGCGGCGGTTTACACTACCTCTCCCCTCATTCTCTCACTCTTTTTCAACCTCTATAAATAGAGGTTAAGCCCCTCAAATTAATAGGTTGGAAACATGTGAGAGTCACACATACACGTGCCAAATTTCGTGAGAAAGTGAGCTCGAGAATCGATCAATTCCGATATACAAAGTTTGTGTTTCCATTGGTTGAAAACGAAGAGTTCGGATTGAGACACCGCGAGGATTACTAGAATAATCCGAGGGCTGTTTTTTTAAATCTCCGTTTTCAAGATCACACGGGTGTCGGAGCGTGTCTGAACTAGAGGCCCGATACCTCTTGGGCTCGAGGACAAAGAAGCAGAGCCGCATCCAATCTTTGTTATCCAGGTACGTTTCTAAACTAGCTTTAGAAACTTATATTTTTTTTATTAAAGTATACGAGGATTTCTAAGACGATCCAGGGCGCCATTTGAATCTATTTTCTTCCGCTGGGCATATGATATATTTTTATGTCTGTGACAAGCATCTAGGACCATTAGAAACCCAACATAGAGTACCATCCAAGTCTGTCCCCGCCACACCATATCAAATGTGGCGTGGTAGGAAACCAAGTCTTAATCATATTAGGATTTAGGGATGTCTAGCTTTTGTGAAAAAGCTGAAATCAGACAAGTTGGAGGCAAAGTCTGAACAGGGTTATTTTATAGGATATCCGAGAGAAAGTCTTATATATTACTTCTATTTTCATTATGACTAAAGAGTTTGGGTCAGCAAGCATGCCACTTTTCTGGAGAAACAGTTCATCCAAGAAAAGGGCGAAGGCCCCAGGATAGTCCTGCAAGAAGGAAATGAAGAGGTAACAACTCCACATATTCAGACTCCGATCTCTAATTCAATGGAAGCTTAAGACACACCGCCTCTAAGAAGGAGTTTGAGAGTGTCTCATCCTCTTGAACGATACTATAGGAATTTGGTTGATGAGATGCAGCTACTATTTATGGTAAATGACGATGATTAGCCAAACAATCATGAGTCATATACAGAGGCTCTGCATAAATAAGGATTCTGACATATGGCTTGAAGCCATGAAATTTGAAATGGACTTGATGTATTCCAACGATGTATAGACATTAGTTGACCTACCTGAAGGTATCGTACCTATAGGCTGCAAATGGATCTTTAAGAGAAAGATCAATGCAGAGGGTCAGGTTGGGATATACAAAGCTAGACTAGTGGCGAAAGGTTATCACCAAAGAGAAGGTATTGATTATGATGAAACCTTTTCTCCAGTTGCCATGTTAAAATCCATTAGGATTTTATTGGTCATAGCTATACACTTGGACTATGATATATTCCAAATGGATGTCAAAACGGTGTTCCTTAATGGATTCCTTGAAGAAGATAGCTATATTGAACAGCCACCTGGTTTTGAGTCCAAAGGTGAAGAGCATAAGGTACGCAAGCTTAAGAGATCTATTTATAGACTGAAACAAGCCTCGAGGAATTGGAACATCCAATTGGATGAATTGATTAAATCATTTGGCTTCATGAAGAATCCAAATGAGCCTTGTGTATACAAGAAGCTCAGTGGTAGCTATTGCATTCCTGGTCCTGTATGTGGATGATATATTGCTGATTGGTAATGATATGCCAATGCTATCATCCATTAAGCTGTTCTTATCATAGAAAGTCTCCATGAAGGACTTAAGAGAGGCCACCTACATTTTAAGCATCAGGATCTATAAAGATAGTCTAGACGATTGCTTGGCCTCTCACAGTCTACGTACATAGATAAAGTGTTAAAAAGGTTCAACATGAAGTATTCTAAGAGAGGGTTGTTACCCTTTAGACGTAGAATACGTCTTTCTAAGGGGCAGTATCCTAAGACCCCTAAAGAGAGATAGAAAATGACAAAGATACTATATGCTTCCACCATTGGTAGTACAATATATGCTATGCTATGTACGAGACTTGATATTGCTTATGCTGTGAGCATTACAAGCATATATCAGTCAGATCCAGGTGAGGAACACTGGATCGCAGTCAAGAACATCCTGAAGTACTTGAGAAGGACTAAGGATTTGTTCTTGATGTATGGAGAAGCAGATTTCAAAGTTGAGGCATATATGGACTCTGATTTCCAATTAGATCCGGATGACTTTAAGTCAATGTTTGGGTATGTATTAATAATGAATGGCGGAGCAGTTAGCTGGAAATGTTCCAAGCATAGTATAAGTGCTAACTCCACTACTGAAGTAGAGTATGTGGCAACTTTAGAAGCTGCAAAAGAAGCCACATGGATAAAGAAGTTCAATACAGAGCTTAGGGTAGTTCCTACTATCGAAGAGCTGATCCCATTGTTTTGCAACAACAGTAGAGCGATCACTCAAGCAAAGAGACCGAGTCTCACCAAAACTCCAAGCATATCGAGGGGTGCTTCCATCTCATTCGAGAGATCATTGGGAGAGGCGACATTGCCATGTAGAAAATCGCCTTCGTGGATAATATAGCGGATCCATTCATTAAGGCGTTACCCCAAGCTGTACATGAAAAAAAAAACATTAGTGGAATGGATTTAAGATATCAGCATGATTGGCTTTAGTGCAAGTGGGAGGTTGTTAGGAGTATGCCCTAAAGCAACCACGTGATAGACACATATATGGCATAAATATTGTACTATTGAATTTGTATTAATGGCAAGAAGCTTGTTTATTCATCTTGTCCTTTTACATTAAATGAATAAAGTCCATTAGATTAGTTGGAACTGATACCCATTCTTGAGGCGTTAAGAATATGTGTGATGGGTCATCAGTTGGTCTTTGATCTTTAAATTAGGTTCCTAGTTGAAGGATCGCGGATTAGGTATCCACGAGTCGGTTGAGACCAGTGTGTTCCCAGTCTTGTTATTGAATATTGGATTCCCAATAGGGATGACGAGTCACAAGTCATCGGACGTTAGACATCTAAGCTGAAACACAGGTGTTTGTATTGAAACGAGTTCGATCAAATCTACTGAACGTGACAAAAGAGCGATTGACTAACATGGAGGCTTCCTGTTTAGTTAATATCTTGATTGCTCTTGGCTTTGGTGTATTAATAGTCCTCAAACCTGAGCCGTGATATTGGCTTATATATTGGATGGCTATGGTTCACAAGTACAATATTGGCCGATCATTGATTCGCCTCTGTGCATAATGGTCGCAGTTCTCCATATACGAAGTCACAGGCATGGGTAACAGTTAGGATCTGTCTTCTCATTAGATGAGATTGATATCCTATGCGATCTATTCGTGACGGTGCATTAGAAAGTCATTGGCCAAGGTAGAAGTCGAGAGGAGTTTCGCCGAATGCACGTCAGATAGATTTGTGCATATGATCGAATCTGTTGGTTTAACTCAGATATCCATGGCCCTCATTTGATCGGGACATGATAAGACAAAAGGACTAAATAACACCGAATTAAGGCCAACAGGTTCACTTTGTCCTCGTACTTCATTTTAACTAGGGAACTGTGATATGTTGCTAGACATCACTCATAGTTTGTGAAATCTAAGGATTGATTTAGGACGGTTAATTCCTTGAGGTATCTCACTACCAGTTCAGGGGTGACCTTAGGGATATCACACGTCTTAACCGATATTTGGCAACGTCCATTACAAAGACGAGATTGCGAGAATGCAATAGGACTATTTGGATAGTCAAAATGAGCCAAAACGGATTAGATTCGTTTCCTTTTTCTAATGCTCACTAAAGGACGGAATAGATGACACATGCATGACATCAAGATGATGTCATGGATGATGTAATGTTTACATCATGCCTGCATCATCATTGGATAAGATTTGTTAACCAAAAGAAAGGATAAGAAAGGTCATCCTCTAGAAAATGTCAAAATAGGATAGGATTTTCTATCCGCTTGATAGAGATGTTTGGCATATCAAACAACGTGATTTGATCAGAAAACTCGAGAGACTTCAAGCCTAGAATGTCTCCAGCCCGTGGATGAGGATTGCGGCCCAAAACAACGCCGTTTGGGGAGCCCGAATGGGCGCCCAAGACTGGCCGACAGGCTGGTCAAAGGCAGCAAAATTGCCGCCTCTGACCACCGTCCTTTGAGCGGGGGCCACGTGGCTGGTAAAAGGTGATTTGGTCGCCTTTGACCAGCATCCAACTAGCCACGTGGGCTAGCTGGCAACCCACGTGGCAACCTCCTATTGGCCACCACGTGAGGCGATTTTGAGGGACGGTTTATATCGCCCCTCCCCCTCATTTTCTCCATCTTCTTAACCCTCTATAAATAGAGGTGAAGTGCTTAATTTTATGAGGTTAGAAACTTGTGAGTGTCACATATATATGTGCCAAATTTCATGAGAAAGTGAGCTCGAGAATCGACCAATTTAGACGCACAAAAGTTGTGTTTCCATTGGTTGAAAACGAAGGATTTGGATTGAGACGCCGCGAGGATTACAAGCATAATCCGAGAGCCGTTTCTCCAAATCTCCATCTTTAAGGTCACACGAGTATTGGGGTGTATCTAAACTAGAGGCCCGACACCTCTTGGGCTCGAGGACAAAGAAACAGAGCCGCATCCAAGTTTTGTTATCCAGGTATGTTTCTAAACTAGCTTTAGAAAGTTCGATTTTTGATTAAAATATATGAGGATTTCTAAGATGATCTGGGGTGCCATTTGAATCTGTTTTCTTTTGCTGCATGTATGACATGTTTTTATGTGTGTAACGAGCACCTGGGGCCTCTAGAAACCTAATAGGTCCAATGTTCAAAACCATTGATATTATCATTGGAATACGGTATGACACTAAAAGAGAGATTGTTCGAAGTATAAGCATAAAGGAGTTAAGGTGGAGTCTACAAGTGATGGCAATATTATTACCACAGCAAATAATAGTTCTAGTGGTATAAATATTTTGTTAACAGTAGCCATGAGTTCATCAGCTGATGAATGGGTGCTTGTGTGATGGTCTGATTTTTCGATATATGGATCTATAAGTGGAATAGCAATTATTGAGCTCGAATTATGGAAAATATGAAGTTGGAGGATTATTGAAATTGGCGCGATGGATTATGAAGTATAATATTAATTTTTTGGGCGTGACGATTATTTTGGCTTGAAGGAAATGTTTGCACTAGAGTCAATTCGCGAATTAAAGCACGAAACCCTTAAGCCCTTGACCTTTTCCACCGCCTCTAGACCCCCCTCCCCCCATATAAGATCTCTCTGTCTCTGTCTCTGTCTCTGTCTCTCTCTCTCATTCATTTGGATAGCTCTCAAATCTCATGCTCTCTTCTTCTTCTTCTTCTTCTTTGCTCAATCTTTGGCCGACGGCACCATGACACCATAGCTCGTCGATAGTGGTTCCTTGAGCTTCAAGACCATATACCTCATCCCCTTGACGCTACAAATTTCCTTCCCCGTTGGCCATTCTCTTAGGCAGCACACCACTGATGAGAAAGTGTTGGTTTGAGCTCATCCGAAAGGGGAATTAAGCTCCATTTTTCCTACGCAACCGTAAGATCATGGGAAACTTAAATTTAGTGGCTGATTATCCAAGAAATTGGTAGAATTCCACAAATTTGGGCTGCATCAAAGCTGGAAGATGAAACCTGCTATTTGTTCGGCATAATTCATGCTTCATTTCCATTTGTTATTCCATGTGCCCCCTACTTTTTCTCTCTTTCTTTCTGAGCCTCAATTCCCATGCACCTGCCAATCCCTCATTTCCCATGCAAGTAAGACAAAACCTCATGATTGGAAGTCACCTACGTTTTTGCACTTGTTGCTCACGTGAGAAGCTTGGTACAGCTAGCTCCTCTTTCTTCTTTCTTCTTTGTCCACCCTCTCGGTTGGTCTCTCCTTGAATTTTTTTTGCCGCTGGAACCTACTCGCTATTGCTACTTTGAGCTGCTGCATCTTCATCTTCCTGCTGTAGCTTGTTCCCGTTGTTGTTGCTGGCTTCATTTCCCTCGGCCACCGATGGAAACTCCTATCGTCTACTACTCTTGCTGCTGTTCTTTTTTGTCTCGGCCATTTATAAGCTGCTGCTACTGGTCCTTCTTCCTCTAGCTGCGATCTGCTTTGCCGTGGATGTTTCTTCTCCTCTACTATCCTCTCGGCTACTTCTTCTCCATCACAAGCTGCTACTCCTACAGCTCGTGAACCTTGTCGCTGCTCCCTTTTCTTCTCTTCTTCCTTCGGTTGTTACCTCCGGTTAGTTTGTTACTGCTGTCCTTGTTGGTTGTTGCTCCCACTTTTGCTACAGTTGGAGTCACTTGAAGTCGTCGCCGTCATCCCCTATTTTGCTCGTGGCTGTTGTATCTTCTGCTGCCACTTACTGAGTCTGCTTTTCCCTTTCTTAGCTGAATCTTCAAGCCGCTTTACTACTGCTTATGACTTTGATGCTTTAACTTCTAATTAGTTGTTGAAGCTCCATTTTCTTGGTTGGAATCTACCGTCTATTACTTCGATGTAGCCATTTTCCACCATGTTCCACAAATCTTGCGATTTGAACAAAACCTTCATCTGGACGGACCAGTTGTTGAAATTCTTTCCGTTCAACTTTGGAAGTTGAAATTGAACGGAACTTGTGGACGCCATAACTTGGCTCTGATACCAAATGTAGGAACGAAATAAAAAGGAAGGAGGAATTTTGCGGAAGCTTGGAGGATTTAATTTGGAGAGAATAACAAAAACACAAATGAGAGAGCAATACTACAAAATACCTTTGCCAAGGTTTTACACAAAGAAAATCAAGCTTTGCTCTAAGCTTGTTCTTACAAGAAAACTCTCTCTCTCTCTCTCTCTCTCTCTCTCTCTCTATTTCTTCTCCTCCTTGATATGAAACTTACAAGAAAACCACACATATTTATAGCCAATTCTATACCTAATTTTTGCTAAACTTAAATGTCTTTATTTGACTACACTTAATTTTATCAAATTCAAGCACACCTAAGTTGTCCATTAATAGTAAAAAATTGAGGCTTCTTCTTTTTTTTACTTTCTTCCAAAATTTATTTTAATATTTTCAATAGCCTCCCTTAAAATTGATTTTGGAAGTTCATAACGCCAAGCATCGTCTTCAATCTTTCGAACAGATCAGCCTTCAATGGTTTTGTCAGGATATCTGCAATCTGGTCTTCTGATCTGCAGAAATTAAGTTCAATTTCACCATCTTTGACTTGCTCACGAATATAGTGATACTTGATGTCGATGTGCTTGCTCCTGCCATGAAATACAGGATTCTTGGCTAATGCAATAGCCGACTTATTGTCACACATCAATTTAGTAGGACCTGCTTGTTCATGCATCAATTCACGCAGCATCCATCGAAGCCATATTGCTTGACAAGCCCCTGAAGCTAATGCCATGTATTCTGCTTCAGCTGTCGAGAGTGCAACAACCTGCTGTTTTTTCGAAGACCAAGAAATTACTCCTGATCCAAGAAAGAAAGCATACCCTGAAGTACTCTTTCGAGTCTCAGTATCACCTGCCCAATCACTATATGTATACCCCAACAGATCAAAGTTGTCAGTATAAGAATATAAAATTCCATGATCACGAGTTCCACTGACATACCGCAAAATTCTTTTTGCCGCCTGTAAATGTGATTGGTATGGTTTCTCCATGAACCTGCTAATAATTCCCACTCCATAGGTAATATCTGGTCTTGTAGAAGCCAAATATCTTAAACTGTCAACAATGCTTTTGAAATAAGTGGGATTTACTAATTCACCGGTTCCTTCTTTCTTCAGCTCCAAACGTTCAATTACGGGAGTTCGAATTGGTTTGAGCGATTCCATTTTTAATCGCTTCAGAATATCATTAGCATATTTCTGCTGTGAAATAAATATGCCATTATCTGTCTGCTTCACTTCAAGCCCAAGAAAATAGGACATCAATCCTAAATCAGTCATCTCGAACTGGCTAGTCATAGCCTCCCTGAATTCTGAAAACATTTTTTCACAGCTGCTTGTAAATATCAAGTCATCAACATAAAGGCACACAATTATTATGTCACCGTTAGTATTTGACTTGATATATAGTGTATGCTCATACGGGCACTTTTGAAAATCACGCTCTAACAGGTATGTGTCGATACGTGTGTACTAAGCACGAGGTGCCTGTTTTAGCCAATACAAAGCCTTCTTCAGTTTGTAAACTTGATTTTCATGCCCTTTCTCATAACCCTGTGGTTGCTCCACGTAGACTTCCTCTTCAAGAACACCATTGAGGAATGCTGATTTCACATCCATTTGATGGATCTTCCAATGATTTTGAGCTGCAAGTGCTAAGATCATCCGGATGGTATCCATCCGAGCCACTGGTGCAAATACTTCAAAATAATCAATACCTGGCTTTTGCTTGTAGCCCTTTACAACCAGTCTGGCCTTGTAACGGTCCACCTGACCGTTGGGTTGGTACTTCGTCTTGTACACCCACTTGACACCAATGGGTTTCTTACCAGGTGGTAAAGAAGTTAGCACCCATGTGTCATTCTTCTCAATTGAGTGAATTTCTTCATCCATTGCATGAATCCACCTTTCATCTGCAGCCGCTTCATCATAGGTTACAGGATCACATTCAGCAAACAAACAAAAGTTTACCAATGTTTCATCAGTGATTCCGTTATTATCACTGCCATCGCCTCCTGTGACCATGTATTCCCTGAATTTTGCTGGCGTCTCCCTCAGTCGTTGTGAACGACGTAGTGGTGGTTCTGAAGCTGCTGTTGGTGAAGATGTACCACTAGTTGAAGATGATGGAGGCTCTTCTATTTCTCTCTCCAATGGTTCATCTTCGATGGTGATGCTTTTCTGGTCACCCTTTTGGTTCTAGTCCCAAGCTTCATCTTCAAAAAACTGGACATCCCTGCTGATAATTACCTTTTCAGTGACTGGGTTATACAGCTTATAACCTTTAGTTGTGTCACTATAGCCAATGAAGATGCACTTCTCGCTTTTGTCATCCAACTTCTTTCTTCGTTCATCTGGTATATGGGGATATGCCACGCACCCAAATACTCGTAGAAACGAAACATCTGGCTTGTTGCCGCTCCAAGCCTCTTCTGGGGTTCTTCCAAGAACACTCCTTGTTGGACACCTGTTTAGTACAAATACAGCACAAGCAATCGCTTTTGTCCAAAAATTCTTAGGCAAATTTTTGGCTTTTAACATACTTCTTGCCATTTCAAAAATTTTCCTGTTCTTTCTTTCTGCTATACCATTTTGCTGAGGTGTATAGCTGGCAGTCAACTGAAGTTTTACTCCATGAATTTTACAAAATTTGTCAAATTCATTTGAGGTAAATTCTCCCCCTCTATCCGATCTCAACGTCTTCAGATTAAAGCCACTATGTTTTTCAACATAGACTTAAAATTCTTTGAACTTGGCAAATGCTTCAGATTTTTCTCTCAAGAAATATACCCAAGTTTTTCTGGTAAAATCATCAACAAAAATCAGCATGTACCTTTTTTGTCCGACTGATTCAACCTCAACAGGGCCACATATATCTGTATGTACCAGCTCCAAAGGTTACTTTGCTCTTCTGGCTTTCCCTACTGGAAATGATTCTCGATGTTGTTTTCCAACGAGACATCCTTCGCATGGACGATCTGGACATTCGATTAAAGGCATGCCGGTCACCATCTTTTTCTGAACCAGTAGTTTTAGTCCACGAAAATTTAGATGACCGTATCGAAGATGCCACAGCCAGTTGTTGTCTTTCATCATCGCTTGAAAACTCAAGAGATTCTTCGTCTGAAGAATCATGGGAAACATCCGGTTCTTCGTCATTTGCACCGTTGTGATCAACTTGTTGTTGACACCTCTGATGGTGCAAATTCCATTTTTAATGTGAACTTTGTGGCCTTTTTTCGGAAAGTTGCCCAACACTTAGCAAATTCCAAAAAAGTCCTGGCACAAAGTAAACATCTACAATAGCAACATTAGTACCATCTTTTGACTTGATATTAATGTTACCTTTGCCCATCACGGGAATTTTTTATTTATTCCCGAAGTTGACTTCACCACGACTCGTCTCATCCAATTGCGAGAATAATTCCTTCCGGCCAGTCATATGATTGCTGCAACCAGTGTCTAGATACCATATGTTGGTGTCTGCAGTACTTGAGTCATCCTTCGTACATGCTAGCACCATGTATTCTTCAGCATCGGTGGTATGTGCGTGCTCCGCCTGCTCGTACGTCGCCTTTGCATGGCATTCGGATTTGTAATGTCCGAACTTGTTGCACTTAAAACACTTAACTTTTGATTTGTCACGTGTTTTAAATTTCCCGGTGAAATTGGAATTTCCACCTCTTCCTTGGCCTCCTCCGCGACCTCGACCTCCTTGATAGCTTCCTTGATTTGATGGAACAATACGACTTTGCAAGGCTTGCTTGGGATATGAACCGACGGACTTCTGATTCATTCTTTGCTCATGCGAGCATAATGAACCCATCAACCGCTCCAACGTCATGGTTGATATATCTTGGCCTTCTTCGATTGCCGCAACAACGTAGTCAAATCTTTCCGTCAAAGACCTCAAGATTTTTTCTACGACTCGTACATCTTGGAGTGTTTCACCATTAACCCTCAATTCGTTAACGATGTTTTGTACACGATCAAAATACAAAGAGATAGATTCAGAATCATTCATGCGTAAAGACTCAAAATCACCTCGAAGTGTTTGAAGCCAAACTCTTCGAACACGATCGTCGCCCTTGTAGGATTTTTACAAAATATCCCACGCTGCTTTGGCGGTCTCGGCATTCGATATTTTTTCAAATATCGTCTCCTCCACGGCTTGAAAGATCGCATATAATGCTTTCTGATCTTTTTTCCGGGACTCCACCAACGAATCCTTCTCCTCCTTTCTCATGGCATTGAATTCTTCGTTATTAGCTACTTCGATGTAGCCATTCTCCACCAGGTTCCACAAATCTTGCGATTTGAACAAAACCTTCATCTGGACGGACCAGTTGTTGAAATTCTTTCCGTTCAACTTTGGAAGTTGAAATTGAACGGAACTTGTGGACGCCATAACTTGGCTCTGATACCAAATGTAGGAACGAAATAAAAAGGAAGGAGGAATTTTGCGGAAGCTTGGAGGATTTAATTTGGAGAGAATAACAAAAACACAAATGAGAGAGCAATACTACAAAATACCTTTGCCAAGGTTTTACACAAAGAAAATCAAGTTTGCTCTAAGCTTGTTCTTACAAGAAAACTCTCTCTCTCTCTCTCTCTCTCTCTCTCTCTCTCTCTCTCTCTCTCTCTCTCTCTCTCTCTCTCTCTCTCTCTCTCTCTCTATTTCTTCTCCTCCTTGATATGAAACTTACAAGAAAACCACACATATTTATAGCCAATTCTATACCTAATTTTTGCCAAACTTAAATGTCTTTATTTGACTACACTTAATTTTATCAAATTCAAGCACACCTAAGTTGTCCATTTTTGACAATCAATAGTCAAAAATTGAGGCTTAAGCACACCTAAGTTGTCCATTAATAGTAAAAAATTAAGGCTTCTTCTTTTTTTGACTTTCTTCCAAAATTTATTTTAATATTTTCAATACGAGCTATCTCACTACCGTCACTCGTTCAAGCTCACCGTTCAATCGAGTTACGGTCGTTCGCCGTCCTCAAGTTTGGGGTTCACCGGGGCCAAAGGTGGCTCTTTTAACCATGGCATGGACAAGGGAGGTTGCCAAGACGTCGGGAGTGAGGGTCATGGTCGGTCGAGGGCCAATAGAGGTGGTCGGAGGCTAGAGAAAGGCGGCGGAAGGGATTATCGGCGGGGGTGACGAGATTAGAGCAGTCGGCTTCGGGGAGTTGTTCTGGCTAGTTCTTGTGGCCATTTGGTGCGAATGAGGTGGTGTTGAAACGGGTTGGAAGAGACGAAGAGAATGATGACAGTTTTGTGGCAATCGGAGCACTACAGAAAAAGTTATAGCCTTTGGAAAACAAATGGTGCAAGGAGAACCCGAGAGAAAACAACGAGAGTTTGGGAGAGTTTGAGAGGGAGAGTGTCTTACTAAGAGAGATGAGGGACTCGAGGGCTATCAAAGGAGCAAGATGGAGCTTCGGTGATGGCTAGGTGGCGCCGGAGGAGTTCTCGGCTTGGCTTGATCCGCGAGGGTGGCGGTGAAGCCAAGAGAGAGAAGGAGCTCTGTGAGGGAGCGAGGGAGCTTAGGGAAAATGGTCTATGGTAGCTTGCCGAGGTGAAGGGCACTGGTGTGGTGGTTAGTTAGGCGGCGAACAGTGGCCGGTGAAGCTTCGGTCGGCGATTGAGCGGGAGATGAAAGGAAGATGGGGATGTCGAGAGGGAGAGTGAGATAGAGAGAGAGAGAGAGAGAGAGAGAGAGAGAGAGAGAGAGTGGTCATTCTTCCAAAGGACATAAATCCACTTTTTAGGGATGAGGTGATGAGGTAGGCTTAGGCTAGGTAAGGGCTAATCCATGGCTAGGTATTGATAGATGTTGACAAGTTGTCATATGTAAGCTAGGTTTAGGCTAGGCTAGGGTGGTGATGGCTAATCACCCAAAAGTGACCAATTTGACATCAATGTGACCGATGGGACTTGAGGTGACATTTCTCCTCGATTTGCGTGCCATCAGGGCCGGGAATATTCGACTGCTCGTGACACACCTGTTGACACTTGATTTTTGGCCAATTTTATTTTCAAAATTTTTAAAAAATCCATAAAAATTCATAAAATTAAAAAATAAACTTTGGGGACCTTGGTTGGCCCAGGAAACCAATTTTGAACAAAAAATAATTTTCCTTATTTTTTGTATTTTTTGGCATTTTTATTTTCAAAAATTCATAAAAAAATCCATAAAAAGTGAGAAAATTGAAAAATCAACTTTGGAGACCTCGGCATAGCCTAGGGAACCAATTTTGAATAAAAAATAATTTTTCTTATTTTTTGCATTTTTTTGTATTTTCAGAAATTAGGAAAATAATAAAAAAATTTTAAAAAATAGCATTTCAAGTCAGAAAATTACCAAAAATTTTAAATATTTTTTTATTTAATTTTATCCCCATTTTGGATGAATAAATTTTGAAAAATTAAGTCTGGAATCTAGTTTTTCTTTGTTAATTTCATTTTTTAGATTATTTAAATAATTCTTGAAATTCCATTTTAGCCTTTTAATTTTCCATTTTTACATTTTTAGAGTCGTGTCATCCTCCTCTATTTTTTAAACTTAAAATCCAGTCCAAAAGCCCTCAGAATCGCCCAATTTCGCTAAAAAGGACCAAAATGCAATTTCTGATTTTTCAAATTAGTCCCTAAAATCACTAAAAATAAAATTAAAAATTTTATAGGGAATAAATTGAAAATAGGCCGACGTCACCCCCTAGTTTTTGACCTTCTGCATCCATTGGTGGCGTCAATTTTTGCAAATAAATCCATTAAGACTTTCGATTTTGCAAAATGTGTCCTCGGGTCAAACCCAAAATTTGGGGTTTTTGCGCAAATAATAGGAAATTTATGGACAAAATATCATTTTCAAGTAAATTCAACACCCCTGAGTCTAATTTTGGCATCAATTTTAAAAAAAATGGAGATATTGGGGTTAATTTGAGATTTTCTACTCAAGGCGGGTTGGCCGGGTCGGGTGAACCCGACCCGGCGACCCACACTATTCATCATCTTCCTCTAGAAGCTTTCTTGCGCGCGTTGGGTTTCAAACGAGAGAAATTCTGTTGAGAATCAACAAACCCGCAAAGATTCTAGGCGAGATCTCCAGTCAGTTGAGGGAAATATTTGAAAAGATCTTCAGCGTGGGATGGTTTTAAAAGGAGAGTTTTTGGGGCGTCACGAAAGGGGGGACTACGATTTTTTTTTGAAAAAAACGTTTTCGGCCAAACGATTTTCGAGCTACGTCAATGGCAACCAAGCGCCGGTAGGCCTTCAAAGTCACTCCGCAGGCTTCGTACAACCTCAAGGAACGTCCACAACTCTTCAGATCGAAGTTTCATCGCGTAAAAAGGTAAACGCCATTAACGAGTTCTTGACGGAGCTTTAATGGCAACTTTTTGATTTGAACATCATTCTTGGTGATTTTTGTTCGGTTTGAGTCCTAGACCTCTCCTAAACCCATTCCACTCGTTATTTGTATCGGTTTCGCTCGAAATGCCATAACTAACCATCCCGAGCTCGAGGTTTGGTCGCGAGCTCGCAAACACTTTCCGATTAAACTCGGAGCGCGACGACTTCGAGGTAAGTTTACTAAGCATCTTCTCGCGTTTCATAATTGTTGAGGTTGGAGATTGAGTTTAGAAAATTATGGAAATTTCGTTCGCCGAATTCTGGATTTTTCATGCACTGTGGACGCATGCTCGTGGGTTTAGCCATAGTTAGTTTTGGTTGATTTTTGATCTAGTGGGATAGGTTAGACGTTTCAAATGGATTCGGATGAGAAAACCTTGAGTTTCGGCCAATTTTTGACGATTTCTCGGCGAGAACGCCGTAATACTCGCCGGCACAATACTCCATCGAGCCACTGTTCTTCTTCCATGGCGAATGATGATTTCCATTGCCGTGCGCCATCTTTTTAGCAAGATTAAAAAAGCAAGAATAAAATAATAGTAAAAAAATGCTAATCAGGAAATGAAAACATAAAAAAAGATCGGGCTTCTGATCGTGTATTAATTGAGTAAAAGTTTGACTTGTCCACCTCAAAAGTAAACAGGGGATAAAACAAAAGAAATTGAATAAAAAAATAGGATAAAAAAAAGGAAAATAGAATAAAAGCCCAAAAAATCTGAAAATTAAAAGAAAAATTTCCTGAAGCCACGTAGTTTTTGTCATTAGGGGACCTGCTTGGGCTTTGGGCCGGTTTAGTTCAATGGGTCGGGTCCATTCGACCCGGTCCGTAAAACAATAATAATAAAGAATAGAATAATAAAAAATGATTAAAATCTAGAAAAACCAAATAAAAATAAAAAAAAATAGAAAAACCCAAATACGACGTCGCTTTAGTTTAGGGTTTTAGGTCCGGGCTTTTAGGTCGAGCGGGCCGGGTCGACACGACCCGACCCGACCCGATCCGAAGAATTAAATAAAAATAAAAAATAAAATAAGAATAAAAAATAATAAGAAATCCAGAAAATCAACAAAAAAAAATTAAGAAAAGTTAGAAACTACGTCGTTTTAGTCCATAGGATTAAATTAAAATAAATAAATAAATAAATAGGTAAAAAGGATAACATAAAAATTAGGAAAAATAGGAAATTAAAAAGTGGAAAAATAATACAAAAACAGAATAAAAATATAAAAAATATAAAAATAATTAAAAAAATTCTGAAAAACTTGTAAAATTTCAGTAATTATAAGAAGATAAGAAAAATCAATAAAAAATCATAGAAATTTTAGAAAATATTAAAAATTATAAAATATATGAAAATTTAAAAAATAATAGGAAAAATATTAGAAAATAAAAATAAAAATTTCAGAAAATGTAGAAAATGTTCTAAAAAATAGGAAAACTCCTAGAAAGTCTTAGAAAATCCTAAAAAATTATTAGAAAACAAAAATAAAAATTCCAGAAAATATAGAAAATGTTCTAAAAAATAGGAAAATCACTAGAAAGTCTTAAAAAATCTAAAAAATTAAGAAAAGTATTAGAAAACAAAAATAAAAATTCCAGAAAATATAAAAATTATTCTAAAAAATAGGAAAATTCTTAGAAACTCTTAGAAAAGTCTAGAAAAATTCTAAAAAAATCCTAGAAAATCCAGAAAAATTTCCAAAAATTGCGAAAATTAGGGAAAAACCATATTCAACTGGTTTAACCTAATTTCACATTTTTGGCTTCCCGAACCTTCAAAAATGACCATTCTGCCCTTCTGGTCAATTTGACCCAAACCATCCCAAACCATCTTCAAACCTAATTGATGTATTTTCCAGACTTCTAGGACCCCCCTTTGTTTGTAATTGACTTGATGTGGTATGTTTGCTTCCTAAGTTGATTTCTTGTTCGCGCATTTATTTCTCTGGTTGTGATTGATAAGATAGATAATCCCATCTGCATGAATCCCTTAGGTTTTTTAGAACCTACCTTACCCAACCTCGCTTGCATGGATTTCCTAGGTTAGAAAATCACTCAACTTAGGTACCAAAAAGGCGTCAATAGCAATATTGGCGTAACTAAGTCCCGAACCCAAATCTCTGGTTTTCGCAGAATCGAACGATTCCTCCCGATCGCTCGATAGGGTTTCCGATCATACCCTCCTATAAATGATTGGTGGCGACTCCGATGGCATGCACACTATGCACATATCATCCGACCACACTAAGGTCGACTTCGATTTTAATTTTCCTGACGCGATTCGGTATGGGCACGGGAGGGTCCGAGCTAAGCCCATATATTGGTAATGGGCCTAGCAATCCATTAACTCCCTCGGGATCCGGAAATCTCGAGAGGGTCACGACAACGCCTTACGAGGCCATTCCAGTGTAACTCTCTAATTTATTAGGAGAGATTCTAATCTCACAGAAAATATCCTAATCGAGATCTAAGGAGTATAAACCAGGCTAGAGGCAAAATTGTCATTACCAATATCAAATTCACATTTTTGAATATGAGACTAATGTTTTTAACTGCAGCATTATTCGAATCATTTCCAAATCGCCTTTGCGACATTTCTAGAGATTCGATTGTCCAAATTCAAGATTCTTTTCGCGGCCACATTCATTTAATAATGACTTTAATAAATACTCAGACCAACGGACGGCTGTTAGGCAATACGAGTATCTGTCCTAGGTAACCATTCCTCTTCGGTTAGTCATCTTGAGTTAATCAGGCTCGAGTGAGATTTATCTAAAGCGCTTTAATGAAATACATCCATTCTTTTATTAAATCCTCAAAATGGGTCAAAATCTAGACTGTCACACCAGTCTTTTGGATAGGCCGATAGGCCGGATGAATGCAACTACTTTTGGAGGCGAGATCGTAGACATTGAGTCGATGGATGTGCTGGACTCAGATGGGGATGTGGTGATGGAGATTGAGGGAGCGGATGACGTGTTTGTCGAGCAGGCAAATGGCAAACCTAGATCTCTGATATCCGAGGAGTTTGGTCTGAAGGAGTGGCCCTTCCCAAAGAACAAGTAGTCCCCCGATGATCTCTAAATGGAGATTAGTGACCTTTTCGGTTTGGCTTGTTGCCTGTTTGATCTTGACCAACTTATATTTTTGAGGTTTAGATGATAGTCTCCCTCTAGATTCTATAGAACCTTTACTATCATATGTTATGTTATGAAAATTCGAATTTCTCTTTTTCTATCTTGTATGTGTTTTGTCTGGAGTTGTACGCTTTTCGCTGTTGTGAATCTAGTAGATTTCATTTGGCCGCAATGAGTCCTGGGCCATCATTAGTGTTGGCCAGATGATGTTTGAATAGGCAGGAGACAGGATGTTGCGTGTCCACCGGGTTTAGGGTGCAACAAAACTTGAACCATGCGATCTGTCTGTAATAATAAAAATTTCTCAAATAATAGAAAAATTAGAAAGCAAATGCAAAAAATCATCATAAATAAAAAAAGGCCCAAAACTCTATCATGAAAGTCTTGGTTCAAACCCGAGTGGGTTTGGGCCGGCTCTTCAGGCTTGTGAGTTGGGTCAAACCAACCCAGTCTAGGAAATGAATAGGAAAAAGATTTAAAAATAAAGAAGAAGAAAAACTAAAATTATTAAAGAAAATAATAATAATAATAATAATAATAATAGAGTATATAAAAAATGGAAGTGATTCCATTATTTGGGTCAAACCCCTGGGCGCCTATGTTCGGTTGATCTGGTTGATCCGGCTCGAAAATATAAAAAGAATAAAATAATAAAACAAACTAGGAAATCACTAGAAAAATTAAAAATATTTATCGAAATCATAAAATGTTCTAAAAAACTAGGAAATATTCCACAAAGAAAATTTTGAAAATATTCAAAAAATATAAAAAATAGAATTTGGTCAATTAATTGACTAGATATTATTGTTGATGATTTTGGTCATTCATTCATTTTTAAATGATAATTGTACCCCTTATCTATAAACATTTTGAAGCAATATCTAAATTCGTAAATATTTTTGTGAACCCATTCATTTAATTTATTATATTGATAGTTATAATGTTAATTTGTTAATGTGTAGAAAATAAAATTTATTAAATTTTACATGCAAAATAATTTGTAATTTCTTCATTTAGCAAAATATCTACATCTTTTGCGACTACACAATGGGAGATAGAATAGTACAAAATGAATTTGGATATGATTACGAAGGTAGACAATGTGCTATGTTTGAATTTAGAAACATATCCACATTTGATGAGTTACGTGCTACGATTGAGCGCGAATTTTTGTGAAAGGAAAACATATTTTTGTGAACTGACGTCAAAACTAAGGAAAAGCAATGTGAAAGGAAATCTTTCAGAAATGAACAATAGACAGAAAACAGATCCAACCTTCCCTAAACACATTTTAATATATTTTAGTTGGCCACACACTTTTCACAATTTTCACAATGATGATTTTTTTATGAAATTATTTCGTATAATTATAAAACAAGAGATAGGATTGCGCCAATTGTTAGATTTTGGACCATCTAAATTTGTTGGATAGAAAAATAGTGCGTTACCTGCCTTATTTGGGCTTTTTACAAAAAGGGGTTTAAAATTTTTAATTTTTACAAGTTTGGGTTTTCAAAAAAAAAAGCCAAAATAGGGCTTGTTCGGTAGGTGGAGGACCGAACAAGAGGGGGGGTGGGGTGGGGTGGGGTGGGGGGGTTAGGAAATTTTTTTTTGTTTTTGGATATTTTATAAATATGAATATCGTATTTAAAATTACGAAAATTTGCAAAAATTATTTTTTCACCCAAATTGATTTCTCAGGCTTACGTAAAGCTTTCAAATATAATTTTTCAATTTTATAGTTTTTTTATTTTCTAATAATTTTCTTTAAAAACTTGATTAAGAAAATCAAGAAAATTGAGAAAATTGAAAATTTAACTTTGGAGACCTTGGCCAACCATAGGGAACCATTTTTGAAAAAAAAAATAAATTTTCATATTTTTCACATTTTTAGTATTTTTTCTGAAAATATAAAAATATTTCAAAATTAATAAAAAAAAATAGCATTTGAGGGCAAAAAAAGTGTTCACGAAAACAAAAGTCAGTATTTTAAATGGTTCAACATGCAAAGGTTTTTAAAATAAAATATTGGCAATCTTTCTGTATTTTTTAGGCCACGAAATCTTTTTTTTATTTTCGGATATTTTGTTATTATGGATAAATTTGTAAAAATTACGAAAATTTTAAAAAATTATTTTTCTTCCAAATTAGATCCTCAGGCTTCACTAAAGCTTCTGGATATGAATTTTTGGCAATTATAGATTTGTTGTTATAGATATTCTATTAATTATCTTAAAAAAACTTGATTAAGAAAATCAAGAAAAAATGAGAAAATTGAAATATCAATTTTGGAGACCTTGGCCAAGCATGGGGAACCATTTTTGTACAAAAAATATATTTTCATATTTTTTCGCATTTTTAGTATTTTTCTAAAAATAGAAAAATACTTCGAAATTAATTAAAAGTAGCATTTTAGGGCAAAAAAAGTGTTCACGAAAAAAATAGTCCAACATGGAAAGGTTTTTTAAATAAAATATTGGCAATTTTTTCTTAATTTTTAGGCCACAAAATCTTTTTTTTATTTTCGGATATTTTGTTATTATGGATAAATTTGTAAAAATTACGAATACTATAAAATATTGGCAATTTTTTCTTAATTTTTAGGCCACAACGTATATTATTTCCACATTTTGTTGCTCCTAATTGACATCAATAAAGTTTTAATTGTTTAGCTGTTAATTTTCAGGAATGGATTGAGGTAAATAGCGATGGTTTCCTTCTTGAAATCTTAAAAAAAGTGATGGATGAGGTGACTTTAATTTCTGAAGCCATATTCGGAGAACTCGATAGCAGGTCCAATTAATTTATCTTTTTAGTGTGTAGTTGCTAATGTCATTTCAATGTATTTCATTGGTGTAAAAAACAATTTTAGAAAGAAATGAGATATAATGTCAATATGTAGTTTTTTCTCATTGAAAATGCCTTTGAAAATAATTGTACTCTATGAGTTCTTATTGAGAATGGATCGGAGTTGTTAATTATATTTTGCCTCTTACTCAGAAAAAGACAATATAAAAATTATGCCCAATTTTTCTCTTGTCCTCCGGTGTATGAACTTAAGGTAACTTCCCACATAAATTCCTTGTATACATTTTTGTGTCGCGTCTAATAAAAAAAATCGACGTTTACAATTGGGCAAAATTCAATCTCATATTTAAAATCTAGACATTCACATATTACTCCCAACTTCAGGACCCCTTTTATATAGTAAAAAATGTCCATTTTTATGCCATAATATATCAAATCGAAGCTCTAGACATGCTCCACAAATCTCTAGAACACCAATTCACGAAATAATCATGTTTTGACCCTCAAATCTGCATTACAACAAGATTGCATAGCCTGACTAGAGAGCACAAATATGTTATAATGCACAATAATATCATCTAACACCCACGGGCATACACAAACAACATAGCAATATCATATTTATGATGAAAAAAATTCAGTAAATCAAAATTATAATAATACATAACAATCATCAACATTGATTACATTCAATGATGATGTCGCCCCCCTACGTGGCCTCCTGTTTCGCAAGTAGGTTGTCTCCGGTGTTCGATAGGTCTAATATCGTACCGATGATGAGATTCCAATTGAATGGGATGTGTAAATGATAAAGGCATATGCTTTTGTGAGAGCCGTGGCTGTGATGCATCATCAAATTAAACAAACATCTCATGCTCATGCGGTACATATTCTGTGAAAGCGTGTTGGAAAAAAGGAGAGAGATCAAATCCTCTAGCCATTGGAGAATTTGCAGGAGTTTGGGGACAGTATCCATTATGAAATGAGCTAATGAATTGGCTGAACCCAGAAGTAAAATCTGTTTGGTTAAACCTTGGAGTGAACCTATGAGTGAAATCTGTCTTATAATAGACCATGGGGATAAGGGACGATATCTGTATCTTGACAAGCTCCAGTAGTCCTCCTGATTGATTGAACAGACTGAGATGAGTCATCTTCATGCGACCCAATAGGTGTTGTGATAGGTGCTAATTGAGGTCGTGGCATCGTTATTAGCCGTCTCTCTTTATTGAAGACATGTTGCATTGCTGTAAATATCCTTGCTATCTTTTGTATGGTCTCCTATATGTTCTCTCGAGACATAACTCTACATAATGATATGATTTGTTCCGCGCAATCAGCATGTTTGTGAAATCAAAGTCAACAGAAGTTATCAAATACTAACAATTTATGTGACTAAAAAAAATAAATAAAGTAAACTAAAAGTGTTCGCACTAACCGTCGCACCTACTGCACCCCCATGTAAGAAATCCACCGCCATGTGCATGCACAATACCACTCCATATATTCTGAATGGAAGTGGAGTAACTCCGTTGTAGGATTAAATCAGACTATATAGTCAAGACAATTGTTCCATATTTCAATTCATTCTTTGTGTTTTTTGACCCAATTCCTTGTAATTGGCCTTAATTCAAGGCCATGAAAAAGTTTATGATCAATGAGAGGGTTCAATATTGGCTGCTACATGCCAAATTGACGAAGCACTTGGTCCGAATAATGCGACTCAACTATGTGAAAATAGATGAGTGGGACACGAGCAATCCAAACGTGTTTTCCCCGTAGATAGTAATCTGGTGGAGTCTCCAGAATGTCATTAGTGTAGGGCTCCCAAATAATGTGTTATCGTATTAAAACATATCAAATTAAACGAAGAATTAATTTAAAAGCTAACATTACATTGAACTCGTTGATTTCTATCGTCACTTACATTTTTAAATGTTATTCTATCAAATTGGTAGAGTTGATGTGACAAAGTATGTGTAGGGACCCTAGTTATCTCTCGAGGTTGACTTAGTTGCAAAAAAAAAAAAGAATAGTTACATATATTATACATACTGAAATTTTTTTATCACTCCCGAACTCAAAAAATAAATATATCACATATCGACTACTAAGAGGTGCATCTAGTAAAGGATCATGGCTTTTGATGGATAGTGAGACACGACATAAGCGATCCCACGCCCAAATCTGCAATACATGTAGGGCACCACTGGCTTGTTGCGTTGATGGATTTGTGGCATTGCATAGCTCTAGATACAACCTCACAAGCACTACTCCCCTAACTGTACGGGGTAGGATGATCAAGGTGCTTTAGTAATGGAAGAAAAATTAAACTAACTCTGGCACCTGATTTATCTAAAAATATAGATCCTTCAATCAATTGCAAAATGAATGCTCTCGCATGCTGTAGTATGGTAATCTCCATTGGCATCGTTAGGAATTTTAATAAAGCGTTCTTTCAGCCAGGTTATCTTTACCATCGAACCACGTATTTAACTAGGTGTGGGTCAGTGACCAAGTAGATTCTCACAAACATTGCCCCAATTCCTATTAGTGGGACACGTAACTGCATTTCCATCAATAGGAAGCTCTGTTAGAACTACGATATTATACAGTGTAATGGTTCATTCACCTTTCGGTATATGGAAGGTGTAAGTCTCGAGCCTCCATCGCTCAACCAAAGCTGTAACAAAATGATGATCAACATACCAAAATCCCATTTTTCAAACACCATAAAAATCTCGAAGCTCGAACATATCATTCTATCAGATGATCAAGTTCACGTTTGTGTATTGTCACTCCATCTCCTTAACATCTAAGAGCTTCATTATCATGTATCTGTGAAATGTTATATTAAATCTTAGTAGTAATTTTATTATGATACAGCTATTACATATGACAGTTCAACTGATAAATTCTTTAATTACTTACCTTATCCTCCTAAATGGCCTGCGGTCTATATTAAGTCTACTGTGTAAGTAGTGAATCATTCTCAGATTCCGACTTAATGTAATTTCTCTATGCCATGTCTACAAATGGAAAAGAGGAATTTCATAAAGATCGCATAATTTTTCTGAGATGATTTACCCATAAGGGGTAGAATTGTCATTTAAAAAGGAATGAAGGAAAAAGAATAAGTTCTATTCAATTAATTGAGAATTTTAATTTATAACATTCTTCTGAACTTTTTTTTTTACAAAAAATATGGAATTTTTTCAATTTTTTAAGAAAATTTTTATGATTATTTTAAATTTTTTTGTGATTTTTTTATTTTTCATTTTCTGAATTTTTAATTTAATATATTTTAAATTTTTCAGACCATGTCTAGGGTTTGACCCAAAATAACGGCGCCACTCCCATTTCTTATATTTATTATAATTTTTTTAATTTTCTTTTTCCTTTCTTTTCCTATTCTTTTTTCGGACCGAGTCAGTTCGACCCAACTTATGAATCGGAAGAGCTGGCCCAACTCCACTTGGGTTTGAATAGGGACTAAAACGATAGAATTTTAGGAATGTTATTAATTTTTTTAATTATTTTTTTCCAATCTTTTAAATGTTTCTATTTTTTGGTATATATATTTTTTATTATTACAAACAAATCATATGGTCAAGGTTTGCCTAGGGCGCTAGCCCATGTCCGTTAAATTAGGCAACTAAAATCAACTGCTCATATTTAACTGAAAACTAAATCTACACTGTTCGATCTACTTACTACTTCCTACAGTCTACGTGTAATAAGGATTTTCCATAAATTGTTTTGTGAGACATGTAGATTCAATTATTATTTCAATATTCTAAAAATCATATCCAATTTAACCTTCCAAAATTTCAAAAATCATGATGAAATACGGATTTAATACGCACAAAATATTTCGTGACACATGTATCGACATGCAAAACAGAGATATGAGTACCGCAAAAATAAAATATTTTTTGGTGCAAAATAGACATATGTGTAACGCAAAAATAAGATATTTTTTGAGCTGAACGACATGTAAAACAGTACAATACGACGGCTAAACATTGACCACACAGTACTAAAACAACATGTTTTAACAAAGATATATGAATTACCTTAACCCAAAAAGTATGCGTGTGTTGAAATGGGGGAAAAAGATATTTCGTCTCCTTTAACTTCTTTGCTGTGTAAAAAAAAATTAACATTACATGTAACGAAACGAAAAATGCAAAAGAAAGAAGAAAACATATCATAAAGTGAATCGTTACTTGGTTTGATGGTAAGGAAATGTTGACGGAATCAATGACCGTGGACACAGAGATGTCGAGAATTGATGAGTGACCTCCAAATCTCTATTTTCTCTTAGTTCTCTCTTCACTTTCTCTCTATTTCCTCTCTTCATCTTTTGCAAACTTTGCGCTTCAATTCACCTTTATTTGAAAGCATATGAGTAGAAGTTTTTTTTTTGGGGGGAGGGGGGAAGGAGGGGGCAAGATGCTTCTAGTGAAAGCATTCTGAGCTTCCGAGCAAAGGGGGCCTCAACAGGGGTGCAGAATGCTTCACGTGAAACATTCTGAGCCTGTCCTTAGTGCTGAGCAAGGAAGTGGGGGCTCGTTAGAAAGCTTCAAAGCATTCTGAGCAAGGAGGTTTTTTTGGGGGGAGGGGGGGCGCGGGTGGACAGAATGCGTGGAAGCATTTTGCGGTGGGGGCCTAGCTTAGTTTGGCAGGCCCTCTGCCAAACTGAGCCTAGCTCGGTGGCCACACTACCGAACAACATAGTTTGGCACTTTGAGTGCTGAACTGGGGTCCGTCCAGCACCCTGACTACTAAACGGACCCCAAATTCGTAAATTTTCTCAAACGCGGCCTAAATTAGTAAAAAAAATTTAACCCCATTTGGTAAAAAGCCCCCTAATGGGCGCCTTCAATAATTTGCTCACTTTGGTGGCTTCCTTGCTAGCATTTTTCTTAGTATTAGGCATAGTGTCAATGAAAGATTGACAAGATGGATTCACTAATTCTAAAAACTGAAAGTGATGGGGTTCAGAATTTAGATCGAGAGAACGAGGATTTAAATGTTCCATATGATTGGGAAGTTCGGTGGATTTATTTGTGAACTGACGTCAAAACTAAGGAAAAGCAATGTGAAAGGAAATCTTTTAGAAATGAACAATAGACAGAAAACAAATCCAACTTTCCCTAAACGCATTTTAATAGATTTTAGTTGGCCACACGCTTTTCACAATTTTCACAATGATGATTTTTTATGAAATTATTTCGTATAATTATAAAACAAGAGATAGGATTGCGCCAATTGTTAGATTTTGGACCATCTAAATTCGTTGGATAGAAAAATATTGCGTTACCTGCCTTATTCCAAATCAAGTTGACATTGATGGCATACCCATTCTCGTAATAAAATTTTGTCCACTTCAATAAGTAATCGCATTATATGTCAACCCCATCCGTTGAACATTAAACACCCAACTACTATATTATATTGGGTATACCCTAGAATCTGCTAATGTGAAAGGCCAATAAGTATGGACTGGTCCATGCGTGGGTCAACAGTGGAATATTAGGAGTTCTAGCTATGCTTCTATTTTTTTTTTTCCGTTAATTAGGATATGTTCATTTCGCGAAAAATAAAAAATTTAAAGTATAATTTTTTTTTATAGATGATCTCTTATATCAAAAAAATATTTTTTTGGGTAAGGCTCTTATATCAAAAATATATTGGGAATGACTTGACCCAATATATGCTTTTATGTCGTCGCAATGGTGTTTTCGCTGTAAAAACTGAATTTTAATTATGTCTACTCTGTTTGAGCTGAATCTTAGATTACAGAATGGATGGTACTAATTGTTGGTCCACAAACTTTATAAAAGCAACTAACAGGTTCACTCCACCTAACAAGTGGCCCCGTAAGGGAGAAAGCAGCGTCCTTCCACAGACCTTCATTACTTATTTCAAGTATCCGATCCCCGCTACTCCGATACTGACAGTAGAGCTCATGATGATGGTCAACTAATTTCGTAGCCAACTGATTTCACAAAATCTTGCAAAGATATATATGCATATTCATATTCACACAAGAAACCCATTATTTAATTTCCAGCATCTCGGAGTCAATCATCTCCCAATTGGAGAATTTGTATAAGAGTCTGTTCTTGCAAGATGTCATGCTTTTGCTGGAAATTATCCGGTATCGTGAATCAAACCGATTCTCTTGAATTCGAGAAGGACGAACAATTTGACTGACGTGAAAACGGGCCTATTATTTAGACTCTGGCGAATATGAGTCGATCGTGTAAGTTGATCATCTAAAATCTAGTGATACCATTGAATGATCAAAACAAAGTTCCATCAACAGCTGACACGGTCCACATCTTTCGGCAGCGAAAAGCACAGAGGGAAGAAAGAGAACTCGCTAGCATCATGCATTTGAACTGGAATATAACCATGTCTCTCTAGACTTTTCTCAAATGATCAACAGAACATTGGCCTCGCAATATGGACAAGATCATCATGCACCAAACAACGAAAATCAAAAGAAAAATAGAAAAACCTCCTCCGAGATGTGGAAAATAGAGAAAATGAGCCCGCCCCATTTTCGCCTTCTTCATGTCTCCCGGTTCTCAAACCAACCCAGAAGTTCTCTTCTGAGGCGCGTAGCTTCGACTTCTCCTATACACGTCGGCCTTCACTGCCAGGTCCTCCCCAAATTCGCATGGCTTGTCTTCGTCAATCCTCCATATTCCATTGCCGAAACTCCTTGGCATCACCATCGTCGTCTTATTGTTCGTCATGGGGATTGGGGATTGCCCGGCAACGTGCAGCATCTCCATAAGGTCCGACCCAACTTTGTTTCTCAGGCTCCTAAGGGAGGCCACCCTCACAAGCTCCGGGAAGTCCTCATCTATGCTGGTGCTGCCTGACTTGGTCGAGCTGACACTGAAGCTCCGGGGCAGGGTGTTGATCTGGCCAGTCGGGCAGCCCATGACGCTGCCGTATGCGATGTGGCCCGAGCAATCGGTCAGGCTCCGCACGAAGAAGTCCCTGGCCTTGACAACAATCCTAATGGGCGCCTTCAATAATTTGCTCAATTTGGTGGCTTCCTTGCTAGCATTCTTCTTGGTGTTAGGCACGGTGTCGATGAACGATTGACGAGATGGATTCATCAATTGCAAAAAGTAAAATTGATGGGGTTCAGAATTTAGATTGAGAGAATCTGGAATTAAATGTTCTATGTGATCAGGAAGTTTGGTGGATTTAGAACTGCGTCAAAACTAAGGAAAAGCAATGTGAAATGGAAACTTTTTAGAAAGAAAAATAGACATAAAACACACCCAACTTTAAAGCGATAATATCATGAAAAATGCTTTCTTGACAATATCATCAGAGATGGTACAATCTCAATTATAAATCCATACACCATCATCACGTATTTTATATAAAACACTTATTGATTAGATGATCGTGTAGTCATACATAACTGATAGTACTATATACTGTCGGGGTTAGAAATTCCTAAAAATCACCATAGAGTATATAATCTTTCCCTAAATGCATTTTAATAGATTTTAGTCAACCACACTTGTTTTTTCACAATGATGATTTTTTTTTTATTATGTCTACTATGTTTTCAGCTGAATCTTGGATTACCTATAGTAAGGATTGTGCTAATTGTTGGGCCATAAACTGTGTAGTTTGAAAGGCAATATAATGTGGATGAACAGTGAATTGATGTTTGAATGAACTCTTTATTCTGGAAACCACCCATTGGACGTGCTGCCAAAGGGACTGGTTCCGAGTGTCCGTTAGGTTGCGGTGATGCCACTGGAGGAGGGAAAGGATCGACAACCGTTACAATTGAAACTCATGAATGGAGCTTCTGAGCATGCGATTCATCATTAAAAAATTCCATGGCAAAATAGTGGGTTTGGATTGCTATGTCATCATTCATCTAGCACATGTCATATTTAATTGCGCCACATCATCGCACATCTTCTTTATTCGTACATATTGCATTTGATTGCTGTAGAGGTTATACCACATCGATTGAGAAAAAAGGTTAGTGGTTGATTTATAAATGCGAGAGAAAACCTCATCTTTTAAGCTAACTTTAAGAATGAGGGAGGCCCGGACCACCCAATAATTGCAACATCATCTTACATGTTATTCTCATATTTAACATTTGACTACTTACTCAAATACGTAAAATGATGTGATCTTTTTGCCTAATTGTGTGAATTGAGGAAAAATGCACGATAATTGCTTATCGGGACTAAATCATTGAGTTGTGACACTGAAAAGGCATCAAGTGATGCGCAAGTAACCGAATCCTTAGATCCCAATGAACATAGACCCTTCACCTTGCCCATGTCACCTAGGCGGTTTATTTCTTTGTATCTGCTTAGGCATTTTAGCCGTATTATCAACCTAGACTTTAAAAAAAAAAAATCGGTTATTGGCGACTCATCTCGACTTTTCAATTCATGTATCTGGCTTCATACCCAACCTAAACTTAGGTTTGGGAAAACCCTCGAGACCGAAGCACCAACCCCAGTCTGTAAAAGTTTCAAGGCGCTACATTCTTTTATTACAATATTCTCCATCTCCACATTGCAATATTACGCAAGAAAGAGAGTATATACAAAGTCCATTTAATTAAAATCATTTGCCAAGGCCTTGGGTTCGGTTATCTTGGCATCTGGTCCAAGCGTCGAGATTGGGCCCTTACAATCGTTCGACAAGACCATAGGTTCGGTCATCTTAGTATCTGGTTCAAGCATCTGGATTAGATGCCCATCCTCGGAGGTGTTGCCTTTGGATGCGGAGATAATGGTCTTGACGATGGAAAAGTTGTCAAGTTGGATTTCGGATTTAAAGAAGTAAGATTTTTAAGAGGCATAGGTCGCTCCACGAATTATATACATAAATTGTTGTTAACCATGGAAGTGATTTTTCTCGTTATGCTATCTTCCTAAGCGACTCTAACGGGTGAAAAATGAGAAATACGAAATATGACATGTAGTAAAGCCAAATCGAGTACTGTAGACTGTAGAGGCTTTCATTCCCAGTCTGGTCACATTCATTCAGAGAGTCGCGGTAGGGTCAGGCTTTTTGGAGTTCTCGTGGGTGGTGGTGGGTCTTTAACAAATCGAGTTCGCAAGCCACAAACCCAGTTTGCCGCTAGCTACTGTATATTTGGAGTTAGTTTCGATTTTCTGATTCTGTTTTCAAAACAGAAAAGTTGAAAAACATATTTGATAATGTAAATAATTTTAATTCTTAAATTCTTTGATTCTATTCCTAGTAATAAATTTAGAGCAGAAACATGGCTTAAAAAAAAGTTGATTTTTTATTCTAGAATCGCTTTTGAAAAATAAAATGAACAAAGTGAGACTCGACCAAAAAGAAAAAAAAAAGAATGAAACCTTAGGAAAGAATGCTTGACTAGCCCACTCCCATTGCTAGTCTGCCGCTCCCGTCGCTTGACTAGCTAGCTCAGTCACCGCCATTTGCCACCACTACTCGCTACCTCAAGAGAAAAAAGAAAAAGAAAATAGAAGATAAAATTAAAATAAAAAATACATTTTTTACAAAATAAAAAAATCTTAAAATTTATGAAAATAATTTTTTAAATAAAATTAAAAAATTCACTAGATTTTTACTGTATGAAAGTGTTTTAGTAATATCATTTTTATTAAAAAAATAACAAAAAAATTAATTTTTTTGATAAATTAAAAAAAACTCACTAGATTTGTATTATATGAAAGTGTTTTAGTAATATCATTTTTATTAAAAACAAATAACAAAAAAATTAATTTTTTTGATAAATTAAAAAAAAACTCACTAGATTTGTATTATATGAAAGTGTTTTAGTAATATCATTTTTATTAAAAACAAATAACAAAAAAATTAATTTTTTTGATAAATTAAAAAAACTCACTAGATTTGTATTATATGAAAGTGTTTTAGTAATATCATTTTCATTTAAAAAAAAGAAATAAATATTCAATGATTTGGTTAAATATAAAAGTTTTTAAAAAATATGAGTCGGGTCGGGTTGAATGTGTGTTGGGTCGGTGATGGAATCCTTAGATTTGTATTGCATGGAAATGGATCAAAATAAGTTAAATAATTCAATATAAGTATGACCATATTTGACTAGACTTATCTATTTGACACTTCTACTCATTGTTCAATTCCATAACTTTATATTTTTGACTTTAGTAATCTTGTTTTTCAAGTACTTGAAACATCTATATTTATCAGAGCAAGCAGTTTAAGTGCAAACTTCGTGGAGTAGTACCATTGAGCGTATTTTCTATCTATCTCTATATGGTCAACACAATCATGGAGCAGCCTATGGTTATTCAAACTTTTTTCATAAGCTAATTTAAGTGCAAGGTCGTGGCAAAAATTTATGTACAAATTGCCTATTGAATTTATATTCTTTCTTAAAGATCTTGTATATGTTTTCATATTCTATGAAATAAATAAACTAATTATGGATTATGTATAATCTGTATATATTTTATTAGTTATGCTATATAATTAGTTTTATAATGATAAGACATAATTATTTGACTTAATGAAAAAAGTGAAAAGATAAATTGTTCTCGAAAATATAAATTTTTTGTAGTTGCCAAATGCATTTCTATTTTGGGAATAAAAATTTTATACAGTTATTAAACACGTTTTGATTTTCTAAAATTTGTTTAGAAAATATAATTAGAAAAAATTAATTTTTGAAAATTGATACATTAAATCAGAACCGTTGCCGAAAGAACCATATTTCTCTCCCGTTTGCTTCCATCGACGTCAATCGGAGGTCAATTGCCCTTTGCATGATTATCTGTAGTGAAGAAAGCATGCGAATCCAGATTTCTCGAACCAAAGCCTGCCAGCTTCAAACTTTGACAAAAATGGATTTGACAAGACCTTTTCGGGTCTCATCAAGTGGCAGCATATCACGCCTTGACTAGTGCCATGATATATATATATATATTATATAGGGTCCTTTTTTATTATTTTTAAAAGCAATTAACTGGTTAAAACTCCACCTTCCAAGTGGCATCGCAAGGGAAAAAAGCAACATCCTTCTTCCACTGAGCTTCCTTCCATTTTCCAAGGAACTGATTCCTACTACTCGTTTGACCATATGTATATACACCTACTGCTCTGTGATAATGAAAGAACTCATCATGAAGGTCAACTAACTTCACAAAATCTTGCAAAGATAGATATGGGCATTCACACAAGAAACTCATTAATTAATCTCCAGCATCTCGAAGTCAATCATCTCTTCAAGTAGAAGAGATCGGAAATTTGTACGAGAGTCTTTTTCTTTGCCAGATTCATGCTTCTGCTTGAAATTATCGGACGCTTGTGATCAAGTAATTCTCTTGAATTCGAGGAGGATGAACAATTGTCTATCTTGATCAACGTGAAAACGGGCCTGTTAATTAGACTCGGATGAATTTGAGCTGATCATATAAGTTGACAAAATCAAAGTTCGATCAAGAGCTGAGACAGTCCGTATCTATTGGCAACGAAAAGCTGAGAGCGAAGAAAGAGAAGTGGCTAGCATCATCTATTTGAACTGAAATATAACCATGTCACTGGACTTTCCTCAAATGATCAACAGAACATTGGCCTTGCAATATGGACAAAGATCATCATGCACCAAACACCAAGTTAGTGACAAAATCAGCTACTTATAGGATTGCCTTTGGATTTAAAAAAAAAACCCAAAAAAAAAACTGAAAATTAAAAAGAAAAGTAGAAGAACCTCCTCCAAACTTTGATATGGAAAATAGAGAAAATGAAGCCGCCCCATTTTCGCCTTCTTCGATGTCTCCCGGTTCTCAAACCAACCCAGAAGTTCTCTTCGAAGGCGCGTAGCTTCGGCTTCTCATGTACACGTCCGCCTTCGCCACCGCGTCCTCCCCAAATTCGCATGGCTTGTCTTCGTCGATCCTCCCTATTCCGGTGCTGAAACTCCTTGGCATTGCCATGGTCGTCCTATTCTTCGTTGGCGCCATCGGGGACTGCCCGGCAATATGCTGCGTCTGCGTGAGGTCCGACCCGACTCTGCTGCTCAGGCTCGTGAGGGAGGCGACCCTCACAAGCTCCCGGAAGTCCTCGTCTGCGCTAGCACTGCCCGACTTGGTCGAGCTGACGCTGAAGCTCCGGGGCAGGGTGTTGATCTGGCCGGTCGGGCAGCCCATGACGCAGCCGTACCCGATGTGGCCCGAGCAATCGGTCAGGCTCCGCACGTAGAAGTCGCGGGCCTTGAGAAGGATCCTAATGGGTGCCTTCAATAATTTTCTCATTTTGGTGGCTTCCTTGCTAGCATTTCTCTTGGTGTTAGGCATGGTGTCGATGAAGGATTGACGAGATGAATTCCCTAATTGCAAGGCTCGTGAACTTTTGTAGGAATGCGAGTGATTAGCCGGAAGATGCCCAGATTCTCCAAAGTGGGGAGGGGGAGGGAATATGGAGGGTGATAATATTTTTTTTTTTTTGAAGGGGATAAGGAAATGAAGCCAAGTGTGCTAATGAAATCGGAGGGCTTTCTTTACGAAGTTGGCCTGGCTAGTTTTAGGCTACGGGCCATATCACAAAGTGAAAGTGACGGGGCTCAGAATTTAGATTGAGAGAACTGGATATAAATGTTCTATGCGATCAGGAAGTTCGGTGGATTTTTACGTGGACGGCGTCAAAGCTAAGGAAAAGCAATATGAACGGGGAAGCTTTTAGAAATAATAAAAAAGACACACAGAACAAATCCAGCTTTGAGAGGATAAAATCACCATAGAGTATATATCCCAAATGCATCTTAATAGATTTCAGTCAACTTCAAGATATATTATGAAATATATTTCGCATAATCTTGACCTAAGAGATGAATGTGCCAGTTGTGAAATTTTAGACCGTCCAAATTTTATGGAGAGAAAGATACTTCTTTGCTTGCCTTACTCTAAATCAAGTTGATATTGACGGGTTACCCACTCTTGTATTAAAGTCTTGTCCACTTCAATAAGCAACGCATTGTATTTCAAACCAATCAATTTTCAACAATAAACGTGCAACTATTGTTACATTGGATAACCACTAGAATCTGCTAATGTGAAAGGCCAAATGAGTATCCACCGGTCCATACATGAGTCAACAGTACAACTTAGGAATTCTAGATATGCTTCTAGTTTGGTTTTCTTAATTTACACTAAGTAGAAGAGAGTATTGTCGTACTACTAAACTCGACAAAGTTAATTAGCATATAAGGCTGGTCCGAGATCATAACTGGAGATGATCAAGCAAGATTAATACATGAAATGACACCGTAGGGGCTCTACTAATTTTCCCAAATCATTCGTTCGAATCACGGTCAAACGGAATGCAACATTAAGGACATTTTATTGCACAAAACTGGTTTCTATCGCCGCCCGTCGACCAGCCACAATGGATTGAATTGATGTTTACTATTTCGACAAACATAAGAGACAATTTCCAATTCTACGGTACCCAAAACCAGAACAATCCGGTTGGATTGTCTTCTACTTTTTAATTTTTTTTTCTCAATACCGCAGCTTCCACGGCGTGAATTTTACTTAATGCGAAACCCTCGAAACATTTAAAACGTGTAAGCATTAACATTAGGGCTTTGACAGAAATGTTAATAAGTAAGCGTTTGCTTAAAAAAGAAAAAAGCCAAAACAAACATACCCACTTGTTACAAAGATTGGGAGAGAAAGTTATTACAAAAAAATCTATTGCAATTTTGCTAATTTAGCTTTAAATTATTATTTTTTTTGCTGATTTAGTCATAAGTCTTTTGATATTGTGTCAATTTAATCCATCAGGCCAATTTTAGCCAGATGGCACTATGTGGGTGCATACTGTCTGGCGACATAATATTTTAATAAATTTTTTGAATTTTTATTTTTATTTTTATTTTATTTTACTCTTCCCTCTTCTTCCTTCAGCTGCTTGCTGGACCTTGGCGAGGTTGACCTCATCCGCCTCAAGTAACGCTTGCCCCTATCAGCCACTAGCAAGGGCATGCCTCGCTCGCCCCCAGCAAGACTCACCTCACCCAATCATGGTAAGGTTGAGGCTCGACCTCACCATGATTGGGAGAGGCTGAGCCTCGCCAACCCATTTATAGCAAGCCACAATGAGGTTTCAGCATCAAAATGCTCGTCTCGACGAAACGAATCCAAATATGCCATCAAAATCAGGTTTCAGCATGCCAAAAATCACAAAATCAAGGCAAAACTCGTATATGCTAAAACTGAGCTACGGCGGCTCTGATACCAGCTGTTGGTCGGCTAGTCTGACCTTCCATCGACTACCACGACACCCTAGGACCACCGCATTCTCATTTTGACAATAAAATAGCCAAGAAATCGAGTTGGCGTACCTGATTTCGCATCCATGGCCGATTAACTCGCAAAATCGACGAACCGGGCTCGGACTCTTCCCCTTTATGCCCTCCGGACCGCCTAGCGTCGATGGATCGACCTCTACCTCGTCACTCTATCTCTCTCTCTCTCGTGAGCCTTATAGAGGAGAAAAAGAGGAAAAATGACATGGAGAGGGGCTAAAGGGGGGTCCTAGACTTATATAAACCTTCGGCTGGGCCCTTCCATCACAGGTCGGGCCGAATTCGGCCCACACTAACCAGACCCATATTCGGCCCATTAAGAAATCTTAAATCTTTTATTTGTTAAACCAATACCGTATACGGTAAATTAATACCGTATAACGGTCAATTATAATTCCAATTAAGGCGAGCCTATATACGGAAAGTTCTAACACATTAAGGTCAATACTGACATGAGTGTAGAAAAGATGAGCAAACTCAAACAACCAATCATTTATCTCAACATCCTGGCGCCCTGGATCTTCTGAATCATTCTTTAGAACAACCGAGATGTCAGCCTCAGAAGCTCCATCAAGCCTAAAGTGCTCAACCGCAGCATCTAGTTTCTCCTTCCACCACTCAACTTTCTGCTAGAGCTTTCTCCTTGCTTAGAACGATGAACTCATTATCGAGGACGTGAAGGACGATGACGAGAACGGAGGTGAGCTACGAATATGACTAAGTCAAGGCCTGGAAGGCCCGGGACTAGGCCCTTCTCGTGGCCCGAATGTCGAGTGACGAGTTAGCAAACCTGGTCGACCACGCAGTGATCACGGCATTTAGCCAGTACCGAAGCAGTAACAATTACGTGCGGATTCAGGCAAATGGGTCCAGCATTGGTCGTTGTGGACTGAATGTGGATACGGCCTGGAATCCTAACAATGTAAAGATGTTGATGGGGATAGCAGAGGAGATATCTCAAAACTTCATTAGAGTTGCTTTAACAAAGAAAGAAAGGAGCCACGAGACTCAAATAGTGGCAGCGCACGAGTCTCGACAGCGACGCGATCGTCCGGAAGTCCATGCTTCAAACCACGATTGCGCCATTTCCTCTCCGACCAGGTAAGTCCCATGTTACCTCGATTCTGTTCGTTTTGTTCACGCTTGAGCGGAGAGTCTTGTCTTCCTTTTCTTCTTTATTCGTGTGCCTTCATGATGTTTATGTTACATGGCTGCATCCGTGTTTTTCTTACTGTTGTGCTTATTGTGGTCTCGGCTTGTGGTGGTGGTCCACGAGTGGAAGTTCGATGGAGAAAGCAGTAAATGGTAGTCTTAATGTGTGGTTTGCCATGTCAAGTTCTACTGGGTCGAGCGATTAATCCGTGAAAAACCCGAGGGGAGCTCAAGTAAACTCTAGTTGTGAGGACGTCCAGTGAAGAGTGTGAAAAGTGCATGCATTGAAGAAGATGGGAGGTAGGATCCATTCAAGAAATACCAAAGGAAATAAAACACTAGAAAAGAAAAGGTGAAAGAAAAATAAAACCAAAAAAATAATAAAATAATAAAATAAAGACAAAAAATGATAAGAGGATCAGGTCAGGACAGGAGTTGGGTGTGGGATTACACCGAGCAAACCTAATTCACATCTTGGGTTGGCTTCAGCAATTTGGATTTCAAGACTGGGCCCAACAGAAAAGAATAAAAAGGGTGAATGATGAGCAGAATTAGTTTTGGGGCGATCTGGGCTTAAGTCCGGTATACACAATTTTAGACGGGTTGAGTGGTACTCTGCTCATATTTTCAGCCTACTTCGAGGATGGGGCTCACGCGGGGGTTCGCGGACTCAAGCCGCAAAGGCCTGGATTCTGTCCTCTTTGGGTCAGGATGAACCAATCTGACCCAAATTCGGGTTATTAAAATTAAAATAAATAATAATAAATAATGTAAAGAAAATTCCAAAAAATGCAATAAAAAAAGAAAGAAAGAAGGAAAAATCATTAAAAAAATCATATATATTTTTTTTTTAAAAAGAAAATTCAGAAAAATCTCAAAAGTTAGGAAATGGACCATTTCGACTAGTCAATCTTATTTTTGATGAATTTCCTTCCTCAATTCTCTAAAATGACGATTTTGTCACTTATGGGAAAATTATCTCAAAAAATTCTGAAAAATTCAAAAAAAATCTCAAAAATTAGGAAACAGGCCATTTCGACTAGTCAATCCTATTTTTAATAAATTTCCTTCCTCAATTCTCTAAAATGACGATTTTGCCCCTTATGAACAAATTGTCTCAAAAAATTCTGAAAAATCTCAAAAATTAGGAAACGAGTCATTTCGACTAGTCAATCCTATTTTTGATGAATTTCCTTCCTAAATTCTTCAAAATGATGATTTTGCCCCTTATGGGCAAATTGTCTCAAAAAAATTCAGAAAAATTTAGAAAAATCTCAAAAATTAGAAAACGGACCATTTCGACTGGTCAATCCTATTTTTGATTAATTTCCTTCTTGATTTTTCTAAAATGATGATTTTGCCCCTTATTGGTAATTTGTCTAAAAAAATTCCAAAAATTCTCAGAAGTCTCAAAAATTAGAAAATGAGTCATTTTGACTGACCAATCCTATTTTTGATGAATTTCCTTTTTGATATTTTGAAAATAACAAGTTTTCCCCTCATGGGTAAATTATCTCGAAAAATTCAGAAAACTCAGAAAAACCTCAAGAATCAGAAAACGAGCCATTTCGACTGGTCAATCCTATTTTTGAATGATTTGCCTTCTTGATATTTTTAAAATGACGATTTTGCCGCTTATGGGCAAATTGTCTTGAAAAATTTCGAAAAATTCTTAGAAATTGTGGGAAATAAAAAATGACCACATTCCACTGATTTAACCTGTTTTCACTTCCCTATCCTTGAAAAATGCTCATTTTACTCTTCTGATGAGTTTGATCCAAATCTTTCCGAGTCACCCCAAATGATTTTTCATGAAATTGGTACTGAAAGGGCGTTAGAGTAATCTAACGTAACCAAGTCCCCGATTCATAATCTCTGGTTCGCAGAAATAAATTAGTTTTCCCACTAATTTATTTAGGTTTCTAATCAACCTATCAAGAACGACTAGTGGCGACTCCAAATCTTAAAATCATTTAAAAAAATAAAGTTGCGATTCGGTAGGGCTTGGTAGGATCCGCGTTAGGCTAGTTAATCTAATTAACCTAATAGTTCGTTCACTTGATCGGAAAAGAAAATTAAAAAATTTTCGGGTCGCGATAATGAATTTAACCAGAAAATTTAAATGCAATATTGGTTCTTAAAGTTGAAACACAATGTTCTAGGTAAATTTAAACATTTTCAAGTTATGACGGTAGAATTGTTGCTTGTCATAAACCAACTTGTCCAATGATATGATTTACTGAATGTATCGTGATGCACCTCTGAACTAAAGATGATTTAGGCACGAAGAACGTTTATACACTATACCCATTGTGACAAAAACCAATTAGAGGCACAAACGAGGAAGCGCTGAAACTATCTGTGCTTTTAGCATAGATATATAGCTCAAACATTGTATCTACTAATTGAATTTTCTTCATAAAATTGGTCCCCATTTGTATAAAATAATGAGAAAACGCCACCAAATGTCCTAAACTATGCCTATTGTAACACATTTGTTTTAAATTTTTTCTTGCAACACCTAAAACCCCAAACATATACCATTATGACACATTTATCCTATACAATTTTTTATGATACAAAAAATCCCAAAAGTGTAGGCATGTGACATATTTACCTTAAATTGTGAGCTAAATATGTCACACGGATACATGTATAGGATTTTTGGTATCACAAAAAAAAAAGCTTAAAGTATAAATGTCACACTGTATAAGTTTGGGATAAATATGTCATATGGATAAAAGTTGGGGTTTTTTGTGTCACAAATTACTTTTAGGGTAAATATGCCACAATGGGTATAATTTAGGATTTTTTGTGGCTTTTTCCATAAAATAATTGAATCATAAATTATACGTAAATTGGTCAGTATTTGTGTTTCACTTTTCCAAGTTAGGATCAATAATTTTTCGTATCGTAATTTGTGTTAATAATATTTCAAAAGTAGAAATTTTCAGTCATTAACAAATGAATTTCTATTTCATAAGCAAAAATTTTGTCTTGTTATCAAACACCTTTCTCTGATTAGAAATTAGCTTGTGCTTAGCAAAATCAACTTCTAGCCATAAGTTGATTTTTGAAATAGAAGTGTTGTCATGCACGCCCTACGAGTGAGAGAAACCATTGCGAACTACCAATCAATTTATCCTTGTTCATTAGTTGACAGAGAGATGAACTCACAAATGACGGTGAGCTAGAGCCCAACAAGGAAGAAGTTGAAGACGACATTTGAGCAATCAATAATAAGAGGAGAGTTTTATTCTGCTCGTGAGGGTTTTTTTAAGTAATTTTTCTTTTTTTGGTTTCAGCTATTTAGTAGGGTTTAATGTAGTTCCAGTCCAAGATAAACCAGGAACCAATCCAATTCTAGATTACAGGGTACAGCTAATAGGTTTTAGGTTCCAAAAAAATAGGAAATCGGAGAACTGATCTAATCCCAAATTTTAGAATATACATGGTAACTTCCAAGTTCCAAAAACTAGAAAATCGATTCCAACAGATAGGTTTCGGGTACTTTGAACAAGCCTTTTTCCCCCTTGTTTTATATCTTCACACAATTTTGTGGTATTCTATAGCATTCGATGATTGTTGTGTAATCCAGAACCACTACTGAGCTTTTATTTTCGGCAATATACATAATTGAGACTTTCATTTTGTTAATATTTCATTTTTCTTCAGTGTCTAATTATGAGTTATAATTAGAGATTGTAGCAGCAAATAATGATCATTAGAGGGGATGATTCATTGCGATCATTCAATTAAGAATATAGATAGAACCTGGGTAGATCTGCTACTTGTGTTAGATTAGATTTCAGATTCCAAAAATTAGAGAACTGATTTTAAATGGCAAGTTCCAAGTAGAACCTGGACCGATCTTAGAATCACTTATCCCTACTATTCAGGATTATAACCCGAACCAAAACATATAAGGTTCACGGTTTTTCTCAATGCCCGAACGAAAACAACTCCGACTAGACCCCTCTATTCGTTTTCGATAGTGGCCCAAAAATGTAAAAAGTAGGCGGGCTCAGATGATGAAGGTTGATTATTTGATTATGAGCCCAACCCAGTTTCACTTTTAAATGATTTGAGGTAAGATACACTTCGATTTCAAAAATCAAATTTTCATATGTTCAAATGAACTCTGCTTTGTTTTTTACCCATTAAGGGTCAGGACAGCATTTTGAAATTTTAGAGAGGTGGTCCAATTGTCGGACCACATTAAGTGGGCCCATCCCGTCATCTACTTAATAAGCATGACCGGGACAAGACGGCCTTCCAATGTGATGAATTCGATATTGTGCATGGCAGTCCATAGATATGCATTTGAGACCCATTTTGGATGTCTGTTGTAATTTGACCCCGTCTGTCGTTACTCGCTTGCTTCAGCCTTCATATCGATTAATTGAAGTCTAGGGTTTCAAGCTTTTCTGACAAAACCCTTGCAAATTTGAAGTAAATCGTCCAGAACCGATCGAACTTGAAATAGAGGGGTGGCCCGACGGCGACACCAACGGCTCACTGCGGATCTAGGTCGCTGACTTGAGCAGGCGAGGGGGCCGCGACTTCGGTGGATGGAGGCGCGATGGCCAAGGCTTGCAGTTTCGATGGTCAAGCGGCGAGTCTTACCGTATATTGCTGGGGGGAAGAAGGCCAGTGTTTTCGCTCTGGTAGGACAAAAGACCGGAGTAGGAAAAATGGGAAGAAAGAAAAGACAAAGAAACGAGATTACATAGTTTTGATAATTTTTATAGGTTTAGGTTATTTTCACTCAAGTTTTGGCTTTAATACCCTCAAAAACACCCTTTTTACCATTTTGCCCCCCTAATCTTGCGTGCTTTGGTCAAATTTTCCTCTTTTTTATTTGTATATCCCTTTTCTTAACAGGTCCCACATTCTTCCTCCTTTTCTTTTGTGCAAAATCGTGGACAAGCAAACTCCAGCTCCCATCTGCATTTCACCTTCATTTTCTTCTTCTTTCCACACCGATGGAAACACACATGAGAAAGAGGAGAAAGTTGAGCAAAGTAAGAGCAAGCACGATTCATATCACGTGAGCGAAGGCATACGCAAGAATTTTTTCTGGCAAAAAGGAGTCCCTCTAACCATCAGAGATTCCATATTCAAGACATTTTTGCTGGCTATCGAAGGAGAGGCTGAGGAGCTTATGTCCAACATATTGCAGACAAAAAGGAGTAGGAGGAGGGGCGTGGGACCCACAAAAAAGGCAAAAGAATAAATAAACAAAAAAAGGGGTAAATTTGACCAAAGCATGCAAGTTAAGGGGGAGGGGGTTTTGTTTGGTGAAAATAGTGTTTTTGGGATGTCAAATCAAAACTGGGATGAAAATAGCAATGCCGTTCTCATAAGGGACTGCATAACATTTTCAGATTTGAATTTTTTTCGATAAATATACTTTCAAGAGCACTTCCACTTTTTTTTTTTTGGGTTAGAAATGCACTTCAAAATGAAAGCTTCTATTTTGGGAAAATTCTGCATAAAGTCCTAAATCTATTACCATTTTGTCAATTCAATAGTAAATATTATAATTTTATCAATTTAGTCCTATTCTTCTTCAAGTTTTGTTAATTGAGTCATCCAGTCAATTTTGACTAAAAATCGCTGATGTGGATGTCGACCGCTTGTTGGAGCTAACTTTGATCATTTTTAATAATATTTTAATAGATTTTGAGAATATTTTCATTTTTTATTATCTTTTTCCTTTGTTTTTTTCTTTTCTTCCTCGCTTTTTCTTTACTTTTTTTTATGTAGCCAATGAGGTTCACTGGAGCCTTCCCTAGCCACAATGAAGAAAAAGTGAATAAAAATAATAAAGTAACAAAAAATGGAAAATATATTGTATAATCTTAAAGAAAAATGTCCACGTCTGCCCTGTCCATGCCACGTAAGACGGTCGACGTCCACATCAACAATTTTTATTTAAAAATGGCTGGATAGACTCAATTAACAAAAACATGAAAAGATTTAGCATTGAATTGATAAAATTAAAAGGTTTAGGACTGAATTAGCAAAAATATAATAGATTTGGAATTTTTGGACAATTTTCCCCTTCTGTTTCTTTACCAAAATGCAAGTCATCTGTTTAACTAAAAGTAATTTTTCGAAGCATAAAACAAGTTATTATATAAATTAGGTGGATAAGTCAATATTCATTCCGTGTCAACCTTTTAAATGATGCACCAAATATTTGAATCATGTCCTATTGCCATTTCAATGTATAAAGTTTAAACTATTCAACCAATAACAAGGGAATCCCATTCGAAGGAATTGGAGTAGGGACTTCCTTTATTAATTTCACGATGACGAACCAAATGAGGTGATGATCCCGTCTTTGCGCGGGATGAATTGCACCGATTGTAGGGGATCAAGTGATTTATCAAGTTATTTCACTTTTCATATTTACTTGTTTTACTTAGTTTGTGGGATTTGCATGTTTGTCTTGAAGTGATGTATCCTTCTTTCATATGGCATGAAGATTTTCTTTTCGATTAAAAAAAAGTGGCATTTGTTTGCTAATCTTTCATCATAATAAATGAAATGTATATTTCGATTAAAAAAAAGTGGCACTTGCATGTCCTCGAGAATTTATTGTAACTAGGCTCAATTTTTTCACTAAAAATGAACATTTATGAAACATTTTCCTATAAACAATCGCTTGTATCGCTTACAAAAATATATGAACTTAAAAATTTTCATAGTTCACAAAATGTTTAGACATAAATTGTGTCTATAATAAAAAAAATTTCATTTATTAGTTGTTTCAATTCATGCAAACAATCCTTTTTAGTAAAATATTTTCTTAAATATTCATTTTTTGCGAAGTAAATGGAGTCTTAGTTTTTGTTTGGGCTTCTTGCCCCCCTTCAATAAAAGAAAATGATGAGGGTACGTACAGTTTTAGTCTTCCAAGTTTTAGCATTTATGTGATTAGTGCAACCGAATCCTTTTTTTTTAATCAATGCAATTTAGTCCTCTAGGTTTTATTTCATGCAATTACATCCTCTAACTTTTTCAAATTGTGACACATTCCACCGCTCTACCAAAATTCTCTCTACCCCTACCGTACTCCAGCTTGGTAGTTTCAACCGCTTGTCATAGATCTTTACAATATGTTCCCTATAGTAACTAGGTTCATGAATTACGGTCAACAAAAGGTACAAGCTGTAAGATACATTGGTCAAGGGGTCATGATTAAGTTATCATGCCCCTTATGCCCTAGGCGACACACATGCTATAATGGCCAGGACAAAGAGTCACAATCCCTTAAGGGTGAGCTAACTTTAAAAACCTGTCCCAATCAATTGAATATTGATAAACATGTAATTGATTGAAGGCTACTTGAAAACGGCACTGGATAGGCGTCGGCTCCATACATGGTTTTACGACTTTACGGAGACTTATGTTCATGTGGTTTAATTCAATATAAAGTGAAGAACTTTATCAAGGCTTGACATGCCACAAATCCTATTGATAGAGGATTAGTGGCATCTCAAGCCCTTATAAGGTTGCCCCTTATGCCTTGGACAACACACGTGCTACAATGATCGAGACAAAGGATAGTGATCCCGCGAGGATGAGCTAGCCTCGTAACTTCGAGAGAAGGGGTGCCTCCTCACAAAAGGGGTCTCAGTGAATAGGGACTAAGAAATTGGATCTAACTTTAAGAAGAATGCTTGGATGATAAATAACTCACTTCTTGGTCTTGACCCACTCAGTCACATGACCCTTCTGCCTTGGGCGACACACGTGCTACAATAGCTAGGACAAAGGGTTGCGATCCCGCAAGGGTAAGCTAACTCAAAAAACCCATCTTCAATTACCCTTCCCTCACGGTACTACTTTGCTATGGGTTACTTAAGTGTGTTTAGCCTTGCAAGATAGTCCTTGCTAATTTGCTCTTAGGTTAAGTAGTAAGGGACGGAGAATGGCAATCATTCATTCTTAAAATCAACATTCTTAAGACTAAAGAGTCAAGCAAAAAATGGAGGAAAGCTCTCCTTTCTCCCACTACTTGGGAGCTTATAGTTTCATTTTCTATTTTACTCCCCGATAGAGGTTCTTTTCACCCTTCCCTCGTGGTACTACTTCTATGGGTCATTCAGGATATTGATAAAAATCCTTCCATTTAGCAACACTTTACGATGGCATAGCTTCAAAGTGAAGAGCCATGTTCAAACGAGAAAAGGCGGCAATTAAATCCTTCGATTAACCACTCTCGCTAAATTATCAAATTAATTTCAGATGTGGTATTCAATGCGGTAGAATATGACACACACTGCTAATGTAGTGCCAAAATTAGCGAAGACAAAATATGAAGAAGAAGAAGAAGAAGAAGAAGAAGAAGAAGAAGAAGAAGAAGAAGAAGAAGAAGCCCTAATTCATGATGTTAGTAATAGGTAAATTAAGAACTTGATTCTACAAATCAAGAAACTTAGAAGACTTGCTTGAGCAAAATAAAAGTTAGAGGAATCAAATAACACAAATCAACAAAAAGATGGAGGACTCGATTGCATAAGATAAAAACTAAAGTACCAAATCACACAAATTTCGAAACTTAGAGGACTAGAACTACACTTAATCCTCCCCCCCCAAAAAAAAGGAGTTAATACCACGGAAAATCCCGAAACTGGTATATCTATGACAAATTTACCTCCAAACTATTTTTTTTTTGCTATAAAAAATCTCAAACTGGTACACTTGTGACAAATTTACCCCAAACTATTTTTTTTGCCACAAAAAATCTCAAACTGGTACACTTGTGACAAATTTACCCCAAACTAATATATTTACGATAAATTTACCATTTGTTAATTTTCGTTAAATTTAACGTTAAATTACTGAGTTGGATGACACGTGGCAGGTCACGAGTATACCAGTTTGGGATTTTTACCCTATGTTTATCACAGGTGTATTAATTTAAGATTTTTCATGGTCTTCAAAGGGTAAATTTGTCACAAGCATAATAATTTGTGATTTTTCATGATAAAAAAATTAGTTTATGATAAATTTATTACAGATACACCAATTTGGGGTTTTTGGTGGTAAAAAAAATAGTTTTGGATAAATTTATCGCAGATGTACCAGTTTAGAGTTTTTTGTGGTCAAAAAATAGTTTGGGGTAAATTTATCATAGGTGTACCAATTTGGGTTTTTTTTTGTATCAACAAAAAAAAATTGAAGCAAATAATTCCCACATGAAATCAAAAAGTCTACTTTTGGAGGCAACGAACAAAACCACTTGAGAGGAGGGGGGGGAGCCAAGGTGAGAATTCATTTTCTTCTTGGAAAAATATCCTTAGTTTGTTTCATAGAAAATTCTTGCATATTGAGTTTTTACATTATAACAGCCAATTTAACCTTAAAATTTTCAATTTAACCACTTTAATCATAGACCCATTGGTAATTTTCCAATTACTCAATTCGATTAATTTTAGATGAAAATTACTAACATGAACGTGGGATGTCCTATATAACAGGTTGTATCACGTGGCACGAGTAGTACTGACATAAACGTCGGCAACCCTACTAGCTATTCCGAAAAGCTGAACAATGGAAAAAGAAAAAAAATACATGAAATTTTAAAAAGACACAAATTATTCATGTCAATGTTGATTGTGAAAAAAAAAAGATTGTTATCTATGTTAACGATTTCTAGCCAAAATTGGTCTACTAGATTCTGTTTATTCATCGGTTTGTAATTAAATGAATCAAATTAAAAAGTTTAAAACTGCATTGGCCGCTTAGCAATAGATTTATAATTTTTTAGAAAATTATTTTTCATATTCACTAACCCACCAAAAACAGATGTAGTCAACTCGAGTGACGATCCCAAAGCTGACCACCTCTATGGATGCAGAGATGCCGGTGATTTTCCAAGAAATCACATGAGAGAGCATGTGAAGATCACTCAATTCAATAGATTGCCTCCATAGAAGCCAGCCCAGGGAGAGAAAATTCGAACCTCGAAAATCGATTTTCCCGAGAAAATCAATAGCGAAAATATGAAAAAAGAAAAAAAAAAGTTGATGAACACCTGTGGACAAGGTGGAGGATCTTTGAAGATATTTTAACGTGTAATTTGACCACAATGCACGGCATGCAACTATAATTAAGTTTACCGAGATCTGAACGGTGTGACCATCTCTATGGCGGTACTTATCAGATTCTTAGAATACATACAAAACTTGTTTACTAGCAAAAATGAAAAACTACTTTATGGCTCCGTTCGTTTTGCAGAAAATGTGATGTTTCTGGAAAATATTTTCTATAAATTCAACAATATTTTTTGATATTTGACTGAAATCTGAAAATAAATTGAAAAATATTTTTTGCAATATGGAAAATCGTATTTTTTTCCTCGGTGCACTCTTTTTAATAATTTTTTTATTTTCTAATTTTTCTATTTTTCTATTCATTTAAAAAACCAAAATTTTAATTATTTTTAATGTTCTAATCTATTTTCCTTTCCTTTTCTTTTTTCCTCGTTCCTCTAATGCGATGGCCATCAACGGCCACAAGCAAGCTCTAGCTTGCTGGGATCTAGCCAACCTTGAGCTCATCATGATCAATCTAGGTTGAGGCTTGGCCATTGCTGGCTGCCAGTCATCGTCGAGGCCCAGCAACCAACACAGGAAGGTAAAAGAAAAGAAAAGAGAAGAAAAGAAAAGAAAAGAAAATTTTTAAAATTAATTTAAAATTTTGAAGTATGCAAAAAGAGTGAGAAGAGAGAGAAGAGAGAGATTGGCCTCCACCGAAAAAGAAAAGAAAATCATTTTCCCCACTTTTAAAGAAATTTTTTTCATTGATAGAAAATATTTTCTTTAACTCGTTTATTTTTTGTGAAACGAATGTTGAAATATTCAAAAATTCATGAAAGTTGTTTTTTTTTTTTGTAAAATGAACGAAACTTGTATGTCTAAATAAATGAGATTCATACCCAAAGTGATTGGCTTCTAAACTATCTTGTAAGATCCCCAAATAAATAAATAAAAATCGTAATAACGTTGTATCTTTAACATCTATTTTGGTACTAATTTGCAAGAGCTAACAAATAGACCGGAACGTCACTCTGATTATATCACGGAGATATATATCCGTTGGTCCTCGAACGGGCAATGATTAGACACACAAATAGTTGGAGAAACAACACCACAAATTGGAGAGCTAGCAGCGTAAGGTCAATTATTAGCAACAATGCCCAATTGTTGTGATGAAGGCAGACACAGGGACGAGCTTCATGACCGCCCTTTGGGCCAGCAATCTAGAACCCACGGCGGTTGTGGGTGGCGGCAGGGGGCAGCAATGGAGGCCTACGATTGATGGCTAGGTTGTCGTGAGAGGGGGAGTGTTTTTAGATTTGTGAAGGGAGGGTAATTTAGACTTTTCGTAGTGCGAGTATGATTAGAGGTAATCAAATGATAACTGCAAAAAAAAAAAAACAGAGGAACATAACTAATATCACTCGAGGATGTTCTTCATATTCCCCCTTTCTTTCTTTCTTTCTTTTTTTTTTTTCCTTTTTTAGCTTGGCAATGCGGTGAGAATTCCTTTCGAAGAAAGCCTCCACTGAAGCAAAAATTTGCACAGCAATTCAATGTCGTGGCGTGGTGTGCGCTCAAAAGCCAAAAGGAAGACGCTCAAAATCCTATCTTTTATGCTTTCTTTTAGCGATAGGGTGAGCGACAAGCACGGATCTCGCCCTCAATGATCTGCCCTCAAAAGACTGAACTCACTACGAAAAAAGTACCGCACCATGACCAAGGTCTCCATCTCCAAACAGTCATCCGACTCATCCCCACCAGGGCCACCACTCCCCAAACAGTACCAGCAGATACAGTGAAACTCAGCAAAAGTACCACCAGTCGAACACACACGTGCAAACTGCAAGCACACGGGACACATCAGCCGGAGAAAGAAACCCTCGTATCCATTCCTGTCCTAAAGGCTTTGGAGGCAGAGAGAAAACATACTGTTTCCTCAAACATCCACCAAGTCTCTCCTTGGACACACCAGAATCACACACGGGCGGCTGATTTGAGAGGAGTGCGGACAGAACGAGGATGCGGAATTTGAATGGTTAATTTCATTATACACATTGAATAGGACACATTGGGCAGCTGGAAGAAGCCATTGGCAACCCCTGTCTCTACATTTGTGAAAGGTCAAAAGCCAAAAACCTCCCAAAGGGAAAATGGAGACATCATAAACATCTTAAGGGGGAAAAACAAAAATATGAGACAGGAGAAAGCTGAGGATGAGAGCAACCACTCGACCATGCTACATTTGCAGATCCAAGCTCTCCAACCAGCCAAGGAAAGCAGACTTATCTATCCTCCATGAAAAGCAATTTCTTCCTTCCGAAAAATAAAGCAGCATAGTAGTTACAACCTAGAGCACGGATCCGCTGCTCTTCGCAACTGGGGGTTTATTAAGAAGCAATGGCGTGCGATCTTCAGATTTTATGAACCTTCAACATCTACCAAATCAAACTGTGGGGGTGTGGACGATACCCGGATATTTACAAGGCCATGTTCACATTCGTTCCCCTCCAAATAAACCTCAATTGCCTTGGAAGTCACTCGAAGTATGACGAATGTGCCAAACCCTTTACACCTCTCGCCCCTGCAAATCCCATCATGGTGGCCACATCGGGAAACAATTTCCTCCCAATCTTCCGGTTATTGAATTGTTCTCGTGAGCTTACACTTGGAAATGAAGATTGTGTCCGGATAATTCACGCTACAGAGCTTCAACAGTTCCGACGATCGTTGCTTTAAGACAGGATCGCACCCACTCTGGATCACGAGGAGAAGCTTTGCAGCAAGGCCCGCATCAACAGCAATGGACGAGCATTCTTGGGGAGCAAGGCTGCATATAGCCCACAAGATCGACAATGCATACTGCGTACACGTCTCAGAGACTCTCATTAGCAATCTGACCATGCTTGGGATCGTGCTTCGGCAATCCTTCAGAGCCAATTGTCCTTCAGGCAATGAGGACAGTGTTTCCAATATGAAAAGAGCTAATTCCAAGCAATCCGAATCCAAATTGGGCAGCAAATCGACCAATTGGGGCACAGCCCCAATGCTGACAAACAAGCTCCGCACTTGCTTGTGCAAGCATATGGTTCTGAGGAGTCTAAGCCCAGGTAAAGTTCCATTGCCATGTCTCTTATCCTTCACCAGTCTCATCAAACCCACCAGCAAACTATGGCTTGAGACAATTTCTGATCGAAAATCCTTCTCTTCCATCAGCGTTTCAATCAATCGGGTACAGTTGATCTTCGTCTCCATCGACCCCTCATTTAGTATGTCCACCACTAATGAGATCTTGGCAGGCTGCATAAGATTGGTTCTCGATTCTGAATCAAGAGACAAATTGACAAGAATTGCAATTGCTTCGGACCCCACCGCGTGGGAAGTGAACCGACCCAAGAGGCCGGAGACCACGGCCACCCCACCTCCATCCACGACCGCCTTCCTGGCCGTGGCATGAGATGCCACCACTTGTCTGAGCTCCTTCAGGGCCTGGACTCTGGCTTGACCCTTCACCTTCTTCAAGGTCTCCACTAGCTCTGACGCACGACCCTGCACATCCTCGGATCTCTTCTTCATAAGCAAGTATTTATGGGAAAACCAGGTGTATATCAGATGGTAAAGGGTCTTATTCGGAGTGACAGAGTCGTCCCACAGCTCTTGCATTGTGGTGGGGCAAGTCAGGTGCCCCAAGCTAAACCATTTGAGAATATTGGACCTCTCATAGGTTTGGCCCGTGCATAGGGTCACAGGGTCTTGCATCGGCTCGAGTGAAATTGGGCAAATGAACACAGAAGGAACTTCAGATAAATCAAGCTCCTCAATCATTTTCTTCAGATCCAGTTTCTCCCCGACTCCGCCGCCGGGGACTCCGCCGCCGCCCAAACCGCCCAAAACCCCATCCTTGACCGCAGTATCTAGATCTAGAACATGCCCATCTTCATATCCAGCAAGCCCCTCCCGTTTTGAGGGCTGAAACATAGGCATTTCCAAACCCTCTCACAGGAAACCCAACCAAGAGCAGGAAACCCAACAAAGCCCCTTCAGAATCACAGCAGCTACAAGTACCCCTGTGGGCACATTGCATCTAGGTCGCAAATCAGATATGTAGAGAGGGGGAGAGAGAAAACAGAAGCCCCCCAGTTTCTCTCACTCATTGACTACCACAAGCAACAACCAAAAGGAAGAAAAAAAACACTCTTTGTTGTGTGCACCCTCTGCACTTGCTTTTTTCCAACTGCTTTATCTACTCATCTCTTTCTGCGGTCAAAAGACTCATTACCATCATAATACGCATAAAAAAAACAAGCAATCAAATTCCCTTTCACTTCCTCCACAAGCTTCAAAAGGGTCAAATCATCAACCCAAGACCACAACAACAAAGCAAGGAAGAAGAAGATGAAGAAGAAGAAGACGAAGAAGAAGCAGAGACCCCTCAAGACAACTCCCACGAATCTAGCGATTAGCCTCAATAATTGAGCAAGAAAACAGAGACCCAAGATTAGAAAGAAGTGATGCTACGAAGAATTCGGAAGAGCTAAAGAGGGTAAATCAAGGAAACACCATACCGACCTAGGAGAGAGAGAAAGGGCAAAGGAGCGATGGGAGAAAAAGAAGCCATCCCTGTAAAAGGCTCTCCCCCTTCCTCTACTGCTCTTCTTTTTGGGTCAGTCCCAGTCGTTTACTAAGAGAGAAAGCAAAACACCACCATTCACTTTAAATCATTTTTAATTTCGTCACGGAAATAGAGGAAGCAAAAAAATAGAAATAAAACAGTCGTTTTTTCTTTCTTTTTTCTTTTTGGGGTTTTGACCGGGAACCACGGGCTGTAGCCGGTCATCAAGCCCCTCGGCCCGCGAACCACACGTGCAGTCATGTCACCTGTTTGCCGTAACTCCCGCTTTCACTGTTTACCAGCATTATTACTGCTTTATTAAGGCCTCATTCATGATTAAGCTAAATTAATTAGATGCTTTTTCCTTTTGGCCATAAAATTAGATGCTTAAATAAAGCAAACTTGGACCAAGCACTTCGGATCTTTGCTTATGACCCGATTCCTACTTTGATTCCTAAGCGGGTCTTGGATCTCAGCATTGAAAAGCATATTAAAGGCGTTTCGATTGGGTTGGGTTGGTGCCAAGAAGGTGAAGGGGGCATTATGTGGTCAATCAACTAAAATCAATGAGTTAGATGAAACCATTGAGTTAGATGGCCAGAAGCATTAAACAAAAAAATTAATGAGTTGGATGGCTTTTGTCATTTGCGCAAAGACTCATTAATCATTTGGTTTATGATCACTTCAATAAGTGCTTTCATAATACTTGTTAAATATATTGAATAAGAAGACCATTTGTTTTTGAACTATAGATTATCGATTTTCGTAATTTAAATTTGATAAGATTCTCCACTTTGCGCTTTATGAAATTCATCTTGCTCACTCGAAATTGATTTTATGCTAGTGTCAAACCCATGCCAGGCATAATCAGAATAATAGCACAGATAGTTGTGTAATCAAAATATTCTCAATAATTAATAGGTTATAAGACATTTTTTTGGGAAAACAATTGAGAGGGCGAAATATTAAATTATTATTTTCAATAATTATACAAGTAAAGAAGTTTTTTAAGTTGTAATTTTTTTTTGTTTAAAAACATTTTATACTTTAGAGGGGCGCACTACATAATTGAAAACATTGTATCTAGTATGCTATACTTTTATAAGAAAGTTCACCACCCCTTTTTTTAAATTGGAAACTTACACGTCAATATAGCACATAAGCTACTTTTCATAAAAAGATCACTGCCGACTCACTTGAAAAGTAGGCAAAATATACATAAATCACTTGAAAGACATCAGATTAACGTAAGATCTATGGATATAGTTTTGACAAATACACAGAAGAGAGGGGACATGAGGTAAAATGGATAATATCGGTTTTCCATGATCACGAACACAACACGGGATAAAACATTAAAAATATAGAGAGAAAACCCGAATATGAGATGGCAGAACATGTAGCTTTATATATTGACATGAATTAATTCATCTTCATTGTAATTAAACTACTTAGCAGGTATAATCAAAATCAAAATGTTTTAGACTAAGAAGATTGGTCACATGATTGTAACGAGCCAACACAACTTGCTAGCCCTAGCTTGGGTCATAAAACTAAGGTAAAGTACCTTGAAAATAGGACCAAAAAAATGGCAATTGAAGACTATGGCTATGTTCCTTTGAAAATCGATGGTAATTTGAAGTTCAACAATCCGCATGCCTCTCTAAAATTTGGCCTAGACAAAAACCCTAATACTAATTTCTTCTCGTGGGGCAATAAAATGATTTGAGACGTAGTCCGAGCATTCTGCTTCACATTAGCATATAAGCATTGAAACAATGTATAATTACACTGATGGACAAAACTATACAAAAAGATTTATGTCCTTGTGAATTGATAATGGAAATCTAACTTCTGCTCAGAGTTGAGCCCCATTTACTAATCAAACCAAAATTGGTAAATTATAAGCAAAAATCATATCAACAGGTCATCGAACAATTCTATCTCAAAAGTACTACTGGAGCATATCATGAAAAAGTTCAACTTACTGAAAGCAACAACTTTTTTTTTCTTATTTCATATTAAAACGGGTGTCTAAAGCCAATAATACCCTTTAAAAAAATTCCATAAAGATAGACAACTAAAAACAAATAGGGAAAACACCACCAAAAATCCTAAACGATGTCTACTGTAACATATTTACCATAATTTTTTCTTGTGACATCAAAAACCTCAAATTTATACCCGTGGGATACATTTAATCCAAACATTTTTTTTGACACAAAAAATCACAAACTTCTACTAACGTGACACATTTATCCCAAATTATCTTTTTGTGACTTAAAAAAATCCCGAGCTTATAGCCATAAGACACATTTGCCCTAAATTTTGAGCTAAATATGTCGCATTGATATAAATTTAGAGTTTTTAGTGTCATAAAATAATGTTTGAGGTAAATATGTCACACTAATAAAAGCATTGGATAAATGTGTCACATGGTTAAAAATTCGAAATTTTTTGTGTCACAAAATTTTTTTTTATGATAAATGTGCCACAATGGGTATAATTTCGGGTATTTGATGGCTTTTTCCAAAAAAAAAAAATCTCACAAATTCAAAACCTGCCAATTACTTACAAACTGTATTAGATCAGGTTCACATTTTCACGTCAAAAGCCGAACCTTCACCAGCTTATAGAGTTCATCGAATCTTTTCGTGGATTTTGAAGTGTTCGGATATTTGTGTCTTTACCCAAGATTATCAAAACAATAAAAAGGCGTTCAAACACAAGCCCATCTGCTCATAAAGTCCCGACTTGTATTCAAACCAGACTCGGTCAAAGCAAAGAGACCCTAAAAGACAAACCCGTCTTTTGATGGAAACTGCAATTTTCGAAAAGATGGGGGGGGGGGGCATAAAAAATATAATATAAAAAAAAGGTTCGTTATACCCGCACGAAGCAAAAAAAGGGCAAAAAGGAAATTGCAGAAAAGGACGGTCCAAGTTTTGCCAGAGTCCCTCGTGAAACCCCCACGGGGGACGAGGCAGGGGGCATTTTTTTTTTCCGTCGTTAAAATCGGTGTTACATGACCCAAAAAATAAAAATAAAAATAAAAATTTCGATGTTAATTATAATCACCTTAATTATTTATTTAATCGATTCAGTATTTCAAATTCCAAGATCCCCTTCTTTATTTGTTTTTTCTCTTTTTCCGATTAATCGAGAAAGCTAAATAAATAATTATTAGTCATCGCTCTTTCCTGCCCCCCGCACGTGGGACCCGCCGCTTTTTTTATTCCGCCTTACTTTAAATTTTTTTCTTGTTTTTGCTTTTAAAGTTTGGGGTGATTAATTTCGAGACTAAAAGTGCCAGCGTAGCAGAGCTTTGACCGGTCTTTTTGTTTGCTTTGACTGTACGCCTCGGGTGGTGGTGGGGCTTATCCGGTCTTTTCCTTTGACTGCTTTTCCCTTGCCTCCAGACCAATCACGTCCCGACACGTGGCGGAGGAACCGGCAGTGCCTCTCTGGCTCTGCCCCTCTTTTTTTTTTTTTTTGTGCGCGCGCGAGTATTTAATTTGGCTTGTGCATGTCGGCATTGGAATTGAGAGAAGTAGGGGGGGCGAAGATCTAGAAAATAAGATATTCTTTCTCCCTCTCCTCACCCTGTTTTTAAAATCTTAAATATTTTTATTTTTTGAGGTTTCGACCCAAAAAAGGGTAGAGAATTAAATAATGTTTGTTGAAGGTTGGACTGGTACGAGGGTGCAAGTGAAGTGGGTGTGTCTGTGATTAGGGTATCAAATCGGGAGTTGGGACTTTGTTCAAATCGAGATGGGTCATGGACCCATTTTGCTTAATGTTTTGCCAGCTAAATTCTCTCTCTTCTTTGCATTTTTTATGGGATTGTTTATGGCTGGGGAATTCATATAGCCTCCAGACTGAACTCGTAGGGTACGATTGGATTTGCTCGTAGTGAAAAAGGGCGTCACGAGAGTCATTGCCCTCACTTGATCCATGTGAAGGTTGGCTTATTGAGGTGAATTTTATATGAACTTTATGGACAATGGTTGCTTCGGGGAACGGTTATTATCATGTCAATTAGCAAATACCTTTTACGATTCTTTAGTGTACCAAGGCCGCCTTCAGGTCATGCGTGAACAGTACCTTGCAAATTGGACCGCTTCAAATACAGTATGCTTAACCAATACTCCGAAGGCACTCGTTAACATGTTCGAATTCGATATTGGTCAATAATCCCTCTAGTATCGTCAAAGCTTGTCTGAATAAAGTTAGGAGGTTGAAGTGAGACCGTGGCTAATTTTTCCCATTTTAAGTGGTTTTCGGTTAGAGAAATTAGCTTGTGCTCATAGAGTTGATTAAGATCGGAAAGTTTTCTTCTTGCAGCAAAATCCCTCCTCATGTTTTTAGGTCGGGTCTTGACAGATCGGGCCAAGCCTAACAGTGGGCCAAAATTTGTTTCTCAGACCGTACATTTGGGCTGAGGAACGAAATTGTTTGTCCAAATATGCTTATTTTGCATGTCTGGACCAATTTGAGTTGGTTTAGCTCGGTGAGATCACTTCTAATCCATCTGCATTATATGTAATCAAAGTTGGAGCTGAGAGTGAATAACAAATAAAGATAAAAGTATGCTCAAATGAGTATTGTATCCATTTAATTTAAAATTAAGTGAGAAGGACATATATGGGTGGGTTTGTTTCAGCATTTAAAATGAGTTTTGAGGAAATGCAAATGTCTTCAACCCAAAAGGATTTGAGAAAACGTTAATTGCGTTTGGTAAACACTCATTTGAAAATGAGCTTTGAGTTAAATGATGTTTGATAAAAATAACTTTGTGAAGGGGCCTTTAATGCAATATGTATATGTGTGTGTGCATGTGTGTAAAACTTAGACGCTCCCCGGTCCGGCGAAGGTCTTAGGCCGTTTGAGAGCCAAATTTGGCACCAATGGCCATTGTCTGAGGTCGCTTGACCTCAAACCGCCCTCGATCGATGGTCGTACGACCTAGGCGAGGGTTGCCTGAGGTTAGGCGACCTAAGACGACACTTGGGTTGCACGAACCAAGTAACGGTGCTTGGGTCGCGTGACCACAAGCATCATCACCTAGGTTCGTTCCCTATGCGGCAATCGACCTTTGACCGCCCCCGGTTGATGGTTGGATGACCCATGCGAGGGTCGCCTAGCCTGAGGTTAGGTGACCTAAGGCGACACTTGGGTTGGACGAACCAAGTAATGGTGCTTGGGTCACATGACCACAAGCATCATCACCTAGGTTCGTTCCCTAGGCGGTGGCCCTCGCTTGGGCAGCCAGCCATTTCTTAGGTGATTGGCCACTTGCCGTCCTTTCACCTATCCCTTCCAACCAGATCTAGTCTCCTCAACATCAAAATACTGAGGAAGATGATCAGTACCGAAAAAGGGTAGAGTCGGAAAAATAGGAATTTGGTGAGGTTAATTTTATACGAAAAAAAGACTATTAGCATTTGGCCAAATGCTAAAACCTCAATGCTAATCTCTACCAGCATTGGGCTTTTCACTTTCTCAAGTCCGATATTTAGCTAAATGTTGGCTTAAAGTTAAACCAAATGCTTTAGTATTCTCCCAAGGGGATTTGAGAGCTGAAAGCCTCTTAGAAAAGTTGAACCAAACCAACCCTATATCTTATTACATGAGCACTACTCCTAATTTGAAGCAATGTTTTGTTAATTATATGAATAATAATGGAATTAGGATAATTTGGATGAATTTGAGTTTTCACTAAATTTAAACATTGAAATAAAAATAATAGATATTGCAACTTATTTGAAACATGCATGCTTACGTTTCATTCAGTATAATTTGCTTCTTTTGAAATGCACTTATTTTGAATAAAGCTTACCTTATTTGAAGCAAATTTGTTTAGCAACAAATGAACATAATTCTTTCCCAAAATCCACTTACTTTGAAATTGAGATAGAATTAGCAAGAAAATTTAGATAAGATTAATACACTGTTTTTTTTTAAATTTTTAATCGAAAATCAGCCAGTTACATAAGTTAAATTCACATTTATCTATATACCAGAATTTTTACTAGGGTTTAACCAAATTTTGAGGTGTTGTGAAAATCACAATTATGGCAGATCGATTGATCAGATCTCAAAGATATGGTCATAGCTTTTGGACGTCTTGAGAATTACTTTGATCGAAGTCTTTTCGAGTGAACTATCTTAAATTTTTTTTTGTGTCTCAGTCGTTTATTCAACCTATTTCACGAAAGTTCGCAATCTCAACAGTTTTCATAAATTGAATTGCATTTTCTAGAAGTTCACGAACTTTTGGTGCACACGAAAATTGGATCGATTGGATACATGATAATATGGGAGGTCAAAGTTAGGTCAAAAGCCTTTTTATTTTATATACACACACATGCACGCGACGCACTCACACGAGCGGTCTGCCCTTGTACCAACGCCACGCTTTTGAAGGATCTTTCTTTCCTGTCTTGCTGGGTTCTTGCTTATGCAAAAACTCACTTATTTTTATTTTCTTTTGCCTTAAAACCTCTCATATTACACCAGCAATATCCAATTTGCCCAAATTGGACAAATGAATCTTCAGATATTGCATATCTTGATCGTTCAGCCGATGATAAGGTGTCAGAAAGTTTATCATTTGTTCTTGATCGATTAATTTCACCTTTAAAAAAATCAGGTTATAAGCTTTCCTGCGCTGTAAGAACCAGAGCAATCAAATTTTTAACAAATAAAATATCGTAATTTGTTACCTCACCTTAACCATCGATTTCGCCCGATTTGTACAAATATGTTATCCCGACACTTTTTGCAAAAAGTCGATCCATACTTTTTGGAAAGTTGGGCTCGGTTTTGTTTTGTAAGTGTCGTCATGTCCTCTAATCACTTGCTACTGGCCATCTAAGTAGTACCGACACGATACGACACGCTGATACGTTATTTTGTAAAAAATAAAGAACTCCAACACTTTGGGACATGTTATATATTAAGTATATAATTTTATATATGCATGTCAATGAAAAATTATTTTGTTGGGCATGTGATGATTTTGTGATAGAATTAAAGAAAAAGCTCACTTTTTGAGAATTTTTTTTGGAAATCTAAAAGAAAAATATTCATAATTTTCTCATTCTTTCTTTATCTCCTGACCACGTCTTGTCAACATCAATTGTTGCGGCCGCAATCCATCATTAGAGCCGTGGCATCCCAGGTTCGCCATGTATATTATCGGCTTGATGTTTTAAATTTTAAATGAGATGACAAATAGAAAAATAAAAGCATGGTACTTCATTTATCTATGGCTGACAAATGTTGGGTTCATTTTACATGGACTTGGGAAATACGTCGAGTGGCCTCAAAATGTCGCTAGTGATCCTATCTGCTATACAAAAATCGAGGATTGCATTCTCAACCAAAAGGCTTTCATGGTTGACTCGACTACTAATTTCACTACTCATTAGCTTGCAGCATGCCACTTACCTATAAAAATTTTCAATAATAAAGGGGTGAAAAAATAATCTCCGCAAGTCAAATATCTAATTCACCGACTAATGCTACCAATTAGGATCAAATAACAACAAGTTTGATGTGTATCATGATTTTTACTAACCAGGTCAAGATATCCCAATTCGAGTCTACTATCAATGACCATATATCTTGACGAAAATGCGATGTTCCACAAGTATACCAATCATATCCAGGACACTAATAAAATATGTTCATTAAAATCAAGTAACGAAAAAAATGTCTCGTTCCATCTTAGAGACCTGTCCAGTCACACAACAGCACCACCTAGGCACACAGCAGGGTCTTCCCATAAACTCCATGGGATAATTCATCCAGGCACGTAACCCCTCTTTTTATTTCCATAATGTTCTTACACATTCAAACCTAACCTAGGAAACTTAATTTGTGACCACAAATGATACATGTCATGGTATACCATACTCACAATAAGTGTTATTTCATCGTCATGAGGTAGCTTGATACACATCGATCGTAAACGGATTTGGTTTTCTTATCTCGTCAAGCTAGTATGTAAGTTATTTGTTAAGCGTTTACCTTTTTACTTCTTATTTACTTTTCTTCAGAATAGCGACCCTACTATTCTCCGTTTAGTTCCTTAAACCAAACTTCGGGTATATTACTTTTTCTAAACCACATTCATTCCTAACTCTCTTAGTTAGCTACTTACCCCTCACCCCAAGTTCTTCTTCATTCATCCTCTACTCTAGCACCAATATTCATTTATTTAAATAATGTACAAGAAAGTTCAGTAGCACCAAGAAGAAGATAGTGCAGTCCCAATTTCCCACTAATGCCAATAAGTCTCAAAACCAATACACGGTGGCGCTACAAACTGTAGCTCCTAGCTGTTTGACCCAACAATGAAGCCGCAAGAGACCTTAAATACGGTTTATTTCTAGTGAAGCTCCCCATTCACTAGTTCAAAAATTTTAACGAGGAAGTTAGAATTCTCGGAAAAAAAAAAGGTTCTCGTCCTACTTATATACTCCATCTGCTGTTCCAATTAACACCAACCCTTCCTAATTCCACTTTGTCAGTTTTGCCCTCAAGACCTCATGGTTCCTCTAGTTTACAGTCCTACACCCTTCGGTCTTCGTCTTCCACACACCCACCAGGCGAAAGTGCACGGTTCCTCCACCTCCCACAATCAACGCTAATTTTTAATCCATCCTCTTATTGCATTAAATATACAAACAAATCATGTCCTAATGGCTTAAAACTACCAGACCTAGTGTATTAGCCCATGAAACCCGCAACACCAAGCCCTAGGTTCGGCACGACCTCCTCAACCCGACGTCAACATCGCTCTTACCCATTTGTGTATCTATACGGTTTCACAATTTAACGTCCGAAATGTTATGTTCAAGACCTGCACTCAACATACACAGATAGTTGTAGCTGCGACACTTCCACCCATACTAGAACTAGACTATACAGCTTTATATACCAAGTTACTATCTCCGACCTACATTGGAAGGATTATTGAGCTGATTAGAGAGACGACTCACCTTAACTTTAGTTGCTCAACAGCTCTTTGGGTCATTGGATGATCGTTTTCTCCGAAGTGCCAACAGCTTCATTTGTCCATTGGAAGGCAAATGCAGAGGGAGGAGTGGAATGTTGTAGTTTTTGTGGGTGAGGAGTGTTTCTCGTCTCCCACGGTGATATCACCGAAAAGCCAATGTCTGGGTGAAAGTGGAAAAGAATGGTCCGGGCTGTTCCCGCATTTGCACCACTCTAAGCTAGGCTAATTGGGTCTCGCGCTTCATCAACTTCATGGCCTGGTTGGTGGGCTAACTCTCATGCTATAAAATTGGACTTGAGTCCACCTCTAAAACACTTGCTTGGGCCTCCACTTCACTTCTTCTGCCTGAGGTTGGTGGAATCAAGCTTATTCTGGTCGGACCCATTTCTCCTTGCGACTCAATTTGGTTTGGGCCAATCCTAATATGGACTTGGCCTAATCTTTGCCTTTCAATTTCATTATTACTCCTCCGGACCATAAACACTTTCGATGTCCTTTTAATTTGAAACATCCATTATTATTCGATCTAACAATTCGTTCAAATCAAATACTAATCCATTCTACCCAAGTTAACTTTCTAATCCATTTTGCCTTTTTTTATATTTAATTTAAAACTATCCAAAATGGGGCGTCACACCTCTCCCCTTCTTAAATAATTTCGTCCTCGAAATTGTTTATCTCTCTACATCATTCAAACAATAATGGATATTGCTACCTCACGATAGCGTCGCTCTCCCACGTTACCTCTTCTTGTTCATGATATCACCAAAGTACTTTCACTAACGGAATGATCTTAGTTTGCAATATCTGTTCCTTTCAATCCAATATCTTGATCGGCTGCTCAACATAGTTGACCCTTTCAACTATTTCAACGGTATCATGATCCAATACATGAGACGGGTTCACTTGATACTTTCTTAACATCGAAACATGAAAAACATTGTGGACTTGGACATCTTCGGTGGAAGTGCTAGTCGATATGCTACCTCACCAATCCTTTCTAAGATTTCAAAAGGTCTGATATACCTCGGTTTAAGCTTTTCTTTCTTCCCAAACCTCGATACTCCCATCCTTGGCGATACCTTTAAAAATACATGATCACCCACTTCGAATTGCAAAGGTTGTTGTCGATTATCTGGATAACTTTTCTGCCTGCTCTGCGCCATCCATAGTCACTCATGGATTACAGCTACTACGTCCGAAGTGATCTAGACTAACTCAGGTCCTGTCAATTTCTTTTCGCCTACCTCAAACTAACATGTAGGTGTTCTGCAGATCCTTCTATACAGTGCTTCAAATGGTGCTATGCCAATACTCTGCTGATAACTGTTATTATAGGTGAATTCCACTAGAGGTAATTTTTCATCCCAATTTCTTGTAAAATCGATCGTGCAGGTACGAAGCATATCTTCTAATATCTAATTAACTCTCTCAATTTGTCCATCCGTCTAAGGATGATAAGTAGTACTAAATTGCAACTTGGTTCCCAATGTCTCTTGCAATCCAAACCAAAAATGCGATGTAAACTTTGAATCTCGATTCGACGTGATAGTCACAGGAGCACCCTGAAGTCGTACGATATGCCTGATATATAGCAAATCGTACTTTTCCATCGAGTAATCTGTCCTTATTGCCAAAATGTGAGCTGATTTAGTCAAGTGATCGACTACTACCCAAATAGAGTCATATCCACTTGATGTCCTTGGAAGTCCCTAAATAAAATCCATAATGATATGTTCCCATTTCCATTTTGGAATTTCCAATGGCTTCAATAGTCCTACTAGTCTCTAGTGTTCTACCTTAACTCGTTGACATGTCAGACATTTGGCCGCATATTGAGCCACATCTCTCTTCATTCCATTCCACCAAAATTTTTGTCAAAGATTCCTATACATCTTCGCACCTCCTGGATAGACGCTATTCTTACTCCTGTGTGCCTTATTTAAAATTTCTTTCAATTCGACGTTATTAGGCATACATATATGTCTATGAATATGAATAATTCTATCCTCCAATATGCCAAACCCTACTCGCTTCCCTTTTTCTGCTTCATCCCAAAGTTTTGAGATGCCTTCATCCTTCTGCTGTAAAGCTCTAGTTTTATATATCATTTCGGGTTCAATCCTGAGTGTTACTAAAATACTTGTCACTTCATCTAATTCAATCTTAAACTTAGAATCTAAAATTTTCTCTAGTAGGCTCCATGCTTGAGTTCGTAGACATGCAAATTGAGCAGACTTCTGACTTAATTCGTCTGCCACCCTGTTCGCCTTCCTAGGGTGATAGAGTATATCACAATCTTAGTCCTTTAATAACTCAAACCATCTCCTTTGCCTCATATTCAACTCCTTTTCAGAAAATAGATACTTGAGGCTCTTATGGTTGGTGTATATCTCAAATTTCTCACTATAGAGATAGTGCCTCCATATTTTAGCTCAAAAATTATCGCTGCTAACTCCAAATCATTGTCGCAACCTAAAATTTATCTTTAGGTTAATGGATTACCAGATTAATTGATTAAATTAACTAACCTAGTTCGAGCTCTCCCAAGCTCTACCAAATCGCGACTTTGATTTTTTTTTTGTTCAAATGGTTTTAAAATTTGGAGTCGCCACTAATCATTTTTGGTAGGTTGATTAGAAACCTAAGTAAATTAGCGGGAGGACTAAATTACTTCTACGAACCAGAGATTATGAGTTCGGGGACTTGGTTACACTAGTTAATTAAAACTAATGCCCTTTCGGTACCTTAATTTCATGGATATCCTGATTTGGCAATTCAGGCTTGGTTTATTCCTCAGGCTCTAGTGAAGTGCTCTCTTTTTGTGTTTACACCTCCATAAGATTTACCGTTGACTTGGAGTTGTCATTTGCCTGACATAAAAATATGGAGAAAGTGTATATAATTTTGTGCTAATTTGCGACTAAAACCACAAATAAATGAATAAATACAAACACTTAGCTCGGACTTGCTTGCTCGTTGACGAGGATGAACTCTTGATTTATGTTGATCGATGAAGGAATTGGTGATGATAACTCCTAGGTTTAAACTCCCATAATCCTCAAAATTCTATCTCTCTTTTTGGTATTTTCTTTCTCTCAAATTTTTCTTCAACCTCCCAAAACTCTCTCAAACATCCAAAATTTTCTCTCCAAAAATAATCCCCTCTCAAGCTCACTTCTTCCTCCTTTTATAAACCACTCATCTATCTGCCATTCTAATTTTTCCATTAACTCTATCTCCCATTCTAATTTCTCCACTAACTCTTCTTCATTTTCATCTTCCCTTCTCCATCTCTATCTCACATTCTAATTTCTCCACTAACTCTTCTTCATATTCATCTTCCCTTCTCCATATCTATCTCCCATTCTACTAACTCTTCTTCATCTCCATCTTCCCTTCTCTATTCTCATCTTATTTTCTTTATCTTCTCTTCTATATCTCCTCTTCTCCATCTTCCTATCTTCATCTCCTCTTCTCCATCTTCCTATCTTCATCTCCTCTTCTCCATCTTCTCTTCTCCATCTTCCCTTCTCTATTCTAATTTCTCCACTAACTCTTCTTTTTGTTATTTACAAAATAATCCCTCAAGTATTAGGTATTTGCACTCTAGTCCATGAGATTTTAAGTATTTGTAATTCAGTCCCTGGAGAAATATTTCTTTAAGTCCAAATCTCCTCACAATTTTCGACACACCTATCACATGTTGAATTTAAGCTCATTTCTTGCTATTGAAAATAATGCAAAATTTAATTAAAGCCCTGTTTGTAAAATTGAGTCATTCTGGGTATAATTGGGCCAAGATGAAAATTTGGAATATTAAAGAACAATGTCACAACTCCTAAAAGTGAAAAATGAAAATAAATTGACTCAAATTGAATTTTTTTAGGCCCGATTCGAGATTATACTCGTTAAGGAATACACGACCTCGAATTGGATTTTTTAAATTTGCGATGGCCAACATGAAAAGGGATTTAAAGGAAAAATATTGACTATTTTTATGTATTTTTGTGGCCTCAAATGCTATTATTTATTAAATATTTTCCTAATTTCTAAAAATTATATTTAAAAAAATACAACAAATATGAAAAATTATTTTTTTACTCAAAAATGGTTGCCTAAGCTTGGCCAAGGCTTCCAAAGTTGATTTTGCAATTTTCTCATTTTTATAGATTTTCTATCAATTTTAGAAAATAAAAATACCGAAAAATACTGAAAATATGAAAAATCATTTTTTGGTCAAAATTGGTTCCCTAGGCTTGGCAAAGGTCTCCAAAATTAATTTTTTCAAATTTATGAATTTTTATGGATTTTTTATTAATTTTAAAAAAGAAGAAAAGAAAAGGTGATTGAAAATCAGGTGTCAACAATCATGCGCAGAGTAATTCATTTCATACGGCTTCAACTATCTTGACGCATAGGTGGCCACCTTTTCATGCTGCATCAAGACACATCCAAGACCCTTATGCGAGGCATCACAATAAATAACAAATCCTCCAGATTCTGACGCTATCGTCAAAACAAGAATTGTAGTTAATCTTTTTTGAAGTTCTTGAAAACTCTTTTCACAATCCTCATTTCACTCGAATTTTGCATTTTTCCTGGTCAACTTAGTTAGAGGACCTGCTATCCTTGAAAATCATTCTATGAATCTACAGTAGTATCTTGCTAGACCCATGAAACTATGGATCTCTATTACCATTGTTGGTCTTGGCCATTTAACCACTTCCTCTATATTCGCTAAATCCACCATTACTCCTTCTCCAATGACTACATGACCTAGGAAAATAACTTGTTCCAGCTAAAATTCACACTTACTAAATTTAACATATAACTAATGATCCCTCAAAGTCTGTAAGACTAGCCTCAATTGTCCTCCATGCTCTTCCTCCTTACAGTATACCAGTATATCATCAATGAAAACGATCACAAATTTATCCAAGAAAGGTTTAAACACTCAGTTCATTAAGCCTACGAATGCAGCTGGAGCATTAGTTAAACCAAATGGTATTATCAGGAACTCATAATGACCGTATCTTGTACAGAATGCTATCTTAGGGATATCCTCCTTTCAGATTTTTAATTGATGATATAGTAAATCATTGATATAGTAAATCATTGATCCTCGAAAGTGGGTATTTATTTTTTATCGTCACTTTATTCAACTGTCTGTAATCTATACACAGCCTCAAAGATCCATCCTTCTTTTTCACAAATAGCACCGATGCACCATAAGGTGACGCAATTGGTCTAATGCACCATTGATCCAATAACTCTTGCAGCTGTACTTTCAATTCCTTTATTTCTAATGGAGCTATTCTATAAGATGCCTTAGATATAGGCTATGTTTCTAGAGCTAATTCTATCACAAACTCTACTTCTCGATATAGAGGTAATCCTAGCAATTCCTCTAGGAACACGTTCGGAAATTCCCTAACCACTGGGATTTCCTCAAGTTTCCTTTTATAGTTTACAATCACCAAATACCCATGGCATCCATCAATTAACAATTGACAAGCCTCAACAACAAAAACAATCATCTTGGAGGCATTCTCTCAATTTCCTCGAAATTCAAAACTAGACTCATTTGGAGGATTAAACAAAATCAACTTTCCATAAAAATCCACCGTGACCCTCAGCTTAGTTAGCTAATCCATGCCCATAATAACGTCAAAATCATACATCGCTAACACCATTAGATCAATCACTTGTTTCCTCCCTTCAATCTCTATCTCGCAGTTTTTGCAAACTAAAGTCGACGACACACTTTCTTTTATTGGCGTTGAGATAATCAATGGCAGTTCACCCACCATCTGATGGCCCAGTTGGTTTGCGCTCAGTTCCTTTTACGAGAGGTCCTGGGTTCAAAACTTCTCGGCGCTAGGTCACTTAACCGGGGGCCCGTGGTTGTGGGGTCTGCGGGTTCTCCTGAGGACTAGTCGTGCTTCACCGCTGGTTTGAGCACAAGCTCGCCGGCCGCGCGGACACCTCGGTTATCAAAAAAAAAAAAAAATCAATGGCAGTTCTAATTGGTTACTTTCTAATCCATGCAACTTCGCAAATCGAGCAAATATAAAGGAATGCGTGGCACTCGTATCAAATAAAGCATAAGCTTTATGACTACATATAGAGATGATACCTATAATAACATCCTTGGAAGCCTTAGCTTCCTTCTAAGTAACTGCATATACTCTCCCTCGAGCTAGTGATCTCTGATTAGCTTGTTGTCCTTCGTTTCTTGGTGCTTCACGTGGCTGTTGAGGAGCAGCTGCCCATATTTGCATCCTGTTTCGTGGGCAATCCCTCACTAGGTGTCTAGTCTAGTTACACCCGTAACATTTCCTTAGTGGTGGACACGGAGCAGATCCATGAAACTTTCCGCACTTGTGACTAGGATCGGCCCAACTGCATTAGCCTCTTACCAGAATTCATTCTTCTTTCTCCAATCTGCACTCCACCTGGTTTATTGAAATTTCCTCCAAAGCGCATCTTGTTAGGGTTAAATTGGGATTGGCCCAACTGCATTGGCATCTTGCTATGTTTCTCGTTCTCTTGGGCTCCTAAAGGCTTCAATTCCACCTTGTCTACCATCATTTCTTACTCCATATACTGCGCACGATAATATACCTCCATGTAAGCCATTAGCCCAAACGGCGCTAAATGCTTTCATATGTTCGGTTTCAAATCTTTCAGTAATCTCTTCGTCTTATCCTTGGCATGCTCGACTCGACGAGGAACAAACCTAGACAGTTCAGAAAACTTAGCCTCATACTCATCCATCGTCATCTCTCCTTGTTTCAGTTCCACAAACTCCATTAATTTCCTATCTCTCGCGCAGCTCAAGAAATGTTTCTCATAAAAAGCAATAACAAAAGTTTCCCACATGATCTCTGCTCTTTCAGGAAATACCCTATCCTTCATCACTTGCCACCAATACATAGCATTTTTGTCTAGCTGGTATTTTGCTAAAGTCACTTTATTAGTGTCATTACAATTCAGTAGCATGAACATCTTTTCCATCTCCTTAATCCATCATTCCGCTCCTCAAGCTTTCTTGTTCCAGTAAACTTTGAAGGTTTCAACTTCAAAAACGGCTCCACTAATCCCTGTGCCCTACGATCATTCGCCCTCGCATTGGTTGTAGCTTGTTACTGTGCTCGTTGTACTAGTAATTCTCCCACATGAGTCAATGCTTGCAAGATACCATCGACCCTTTGGTTGACAGGACTAGCTCCTGATGGTTGTGCATTCGTATTAGCCATCCTCGTGCTTTACACGTAACCGTCTCTCTCAATAAGCAACAAGTAAACTTGTCACTCAATTCAAATAAGTAACATAAACATTACTGTTATCTAGGTTAATAGCTATAGCAATCACATGCATGGTCACCCCAGACCTAAAGTTTTAGCGCACTTTATCACTCCAAGTAAATCTATGCTCTAATACCACGTTAATATCGCGGTCCTAATCTATCATCAGAGCCGTGGCATCCCAGGTTCACCACACATACTATCGTCTTGATGTTTTAAATTTTAAATAAGATAACAAATAAAAAAATAAAAGCACGGTACTTCATTTATCTATGGCCGACAAATATCGAGTTCATTTTACATATATCTGGGAAATACATTGAGGGACATCAAAATGTCGCTAGTGGCCTTAGCCACTATACAAAAATCAAGGACTGCATTCTCAATTAAAAGGCTCCCATCGCTGACCCGACTACTAACTCCACTACTCATCGGCTTACACCACGCTACTTACCTATAAAAATTTTCAACAATAAAGGGGTGAGAAAATAATCTCAACAAGTCAAATCTCTAATTTACCGACTAATAACCAATTACGATATAACAACAAGTCTAATGTGTATCAGGATTTTTACTAACCAAGTTAGGTTATCCCAATTCGAGTCTACTATCAATAATTCACGCATGTGGCCCCTCTTTCTATTTCCATAATGTTCTTACACATTGAAACCTAACATAGGAAACTTCATTTGCGACCACAAATGATAGATGTCATGGTATACTAGACTCACAATAAATGTTATTTCATCATCGCGAGGTAACTTGATATACATCGACCGTAAACGGATTTGGTTTTCTCATCCCGTCAAGCCTAGTATGTAAGTTATTTGTTAAGCGTTTACCTTTTTACTTCTTATTTACTTTTCTTCAGAGTAGTGAACCTAATGTTCTCCATTTAGTTCCTTAAACCAAACTTTGGGCAGATTACTTTTTCTAAACCATGTCCATTCCTAATTCTCTTAGTTACCTACTTACCCCTCACTCCAAGTTCTTCTTCATTCATCCTCTACTCTAGCACCAGTATTCATTTATTTAAATAATGTACAATCAAAGTTCAATAACACCAAGAAGAAGACAGTGTAGTCCCAATTTCCCATTAATGCCAATAAGTCTCAAAACTAGTACGCGGTGGCATTATAAACTGTAGCTCCTAGCCATTTGACCCAACAATGAAGCCACAAGAGACCTTAAATAGGGTTTATTTCTAGTGAAGCTCCCCATTAACCAGTTCAAAATTTTTAACGAGGAAGTTAGAATTCTCGGGAAAAAAAGGGGCTCTCATCCTGCCTATGTACTCCATCTACTGTTCCAGTTAACACCCCCCGTTCCTAATTCCTTTTCGTCAGTTTTTCCCTCAAGACCTCATGGTTTCTCTAGTTCACAGTCCTATACCTTTCGGTCTTGGACTTCCACATACCCACCAATTGAAAGTGCATGGTTCCTCCACCTCCCACAATCAATGCCAATTTTTAATCCATCCTCTTATTGCGTTCAATATACAAACAAATCATGTCCTAATGACTTTAAACTACTAAACCAAGCATAGTAGCTTGTGAACCCTGAAACACTAAGCCCTAGGTTCCGCACCACCTTCTCAACCCGAAGTCAACGTCGTTCCTACCCATTTGCGCATCTATAAGGTTTCGCAATTTTGCATCTAAAATATTATGTTCAAGACCTCCACTCAATATATACAGATAGTTGTCGCTGCGACACTTCCACCCATACCAGAACTAGATTATCTATTTCTATCCCCAGACCAAGTTACTGTCTCTCACCCATATTGGAAGGCTTAGTGAGCTGATTAGAGAGATAACTCACCTTAGCTTTAGTTGTTGAACAACTCTTTGGGTCGTTGGATGATCGTCTTCTCCAAAGTACCAACAGCTTTGTTGATCCACTGGAAGGCAAATGTAGAGGGAGGAGTAGAATAGAGGTGGCCACGGGTCGATTCCGGCCTGAAACTGGCTCGGGTCAAACCCAGAATCGGCTCATGTGGCATGGGCCAATTCTGATTTGTTATTTTTTGGGACAATCCCGGCATCGGCTGTTCGAAACTGTTGACACTTGATTTTTAAATCATCTTTTCTCTTTTAAAATTAATAAAAAAATAAAAAAATTCATAAAATAAAAAAATCAACTTTGGGGACCTTATCCAAGCCTAGAGAACCAATTTTGACCAAAAAATAATTTCAATATTTTTCAATATTTTTATTTTCGAAAATTCATAAAAAAATCAAGAAAAATGAGAAAATTGCAAAATCAACTTTGGAAGCCTTGGCCAAGCTTAGACAACCATTTTTGAACAAAAAATAAATTTTCATTTTTTTGTATTATATATATTTTAAAAATTAGGAAAATATTTAATAAATAATAGCATGTGAGGCCACAAAAATACGTAAAAATAGTCAATATTTTTCTTTTAAATCCCTTTTCATGTTGGCCATCACAAATTTAAAAACAAATTCCAATTCGGGGTCGTGTATTCCTTCACGAGCATAATCTCGAATCGGGCCTAAAAAATTCAATTTGAGTCAATTTATTTTCATTTTTCACTTTTAGAAGTTGTGACATTATTCTCTAATATTCTAAATTTTCATCTTGGCCCAATTATACTCAGAATAACTCAATTTTATAAAAAGGCTTTAATTAAATTTTGCGGCAAGAAATGAGTTTAAATTTAATATGCGATGAATTTCGACTAAGCATAGGAGAGATGTGTTGAAAATTTTGAGGAGATTTAGACTTAAAGAAATATTTTTCAGGGACTAAATTGCAAATACTCAAAATCTCAAAGACTAGAGTGTAAATACCTAACTCTTAAGGGATTATTTTGCAAATAACAAAAAAAAGAGTTAGTGGAGAAATTAGAAGGGAAGATGAAAAAGATGAGATGGAGAAGAGAAGATGAAGAAGAGGATGGAGAAAATAAGATAAGAGAAGGGAAGATGGAGATGAAGAAGAGTTAGTGGAGAAATTAGAATGTGAGATATATATGGAGAAGGGAAGATGGAGATGGAGAAAAATAGGTGGAGAAATTAGAATGTGAGATAGAGATGAAGAAGGGAAGATGAACTTTACCAAAAAAAAAGAAGGGAAGATGAAGATGAAGAAGAGTTAGTGGAAAAATTAGAATGGGAGATAGAGTTAATGGAGAAATTAGAATGGGAGGTAAATGAATGGGCTATAAAAGGAGGAAGAAGAGAGCTTGAAAGGGAGGATTTTTGGGGGAGAAAATTTTGAATGTTTGAGAGAGTTTGGAGAGATTTCAAGAGAAAAAATTTTAAGAGAGAAAAATTCGCCGCCGTGGAACAAGCCATGGCGACACGACGAATTCATCTCCAACGAGCTCTAGGCGCATCAGCATGTGCAATTATCTGGTAACTCAATTTTTCGTGTTTTGATGACGAAAGCTCGAAAACAAATATACTGAACATTCGTAGATGACTTCGAGATCTTTGATTTGATATATTATGGCGCAAAAATGGACATCGTTTGCTATGTCAAAAGGGTCCCGAAATTGAGAGCAGAAATCTAGAAATATGGTGATCAGAACCTGAGATGGAATTTTTCTAATTTGACCTTTCACGCTAAATGATTTTCCATGGGTTATTCTATACTTCGTTTCAAAAAGACCTCTTCATGACATTTGTTCATAATATCTTAATGAATAACATATAACAAATACAAAAATATTCATGCACGTTTCGTATTTTTAACGCATTTAATGAAATAATGCAATTCTGTTGGCGTCCTTGAGTCTGAGTGTTTTTCTGTGCGTGGTCATATTGATTTGTAGTTATCTCATGTTTAGAGTCTTCTTTTGAAACTTCACAAAAAATGAAAGTTGTTCATTAGGGTCTTGTTTAGTAAACTAAAAAGTTTGGTGCATTAATTTTGAGATTTAAGTGCCCATTTGAGCTTAATCCTGAAGTATGTCTGTTCTGTGAAATTTGTTTGTTTGCTGCTGAGCTCTCATGAAAGACCATTTTCTACACGAAAATGAGTGTCTCGTCAATAAGAATGTAAAACATGAAAGTTGTCAACGACACATTTTCCCATCCACATAAAAAATCTCAGAATTTTTGCACACATTTCATTATTTCTTTTGTATTTTATGGTTATTGCTTTCTCCCTCAGAATGTTCATGGACAGTATGGTTTAATTCGTATTTTTTGTGTTAATACATTGGTAAATGTAAAAAATGGTCTCAATGAAGTTTAATCAGCACGTGTTAAACTTTCTTTGAGCGTTTGAATTGTCTTAACTCATTGGTGATTGTGCATGTTCGATTGGATAGTTCATTATTTTCATTTGGCTTTCGGCCCGATGCTTTGAAGACTGGAGTATGACCGATGTCCATTCTGGTCCGTTTTGTTATACTCCCGACCCACGAGGCTTGGCGACGGGTGTTTGACTGATGTCCATTCCGGTCCATTTTTGTATTCCCGATCATGTCTTGGGTTTTATTTAATTGGTCTGTAATTATTCACCCGACGAGTTGCGGGTTGTATTTTCACTATTCTTAGGGTAGTTTTATTTTACCTGCTCTCTCTTCACATCTTTGTTTGCTTGGGGTGATTTTACAATCTTTTATAATACATCCAAAATCTAAAAAAAATGTAGAAAATCTAAAAATACAAAAAATGTGGAAAATGTAAAAATACAAAAAATGTCTTTCATGTGCATTTCATATAGTATAACTCATGCATATTTTGCCATGTCATGTACGCATATTCACGTACGCATGTCCATATTCGTATGTCACGTACGTATGTCGTATTCATATATTCATGTTGCATGTCGCGTATGCATGTCTACGTACGCATGTTACGTACATATGCCGTATTCGTGTATTCATGTCGCATGTCGCGTACGTATGTCACGTATGCTTGTTGTATTCATATATCCATGTACGTATGTCATATTCGTTCGTCCACGTACGTATGTCATTCGTATATCTACGTACGCATGCCGTATTTGTACGTCTACGTTCTCATGTCGCATTCGTATGTCTACATTTGCATGTTGTATTCATATGTCTTCGTATTCGCATGTCATATAAATTAGATTTCATATTGCATGTCATCTAAAATAGGATTCATACTTATTTGCATCAAAACCCAAGTTTTTAAAAACCATCATGCATGTTCATCATACTTGTCATGTAATCTAGAATGCATAAATCATGTAGTTTCATGTCTTAATTGCATTTATGTAATTGAATTTGCATTGCATGCATTTAAAAAAGAAAACCCAAAAAAATTGCACATTTGAATCTCAAGTGAAAATTCATCAAAATTGCCAAGTTGAACATTTTCATGAAATTGGTACCGAAAGGGCGCTAGTAGAAATATTAGCGTAACCAAGTCTCCGAACTCATTAATCTCTGGTTCGTAGGAATAAAGTATTTCTCCCGATGCTTTATTTAGGTATCTAATCAACCTATCCAAAATGATTAGTGGCGACTCCAAGATAAATCCTTCTTTTGATGAAATTGAACCTAAGTCACGATTCGGTAGAACTTGGGAGGGTTCGAACTAGGCTAGTTAATTCAATTTAATTAACCTGGTAATCCATTAACTTTAAAAATTGGGAAACCGATTTTTTCGAGTCGTGACAGCTTGGCGACTCCGCTGGGGACTTTGTTCTTAATTTTTGAAAAAAAATTTAGAACCTAGAGGACTTAGGGCAGAAAAATTTCATGAAAATTCATTTGGTCTAAATTGGTTGGATTCTAATCTTTAGGTGTTAAATGGTTTTGCAGAAGAGAGTTATAAGGGGTGGAGTGTTTGACTAACCCTTTGTTTTGCAGACTTGGTGTTGGAATTGTTTGTTTAATTTCGCACATTTTTGAAGCGGTGTTTGTATATTAATTGTTGTGCATGATTAATTGTTTTAGCACTACATCACACACGCCCTGTGGCCGGACCTGAGCCACTAGTTTTAGGATGGTATTGTGATTTGATTTTAGCATTCGGCGTGAGATCACGTCGAAAGTTAGCGCAAATTCAATCCCGAACCTCTTTTCAAAAATGACTTTAACAGTTAGGCCTCGGGCTTAGTAAGATTACCAAAGCAGTGGTTTTAATTTTTAGCTCGAGCAACCGAAGTGGGGAGGCTCGGCTAATCCTGGTTACGTCGTGGGATCACGGCTAATCTTGATTATGTGCGCAAGATTGTCGCCTTGCCGTAAGTCTTTCGCTTCAATTTGTCAGCCTTTAGAGTAGATAGGCTAAGATTTAAACTCACGATTTATGTGCATGTCTATATGATTTGCATGGTATTTCTTTCACGGTGAAAGTAAGTTTTCTAACTTCATCTTATATTTATTTTTAGTCGGTCCATGTTAGGTGTCAGTTAGATTTTGAATTTAATATCATTGTCATTTTTCAAGAGAAATTAAAAATTAAATTGCTGTCTTATTTTTCAAAAATGAATGTGAAAAAATCCTTTTAAGGAATTTTATTGACTAATAAAGAATTTTGTCACATCTTTCCTACTTCAAGTCAGACTTTCTTAATAAATTTATCCCTGAAAATTCATCCTAGTAAAAAAAAATCCCTTCCGGAAATTTGTTAAATACGAAAGGATTTTATCGCATTTTTGCTAAGCTGTAAATCTGCAAGAAACACTTTTTTGAGAAATTCACCTATATATTTCAAAGAAAGTTTTCTCTAATTTCTTATAAAATTAAGAAAAATAAAACTAGACTAATCTAGGAGTCATGGACCGACCTCTCTTAGATCACATATTAATTGTGTCCTTTGCTTTTGCAGGAAATTATAGGTACCTCAGGCGGGAGTAAAATTGGGTGCAACAATACGCCAGAAATGATCTTGAAGAATACGAAAGAATGGAAATTATCGATGCCTTAGCCAATTGCACTGGGGGCAAGTGAAGAAGTCCCGGAGACAGAATCGTGTCAATAAGTCAGCACGTATGGGCCATGTATTTTGATGAGGGGTAGTGAATGTATCCATATCAGGCATGGGGACATTTTTAATGTATTAGAAGGGTTCATGTATTTTTGTTGAGAAAGCCGAGACTGTGTAATCAAAACCCATGGGGCAAGATTATGAACCCGACCTTGTGATGCCTTTCTGATTAAATTGAACAAAGACTTGCCTTTTTACCTTCCTCGGATTCAAAACACATGGAAGATTTTGGAGGACCGATATTTTATTACCGAGCATGGCCCGCAATCATTTCTCCCAAAGCTACAGGAGACCGACACATTTAAGTGGACGCCGAAAGAGATAGGCAGGAGTAAAGTGGGGCACGCCACGGGGAGCTTGGTTTGTTTATTGGAGCACTAATCGAGTGGTCGATTTGCATTAATTCACACGACTGACTCACGGGTATCGCTGTGACCGGTGGGGGCCGCCACCGAACCCTTCGTCAATGTCCTTGATATCATCGCTGGTAGCAGATAACAAGAACACCAAGAAGAGTGTTAAGCCTCAACATCTTCAGTACCGTAAATCGTCCTATCATGCTATATGGGCGAAGAAATGACAGGAAAATGAAAAGCACAAACACGTGAAACTTTTTCTTCATTCCATTCACCAACAAACCTTACAGCAACTCACTGGGGAGGAAAAGTGAAATCAAATTAAGCCCTAATAAGCATCACAAAGGAGTTCAGCTGGCTCTCCATGAAGTTAATGCTCTGGGTGCACCGGGTGTTCTCGGGATCAAGTTCCGCGAGCCTAAAGAAGAGGCGATCGCACTTCTCCTTAGTCTGGGCCATACTAGCCTCGTAATGCTCAACGGCAAACTCCAGGTCCAGAATCGGCACCCTCTTGAAAGCAATATCTACTGTAATGTCATTAGGTCTCTCCTACAGCCAACCGCATTTGCACTTCATCATAATATTGCCTGGCTCCTGTTCGGCGTAAGTTCGGACCAAGGCCAGACGGTCCACCAACTTTTCCCTCTCACGAACCAGCCACGAAAGCTGATCGTTGGCAAACTTGAGGGTCTTCTTGTGATTATTAGCCACAAACGTGACTGTTTCCAGACGCTCGTGCTGGTCTTGGTAACGAGCTTTCACGACGGCAGTCACAAGGACTGTCTCATAAGCGCGGTTATAGGCGGCCAGAAAATTGATGAAGAGGGTCGGGAAGTTCCGATACTCCCTCCCTAGTTGGGTACCCTCAACAGAAGCTACATCCACGGTCCTGAATAGACCAAGGATTTCAGCCTCAACGGTAGAGTTTTGGGCTATATGAGCGTAACCTCTACCAAGAAGATTGTAGAGTCTCTCCCACCCAGCCAGGACTTCGGCGGAGAAGGTATGGTTAGGAGAATTGGCCATTTTTGAAAGCAGAATATGAAAGAAAGGAGGAGAGAGTTGAGGCAGATGATTGGAATGCGCAGGCGATAATCTGCTTCAATTTAAATACTGATTTCACAAGGGCAGTCCTTATTGGTCAGGTTTTCCTATCTACCATTCTCTATCGGCAACACCCCTGCTGGCTCAAATTCCAGTCAAGCGGCAATCTCGAGCCGAACAAACCTGACGTCTCTGTGGAAAAGCTGGACGGGACTCCACCACTTTGAAAAAGAAAGAACGAAAAGACAGGCTGAGTGGGGGACAAAGAAATTTTTGGCAGAAAGAGAGATATGACTCGTCTTTATTGGAGGACTAGCCAGCAAATCGACGGTGGAGATAACGATAGGGCCTCCCCTACCGTGAAAGAAGAAGAAAAAGACGAGCCGAGTGGGAGACAAGTAAATTTTAGTGGAAAAGAAGAGAAGAATTGTCTCCATTTGTAGACAGAGTGAAGGCTCGTCTGAAAAACAGAAATGTCGAGAGGAGCGATACAATTTCTGAACCCGCGCCTAGATTTTAAAAGAGGCGTTCTCCTGGTAATTTTCATCCATACTCAGAAGAGAGTTTTTAAGCATACATGCTTGCTTAGAAAGAGTAAAGATACAAGAGAGAGCTGCAAACGTTGAGGAACCAGTAGCCCATCAAGGATGTCTCAACCCAACATATATGAGGGCTACCGCCACTTGTTGGACATGGGAAATGAAGAATTCGAGGCAATGTCTGGGATTCAGACCATGAAGCCTAGCCCTTCCGCTAACGACGTCCAAGATCTCAGTAAAGATAAGGGCAACAACAGTAAAGGTCAAAAAAAGCATTACCGTCGCCATACTGAGGAGCAAATACAAAGGCTTGAGGATTTCTTCAGAACGTGCCCTATGCCAGACGGCAAACAGAAAATGGAACTGAGTCAAGAGCTAGGGCTGGAGCCTTGGCAGATCAAGTTCTGGTATCAAAATAAGTGAACCAGAATGAAGGTTCAGTATGAACGCCATGAAAATGCGTTTCTAAAGGCTGAAAATGAAAAGCTCTGGGCAGACGTTCTTGCCACCACCACTTGTCATAACTGTGGTGGCCGTACTGCTTTTACCGAGCTATATTTCGACAACCGACGCCTGAGGGATGAAAATGCTCGTTTGAAGGAGCGGTTAGAAAAGATTTCCGCCATTGCTACAAAGAATAACGAGGAGCCGTTGGTTTCTGACAGCCCCTATATTCCTCCTCTACTACCTTTCCAACCCTCAAATCAATTTCCAACACAATTAGGTTTTGTTCAATGAGCGCATGGGAGAACCGATCTCATTGGATCAACATCGGTACCTCCCGAGGGAAGAGACATGCAACACCACGAGTGGAATTGCCTTGAGGGTGAGCTTGTTGCCATGATGGACCAGTTCGACCCTGGCGAAACTCCGAATCTGTAATGAAGTCCATGGTCCGAAGCCGGTGATTGTGAATCCTCGGTCATCTGTACCAGATCTAATTCGGGTTGATCTAATTCTGAAATTAGTCTGTTGGTATAGAACCCTCAAGGAAAGCAGAACCAATCTCGAATGAATGTATTTCTCATTTCATGCCCAATTCCCCTGCGTGGGATATTTTTTGCTTTCTCGGTATCTAGGGTTAAGTAATGGGGTAATTCTATTTCCTCCCATCAAATGTGCAAATACCATATTAGAATCGTATATGGGACTCCAATTTCATCGAGCAACCCTAGATAGAAATCGAATCTCGTGCCCCAAGTACGATAACAGTTTGGAGAGAAATGACGTGTAAATCGAGAATCGTGGGCTTACTATTGATCTACAGTCTTGGGTGTCGACAAATCCACAAGAAAAGTTATGAAAGGATTTCGGGGGGGCCACCACATTAAAAAAAAAGAAAGAAGAAGAAGAAGAAGAAGAAGACAAACTGAGCGAGAAACAAGGATTTCACCTTTTGATCAAAAGCTGAATGTCAGATTTTCTCCCTCGGTAAATCCAATAGCGCTGCCCGTGAAGAGGGAAGTCGTTGCTATTGCCAGAGAGAGAACTTGTCCTCATCTGATAGTGAGAGCTCATCTGCAAGAACTCGCAGGAGAAAGATAGAGAGGAAGGAGTTCTCGTGGGAGAGGAATTCAAAACCTTCACCATCAAAGCATCGGTTTTCAAAGCCTGTTACGAGAAGCCATCGACGATCCTGTGATCCCTCAAGAAGACATCCTGAGGCGGTCTCGAGTCGGCAGTCCTAGATCCAGAAATATGTCGAGCATTAGGGAAACGGGCGCATGTTCAACCCAGGTCGAAGCTGATGAAGTTCCTTACCCTGAGGGTCTACCGGTCATGGCCATTGACGGTAATCCAGTCTCTCTGTCAATCCTTGTTACCGTATTAAGAAAATGCCGGTATAAGGTTTTAGCTCAAGTAAAAGCGACAGAGGCCTTAGAAGTATTAAGGAGGAGTAGTGACCAGTTTGATATCATCCTCACCGCCATGGTAGGGATTGACATGAATATTTTCACTCTCTTGGAAGTCATCAATTCTGAATTAAACATGCCATTCATCATAATATCGGCAACCGATGATCAGCAAGCCATAATGAAGGCTGTCTTACATGGGGCCCAAGATGTCATAACGAAACCAGTTAGGGTTCGGGTGCTTCAAAACATATGGCAGCACGTGGTAAGGAAGCAATTGCACGACCAAGAGAACAATCATCAAGCCTTCAATATTGTTCCAAGCAATTGGAAAAAGAAGATGATTTGGTCTCCCGAGCTGCATCGTATGTTTGTTAATGCAGTTCAGTAGCTAGGAATCAATTCGACACGGCCGCAACATATACTGGAAATTATGAAGGTAGAGGGTCTCACTAAAGGAAATGTTTCGAGTTATCTTCAGAAGTACAGAAAAAGGGTAAGAGAACACAATACAGTTCAGAATCAAGAAAACCAAGGCGGGACTAATCCAAGCCTGAACGTCAAGTCTCCTCGCCACCATAAATTCCGCAGGTTAACAAGGGGCCAGCCACTTCCCATCATCAACCAAGCCAGTAGCCGTGCCATCAACCCCCCAGGCGTTAATCAAAGTATCCCCCAAAATCACCCCAATGCTCTTCAAGAGTATAGACCGCAGGGGCAGTGTGTTCAGATTCCTTGGTCTGAGCACCAACCCGTGGTTAGCATTCATCCTACGATCAGTGCGTCTGCGCAGCCAGAGAATCAGACAAGAAGTTATCCTGAGCACTTCCACTTCTCTAATCCTCGAATGGAAGGAGTTTTTGGTAGCAGGACAGTTGGTGAACCCCACACTTTCTCGAGTAATGATGAAGGCTCCAGCTCGAGAAGTCAAATTGCTCATGGCGAGGATAGAATGAGAAATCTACCGCCAGCATTTGCCAGCAACATTGCCTAATTCGAGCATCAGTTGCTGGAAGGTTCAAGAGATTACCCAGCTGATGAGCTTACTGCCCTGGTCAACCAGTTTAAGGTTGACAAACATCCAAAGCCATGATCGGAAGCCGGTGATTAGGGACTCTCAAACATCGGTCATCCATGCATGAACCAGCATGAGACTAGCTGATTATCGAAGAGCCGCAGGAGAGGCAGAACTGACCTTGAATAAGTGCACCTTTCATTTCATGCTTAATTCCCCTGCGTGTGATATTTCCAGCTTTCTAGGTGTCTAGATTTAATTCAGGGGCAATGGGGTAATTTGTTGTTTATCCCGTCGAATGCGTGAATCCCTTTTTATGCTAGACTCAGGGCGGATCAATTTGTGGCAATGTTGCTGACTGCCATAATGAGAAATGTTGAACGGCCTCACGTAGGGAAATTTCAAGTGAAAAGCCCAGGCGAGCTCGAAGACGGGTAACTGTGTGTCGTTCCAATTTACCTTCAATCGTTGCAAAATGCTAAATTGGATTTGTTCCATTCTCATCCAGGAGATTGCAAATTGTTTCAAGAGTGTCGCAAAATGAAATGACCCAATGGAAGGCGATAAGACTCATTTGCCTTGAAGGTAACCTTTAATTAAAGGAGCCCTTCGATCCACGGGCCCAATGACATGGAAAATGATGATGGTCCGAGGCAACCCGAAAGAAAACAAGGCCTAACTAAGCAAAGCACTTATGTGGCAAGCTCAAAGTGAAGGGCAACTCGGGAAATACAATCCAATCTAGTCAAAATGAAGGAACTTCCTTAATTCAATGGAAGTACATATAAGGGTAAAACAGTATCGTTCCAAATTTTTCAAAATATAAAGAACATATACTGACGCATTCCCTTTCATTTTTGCAGGGGTCATCACTGTGCCGGATAAGTAAGTATCCCTTCCCCTTAAAACTCAATACAATCCAAAGAAAAATCTTGGAATTCTCAAAGCAGGCGCCAAAGTTTCTACAACTCATTCACATGGACAAAGTCAACTCGTGATCCCCAGAGTCTTCTTGCATTCTTGCATGACTTGTTCATCAAGATTTTCACAAAAAATCTCATGAGTTATTTGATATCAATCGATCAAAGCAAATCTTTGCTTCACCGACCCTTTGACCATGCGACGTCAGCTAAAGGAATACCAGGCAAATTGAAAAGTCCTTGTCCACCAAATTCTCATAGTCAAATTCCCAGTTGGGGCATGTATAGGGGCAATTTTGGATTCTGCCAAAGCCTAGCCTGATTGAGAACGGAGCAAACTGACACGAGCACCAACTTGGAAAAAAGGGAAGTGTCGTATCTCTTTCTCATATGTCTTCCAAAGTGACACCCAATTTTCTTCTTACAGATGCCAAGCTAGAAGACATGTCTTTGATTGTTACCACTGAAGCAAATCAAAATCGAAGTTTCTCCATCATCTTAAGATCCTATTTCATGCACATTTTTCTCATGCGGGATCCGATGTGGAAACGAGTCATTTGCCAAAACTCAAAATCAAATTCCCAGCAATGACTATATATGGGGCAATTCCCAATTTTGGCAAAAGCCATGATCGCCTGATGCGATTCATCCTGATGGAAATGAGGCAAACAAGGGCATTCGACCAACCACGTTGGTCTTCGCCATATCACAACTAGGGTGAGCATATTTTGGGGCAAACATGAGAATGAGCTCGTCCTCGCCCCCGACTAATTTGATCCGCTCGCATTGTCTTGGGGCAACTTAGATTCCCCCTCATCTGTTTTTGAGAAACATGACAATTCTGTTAATTGCTACATCTGCCTGGTTGAAAAATGCTCGCACATTATGTGATTCATACATGATTGTTCTTCATGTTTAATCTACTAAATTTGAATAGGGAGCATAAAATTGCATATGATGCATCGAATGTACAGAATGGGGCATGACAGGATGATGAAAGGCAAACCATTCCCATACACGTCCTGTAATCTAATCCCCAGTGAGATGAGCGGTAGCCAGGATCCGTATTCCTCGAGGTGATGGGTTTTCTCGCAAGAAGATACGATAGCCGAAGTGACAGAGGCATTCAATTCTTTATCCAAACATTACAGGTGTCCATTGCAAAACTCTTGAGCGGCGGTTTCATTTTCTCAACCTTGTTAAGAACCACCCCACACTGGGGCAAAATAGAGGTAATTCCAACAATATCAGGAGATAAATGGTTAGAAATTCTCTTGCTTAGACTAACATCAATCTTCGAGTGTTTCTTTGCATGATACTCGAATTTTAATTCAAGTACTTTAGGATGACGAAGAGCATTTATTTTCTCTATCCTACACACTCATCCTTTGCATAACCCAATTGAGCCTGCAAATTCATTTCTCAAGCCCATGTTGGTGATCCTTGCTCATTTCAAGGTAACGACGATACCTTCCCCCAAGGAGCAGAATTGAAGAAATTGGGCCAATAGAGAATTCTCGAATTAGCCCATTTCATATGCTAGACTTTCATGTAATGTCTAGTATCATTTGTTGAAAATCATCTTGTTGCTAAAATTCAAAATCACAAGATTGTTAAACAAAAGAAAAAGGAAAACAAGTGTAGCCTAAAGAAAATGGGCCTGCTTCCAAACAAAAGGGAGTCGGGAGTAAGAAAAGCAAAGGCTACTCCAAAGAATCTCGAGCAGAAAGAGCAAAGTGCCTATCAAAAGCAAGGCCAATGCCCATATATCTGTAATGAACTTCTGACTTCAAACACACATTTTGAATTCCCGAAAAAGGATCCCCAAAGAAGTCAGTTTGCAAAGTGTAAAAGAACTACCACCCCTCAGCCAATGGTGGTATTCATTGAAGACGAATTCAGGAAGGTCAAAGATCGGTGACAAGACTGCAATGATCATCGATACCAAGCCCTTCTCATATATTTTTTTGAGCCAAAACGAACCCTTCGTTTCTCAGACCCAAATCCTGACCTACGTTACGACCCTTGAAAGTCTCTTCTGATTAGAGCACTTTAATTAATGTAAGAGTTGAATGACTTTAAGCATCGCTCGAAGAAGTTCGAGCAAGATTATTTCTCTCTCATTTTGCAAGGTTTTTGACTTGTAAACCCGGAGCAGATGATGAAGACTTTTTTGTCAATGGCCTTAACTCGAAATGAGTCCCCTTTGATAAGCCTTTGACCCAGCCCACATTACGATCATAATCAAGACCTCGGCTTGATCGTATCAATTGTGAGATTACTCAGACCCTCGCTGAATGCGATGATGGTAAGGTTGAGTGATTTCTTTTCAAATCCTGCAATCAGGATAAACAAGCCTTTCTCGAGAGTGAGAGAAAGCCCTTTCGGACTGAAGTCCCCATTCAGGTTACATTCGAGGTATTCATGACATGATAACCTCCCTCGACAAAATTGGAAATGCAAACTCGACAGAATAGTCATGCATGATCCACATTATGATCATACACATACGGTTTTAATCATTGCAAACTCAACTGAATGGTTTTGCATGAACCGATGAACTCATTGATAAAAATGCTTGCACATGTTACCTCTGACACTGTCTGACAGGTAGTGCATTCCTGATAGTCGAGTTACCCTCCGAGGTCTCGAAATTCATCCAGAAGCTATTGAACAAACAAGCCCTGTTGGCTAATGCTCGCCAAGCATTTTTAGGTGAGTATATCTTCAGCCTGAACCTTTCAATTTTGATGATTGTCTGGGTGCTCAAATCCATTGCAGCACATAAGGTCATTTAGTGAGCAAGCAAACATGATGCAATCAGTCTGTCTATGCCTCGATCATTAACTCAGAAGATCCAGGTAAGTCTTCTGAACCCTTGCGACTCATGATCAACATGCTTTCATGAAGTTTTCATCAGCTCACGATCGATATAATCATGATTGACCAACTCTCGTGTTCTTGATCTTTGTCTCATCGGTTTATTCCTAAAGTGATGGGACAACAAAAATTGGGTTTGAGCTTCTGCAGGATTCCTGGTTTCCCCAGATCCCGGAATGGCACCCTTCATGGTAAGTGAAATTGGGTTTAAGCGTCTGCAGGATTCCTGATCTCCCAAGATCCCAGATTGGCACTCGAAAATCATTTTCTCAATCAATACCTCTTCAGTCTACCCAAAAGGTGACATTTAAGGTATACTGTCTCTGGAGCCCTTCCATTGGAGACCCCAACACGGAATGGTCCATTTTCAAAAAGTCCTTTTTATAGGCACCTAAAGTTCTTCCTACAAGCACCCAAAGTCCTTCTTACAGGCATCAAAAGTCCTTCTTATAGGCACCAAAGTCCTTCTTACAGGCAACCCAAAGTCCTTTCTACAGGCATACAAAAGTCCTTACAGGCACCCAAAGTCCTTTTTACAGGCACAAAAGATCCTTTCTACAGGCACCAAGTCCTTCTTACAGGCAACAGGCAACCCAAAGTCCTTCCTATAGGCAACCCAAAGTCCTTCTTACAGGCACCAAAAGTCTTTCCTACAGGTACCAAGTCCTTTCTACAGGCACAAAGTCCTTCTTACAGGCATTTCCATGGGGTGACCTACCATACAGGTCAAATTTCAATCAAATCAGTAGAATCCTTTCATCAGGAATCTACCATGGGACGACCTACCATACAGGTTCTCATTCCATTTTCAGTAGAGCATGCGTGTCAGGCAACTGTCATGCAACGAGCCGGTAAGTGCCAGGTAAGCTCTTCTCTATGTCTCTCCCTCACTGCATGAAAACCTCCTCAAATTGGGTCTGGATCGGAACTTGCTACGGAGGGTATTGGAGATCAAGTGTCACAACTCTTTTTATTTCCTTGTGTTGAGTCGATTAGGATTCATGTGTCATCTCATCTTTGAAATGAACTTCTACCGAGCTTCCATTCAAAGAGGGGCAACTGTTGACACTTGATTTTTAAATCATCTTTTCTCTTTTAAAATTAATAAAAAATAAAAAAATTCATAAAATAAAAAAATCAACTTTGGGGACCTTATCCAAGCCTAGAGAACCAATTTTGACCAAAAAATAATTTCAATATTTTTCAATATTTTTATTTTCGAAAATTCATAAAAAAATCAAGAAAAATGAGAAAATTGCAAAATCAACTTTGTAAGCCTTCGCCAAGCTTAGGCAACCATTTTTGAACAAAAAATAATTTTTCATTTTTTTGTATTATATATATGTTTTAAAAAATTAGGAAAATATTTAATAAATAATAGCATGTGAGGTTACAAAAATACGTAAAAATAGTCAATATTTTTCTTTTAAATCCCTTTTCATGTTGGCCATCACATATTTAAAAAAAAATTCCAATTCGGGGTCGTGTATTCCTTCACGAGCATAATCTCGAATCGGGCCTAAAAAATTCAATTTGAGTCAATTTATTTTTATTTTTCACTTTTAGAAGTTGTGACATTATTCTCTAATATTCTAAATTTTCATCTTGGCCCAATTATACTCAGAATAACTCAATTTTACAAAAGGGCTTTAATTAAATTTTGCGGCAAGAAATGAGTTTAAATTTGATATGCGATGAATTTCGACTAAGCATAGGAGAGGTGTGTTGAAAATTTTGAGGAGATTTAGACTTAAAGAAATATTTTTCAGGGACTAAATTGCAAATACTCAAAATCTCAAGGACTAGAGTGTAAATACCTAACTCTTAAGGGATTATTTTGCAAATAACAAAAAAAAGAGTTAGTGGAGAAATTAGAAGGGAAGATGAAAAAGATGAGATGGAGAAGAGAAGATGAAGAAGAGGATGGAGAAAATAAGATAAGAGAAGGGAAGATGGAGATGAAGAAGAGTTAGTGGAGAAATTAGAATGTGAGATATATATGGAGAATGGAAGATGGAGATGGAGAAGAATAGGTGGAGAAATTAGAATGTGAGATAGAGATGAAGAAGGGAAGATGAAGATGAAGATGAAGATGAAGATGAAGAAGAGTTAGTGGAAAAATTAGAATGGGAGATAGAGTTAATGGAGAAATTAGAATGGGAGGTAAATGAATGGGCTATAAAAGGAGGAAGAAGAGAGCTTGAAAGGGAGGATTTTTGGGGGAGAAAATTTTGAATGTTTGAGAGAGTTTGGAGAGATTTCAAGAGAAAAAATTTTGAGAGAGAAAAATTCGTCGCCGTGGAACAAGCCTTGGCGACCCGACGGATTCATCTCCAACGAGCTCTAGGCGCATCAGCATGTGCAATTATCTGGTAACTCAATTTTTCGTATTTAGATGACGAAATCTCGAAAACAAATATCTACATTCTCATGTCGCATTCGTATGTCTACATTTGCATGTTGTATTCATATGTCTTCGTATTCGCATGTCATATAAATTAGATTTCATATTGCATGTCATCTAAAATAGGATTCATACTTATTTGTATCAAAACCCAATTTTTTAAAAACCATCATGCATGTTCATCATACTTGTCATGTAATCTAGAATGCATAAATCATGTAGTTTCATGTCTTAATTGCATTTATGTAATTGCATTTGCATTGCATGCATTTAAAAAAGAAAACCTAAAAAAATTGCACATTTGAATCTCAAGTGAAAATTCATCAAAATTGCCAAGTTGAACATTTTCATGAAATTGGTACCGAAAGGGCACTAGTAGAAATATTAGCGTAACCAAGTCCCCGAACTCATTAATCTCTGGTTCGTAGAAATAAAGTATTTCTCCCGATGCTTTATTTAGGTATCTAATCAACCTATCCAAAATGATTAGTGGCGACTCCAAGATAAATCCTTCTTTTGATGAAATTGAACCTAAGTCACGATTCGGTAGAACTTGGGAGGGTTCGAACTAGGCTAGTTAATTCAATTTAATTAACCTGGTAATCCATTAACTTTAAAAATTGGGAAATCGATTTTTTCGGGTCGTGACAGAAACTAGCCATTTGGTCAACGATTGACCAAATGGCTACAATATTGCCATTTTTCTTTGTTTTCTTTAATTTATTAAATAATCCTAACTATTATAAATACTTACCTTCACCTTTCATTTTCTCCCTCACAATTTCTCTCACTGCTCAATTCTCTAAAAAAATAGCAAGTGGGAGAGGAAAGAGCCCAATGATTCTTGAAGAATCCAATTATTCTCATGATCCTCGTGAGTATGCACATTAGGAAGACGACGACGATGATGATATCAACATTATTCCCAATGTCGAGCATGTCCCGACGTAAGAAAGTCTGCATCCTACTACCAATACCGAAGAAGCGTCAACAGCAAGGAGATAAATCGAGGGGGTGTATCCATCATATGGTAACACTTCACCAAGCAAAACATAAAAGGAAACGAGTACAACCTCACATGTAAGCATTGCAAAAAAAAAAAATACAACTTTACAAGTGGAAGCGGCTATGGAGCATATCGACGACATCTGATGTCAAAACATCCAACGCAATTCGGGATCGCACCAGGCAACAACAAATTTCCAAATTTGTCGATTCTGACACTTCTCCTTAATTTCGTTATGATAGAAATAATTATGAGCAAGAATTAGCTAAATTTGCTGCCGTTAAACATTTATCATATAATTTTGGTGAAAATTTTGGTTTTAATACTTTTATACAAAATGAATGTACTCCACAAGCAAAGCCTGTTTTGAGAAATATGCTTAACCGCCAAATTTTTAAACTTTATAAAAAAGAAAAAGAAGATTTAAGAATTTTTTTTGCAAATTTCAATGGACGTGTGCATATAGGTAGCGGCATTTGAAGTGATCCTTGGCAAACTCATTATTATATGGGTATTATATGTCATTGAATAGATGATGATTGAAAAATTCAAAAAAGAATTATTGCATTTTGAAATTAAGCAAGTTTTAGGAGAATATTTATTGGTTAATAAAATCTTTTCAATTGGTTTTGATAATGTCTCGGTAAATACTGCTTCCATTCGCGAGTTAGAAATAATTTGCAAACCCGCTTTTGGTGAAAATTTTTTCATATTAAATGTATTTACCATATTTTAAATTTATGCGTACAAGATAGTTTACAAACTCTTGAAATTTTTCTCCGTCCAATAAAAACAACAATTCAATATTTATGGAAACATCCCAAGTTATGAGAGATAGGGGTAGATTTTGTAAACAAAATGGAAGCAAACCAAAAAATTTTCAAGAAATGTTTCAAATCGTTGGAATTCTACATACGAGTTGTTCAATCAATCTTTTTCATATAAAGAATTATTATGTATATTTTTTACGAATCTTGTTTCTTAAAATAATTTATACCCATAAGAATGGGATATTTGCAAAAAAAAATTGAACTTTTTAAAATTTTTTAATAATGTAACTTATACTTTATCCAGTGTTTATTATCCTACTACACATTTATGTTTAATAGAGTGTGTAAATATTACCGGTATTTTTGAAGAGAATGAAAATGATAATCAATTAGGTCCGACTATTATAGCAAAGCAAACAAAATGGATGCAATATTATACCAAAATTCATATTATTTATTTGGTTTCTTGTGTTTTGGATCCATGTACTAAAATGGATGGCTTACTTAATGATTTGAATTCCTACTATGAGTGTTTACATTTGACTGAAACTGTGAATATTAGAGATATAGAGAAAAGAAAGAAGTTAAAAATATAATAGTAGAATTGTATAATGATTTTGGCAGTAGATACAATATAGTTGATGATAGTGGAATTTCTTCCCAAGCTAGTGACATGCAAGAGATTTATTTAACTACTGTATTTGAGTTTCTTCAATTCGAAGGCATGGATTTCGAATTCTATAATGCTGGAATAGTCATTCAATTCAATTTTTAGTACTAGCTTATATTGTAAAAGAGATTTTAACAATCTCTTACTCAACAGTTGCTGTTGAATAAGCATTTAGCGCTAGAGAAAATATTTTGGATGACCAACGTTCAAGATTAGCTCCGAATTCAGTTAAGCCTCAAACTTATGTCGATAATTGGACAAAGGCTGCGTATCAACAACAGGAGATGGATCACAGTAATGAATTCGAGTTCTTCAATAATATAGATTCCACTGCTGCAGGTACTACCGCCACGAGTAGTGACGATTGATGATGAGATAATTATGGGATTATCAAAGGTAAAAGAACTACATGGACTTGGATTCTTCTATTCTCAAGAAGATATATAGGTGCTTAATAATAATTTATTAAGTTCAAGCCCTTTCCTCCCTCCCATTTTTTTCCCCTGATCCCCAAACTTGAATACAATTTGTATTTAAAAATTTATTATTTTATAATTTTATATTTTTTTGTTTCATAATTCATCATTTAAAAATTTATTTTTCATTTCAAAAATTTTTATTTAGAAATTGATTGTGAACCAGAGGAACTGGCGGTTCTAGTTTCGGTTTGGTTCCGGATCTGGTTCAAATCAAAATCGGAACTGGGTCTTGAATCGGCTCAGAACCGCCGATTCATGAACCGGAACTGGAACCGCCTTAAAGGTTCTGATTCCGATTCATGATAGGTCATGAATTGAGACCGGTGGTTCCAAACTGGAACCGTTCGACTTCGAACCGTGGCCATCTCTAGAGTGGAATGTTGCAATTTCTATAGGTGAGGAGTGTTTCTCGTCTCCCTCGGTGATATCACCAAAAAGCCAACATTTGGGTGAAAGTGGAAAAGAAAATGGGTCTGGGTTGTTTCCCCATTTGCACCACTCTAAGCTAGGCTAATTCAGCCTCACGCTTTATCAACTTCATGGCCTAGTTGGTGGGCTAGCTCTCATACTATAAAATTGGACTTGAGTCCACCTCTAAAACACTTGCTTGGTTCTCCACTTCACTTCTTCTTCCCGAGGTTACTAGAACCGAGCTTATTCCCGCCGGACCCATTGCCCCTTGTAGCTCAATTTGGTTGGGGCCAATCCTAATATGGACTTAGCCTAATCCTTGCCTTTCAATTTCATTATTACTCCTTGTCCCGACCCTAAATTTTTTTTTCGATGGGTAGAAAATTCCCAGATTAATGGATTATTAGTTTTATTAGATGGATTAACCTAATACAGATCCTCCCAAGCTCTACCAAATCGTAACGTTGATTTTTATTCAAATGATTTTAAAATTTGGAGTCGCTACTAATCATTTTTGGTAGGTTGATTAGAAACCTAAGTAAATTAGCGGGAGGACTAAATTACTTCTACGAACTAGAGATTATGAGTTCGGGGACTTGATTACACTAGTTAATTAAAACTAATGCCCTTTCGGTACCTTAATTTCATGGATATCCTAATTTGGAAACTCATGCTTAGTTTATTCATAAGATTCTAGTGGGGTGTTCATTTTTGTGTTTTCACTTTTTAAATGGGATGCATGGATGGTATTTTTTGGTATTTTCAAAGTATTAAAAATTCCCTGAAGCCGAAAGAGGGAGTGTGTTAACGACTTCTGTGCAGTATTATGACCTCCGACAGGTGGCTCGGCCTACTTATTTTTGGGTCGATGATTCGAAAATTTAATTACAGGAAGTAAATGACAATAAATAAAGATCACCAATGGATGGCTCAGCCTTGGCTTGGTCCTCCTTTTTTGGGTTTAATGGTGCAGGAATTAAATTACAGTAATTTAAATGACGGTAAGTAAAGACCTCCAATGGGCGACCTAGCATTGGCTTGGCTCTTCCGTTTGGGGTTTAATGGTATTGGAATTAAATTGCAGGAATTTAAATGATAGTAAGTAAAAACCTCTAACGGGCGGCCTAGCATTGGCTTAACTTTTCCCTTTGGAGTTTAATGGTACTGGATTTAAATTGCAGTAAGTAAAGACCTCAAATGGGCGGCCTAACATTGACTTGGCTATTCTCTTTGGGGTTAATGGTACTAGAATTAAATAGCAAGAATTCAAATTGCAATAAGTAAAGACCTCAAATGGGCGGCCTAGCATTGGATTGGCTCTTCCCTTTAGGGTTTAATGGTACTGAAATTAAATTACAGGAAATTAAATTGCATTAAATAAAGGACCTCCAACGGGGGACTCGGCCTTGGTTGGGCCTACCCATCGTGGGGTTTGATGGTATAGAAATTAAATTACAGAAAATTAAATTGTAGAAAATAAAGGACCACCAGTGGGTGGGTGGGTCGGCCTTCTCATTCTGGGGTTTGGTGGTGCAAGAATTAAATTGCAGAAAATTATAGTACGAATGCGACATGTGGATATAGAGTCATATGAGTACGACATGACATAATCGAGATTTAAATCAATCCATTTGGGTAACAAAATTCTTGAAGATTTTAATGGGGTTAAGATTATTTCTTGCCGTTTGTCAAATTTAAGCTTATTTCTTGCCGCTGAAAATAATACAAAATTTAATTAAAGACTTTTTGTGAAATTGAGTCATTTTGGGTAAAATTGGGTTAAGATGAAGATTTGAAATATTAGAAAACAATGTCATAACTCCTAAAGGTGAAAAATGAAAATAAATTGACTCAAATTGAATTTTTTAGGCCCGATTCGAGATTATGCTCGTGAAGGAATACACGACTCCGAATTGGATTTTTTAAATTTGTGATGGCCAACATGAAAAGGGATTTAAAAGAAAAATATTGACTATTTTTATGTATTTTTGTGGCATCAAATGTTATTATTTATTAAATATTTTCCTAATTTCTAAAACAATATATAACAAAATACAAAAAATATTAAATATTATTTTTTGTTCAAAAATAGTTGTCTAAGCTTGTCCAAGACTTCCAAAGTTGATTTTGTAATTTTCTCATTTTTTCTTGATTTTTTATGAAGTTTCGAAAATAAAAAAATACCGAAAAATAAGAAAAATATGAAAATCATTTTTTGGTCAAACTTGGTTTCCTAAGTTTGGCCAAGGTCCCCAAAGTTGATTTTTTGATTTTATTAATTTTTATGAATTTTTTTTTATTAATTTTTGAAAATAAAAATGTTGAAAAATACTGAAAATATGGAAAATCATTTTTTGGTCAACTTTGGTTCCCTAGGCTTAGCCAAGGTCCCCAAAGTTGATTTTCTAATTTTATGAATTTTTAGGGATTTTTCATTAATTTTAAAAGAGAAAAGATGATTAAAAATCAGGTGTCAACACTCCTCTAGCCCATAAACACTTTCGTTGGCCTTTTAATTTGAAACACCCATTATTATTCGATCTAACGATTCATTCAAATCGAATACTAATTCATTCGATCCAAGGCAACTTTCTAATACATTTCGTCTTTTTTTTATTTAATTTAAAACTATTCAAAATGGGGCGTCACATCAATCCTCTCCAAGACTTGTTAACATTACTCCCAAAACTTTCTTTTTTTCTCTCATTAAACTCCTCTGCATCAAGCTCCTGTACATTTGACCAAAACCAAAAAAAAAACTCCTCTACATCTTTTGTCTCCATTCGTCTCTCTTAGCACTTGCTTGGACTTCACAGACCGGCTATAACCGAGCTTGTGACTTCTGAGTGCATCTATCGTTTCGTTCCCTGGCCGCCTCCGCACGTCGTTGCTTGTGTTCGTTAGCGAAACCTCATCTTTGGCTTTTCTCATTTTTCAAGTCGATGAAACCCAAATCTAGGCTGTTACGAGTTCGTCTGCTATTTCACCACCCTCCTCTCCACCACTTGTCTCGCCTCCTCTGACTTCACGCCCTCTAGTTCCTCTTCTTCTTTCCCTTTGGACTTACGTGTTACCGGTGAGTCCGGCTAGTTGACTACATGTCGGACTTCCCACATGTGTTGACCGCATGTCCGGACGTGTTGGAGGGTGTCGAACGCATGTCAGATTCATAGTTGGCCACCGTTGAAGCCCAAACCAACAATGAAGGAAACTGATCTCAATACATACGCAGTGGAATATCTCGAAATTAACGAGCTCAAGCGCAACTTAAATCACTAATCGTAAATGAGTGTATCACATGAGGGACATACAATAATTTTCACAGATTAAATATACCGTTGCAATCCCTTGAGATAGTCCTTTATTTGTTTGATTATAGGGAGGAGACGGGAGAAGTGTTCTCATTCGTCACTGTTCTTTTCATCTTGTCCTCTATTTTTGTCAACGTAAGAAGTAACCAGCAAATGACGTTCAAAGATGTGATACTTATTCACATTTGAAAAACCAGTAATTGCCTTCTAGTAGTTATGAAATGTGATCAAGGGGTGTGGTAGAATACATGGCCAAATCATGGTGCTTCCTGTCACGCCTTGAACCTCCACGAGCAAGTGACATCTGCACGACAACATCCCAGGACTGTCGTCGACCCAGAAACCTTAATATCTAAATAAACGCTAGCAGAAGCGATATCTTATCCCTGACAATGAGTGAACAAGGACTAGTGCAACCATATAACATCTCATATATATATATACATACATAATCTCAGCTCCATGTTACACTTGAATATCAGCTTTACAAATATTAACAATAGCAAAAAACCCAAGACGACCACATTCATCAGCAACCATCGATTCACCATCAATTGTCCTTACTAACTAGGTACTCTACCACATGGATATCAAATCTTGTGGTATCTCTGCCATGCTTATGTCCTATGGTCTAAAAGGTGAGGGAAATCACCGTGAGAATACATCTCAGTAAGCTCACCCCTAATCTCACTCAGGATATTACATACCCTCAGATCAAACTCTAACATGCTCTCCTAGACACTCGGATCATGGAAATAGAAACAAGACCAAATGAGAAACGGCTCATCATCGAAATAATTAGGCACGCTAGTAATTCATATCTACATAGGGATCAACAATGCAAATGCGTGCATATGCCATGCTTAAATTCTAGTCTCGGCTCTCTAACCAACTCGACCCGCATTAAACGCATTAGGTTTGTGCTCTTTTTGCACTAAAATATGCATTTTAGGCCCACAATATCTCAATAATTGACTCGAAATACAAAGGGATAGCATGTGAAAAGTATTCTAGGCATGTGAAAAATCCATTTTTCATACCTGAAGCTCATGGGACCCACATCAACCATCACCAACAGCTTATATCTAGCCAAGATAGCAATATACCTAGCCCAAATAATATATCACAGTCTCATCATAGAATCAATTTGCTCAAATACGCTAATTCTGACAATTTTTCTATACCGATCTACCTTGGATTGCATCTTAAAGTCTATTCAATAATCATCTAATATACTACTCGAGCTTTAGGGGGTCGGCTTACCTCAACAATGCTGATTCGAAGTAGGATGAGCGATGGAACGACGAACGGCTCGGCGACGATCGACGGAGCACGATGGTGGTGCGGAATCCGGTAAAACCCAAAGAAACCAAGGCTGTTCAAGGGCTGAACAGGGTGGTTCAGCTGAAAATCCATATTTTCACATGAAAATGAGCTCTAGGGGTTACTATGGTCAATATATATCAACATGAGCTCCATCTCAAATTCTGGTAACAGAAAACTAGTTCATCAACTAAAATGGCGAAACATATTATCGAAGTGATTTAAATTTCTATGAACTCATTTTGGATAAGACTACAACAAATCCAAAAATCACAAAAATCCAATGGTCGGATTTCCGTTAGCAACTGATTGAAGGAGAGAGAGAGGAGCTGGTCATAATTATGGAGGAGAGAGAGTGGTTTGACCAATAAATATCTTAAGAATAATTATTATGGGTAACTATTCATCGAAAGTGACATAAAGCTGAACGAATGGACTATCAGTAAAATTTGGACTGATAAATCTTGGGCAATAATTATTTTCGGTCAAAACTGATCAAATTGGTAAGAAAGATGACCTATAAGACATTTCTCAAAATTCGTGAAATTTTAGGACCGGTAGAGGCTCAATCGTGATCTGAAAATAACTCGGAATACCACCGAACAAATTTTCTAGCCTTGATAAAATTACTAATACTCTCTATCCATTGATTTTAGTACAAGCCGGGAGCGAGAGGGCAATTTCCAATTTTTCCCTTTTCTCTAAGCATTCTAATGCCAAGCTGCCAATTTACGCCTTTCGAGGCGATGTCCAAATTTCAATTGCGATATTTATGAAAACTCGAATATCCAAGTTCGGAGTCTGATTTGTGGCCACATTGATATGATAGCGACTCTAGTAAATACTCAAACTAATGGGCAACTTTTAGGAGCTACGCGTATCAACCTGCAATTAGGTTCACGTACTTAAATTCCTAGCTAGCCATCCCCTTTGGTCAGTCATCTCAAAATGATCCGTTTCGAGTGAGATTTAACTACAGTACATCAATGAAATATATATCCATTCTATTACAAATTTCGAAAGTTGGTTGAATTTCAGGATGTCACAAATCTCTCTTTCTTAAGAAGTTTCGTTCTCAAAACTTGGCTCTTCGTCCTCGAAACTTGGCTCTTACTTCCTCCTTATCAAATGCAAGATCCTTATAGTCATTATTTTACTCAACTATATGGTATATTACACTTTTGCTACGCACTCTGATCACTTGTCCTCCTTAATTACCACATCTTGCAATCTTAACAATTCTCAGGGTTATCACCCATCTCACTGATCACAAATCTATTTAGCGATATTACTAGGCCACTCGCTCATGATCACTCCATGAATATCTCAAGTTCACTTCTCACACTCGTCAATTTACATGACGACACTTAATGGACTTACCACGTCCAGTATATATTTAGGCAGATCATTCCGTATCACTCAGATTGTACATATGTCATTTTGGCAACTCTTGATGCCAGAACCACATGCCATGCCAGGATTCTGTTGGTTACGGTCCTTTAAACACATTTTATATAATTCACACCCCACCACGACACGATCAGATCACTTGTCGACTCGCTCATGTGGGTCTCATTACAACCCCACGCAATAGGGGTTCTCTCCGATCACAACAGAGGTACACAATAAATGCTCGACTTTCACCAACATCCACAAGGCATTCAAGCATTCCTCAATCAAGGAATCTCAATCCACTTAGACTTTCATCCACTATTCCGATTCCTCATGTGCAATGCTATGCATTTTTTAAAACATTTTTTTTCGAAAATCAACCTTAATGTAATGTATTCTTCAAAATAAGTCAGACTTTGCACAACGCCTAGACCTACTTTTCAATGCGTGACTTGGTTCGTTCCTACCCTCGTCGCCATCTTTGAAGCCTGCCAGGTGCTGCACCTTGTCCGAGCTCTCTCTAGCTTTGTCGATCACTCCCCGCCCTCATCAGATTGAGTCGTTACATGCCTTCTAGCTTTCGCCTGGTTCGTCCCCAAGTTAGGTACCTACTAAGAAGATCCCGTTCAACACGTCCCATACCATGTCTCACTATGATTTTTAGGCATCACGTACAACTTATCCCATACCAAGGGACGGTTTATCAAGTTCAATAAAACAATGTCATGAACTATGCATGTATGTTTCTCAAACATCAAATTTTGATACAATCAACACGTGCAATGCATGATTATCCTTAGTGCTTCTCACATACTACTCATTTCACATCAAGCCATACCTTAAGCTTAATATTATCGATTACTATACTGCCCCATTAAGCACAAAGATCATCAAGCATATACATTGATCGATAAAGTTCTCATCCAACAAGCGGCTACAAGGCAATTATCGCTAGTACACAACAATCATGGCCTAAGTTCTCACCTTAAGTCCAGTCGTACCTACGACTTAGCAGAATCACTGCAAATCATTCAGCATCAAACGATTCAAGCCTAGTAATCATAGGTATACTCATGCGGCAAACAAGACTTGTTCAAAGCTAGCAGACACCTAGGGTTGATCTACTTGACTATCCCATAAATCAACACCCTTATCACTCTAAACCTCGAATACACTTATGATCGAACTATCCTTGTTCTAAATCATCACTCCTTATCACTCCATTGACCCGCTTTAATACCAAAAGTTGGGGGTGTCACGCCCCGAACCTTCATGAGCGCGCAACATCTGCATGACGGCGGTTGATACATGTGACATCCTAAGACTGTCGCTGACCTAGAAACCTTAATATCCAAATAAACGCTAACGGAAGCGATATCTTACCCCTGATAATGAATGAGCAAGGATTAGTGTGACCATGATACCTCATATATATATACATAATCATAGCTCCATGTTATACTTGAATATTAGCTTTACAAATATTAACAACAACAAATAACTCAAGATGACTACATTCATCAGTAACCACCGATTTACCATCAATTGTCCCTGTCAACTAGGTACTCCGCCACTTGGATATCAAATCTTGCGGTATCCGGCTATGCTTATGTCCTAGGGTTTGAAAGGTGGGAGAAATCACTGTGAGAACACATCTCAGTAAGCTTACCCATAACCTTGCTCAGGATATTACATACCCTCATATTCAACTCTAACATGTTCTCCTAGACGCTCGGGTCATGGAAATAGAAACAAGAGCAAACGAGAAATGGCTTATCATCGAAATAATCAGCCACGCCAATAATTCATACTACATAGAGATCAACAATGCAAATGCGTGCACATGCCATGCTCAAATTCTAGTCTCGACTCTCTAGCTAACTCGACTCGCATTAAACGCATCAGGTCCGTGCCCTTTTTTCACTAAAATATGCATTTTAGGACTACAATATCTTAATATTAACTCGAAATATAAATGGACAGCATGTGAACAGTATTATAGGCTAGTGAATAGTATTCAGGGTGTCGTGAACAGTAATTTCAAAATACTATTTGACCCGTTTTTGATCTAAATTTCACAAAATTCCATTTTCTGTACCCGAATCTCACGGGATCCACATCAACCATCACCAACAGCTTATATATAGCCAAGAAAGCGACATATCTAGCTCAAATAATATATCATAGCCTCACCACAGAATCGATTTGCTCAAATACGCCAATTTCGACAATTTTTCTATACCAATCTACCTCCGATCGCACCCTAGAGTCTATCCAAGAATCATCTAACATTCTACTTGAGGTTTAGGGGTCGGCTTACCTCAATGAGGCTGATTCGAAGCTGGATGGGCGACGAAACGACGAACGGCCCGGCGATGATCGACGGAGCATGACGGTGGCGCGGAATTTGGCAAAACCAAGGAAAACAAGGCTGTTCAAGGGCTAAATAGGGTGGTTCACGAGCTAAAAATCCATATTTTCACATGAAAATGAGCTCTAGGGGTTGCTGGGGTCAACATATATCAACATAAGCTCTATCTAGAATTTGGATAACAGAAAACTAGTTCGTCGACTGAAACGGAGAAATAGATTTGGAAGGCCAAATGACCTCGGATTGAAGTGATTCAAATTTTCGTGAACTTATCTCGGATAAGACTACAACATATCCAAAAATCATGAAAATCCAATGGTCGGATTTTCGTTAGCGGCCGATTGAAGTTGGCGATAGAAATCCGGAGCCAGTAGAGAGAGAGATCCGAGAATTTAGAGAGAAAGATGAGAGAGAATCTGATCATAATTATAGAGGAGCGAGAGTAGTTTGATCAATAAATATCTTAAGGATAATTATTGTCGGTAACTATTCACAGAAAGCGACATAAAGCTGAACGAATGGACTTTCAGTAAAATTTAGACTGATAAAGCTTGGGCAATAATTATTTTCGGTCAAAGTTGGTCAAAAAGATGACCAACGAGACATTTCTTAATATTCATGAAATTTCAGGACTGGTAGAGGCTCAATCGGTGCTGGTTTGGCTCAACTGTGATTTGAAAATAACTCAAAATACCACCAAAAAAATTTTCTAGCCTTGATAAAATTACTAACACTCTCTATCCGTTGATTTTAGTACAAGCCGAGAGCGAGATGACAATTTTCAATTTTGCTCTTTTCTCTAGGCATTCTAATGCCAAGCTACCAATTTATGCCTTTCAAGGTGATGTTCAAATTTCAATTGCGATATTCATGAAAACTCGATTATCCAAGCTTGGAATCTGATTTGTGGCCACATTCATATGATAGCGACTCTAGTAAATACTCAAACTAATGGGCGGCTTTTAGGAGCTACGCGTATCGACCTGCAATTAGGTTCACGTACTTAACTTCCTAGCTAGCCATTCCCCTTTGGTCAGTCATCTCGAAATGATCAGTTCCGAGTGAGATTTAACTACAATAGATCAATGAAATATATATCTATTCTGTTACAAATTCCGAGAGTGGGTCGAATTTCAGGATGTCACACTTTCCGTAAACTCCATAAAATTAAATATCTCCCACTCACACGTGATGGGCTATCTATAACTTTCTCTTCTTTGCTATGTTCATATTAACAAATAATTCGTGCAACTATCATACTATGAGAGTTCATCGCCATGTATGGGAGTATATAGTAACTCAAAATGGGCACATTAACTCATAGTAGATTCAGTATGCAGTACCCTAGACCAATTAGCCACATTTTCATATATCTCTCTTGATCTCTTTAAGAATTTTGTATGCATTATATTTACAATTATAATTAAACTCAAATAATCATAATTGGTCAACCTATGAACACATAGATGGAATGTGACATAAAAAAAAATTAATCTTCCTTTTCCCTTAAACCTCTTAATCTCAATTAGCTCGCTTTTCTAGAAATGTCCCATTAGATTGAATTAATTTCATTACCATTGGTAGAACTCTAAGATAACAACACTGAATCTTCAAAATAAATAAGATTCATGATGGGACAAATTTGAGGAACTTTTATCCTCAAGAGTCTCACATGGCTTGAAAGTTAAGATAAAAACTTTTGCCAACTCTTATTGTTGTCTCATGCGTACGTAGTATGAAATATGTATTACGATATTCGTTCCCCTCCCATGGAGCGTATATTTTTCCACTTAACACTGTACAGATAATAGTTTATATATGCTTAATATCTAACTTGAGTTCACAAATATGCTCTGTTCAAAAATATCTATCAAAACTCATATCTGGCAACAAAGACAGATAAAATGAAATTTGTGAGCTATTTTACTTTCGGACATAATAAACATTATGACCTTATCTTGACACTCTATTAAGGCGACATCTTTACTTTAAGCTTGAGCTCTCATTTATCACTTAGATAGTGAGTTTAAAATTGTCTCATCTCAATTCATCACATAGTAAATAGAGACAATTACCCCTGTGAGTGAGCTAATCTCCTATCTGTCTGACATATCTTCTCAATATAACGTACTATGCATTAATATGTATAAATGTCATACAAACTCATAACTATCAATAATGATAACAAATACCATTAACTATGAACTTTGAAAAATATAAATATCAGTAATCTAACTTCTATGCAGTCCTAGAGATTCCAATGTAGGGAAGTAATCCCTTTAACACATGACTAAAGAAACATTTCTCGGAATTGAATTCGTCATAGGATCTGCTACCATTCTATGCGTAGATATGTACTATATGTTCACATCTTTACGTACAACCATGTCTTTTACAAAATTATATATTATATCTATATGTTTGGTCTTGCAATGGATCCTTAGTGTAAATTATTGCTGTTTGATTATCACAATTATTAACCAATAATTAACTTGCAAAATCCTTAGCAACACCTCACTAACCTAAACTTCTCTTCAACCAAATACCCTCTCATATTGCTACTGATAATGCCATAAATTCGACTTTCATTGATGATAAGGCTATACACGTATACTTCTTACTACTCCATGATATAGCATCATTGTTAACTAATAATACAATTCTAGAGGTAGAATTTCTCTTATCTAAATCTTCGTCTTAGTCAACATCAATATAGCCTTCAAAGCGTGGATCTATACCTTCATTATTTAGCGAATAATCAGCAATACCATTTAGATACCTTAGGATTTTATTAACGGAAGTCCAAAGTGCTTGACCTGAATTAGATTGATATCTACTAACCATTCCAATTATATAACAAATATCGAGTCTTATATAGACTATAGTGTATATTAATTTTCCAACAACACTAGCATATGGAACACTTTTTATCCGTTCCTTTCCTTATGGAATCTTAGGACATTCTACGGCTTAATCATTCATTTCTTGTAATAGGAGTATCATAGATTTACAGTCTTGACTATAAAATTATTCAAAGAATTTATTTATATACTTCTCTTGTGAAAGAGATCATGATTTCTTGAAAACTTAATTCAAAGAATATATGGAACTCATCCTATATCCTTCATCTCTAAAATTGGCATATAATCAGTTCTCAACTATATTAACAAACTTCATATTGCTTCTAGCAATGCCTATATCATTAACATAAAATGATAAGATCACAAATTAATCTTTGGATTTTACACACACACACACACACACAATGATCCTCATTAATTATTATAAAATCACATGTGACTACAACATTATGAAAACCTATATACCAGTATCTTGAAGACTGCTTAAAGCTATATATCAATCTCAAAAAGTCGACACACCTTTTGTTCTTGACCTTCTATAACAAACCCAATGAATAGTTCCATATCAATTTATTTTTCTTATTCTTCATTGAGAAAAACAGTCTTTACATTGTCGTGACCTGAGAATTTTACTTCTGTGGAAAATTCCCAGGTTAACGGATTATCAGGTTAATTAGATTCACTAACCTAAGGCGGACCCTCCCAAGTCCTAGCGAATCGCAACTTTAGTTTTTGTTTAAATGATTTTAAGATTTGGAGTCACCACTAATCATTCTTGGTAGATCAATTAGAAACCTAAATAAAATATCGGGAGAAATACTTTATTTCTACGAACCAGAGATTATGAGTTCGGGAACTTGATTACGCTAGATCACTCTAGCGCCTTTTCGGTACCATTTTATTTCATGAAAACTCATTTTAGATAATTGGGAAAAGTTTGAATCAAACTGACCTGAAGGGCAAAATGGTCATTTTTCAAGGCTCGAGAAGTGAAAATAGGTCAAACCAATTAAATGTGGTCATTCCTTATTTTTCACAATTTTTGAGAATTTTTCAAAATTTTCTGGAATCTTTCTGATTTTTATGAATTTTTTATTTTTTATTTTTATTGCATTTTTTTGAATATTTATTCATTACTTTATTTATTTATTTATTTACTTTTTTTAAAATGCCCTTGGACTCAGTCATTAAATGAATTTTTGTTCCAAACCTATTTTAAAAATTAGTTTGGAAGAGAAACAAATACAATGGTTATCATGAGTGTCTTTGAAGACAAAACTTTGAATGGAATTTAAAGCAAATTGATTCGATCCAAGCAACAAAACTATAACGTTTACACTAGAAGGTTCGAAGCTCAAAATCACGGAAATATGAAAGTTGATTGGCTTAGCTAACAAACCTTAGCAATTAGGCAATCGCATCATATGAGTTCTCCCAAATCCAAAACTCATATTGTTGAAGTTTCCCATATCACTTGTTTAAAAGTTCTATTTGCTTTTGATATGAACATAATCTCCCTTCACCTATCCCACATCACTTGTAGCCCCAATTTGTCAAATTTTCGGGGTAATTCCTAATCGCATTTGCATGTGTATAGAATCCATCTATTAGTAAGTTTAAGCTTGTCACATGTTTGAAATTCATAGGTGTAGGTAGGTGTAGGTAGGCGCTAATTCCACAATTGCCTTTGTTGCTCCTTCGGAAAAATTGTAAAAAAAAAGTCCTAAGCCTATTGCACTTTTCCCAATTTAGTTTTAAATCTTTTAATTTCGCCAATTCAATCTTAAACCTTTTGCATTCATATCAATCAGTCTTAAACCTTTTTTTTGTGTCAATTTAGTCTTAAATCTTTTGTATTTGTGTCATTTTTAGTCTATCTGGTCAATTTTGACTGAGTGGTGATGACATGGATGCCGATCAGTGTTGATGTTGATACCGGCGCTGAAGTGAAATTATTATAATTATTATTATTATTGTTATTATTATTATTATTATTTGTTCCTATTTATTTTTTCTTTCCTTCTCTTCCCTTTTTTTTTTGCTCCTTTCTTCTTCCCCTAGTAAGTAGATAGCTGATGGCCACTGGCTAATGGCTAGGCTGCCAGTGGCCTCGTTGACGCTGTGCAAGGTTGGTCATGGTGATGCGCGACCTCCCTAATCTAGCTTGTGCGAGGTTGGCCAGTCATGGCAGCCTTGTTATAGATGGAGAGGTCAGTTGTCCATGGCAACTTCAGTAAGATAACGAGCAAGGATTGGGTCATCATGGCTTCGTCCTCGAGATTGGGCGTGGCTCATTTGCAAGTGACCTCCCCTAGATCTTTTTCCCAAATTTTGCAATTTTCGCCTTTTGCTACATTGGTTGATTGGTTTCCATCTAGATCTAACTCGCTGTCTATGGCGAGGCCACCATGGCCAACCTTGCCTAGCTTAGATCTAGGCGAGGTTGTGACTCGTTGTCCATGGTGAGGCGTCAACTCACTGTTCAAGGATGGCATCTAGTAGACCTTGCCCAAGCTAGATTGAGGTGATGGGTGAGGTCGCGATTCGCTTTCCATGGCGACGTCGCCATGATTGGCTGACCTTACACATTCTAGATTTGGGGAGATCATGCCTCGCCATGACTGGCCTCGCCTAGTGTAGGTGAGGTTGGCCTTGCCATGGTCGACCTCACTCGATGCCAGCTAGGGCACTGGCAGACTAGCCTTTGGTCGGTGGCCACTGGCGATTTGCTTGCTAGGGGAAGAAGAAATGAGGAAGAAGAAAGGAGAAAAAAGAAAAGAAGAAAAACAATAAAAACAAAATTAAAATTAATAAAAAAAATTAATAAAAATTTCATGTCGATGCTGATATCCACGTTAGCATCGGTTGGCATCTATGTCATCGCTAGCCAGTCAAAATTGATGAGATAGAATAAATTTGTACAAATACAAAATGTTTAAAACTGAATTGCCACAAAAAAAGGTTTTGAATTGAATTGTCAAAAGTAAAAAATTTAGGATTAAATTGGTAAAAGTGCGATAAATTTAGGATTTTTTTTGGCAATTTTCCCTCGCTCTTTTCTCATAATTTGCGACTCCTGCCTCATTTGCAACATTATCATGCCGCTTTTGACCGAGGGTGGCCTCGACTGCTAGGCTTGTCAGTTAGGGCTTTGATTTCGTCGCTGCGATTGACGCTTGGCCTGTCGGCATTCAAGCCAAGTTGCCTTCTTAGTAGGGTGCTATTGAACTATATATTAGCCAAAAAAGAGAGTTTCGTGTCGACTGACCGATCTCTTTTTCGGGGTAAACGCTTCCCTTAAAAGGAAAAGTCCCATGGTAGGACAGCTTAATTAGTACTCCTCCTGACGTCTGCGCTTAGCAGACATTTAGACAACATTTACGGTAATTAATGTTTTGTCCGAGGTAGAAAATCTCTCGTGTTATTGACAATTTTTGGTTCATCATGACGTCTGTGCCCATTAGAGATTAGACACTTCGAAGAACCTTCGTAGTAAGGACTGTGTATGGGAGACATATTCTTTCTGAGTCTCTGCTGAAAGACAAAGTCCGAAGCTTCCATTCGCCCGAGAGCATAGAAATTTTCTTTCGCTTCCATTTGTTTTTGTAAAAAATATGACATTTCAGAAAAATATTTTCGAGTATGTCATTTTTTTGGTATATAACTAAAATATAAAAATGAACTAGAAAATATTGTCCGCCATTTGATATGAAAATTTTGATTTGATTTTCCTCCGTACACTCATTCTAGCAATTTTTATTTATTTTATCTTTTCTTTTTATATTTTTTAAATCAAATTTTTAATTTTTAAAAATTTCCTTGTATAGTTATTTTTTTCTTTTTTGTTTTCCTTCTTCTTTGGCCAGCTCTGGGTGAGGTGGAGCCTTGGGCCTCACCAATCAAGGGAGTCCTCGAGTGTCGCCGATTGGGCGGGGCCTCGGGCATCGCCGTTCTCTAGCAACAACGATGCTTGGCCTTGCTCGAGGCAAGCGAGGCTGAGCTTGCATCGGCCTTGAGAGAGGTGATGGGTGAGGCTTAAAGCTCGAGTCTCGCCACATCCGTCTCAAGCTCAACCTCATGGCTGGTTGCCGTTGCTGTCACTGGAGACAAGTCGAAGAAGAAAGAATAGAAATATATATAAAAAAAAGGTTTTTTAAAATTTTTTTAAAAATAAGAAAAGATAATTAAAAATTCGTGATTACATGCGCTACTTTTGATTTTAGTTTTTCCTTTCAAAAAATTATGCGAAGTCAATGATTATCAATATCCTGTTAACTGGAGGGCCATGGATGTTTGACAAGAATCATAGGCTTGCAGGCCCATTTGGCGCTATTGTGGACTAGTCAAGTCGCCTTTCGTATCTTTTGTCTATCCAAGCATTAGTTTTGGGTCATAATAAACCTGTCAAGTGGGTGGATCGGGTCGGGACAAAAATGATCTGATTAATATTGATTCATTTAATCCGTTTTGACTCATTTTTACGCCATATAAAGCGACCCATAATTGATTTGACCCAGATTACTAAAGCACTTCAATATTAAATCTGTCAATCGGCAGATAGCAACCGACGTCCTCCTGTTGTCACCAACCCGCTTGCAACCCCTTGCCTGATCGCTTGCCGCCGCCATACACCAGCAAAATCACATGGCAATTGCTTGAGGTCCAGTGGAAAAATAAAATGTCACATAAGCAACTCAAAGGAGCTTAAGCACATTTCGCTTGACGTGGTGCGCACTGGCAGAAAGGGAGAGAGCTTCCCGGCCTCGTCCGCGAAGAATTGTCAGCGCATGTCGACAGATGAAGTTGGTTTGGATAAAGGAGCTGGTGGGAACTCGTTTGCCATAGCTGCTGGTCCGAATGAATCAGTATCAGCATTTACAGGTGCTCCGACCAAGATTAGCGTTGACCAATCCATGCAGTTCAAGCAAAATCATGGAGCAATGCACAGAATCCATAAGTTTGCAATTGAATCAAATGGGTCAATCCCATTGGCGCAGCATCTTAAACAAAGTCCACAGGGTAGAAGCAACAAAAACGCCCATTCTGGTCTCATTCCCCATGATTCCTGTAGTAGAAAAAACCTCCTTGGATACGTCTCTCCTAAACAGATGCTGTTGCCGCTCTGTCTTCGTGCCCATAGTTAATGTTTGGTCCGAGGTAGAAATGTCTCCTGCTATTGACAGTTTTGGTTCATCATGACGTCTGCACTTACGAGAGATTATAGACACTTCGAAGAACCTTCGTAGTAACTAGTAAGGAGTCTGTGTATGGGAGACACAGATTCTTTCTGACTCTCTGCTGAAAGACAAAGTCCGAAGCTTCCAGTCACATGAGATTATAGCAATTTTCTCTAATTTAAGCTCCGTTTGTTTCGTAGGAGACAACTTTCAGCAAAAATTTCTTTGAATTTTCTAGAGTTTGGTTCCCAAAAAATAAGCCAGTGAAGAAAAATATTTTTCACCAATGGAAAAAACACTTTCAAATGTGGGGAAAAATGATTTCCTTCATTCCTGTGGTCATTCATCCTTTTTGTTTTTAATTTTTTTTATATCTTTCTTTTCTTTAATTATAAATTTATTTTTTTAAAAATTTTGAATTTTTACGTTTTTCTTTTGATTTTTTTTAATCACCGGCCATAGCGACGGCTGTTGACTGGCCAGAGGCGAGGTTGATCTCGCTATCCTTGGGAGACCTAGTACTTCACCTATGGTTGATCGATAGCTGTCACCGTGGCTAGTGATTGGCAGAGGAAGAAAAAAGGAAAAAAATGGAAAAGTAAAAAAGAAAAAAAATCAAAGTATTATTTAAAAATTCAAAAATATTAATGAATTCATATTGTTTTAAATCATAACAAAAATTATTTATGTTAGCACCGATTGAGTCAATTTAAGTAATTTCCGACCAAACAACCACGTACGAAATCAATGAGTTTTTCCTTACTAAACGATGGAAAAATTTTGCATTTTATTTTAAGGTCTCAAATACCAGAAAATAGTGTATTTTTGGAAATTATTTTCTGAAAACGTGCTACTTTCCGTGAAACGAAAACGTGCTCAAGATTTAGAAGCTTTTCAGCTTGGTTAAAGTTGATAGTTTGTGCCCATATTTCTGCATTCTTTTGAGATGACACGGTACATTCTTTGCGCAATCTACATAACATGCGGTGTACATACCCGTCCTGATTATACCTTACATAACAGTTATTGGAAAATGATTATGTGACGGCACTGGTAATATTCTGTAAGATCCGGTACCAGCTCCACATTATTTAACGAAGTCAGCCAGGTCCCCGTTTACCACGTTTTCTTGAAAATTCTTGCTGAGTGCTCGATGCGCTTTTCTGGCAGAAAGCAAATCCCTCAAAGTGGAATTAACTGGATACTGAAATAGTAAAGAAAAAATTCCAAATGAAATTAATACCCAAATATAGCTAATTTCAGAAACCAAGTGCTTCTCCTCTATTCCCCTCGGCGGAACACTGGCCGAATGGGAGTGCCACTCACGAACAAGTGCATTCTTCCTTTAAGTGAGTACGTTTATTCATTAGAGGGTTAGAAAAGGGACTCAAAACTCTATTCATAGAGTTTTCGGCGAGGGCCAACTCGGCCTTCTTATCATGGGCCAGGGCCAACTCGGTTCACACTAGCCATCCCATATTAAATTATTGAGAATCTGTATATCTTACCTTAATAGACTAACCCAATAAACGACAAATACCAATTTCAATTAATTAGCCTACATCAGAAAAATTCTTACACGTCTATCTTTAACGACATCACCAAGAATCATATTCATAGCTTCAAGATGATTTGGCAACGGGTTTGGTTGCATGTTCGGAGTTGGACTATTGAAGGACAAGGTTCCTTTTATCGAGGGAACTTTGCACCTTGATCTTCAGCACCAGGCAATTATCAATGTTATAACATTTCTCTCCCATATGATAATCACAAGACTTGGCCATATCAAAGCCAGCGAACTTTGCCGGATTCTCTCTTTTGGACTTCCTTTGCAACAATTCTCCGCTCGAGAAGCGTCGGTGGGAGTTTGGATAATGGTCTTGGCAAGGGGGTAAGCTGCCTGTGTGGCATTCTCCTTTTTTGCTTGTACCCTTGGGAAGCACCGCCTTAGGTCGCCACCGGCCCTTGTGGTGTAGTAAAGGACTTTTGTATCGGAGGGCTTTGGACAAACGCAACCTCAATAGCAGGATTCTTGTCTTTCTTTATAGGAAACGTCTTTGCACCACCATCGGACTCTCTTCCATCTTGGATAGCGTGCTCTACCCTTTCACCAATTTCAACTAGATGTCGGAACGTCTGACATCCCGACATGAGCAACCTACAGAAGTATTGATGTAGCAACATCTTTTCAAAAACTCCAAACTGATACGCTAGTGATAAATTTACCCCAAATTATTTTTTGGATCATGAAAAACCTCAAATTAGTACACCTATGACAAATTTACTCCAAACTATTTTTTTAACCTCAAAAAACTCCAAATTAGTACACTTATGATAAATTTATCTCAAACTAATATGTTTTTGATAAATTTACCCTCCATTAATTTTTGTTAAATTTAACGTCGAATTATTTAGTTGGATGACATGTGATACTTCATGGGTATACTAGTTTGGAATTTTTACCCTCTGTTTATCACAGATTTATCAATTTAGGATTTTTCATGGTATCGATCCAATTTAATAAAGGGTAAATTTGTCATAGATGTGATAGTTTGGGGAGATTTTGCGGTAGAAAAATTAATTTGGGGTAAATTTGTCACAAATGTACTATTTTAGGATTTTTTATGATAAAAAAAATGTTTGGGGTATATTAATCACAAGTACTAGTTTGGGGTTTTTCGTGATCAAAAAAATAGTTTGGGGTAAATTTGTCATAAGTGTACCAACGCGATGGACCGTGATAATGCGGGACCAATCAAACTGCATTGAAAAGCGTTAATTAAGAGTGGCACATTATTGGAGCGACGAGTCTTCCTCAGTTAAGGCATTCGTGCCATCATATTTTCTTATGAATTCCGTTTCTTTGAAGGCCCCAGGAACCTTCATTTTTGAATTCGGAGCTACCTTATCTACTCCTATCTCATATCCTTGAACGGTATAAAGATGTTCCTCAATTCTGGCAAAGCACCTAGTATTTTCCTCGTCCTTAGGAAGTACAACATTTTCCTTTTGCGAAAATTCAAGATCAATTGTCATAGTGTTTGACACCTAATTTTTAATCGCCTTTTCTCTCTAAAAAATTAATAGAAAATGTATAAAAATTCATAAAATTATAAAATTAACTTTGAAAACCTTGGCCAAGTCTAAGGAACCAATTTAGAATAAAAAGTGATTTTTCGTTTTTTCATATTTTTTAAATATTTTTCAAAAAATATAAAAATACTTGAAAATTCGGGAATAATAACATTTGAGGCCACAAAATATACAAAAATAGTAAATAATTTTCTTTTAAATACCTTTTCATGTTGGCCATCACAAATTTGAAAAAATCCAATTCGGGTTCATGTGTTCATTCAAGAGCATAATCTCAAATCAGGCCTAAAAAATCCAATTTGAGTCAATTTATTTTTATTTTTCACTTTTAGGAGTTGTGACGTTATCTTCTAATTAGGGGTGAGCATGGGCCGGGTGGGCCGGGTTCAGACCTAGACCCTAAACCCGACCTTGTTATAACGGGTTCCCAATTTTTGGAACCGAGACCCTATCTTGTTTATGTTGGACCCTGTTTTGGAACCGACCCTGTTTTTCGGTCCGGTTCCAGGGTTTACCCGGTTTCCCTGTATGCGAAAATGAATACATATTACTCATTTAATAAACTGTGCATATTCGACCAAAAAAAAATTCTGCATTTACAAATGTAAATACTCCCTAGTGCAAGATTGAGCCGAGAGAATGTCGAAAGGAAATAGAGGAGGCCGAGGTAAGGGGCTGCTGTTGACACCTGATTTTCAATCATCTTTTCTTTTCTTTTTTTTTTAAAATTAATAGAAAATCCATAAAAATTCATAAATTTGAAAAAATTAACTTTGGAGACCTTTGCCAAGCCTAGGGAACCAATTTTGACCAAAAAATGATTTTTCATATTTTCAGTATTTTTCGGTATTTTTATTTTCTAAAATTGATAGAAAATCTATAAAAATGAGAAAATTGCAAAATCAACTTTGGAAGCCTTGGCCAAGCTTAGGCAACCATTTTTGAGTAAAAAAATAATTTTTCATATTTTTTGTATTTTTTTAAATATAATTTTTAGAAATTAGGAAAATATTTAATAAATAATAGCATTTGAGGCCACAAAAATACATAAAAATAGTCAATATTTTTCCTTTAAATCCCTTTTCATGTTGGCCATCGCAAATTTAAAAAATCCAATTCGAGGTCGTGTATTCCTTAACGAGCATAATCTCGAATCGGGCCTAAAAAAATTCAATTTGAGTCAATTTATTTTCATTTTTCACTTTTAGGAGTTGTGACATTGTTCTTTAATATTCCAAATTTTCATCTTGGCCCAATTATACCCAGAATGACTCAATTTTACAAACAGGGCTTTAATTAAATTTTGCATTACTTTCAATAGCAAGAAATGAGCTTAAATTCAACATGCGATAGGTGTGTCGAAAATTGTGAGGAGATTTGGACTTAAAGAAATATTTCTCCAGTGACTAAATTACAAATACTTAAAATCTCATGGACTAGAGTGCAAATACCTAATACTTGAGGTATTATTTTGTAAATAACAAAAAGAAGAGTTAGTGGAGAAATTAGAATAGAGAAGGGAAGATGGAGAAGAGGAGATGAAGATAGGAAGATGGAGAAGAGGAGATGGAGAAGAGAAGATAAAGAAAATAAGATGAGAATAGAGAAGGGAAGATGGAGATGAAGAAGAGTTAGTAGAATGGGAGATAGATATGGAGAAGGGAAGATGAATATGAAGAAGAGTTAGTGGAGAAATTAGAATGTGAGATAGAGATGGAGAAGGGAAGATGAAAATGAAGAAGAGTTAGTGGAGAAATTAGAATGGGAGATAGAGTTAATGGAAAAATTAGAATGGGAGATAGATGAGTGGTTTATAAAAGGAGGAAGAAGTGAGCTTGAGAGGGAATTTTTTTTGGAGAGAAAATTTTGGATGTTTGAGAGAGTTTTGGGAGATTGAAGAAAAACTGGAGAAAAAAAATTTTTTTTGGAGAGATTTCAAGAGAAAAAATTTTGAGAGAGAAAAATTCGCCGCCGTGGAACAAGCCTTGGCGACGCGACAGATTCATCTCCAACGAGCTCTAGGCGCATCAGCATGTGCAATTATCTGGTAACTCAATTTTTCGTATTTAGATGACGAAATCTCGAAAATAAATGTACTGAACATTCGTAGATGACTTCGAGATCTTCGATTTGATATATTATGGCACGAAAATTGACGTCGTTTGCTATGTCAACAGGGTCCCAAAATTGAAAGCAGAAATCTGGAAATATGGTGATCAGAACCTGAGATGGAATTTTTCTGATCTGACCTTTCAGGCTAAATGATTTTCCATGGGTTATTCTAGACTTTGTTTCATAAAGACCTCTTCATGACATTTGTTCATAAGATCTTAATTCATAACATATAAAAAATACAAAAATATTCATGCACGTTTCGTATTTTTAATGCATTTAATGAAATCATGCAATTCTGTTGGCGTCCTTGAGTCTGAGTGTTTTTCTGTGCGTGGTCATATTGATTTGTAGTTATCTTATGTTTAGAGTCTTCTTTTGAAACTTCACAAAAAATGAAAGTTGTTCATTGGGGTCTTGTTTAGTAGACTGGAAAGTTTGGTGCATTAATTTTGAGATTTGAATGTCCATTTAAGCTTAATCTTGAAATATGTCTGTTCTGTGAAATTTGTTTGTTTGCTGCTGAGCTCTCATGAAAGACCATTTTCTACACGAAAATGAGTGTTTCTTCAATAAGAATGTAAAACATGAAAGTTGTCAAAGACACATTTTCCCATCTACATAAAAAATCTCAGAAGTTTTACATACATTTCATTATTTCTTTTGTATTTTATGGTTACTGCTTTCTCCCTAAGAATGTTCATGGACAGTATGATTTAATTCGTATTTTTTGTGTTAATGCATTGGAAAATGTAAAAAATGGTCTTAATGAAGTTTAATCAGCACGTGTTAAACTCTCTTTGAGTTTTTGAATTGTCTTAACTCATTGGTGATTGTGCATGTCCGATTGGATAAGTTCATTATTTTCATTTGGCTTTCGGCCCGATGCTTTGAAGACTGGAGGATGACCGATGTCCATTCCGGTCTGTTTTGTTGTACTCTCGACCCACGAGGCTTGGCGACGGGTGTTTGACCGATGTCCATTCCAGTCCATTTTTGTTGTATTCCCGATCATGTCTCGGGTTTTATTTAATTGGTCTGTAATTATTCACCCGACGAATTGCGGGTTTTATTTTCACTGTCCTTAGGGTAGTTTTACTTTACCTGCTCTCTCTTCACATCTTCATTTGCTTTGGGTGATTTTGCATTCTTTTATAATACATCCAAAATACAAAAAAAAATGTAGAAAATCCAAAAAACCAAAAAAAAAATGGAAAATCTGAAAATACAAAAAATGCCATTCATGTGCATCTCATGTAGTATGTCTCATGTATGTTTGTTATGTTATTCGTATGTTCGTATAGACATATCGTATTTGTTTGTTCTCGTATGCACGTCACATATGCGACCTTTGCAAATCCACATTTGTCTGTTATGATATGTTATTAACCCATGCATATTTATTCAGAAAAATCAAAAATTTCAAAATGAGGGTTTTATCCCATCTTTTCAAAATGACGACTTTGCCCTTTATGGGCAAAATCGAAATGTACGTATTTACATACACATATCACTATGCATGTCACATATATATGTCACGTATTTGTATGGTGTATGTATGCATGTTACATATCGTATTCGTGCGTCTTCATACGCATGTCACATACTTATTCGTATTCGTCTATCCCCGCATGCATGTTGTATTCATACGCATGTCACGTACGTATATCATTCGCATGTCCACGTACGTATGTCCTTCGCATGTAACGCACGTATATGTATTCATCTATCTCGTATGCATATCGTATTCATACACATGTCATGTACGTATGTCGTTCGCATGTCATGTACGTATGTCATTCGCACGTCACGCACGTATTCGTATTCGCATATCTACGTATTCGTATATCATATTCGTATGTCCGTATTTGTGTGTCGTATTTGTATGTCAACGTTTGCGTTCGTACCCTTTATGCATTTCATTTTAAAGTGAAAACATAAAAAGAACACCTTACCAGGGTCTTAGGAATAAATCAAGTGAGAGTCGCCAAAATAGGATATCCATGGAATTAAGGTACCGAAAGGGCATTAGTTTTAATTAACTAGCGTAACCAAGTCCCCGAACTCATAATCTCTGGTTTGCAGGAGTAATTTAGTTCTCCCGCTAGGTTACTTAGGTTTCTAATCAACCTACCAAAAATGATTAGTGGCGACTCCAAATTCTAAAATCATGTGAAAAAAAATCAAAGTTGCGATTTGGTAGAGCTTGGGAGAGCTCGAACTAGGTTAGTTAATTTAATTAATTAATCTGGTAATCCAATAACCTAAAAATGAATTTTAGGTCACGACAGCTTGGCGACTCCGCTGGGGAGTTGTTCTTAATTTTTGAAAAATTTAAGAACTTAGAGGACTTAGGCCAGTAAAATTTCATGAATATTCACTTGGTTTGGCAATTGGTTGAATTCTAATCTTTAGGTGTAAAATGGTCTTGCAGATGGGAGTTATAAGGGGTGGAGTGTTTGGCTAACCCCTTATTTTGCAGGTTTGGTGTATGGAAATTAGAATTTAATTTTTGCACATTTTGAAGCGGTGTTTGAATTTAACTGCTGTGCATGATTATTTGTTTTAGCACTACATCACACACGTCCCGTGACCGGACCTAGGTCACTAGTTTTAGGATGGTATTGTGATTTGGTTCTAGCGTTCGGCGTGAGATCACGACGAAAGTTAGTCCAGATTCAATCCCGAACTTCTTTTCAAAAATGAGTTTTAAAAGTTAGGCCTCAGGCTTGGTAAGATTACCAAAGCAGTAGTTTTAATTTTTGACTCGAGGAGCCGAAGTTGGGAGACCCGGCTAATCCTGATTACGTCGTAGGGGTCATGGCTAATCTTGATTATGTGCGCGAGATTGTCGCCTTGCCGTAAGTCTTTCGCTTCAATTTGTCAGCCTTTAGAGTAGATAGGCTAAGATTTAAACTCACGATTCATGTGCATGTCTATGCGACTTACATGGTATTTTTGACGGTGAAAGTAAGTTTTCTAACTTCATCTTGTATTTATTTTTGGTCGGTCCATGTTAGGTGTCGGTCAAATTTTGAATTTAACATCAAGGTCATTTTTGAAAAGAAAATGAAAATCAAATTAGTATCCCATTTTTGAAAAAATAAAAATAAATAAATAAATAAATAAGTGTGAAAAATCCCTTAGGAAAATTTTGTTGACCAGTGAAAGATTTTGTTACATTTTTCTACTTCAATAGAAATGAGATTTTCTTGACAAATTTATCCCTAAAAATTCATTCTGATAAAAGGAAAATCCCTTCGGGAAATTTGCTAAATTTTAAGATATTTTATCACATTTTTCAAGTTGTAAAAATTTGCAAGAAAATTCTTTTTGAGAAATTCACCCATGTTTTTCTAAGAAAATTTTCTCTAAAATTGAAAAATAAAATTGGACTAATGTAGGAATCATGGGCCGACCCCTATTGGATCACATACTGATTATTTTCTTTACTTTTGCAGAGAATTATAGGTACCCTGGGGTGGAGAAAAATCGGGCTCGTTGGTGATAACAATCAGGGGGCAAGCGAAGATATCGTTAACCCTAGGGGCATATGAAGACGCCAATTCTTTCGGAGACAGAATCGTGTCAATAAGTCAGCACATATGGGCCATGTATTTTGATGAGGGGTAGTGAATGCATCCAGATCGGGCCTGGGGACATTTTTAATATATTAGAAGGGTTCATGTATTTTTGTTGAGAAAGTCGAGACTGTGTAATCAAAACCCATGGGGCAAGATTATGAACCCGATCTTGCGACGCCTTTCTGATTAAATTGAACAAAGGCTTGCCTTTTTACCTTCCTTGGATTCAAAACACATAAAAGATTTTGGAGGACTAGTATTTTATTACCAAGCATGGCCCGCAATCATTTCTCCCAACGCTACAGGCGACCGACACATTCAAGTGGACGCCGAAAGAGATAGGCAGGAGTAAAGTGGGGCACGCAACGGGCAACCCGGTTTGTTTATTGGAGCACTAATCGAGTGGTCGATTTGCAATAATTCACACGACTGACTCACTGCGCTGTGACCGGTGGGGGCCGCCACCGAACCCTTCGCCAATGTCCTTGATATCATCGCCGGCAGCAGATAACAAGAACACCGAGAAGAGTGTTAAGCCTCAACGTCTTCAGTACCGTAAATCGTCCTATCATGCTATATGGGCGAAGAAATGGCAGGAAAATGAAAAGCACAAACACGTGAAACTTTCTCTTCATTCCATTCACCAACAAACCTTACAACAACTCACTGGGGAGGAAAAGTGAAATCAAATTGAGCCCTAATAAGCGTCACAAAGGAGCTCAGCTGGCTCTCCATAAAGTTGATGCTCTGGGTGCACCGGGCGTTCTCGGGATCAAGCTCCGCGAGCCTAAAGAAGAGGCGATCGCACTTCTCTTTAACCTGGGCCATAGTGGCCTCGTAATGCTCAACGGCAAACTCCAGGTCCGGAATCGCCGCCCTCTCGAAAGCAATGTCTGCCGTAATGTCATCAAGTCTCTCCTGCAGCCAACCGCATTTGCACCTCATCACAATATTGCCTGGCTCCTGTTCGGCGTAAGTTCGGACCAAGGCCAGACGGTCCACCAGCTTTCCCCTCTCATGAACCAGCCAGGAAAGCTGATCATTGGCAAACTTGAGGGCCTTTTTGTGATTATCAGCCACAAATGTAACTGTTGCCAGACGCTCGTGCCGGTCTCGGTAACGAGCTTTCACGACGGCGGTCACAAAGACCGTCTCATAAGCGCGGTTATAGACAGCCAGAAAATTGATGAAGACGGTCGAGAAGTGCCGATACTCCTTCCCCAGTTAGGTACCCTCAACAGAAGCAGCGTCCACAGTCCTGAATAAACCAAGGATTTCAACCTCAACGGTAGAGTTTTTGGCTATATGAGCGTAACCTCTACCAAGAAGATTGTAGAGTCTCTCCCACCCAGCCAGGACTTCGGCGGATAAGGTGTGGTTAGGAGAATTGGCCATTTTTGAAAGCAGAATACGAAAGAAAGGAGAGAGATGAGGCAGATGAGCGGAATGCGAAGATGGTAATCTGCTTTAATTTAAATACTGATTTCACAAGGGCAGTCCTTATAGGTTTTCCTATCTACCATTCTCTGTCGGCAACACCCCCGGTGGCTCAAATTCTAGTCAAGTGGCAACCTCGAGCCGAACAAACCTGACGTCTCTGTGGAAAAGCTGGACGGGACTCCACCGCTTTGAAAAAAGAAAGAACGAAAAGACGAGCTGAGTGGGGGACAAAGATATTTTCGGCAGAAAGAGAGATATTACTCGTATTCATTGGAGGACCCGCCAGTAAATCGACGGTGGAAATCTTGACAGAGGCCCTCTATCGCGAAAAGAAAGAAGAAGACAAACTGAGCGATAAACGAGGATTTCCCCTTTAATCAAAAGCTGAATGTCAGATTTTCCCCTCGGTAAATCTAATAGCACTGCCCGTGAAGGGGGAAGTCGTTGCTATTGCCAGAGAGAGAATTTATCCTAATTTGATAGTGAGAGTTCATCTGCACGAACTCGCAGGAGAAAGATAGAGAGGAAGGAGTTCTCGTGGGAGAGGAATTCAAAACCTTCACCATCAAAGCATTGGCTTTCAAAGCCTGTTACGAGAAGCCATCAACGATCCCGTGATCCCTCAAGTCCGAGAAGACATCCTGAGGCGGTCTCGAATCGGCAGTCCTAGATCTAGAAATATGTCGAGCATTAGGGAAATGGGCGCATGTTCAACCCTGGTTGAAGCTGATGAAGTTCCTTACCCTGAGGGTCTACTGGTCATGGCCATTGACGGTAATCCAGTCTCTCTGTCAATCCTTGTTACCGTATTAAGAAAATGCCGGTATAAGGTTGTAGCTCAAGCAAAGGCGACAGAGGCCTTAGAGATATTAAGGAGGAGTAGTGACCAGTTTGATATCGTCGTCACCGCCATGGTAGGGATTGACATGGATGTTTTCACTCTCTTGGAAGTCATCAATTCTAAATTAAACATGCCAGTCCTCGTAATATCGGCAAGTAATGATCAGCAAGCCATAATGAAGGCTGTCTTAAACGGGGCCCAAGACATCGTAATGAAACCAGTTATGGTTCAGATGCTTCAAAACATATGGCAGCATGTGGTAAGGAAGCAATTGCACGACCATGAGAACAAGCATCAAGCCTTCAATTTTGTTCCAAGCAACTGGAGAAAGAAGATGAGTTGGTCTCCGGAGCTGCATCGTATGTTTGTTAATGCAGTTCAGCAACTAGGAATCGATTCGGCACGGCCGCAACATATACTGGAAATTATGAAGGTAGAGGGACTCACTAAAGCAAATATTTCGAGTCATCTTCAGAAGTACAGAAAAAGGGTGAGAGAACACAATGCAGCTCAGAATCAAGAAAACCAAGGCGGGACTGATCCAAGCCTGAACGTCGAGTCTCCTCGCCACCATAAGTTCCACAGGTTAGCATGGGACGAGCCACTTCCCATCATCAACCAAACCAGTAGCCGTGCCATCAATCCCCCAGGCGTTAATCAAAGTATCCCCCAGAATCACCCTAATGCTCTTCAAGAGTATAGACCGCAGGGGCAGTGTATTCAGACTCCTTGGTTTGAGCACCAACCCGTGGCTAGAATTCATCCCATGATCAGCGCGCCTGCGCAGCCAGAGAATCAGACAAGAAATTATCCTGAGCACTTCCACTTCTCTAATCCTCAAATGGAAGGAGTTCTTGGCAGCAGGACAGTTAGTGATCCCCACACTTTCTAGAGTAATGATGAAGACTTCAGCTCGAGAAGTCAAATTGCTCATGGCGAGGACAGAATGAGAAATCTACCGTTAGCATTTGCCAACAATAATGCCCAATTCGAGCATCAGTTGCTGGAAGGTTCAAGAGATTACCCAGATGATGAGCTTACTGCCCTGGTCAACAAGTTTAAGGTTGACAGACATCCGAAGCCATAATCGGAAGCCAGTGATTAAGGACTCTCAAACATCGGTCATCCATGCCTGAACCAGCATGAGACTAGCTGATTATCGAAGAGCCGCAGGAGAGGCAAAACTGACCTTGAACAAATGCACCTTTCATTTCATGCTTAATTCCCCTGCGTGTGATATTTCCAGCTTTCTAGGTGTCTAGATTTAATTCAGGGGCATGGGGTAATTTGTTTTTTATCCCGTCGAATGCGTGAATCCCTTTTTATGCTAGACTCAGGGCAGATCAATTTGTGGCAACGTCGCTGACTGCCATAATGAGAAATGTTGAATGACCTCACGTAGGGAAATTTCAAGTGAAAAGCCCAGGCGAGCTCGAAGACGGGTAACTGTGTGTCGTTCCAATTTACCCTCAATCGTCGCAAAATGCTAAATTGGATTTGTTCCATTCTCTTCCAGGGGATTGCAAATTGCCTCAAGAGTGTCGCAAAATGAAATGACCCAATGGAATGCGATAGGACTCATTTGCCTTAAAGGTAACCTTTAAATTAAAGGAGCCCTCCGATCCACAGACCCGATGGCATAAAAAATGATGATGGTCCAAAGCAACCTGAAAGAAAACAAGGCCCAACTAAGCAAAGCACTTATGTGGCAAGCTCAAAGTGAAGGGCAACTCGGGACATACAATCCAATCCAATCTAAATGAAGGAACTTCCTCAATTCAAATTCAATGGAAGTACATACAAGGGTAAAACAGTATCGTTCCAATTTTTCTAGAATATGAAGAACATATACTGCCGCATTCCCTTTCATTTTTGCAGTGAAAGTCTCTACTGGCCAGATTTTCCTGTCTACCATTCCCTATCAGCATCACCTCCGCTACTCGTCTCCAATCTCGAGCCAAGCAAATCCGACATCTCTGCCAAAAGTTTGACGGGATGACACAACTTTGAAAAAGGAGAAAGAAAGGTGACTTGGGTGGGAGACAAGGAAAATGAGATTCGTTTTTATAGGAGAACACGCCAGCAAATCGACGGTAGAGACGTTGATAGGGACCCTACCACTATGAAGAGATGAGAAAAGATGAGCCAAGCAAGAAACACGCAGGAAAGGTTGAGAAAGATAGAAATCTCGGGAGAAGCGATACATATGCTAAGCCGACGCCAAATTTTAAAAGAGACATCCTCCTGATAATCTTTATTCATACATTGAAGAGAGTTTTAAAGCATACACAGTTCAGAGAGAGTGAAAATACAGAAAGATATAGTAAACCTTGAGAAATCATCGACCAAATCGAAGATGTCTCAACCCAATACTTCCGAAAGCTATCATTGCCTGCTGAATATGGGCGAGGAAGAGTTCGAAACCATGTTTGGGATCGAGCCTATGGAACCTGGCCCTTCCGCCGACGACGTCCAAGATCTCAGTAAAGATAAGGACAACAACGGTAAGGGTCAAAAGAAGCGTTACCATCGCCATACTAAGGAGCAAGTACAAAGGCTTGAGGATTTCTTCAGAACATGTCCTATGCCAGACGGCAAACAGAAAATGGAACTGAGTCAAGAGCTAGGACTTGAACCTTCACAAATCAAGTTCTGGTTTCAAAATAGGCGAACCCGAATGAAGACTCGTCATGAGCACAACGAAGCCGAGTTTCTAAGAGTTGAAAATGAAAACCTCCGAGCGGAAAACAAGATGTATAAAGAGGCTTTTGACTCCGCCACCTGCCCTAACTGCAACAGCCTCCTCCTTGCCTTCGATGAAATGCATGATCTGAGGATTGAAAATGCGTGTTTGAGAAGCGAGTTAGACCAGTTTATAACAGAATCGAGTTCTATTGGAGCAGGGTACAAAAAGACTAATGCTACTGGATCAGCATCAATACCTCCCGGGGAAGGGGAGATGTATCACCACCAGGCAAGCGGCATTGACGATGAACTCACCGCCATGATCAACCAGTTTAATGTTAATGAAGCACGGGGACTGTAATATGCACAGGGAGTCTGTGTTTCGAAGCTGAGATCACGGGTCCTTCAACATAGCCGATGCATACCTGGTCCAGAATGAAGCCAGCTGATCATGGGAGAGCCTGCTGAGGGAGCAAAATCGATCTTGAACGAATTCAGACGCTTCATTTCCTTGCATGTGATGTTTTCTACTTTTATTGATGTTCAGAATGAACGCAAAAGCAAGAAGCAGCAATTTCCTGTTCTCCTATTAAATGCTTGAGTCTGCTACCACACTAAACTCGTAGTGAAATTATTGCGAGTAAAAAGTCGCGCGAACTAGAAGGGTAAAGCAGTATCGTTTCAATTTACCCTCAAATTGTCCCGATTCTAAATTAGATTCCTTCTGTTTACAGGAATTTGCAAATTGACCCAAAAACGAAATTCCCCGATTAATCAAAACTTTGGGCAAATAGATTCGTGGACATCGCCACAGAATGGACGGCTTCAAATGAGGAATATGTGAACGAAAGACCCAAACAATCTCAAAGAAGGGTAATTCTGTATCGTTCTAATTTGCTCATACTCGTCTCGTGTTCTGAATTATTTTATTCCATTCTTAACAGGGTTTGTAAACCGCCCCGAAAAATACAGTGACCTGGAATTACCTTATACAATACAACAACACCATGTCATCTCAAGGATTGACTCTTAAAAGGAACCTCCATGAGCGCCTGCGGTCTTGTGGACCAGATGGCATGGGGAATGACAGTGGTCCGAGACGTCCCGCGTTCGATCCTCGAGGATGGAAATGTTGTAAGTATTGTAAATAAATAAAACAACTTTTTCTCGCATTTCTTTTTGCAAAAAGAAACAGGAATACTCGACGAGCAATACCAAGGTTAGTATTTTGTTACGATCTTAGCTTAACGTTGAAGTGTCCAGCGAAACCCAAGGGAAACTCAATCCAGTGAACTTGATAAAGGCGTCACGCAAAACATTCAAGATGAAGGGTAAACCAGTATCGTATCCAATACATCATTTCTAATACTGACTAATATGTCTTCTTCTCCATTGTTTGACAGGAAATGTCTAACTTGACATACCCACGGAGAAAATCCCGAGTGGTAAAACTGGTAAAGGAGTTGCGCGAAGCACTCAAGGGTAACTCAGTATCGTGTCCAGTTCATCATTTCTGATACTGGCTAACAGGTCTCCTTCCTTGTTACAGGAAATGTTAAACTAACACCTGATACTTCAAAGAAAACAGCCCAAAGAGGCCAAGTTATGATCGCCTGATGCGATCCGTCTGATGAAATAAGGGAAATCAATGGCGAACCCTAGATCGAAAAGAGGCAAAACCAGAAACAAGCTACTCCTCGACTCGGGGAATAGGCCCCCAACGTGTCTGATCCGCCCACACAGCCAGGGGCAATTTCCATACTTGTACTTGTATTGCCATATTTGCATGATGTTTACACATTCCATGATTTATGCATGACTGTTCTGCATGTTCAATTTGTCAATTTTGACTGGGGGTATAAACTGTACACGATGCATCGAATGTACAGAATGGCATGACAGGACGATGAAAGGCAAGCCATTTCCACATACGTCCTATATTTAATCCACAGTGAGTTGAGCGGTAGACAGATTCCGCATTCTCCAAGGCAATGGGTTTTCTCGCAAAAGATATGATAGTCGAAGTGAAGGAGGCATTCATTCTCCATTCCAAACACTTCAGGCAACCATTGACAACCCATTTAAATGGTGATTTCATTTCATGACCCTGTCAAGAACCACCCCGCACTGGGGCAAAACAGAGGTAATTCCAACAATATCAGGAGATAAATGGTTAGAAATTCTCTTGCTTGGACTAACATCAATCTTCGAGTGTTTCTTTGCATGATACTCGAATTTTAATTCAAGTGCTTTAGGATGACGAAGAGCATTTATTTTCTCTATCCTACACACTCATCCTTTGCATAACCCAATTGAGCCTGCAAATTCATTTCTCAAGCCCATGTTGGTGATCCTTGCTCATTTCAAGGTAACGACGACACCTTCCCCCAAAAGAGCAGAATTGAAGAAATTGGGCCAATAGAGAATTCTCGAATCAGCCCATTTCATATGCTAGACTTTCATGTAATGTCTAGTATCATTTGTTGAAAATCATCTTGTTGCTAAAATTCAAAATCACAATATTATTAAACAAAAAAAAAGAGAGAGACAAGTGTAGCCTAAAGAAAATGGGCCTGCTTCCAAACAAAAGGGAGTCGGGAGTAAGAAAAGCAAAGGCTACTCCAAAGAATCTCGGGCAGAAAGAGCAAAGTGCCTATCAAAAGCAAGGCCAATGCCCATATATCTGTAATGAACTTCTGACTTCGAACATACATTTTGAGAATTCCCGAAAAAGGATCCCCAAAGAAGTCAGTTTGCAAAGTGTAAAAGAACTACCACCCCTCAGCCAATGATGGTATTCATTAAAGACAAATTCAGGAAGGTCAAAAATCGGTGACAAGACTGCAATGATCACCAACACCAAGCCCTTCTCATATATTTTGCTGAGCCAAAACGAGCCATTCGTTTCTCAAACCCAAATCCCGACCTACGTTACGACCCTTGAAAGTCTCTTCTAATTAGGGCACCTAAATTAATGTAAGAGTTGAATGACTTTAAGAATCGCTCGAAGAAGTTCGAGCAAGATTATTTTTCTCTCATTTTGCAGGGTTCTTGACTTGTAAGCCCGGAGCAGATGATAAAGACCTTTTTTTGTCAATGGCCCTGACTCGAAATGAGTCTCCTTTGATAAGCCTTTGACCCAGCCCACATTACGGTCCTAATCAAGACCTCTAGATCGGCTTGATCGTATCAATTGCGAGATTACTCAGACCCTCGCTGAATGCGATGATGGTAAGGTTGAGTGCTTTCTTTTCAAATCCTGCAATCCGGATAAACAGCGTTTCTCGAGAGTGAGAGAAAGCCCTTTCGGACTGAAGTCCCCATTCAGGTTCAATTCGAGGTATTCATGACATGATAACCTCCCTGGACAGAATTGGAAATGCAAACTCGATAGAATAGTCATGCATGATTCATATTATGAGCATACACATATGGTTTTAATCATTGCAAACTCAACTGAATGGTTTTGCATGAACCGATGAACTCATTGATAAAAATGCTTGCACATGTTACCTCTGACACTGTCTGACAAGTAGTGCATTCCTAATAGTCGAGTTACTCTTCGAGGTCTCGAAATTCATCTAGAGGCTATTAAACAAACAAGCCCTGTTGGCTAATGCTCGCTAAGCATTTTCAGGTGAGTATATCTTCAACCTGAACCTTTCAATTCTGATGATTGTCTGGGTGCTCAAATCCATTGCAGCACATAAGGTCATTCAGTGAGCAAGCAGACACGATACAATCGGTCTGTCTATGCCTCGATCATTAACTCAGAAGATCCAGGTAAGTCTTCTGAACCCTTGCAACTCATGATCAACATACTCTCATGAAGTCTTCATCAGCTCACGATTGATACAATCTCGTGTCCTCAAGCTTTATCAAATCATGATTGACCAACTCTCGAGTTCTTGATCTTTGCCTCATCGGTTTATTCCTAAAGTGATGGGACAACAAAAATTAGGTTTGAGCTTCTGCAGGATTTTTGGTTTCCCCAGATCCCAGAATGGCACCCTTCATGATAAGTCAAATTGGATTTGAGCGTCTGCAGGATTTCTGGTTTCCCCAAATCCCAGAATGGCACCCTTCAAGGTAAGTTAAGTCGGATTTTGAGGATTCCTGGTCTCCCTAGATCCCAGAATGACACCCTTCAAGGTAAGTTAAATCGGGTTTGAGCGTCTGCAAGATTCCTGGTTTCCCCAGATCCCAGAATGGCACCCTTCATGGTAAGTTAAATTGGGTTAGAGCGTCTGCAGGATTCTTGATCTCCTTAGATCCCAGATATACCCAAAAATCATTTTCTCAATCAATACCTCTTCAGTCTACCCAAAAAAGGTGAAATCTAGGGTATATTATCTCCGGAGCCCTTCCATTGGAAACCCCAATACGGAACGGTCCATTTCCAAAGTCCTTTTTACAGGCGACCAAAGTCCTTTCTACAGGCGAGCAAGTCCTTTCTACAGGCAATCAAAAGTCCTTTTTACAGGCAACCAAAGTTCTTTCTACAGGCGACCAAGTCCTTTCTACAGGAAACCAAGTCCTTCTTACAGGCAAATCAAGTCCTTTTTACAGGCATACCAAGTCCTTTTTACAGGCATCAAAGTCCTTTCTACAGGCACAAGTCCTTCTTACAGGCATCAAGTCCTTTTTACAGGCACCAAGTCCTTTCTACAGGCACACAAAAGTCCTTCTTACAGGCACCAAGTCCTTTCTATAGGCAACCAAAAGTCCTTTCTACAGGCACACCAAAGTCCTTTTTATAGGCAAAACAAAGTCCTTTCTACAGGCACCAAAGTCCTTCTTACAGGCACCAAAGTCCTTCTTACAGGCATTTCCATGGGGTGACCTACTATACAGGTCAAATCTTAATTTAATCAGTAGAATCCTTTCACTAGGAATCTACCATGGGGTGACCCACCATACGGGTCAAAATTCAATCCGATTTTAATCAGTAGAATCCTTTTATTAGGAATCTACTATGGGGTGACCTACCATACGGGTCCAAGTTCCACTACCCTAAGGTTTTCTTATAATGAATCCTTAGGTTCTCATCTCATTTTCAACAGAGCACTCATGTCAGGCAACCGCCATACAACGAGCAGGTAAGTGCCAGGTAAATTCTCATCTTTGTCTCTCCCTCATCGCATGAAAGCCTCCTCAAACCGGGTTTGGATCGAAATTTGCTAAAAGAGGTATTGGAGATCGAATGTCATGACTCTTTTTATTTCATTGTGTTGAGTCGATTAGGATTCAGGTGTCGTCTCGTCTTTGAAATGAACCTCTACCGAGCTTCCTTTCAAAGAGGGGCATTTGTTGACACCTGATTTTCAATCACCTTTTCTTTTCTTCTTTTTTAAAATTAATAGAAAATCCATAAAAATTCATAAATTTGAAAAAATTAACTTTGGAGACCTTTGCCAAGCCTAGGGAACCAATTTTGACCAAAAAATGATTTTTCATATTTTCAGTATTTTCGGTATTTTTATTTTCTAAAATTGATAGAAAATCTATAAAAATGAGAAAATTACAAAATCAACTTTGGAAGCCTTGGCCAAGCTTAGGCAACCATTTTTGAGTAAAAAAATAATTTTTCATATTTTTTGTATTTTTTTAAATATAATTTTTAGAAATTAGGAAAATATTTAATAAATAATAGCATTTGAGGCAAAAAAAATACATAAAAATAGTCAATATTTTTCCTTTAAATCCCTTTTCATGTTGGCCATCGCAAATTTAAAAAATCCAATTCGAGGTCGTGTATTCCTTAACGAGCATAATCTTGAATCGGGCCTAAAAAAATTCAATTTGAGTCAATTTATTTTCATTTTTCACTTTTAGGAGTTGTGACATTGTTCTTTAATATTCCAAATTTTCATCTTGGCCCAATTATACCCAGAATGACTCAATCTTACAAACAGGGCTTTAATTAAATTTTGCATTATTTTCAATAGCAAGAAATGAGCTTAAATTCAACATGCGATAGGTGTGTCGAAAATTGTGTTGAGATTTGGACTTAAAGAAATATTTCTCCAGTGACTAAATTACAAATACTTAAAATCTCATGGACTAGAGTGCAAATACCTAATACTTGAGGGATTATTTTGTAAATAACAAAAAGAAGAGTTAGTGGAGAAATTAGAATAGAGAAGGGAAGATGGAGAAGAGGAGATGAAGATAGGAAGATGGAGAAGAGGAGATGGAGAAGAGAAGATAAAGAAAATAAGATGAGAATAGAGAAGGGAAGATGGAGATGAAGAAGAGTTAGTAGAATGAGAGATAGATATGGAGAAGGGAAGATGAATATGAAGAAGAGTTAGTGGAGAAATTAGAATGTGAGATAGAGATGGAGAAGGGAAGATGAAAATGAAGAAGAGTTAGTGGAGAAATTAGAATGGGAGATAGAGTTAATGGAAAAATTAGAATGGGAGATAGATGAGTGGTTTATAAAAGGAGGAAGAAGTGAGCTTGAGAGGGAATTTTTTTTGGAGAGAAAATTTTGGATGTTTGAGAGAGTTTTGGGAGATTGAAGAAAAACTGGAGAAAAAAATTTTTTTTTGGAGAGATTTCAAGAGAAAAAATTTTGAGAGAGAAAAATTCGCCGCCGTGGAACAAGCCTTGGCGACGCGACAGATTCATCTCCAACGAGCTCTAGGCGCATCAGCATGTGCAATTATCTGATAACTCAATTTTTCGTGTTTAGATGACGAAATATCGAAAATAAATGTACTGAACATTCGTAGATGACTTCGAGATCTTCGATTTGATATATTATGGCACGAAAATTGACGTCGTTTACTATGTCCAAAGGGTCCCGAAATTGAAAGCAGAAATCTGGAAATATGGTGATCAGAACCTGAGATGGAATTTTTCTGATCTGACCTTTCAGGCTAAATGATTTTCCATGGGTTATTCTAGACTTTGTTTCATAAAGACCTCTTCATGACATTTGTTCATAAGATCTTAATGCATAACATATAAAACATACAAAAATATTCATGTACGTTTCGTATTTTTAATGCATTTAATGAAATCATGAAATTCTGTTGGCGTCCTTGAGTCTGAGTGTTTTTCTGTGCGTGGTCATATTGATTTGTAGTTATCTTATGTTTAGAGTCTTCTTTTGAAACTTCACAAAAAATGAAAGTTGTTCATTGGGGTCTTGTTTAGTAGACTGGAAAGTTTGGTGCATTAATTTTGAGATTTGAGTGTCCATTTAAGCTTAATCCTGAAATATGTTTGTTCTGTGAAATTTGTTTGTTTGCATTGTCTTAATGAAGTTTAATCAGCACGTGTTAAACTCTCTTTGAGTTTTTGAATTGTCTTAACTCATTGGTGATTGTGCATGTCCGATTGGATAAGTTCATTATTTTCATTTGGCTTTCGGCCCGATGCTTTGAAGACTGGAGGATGACCGATGTCCATTTCGGTCCGTTTTGTTGTACTCTCGACCCACGAGGCTTGGCGACGGGTGTTTGACCGATGTCCATTCCGGTCCATTTTTGTTGTATTCCCGATCATGTCTCGGGTTTTATTTAATTGGTCTGTAATTATTCACCCGACGAGTTGCGGGTTTTATTTTCACTGTCCTTAGGGTAGTTTTACTTTACCTGCTATCTCTTCACATCTTCATTTGCTTTGGGTTATTTTGCATTCTTTTATAATACATCCAAAATACAAAAAAAAAATGTAGAAAATCCAAAAAACCAAAAAAAAATGGAAAATCTGAAAATACAAAAAATTCCATTCATGTGCATCTCATGTAGTATATCTCATGTATGTTTGTTATGTTATCCGTATGTTCGTATAGACATATCGTATTTGTTTGTTCTCGTATGCACGTCACGTACGCGACGTTTGCAAATCCACATTTGTCTGTTATGATATGTTATTAACCCATGCATATTTATTCAGAAAAATCAAAAATTTCAAAATGAGGCTTTTATCCCCTCTTTTTCAAAAATGAGGGTTTTATCCCATCTTTTCAAAATGACGACTTTGCCCTTTATGGGCAAAATCGAAATGTACGTATTTACATACACATATCACTATGCATGTCACATATATATGTCACGTATTTGTATGGTGTATGTATGCATGTTACATATCGTATTCGTGCGTCTTCATACGCATGTCACATACGTATTCGTATTCGTCTATCCCCGCATGCATGTTGTATTCATACGCATGTCACGTACGCATATCATTCGCATGTCCACGTACGTATGTCCTTCGCATGTAACGCACGTATATGTATTCGTCTATCTCGTATGCATATCGTATTCATACACATGTCACGTACGTATGTCGTTCGCATGTCATGTACGTATGTCATTCGCACGTCACGCACGTATTCGTATTCGCATATCTACGTATTCGTATATCATATTCGTATGTCCGTATTTGTGTGTCGTATTTGTATGTCAACGTTTGCGTTCGTACCCTTTATGCATTTCATTTTAAAGTGAAAACATAAAAAGAACACCTTACCAAGGTCTTAGGAATAAATCAAGTGAGAGTCGCCAAAATAGGATATCCATGGAATTAAGGTACCGAAAGGGCATTAGTTTTAATTAACTAGTGTAACCAAGTCCCCGAACTCATAATCTCTGGTTTGCAGGAGTAATTTAGTTCTCCCGCTAGGTTACTTAGGTTTCTAATCAACCTACCAAAAATGATTAGTGGCGACTCCAAATTCTAAAATCATGTGAAAAAAAATCAAAGTTGCGATTTGGTAGAGCTTGGGAGAGCTCGAACTAGGTTAGTTAATTTAATTAATTAATCTGGTAATCCATTAACCTAAAAATGAATTTTAGGTCACGATAGCTGCGAGTCTGCGACTCGAAGACTTGATCAGGGTTTTTTTTTCTTAAAACATCGCCTAAAAACCGGTCCTATAAACCGGTCCGGGTGGGTTCATACCTAGACCCGGGAACCGGACCAGTTCTCAAAAATTGGAACCGGTTCCCCACCCGGTTTCAACGGGAACCGATTCCCGACCCTGTTTTTCGGGTGGGCCGATCCGGGTACCGGGTAAACCTGGTTTGGTTGCTCACCCCTACTTCTAATAGTCCAAATTTTCATCTTGGCCCAATTATACTTTTTTTTTGTCCAATTTTCATCTTGGCCCAATTATACTTAAAATGACTCAATTTTGCAAAAGGGCCTTGTTGACACCTGATTTTTAATCATTTTTTCCATTGCTAAAGTAATAAAAAATCCATAAAAATTCATAAAATTGAAAAATCAACTTTGGGGACCTTAGCCAAGACTAGGGAACCAATTTTGACCAAAAAACGATTTTTCATATTTTCAGTATTTTTACGTATTTTTTATTTATTTATTTTCGAAAATTAATAGAAAATCCATAAAAATTCATAAAATTGAAAAATGAACTTTGGGAACCTTAGCCAAGCCTAGGGAACCAATTTTGAACAAAAAATAAAATTTCATATTATATATATTTTTAATTTTAAAAAAAAAATACAAAAATACTTGAAAATTTTGGAAAAATAACATTTGAGGCCAAAAAAAATACACAAAGATAGTTAATATTTTTATTTTAAATCTATTTTCATATTGGCCATCGCAAATTCAGAAAAATTCAATTCGAGTCACGTGTTCCTTCACGAGTATAATCTTGAATCGGGCCTAAAAAAATTTAATTTGAGTCAACTTATTTTTAATTTTCACTTTTTATGAGTTGTGACATTGTCTTCTAATATTTTAAATTTTCATCTTGGCCCAATTATACCTAGAATGACTTAATTTTGCAAAAGGGCTTTAATTAAATTCTGCATTATTTTCAGCGGCAAGAAATGAGCTTAAATTTGACATGTGGTAAATTTTGGTGTGTCAAAAATTGTGAGGAGATTTGGACTTCAAGAAATATATTTTTTCAGGGACTAAATTGTAAATACATAAAATTCAAGGACTAGAGCGCAAATACTTAACTCTTGAAGGATTATTTTATAAATAACAAAAAGAAGAGTTAGTGGATAAATTAGAATAGAGAAGGGAAGATGGAGAAGAGGAGATGAAGAAGAGAAGTTAGAGAAAAATGGATGGAGAAAATAAGATAAGAATAGAGAATGGAAGATGGAGATGAAGAAGAGTTAGTAGAGAAATTAGAATGGAAGATAAGAATAGAGAAGGGAAGATGGAGATGAAGAAGAGTTAGTGGAGAAATTAGAATGGGAGATAAATATGGAGAAGGGAAGATGAAGATGAAGAAGAGTTAGTGGAGAGATTAGAATGTGAGATAGAGATGGAGAATGGAAGATGAAAATGAAGAAAAGTTAGTGGAGAAATTAGAATGGGAGATAGAGTTAATGGAAAAATTAGAATGGGAGATAGATGAGTAGGTTATAAAAGGAGAAAGAAGTGAGCTTGAGAAAGGATTCTTGAGAGAGAAAATTTGAAGTGTTTGAGAGAGATTTTTTTGGAGAGAAAATTTGAAGTGTTTGCGGGAGATTATTCTTGGGAGAGAAAATTTGAAGTGTTTGGGAGAATTTTTTGGAGAGGAAATTTTGGATGTTTGAGAGAGTTTTGGGAGATTGAAGAAAAATTCGAGAAAAAGAAAATACCAAAAGAGAGAGAATTTTGAAGATGATGGGAGTTTAAAGCTAGGGGTTATCATCACAAATTCCTTCATCGATCAATATAAATCAAGAGTTCATCCTCGTCAACGAGCAAGCAAATTCGAGCTAAGTGTTTTTATTTATTCATTTATTTATGATTTTACTCGCAAATTAGCACAAATTGTATACACTTTCTCCATCTCTTTTTTTCCCCATATTTTATGTCAGGAGAAGGATATCTCTACGTCAACAGCAAAAATCTCGTAGAGATGCAAAAATCGGCCCAGACAAGCTCCTAAGCTGTCCACCGATTTCTCAACTGATCTGTGACTAAAAGTCCCTCTTAATTCAAAAGAAACTCTCTATATTGGGAACATAGAGACCGAAAATCAATTATAGAAATCCCTCCCAAAAAAATGGGAGATAAGTACTCTTTCCACTCTTCTGGTTTTAGGTGCAGATTAGCACATATTTTATATACTGACACTTCACTTTATTTTATGTCAGGAAGCCGCAACTCTATATCAATGGTCAACCCTGTGGAAGCACAAAATCGGCTTGGAGGAGTCCTCAAGCGCGAACAAATTTCAAATTGTTGAATCAATTCGTTGTATTTCATTTTAAAGAATTCATACCCCAGAATGGAGAGGACAAAGTCCATCCGCAATTTAAATACCTGCACCATAAATCCCAAAGGGAAGAGCCAAGCCAATGCTTAGCCTCCCATTGGAGGTTTTTACTTACAGTAGTTAAATACCTGCAACTTAAATACTTGTACCTTAAATCCCAAAGGGAAGAGCCAAGCTAATGCTTAGCCTCCCATTGGAGGTTTTTACGTACAGTAGTTAAATACCTGCAACTTAAATACCTGTACCTTAAATCCCAAAGGGAAGAGCCAAGCCAATGCTTAGCCTCCCATTGGAGGTTTTTACTTACAGTAGTTAAATACCTGCAACTTAAATACCTGTACCTTAAATCCCAAAGGGAAGAGCCAAGCCAATGCTTAGCCTCCCATTGGAGGTTTTTACTTACAGTAGTTAAATACCTGCAACTTAAATACCTATACCTTAAATCCCAAAGGGAAGAGCCAAGCCAATGCTTAGCCTCCAATTGGAGGTTTTTACTTACAGTAGTTTAAATACTTGCAACTTAAATACCTGTACCTTAAATCCCAAAGGGAAGAGCCAAGCCAATGCTAGGCCTCCCATTGGAGGTGTTTATTCATTGTCATGTACTTCCTATAATTTAATTTTTGAATCATCAGACCTAAAAGATGAGTAGGTCGTAATACTGCACAGAAGTCGTTAACACACTCCCTCTTTCGGCTTCAGGGAATCTTTAACACTTAAAAAATATAACAAATAAAAATATATACCATCCACGCATCCTATTTAAAAAGTGAAAACACAAAAGAGAATACCCTACTAGAGTCTTAGGAATAAATCAAGCCCGAGTTGCCAAATTAGGATATCCATGAAATTAAGGTACCGAAAGGGCATTAGTTTTAATTAACTAGTGTAACCAAGTCCCCGAGCCCATAATCTCTGGTTCGCAGGAATAAATTAGTTCTCCCGCTAATTTATTTAGGTTTCTAATCAACCTACCAAGAACGATTAGTGGCGACTCCAAATTTTAAAATCATTTAAACAAAAACCAAAGTTGCGATTCGGTAGGGCTTGGGAGGGTCCGCGTTAGGTTAGTCAAATCTAATTAACCTAATAATCCGTTAACCCCCTTTAAAATTTAAAATTTTTTTAGAGGGTCGCGACAAGCCTTAGTTGAATTTTGCATTTTTCAATTTAACCCCTAGGATAGAAAATTGTTCAATTTTGAAGTATAAGTTCCTTGAATGTGTTGCCCCCTATCGCGACCCGAAAAATTTTCAATTGGTGAAAAATTCCCAGGTTAACGGATTATCAGGTTAATTGGATTTACTAACCTAATACGAACCTTCCCAAGTCCTACCGAATCGCAATTTTGGTTTTTGTTCAAATGATTTCAGAATTTGGAGTCGCTACTAATCATTTTTTGGTAGGTCGATTAGAAACGTAAGTAAATTAGCAGGAGAACTAAATTACTTCTACGAACTAGAGATTATGAGTTCGGGGACTTGATTACACTAGTTAATTGAAACTAATGCCCTTTCGATACCTTAATTTCATGGATATCCTAATTTTGCAACTCAGGCTTGGTTTACTCTTAAGGTTCTAGAGAGGTGATCTCTTTTATGTTTCACTTTTTTGATGAAATGTATGTGAATGACATTTTTTTGGTATTTTCAAAACATTAAAAAATTCACTGAAGCCGAAAGAGGGAGTGAGCTAACGACTTCTGTGCAGTGTTGCGCCCTCCAGCAGGTGGCTTGGCCTACTCATTCTGGGGCTTGATGATTCAGAAATTAAATTGTAGAAAGTAAATGCAGTAAATAAAGGACCTCCAATAGGAGGCTCGGCCTTGGCTTGGCCTACCCATTCTAGCGTTCAATGGTGCAGAAGATTAAATTACTGAAAGTAAAGACAGTATATATAGAACTTCCAATGAGGGGCTCAACCTTGGCTTGGCCAACCCATTCTGGGGTTTGATGGTACAGAAATTAAATCGCAGGAAATTAAATTGCAATAAATAAAGAACCTTCAACGATGGGTTCGACCTTAGCTCAACCTACCCATCTGGGGTTTGATGGTACAGAAGTTAAATTGCAGAAAATTAAATTGCGGGAAATAAAGGACCACCAGTGAGGTTCAGCCTTGACTTGGCTTACCAATTCTGGGGTTTAATGGTATAGAAGTTAAATTGCAGGAAATTAAATTGCAAGAAATAAAGGACCACCAGTGAGGGGTTCATTCTTGGCTTGGCCTACCTATTTTGGGGTTTGATGGTACAGAAGTTAAATTGCAGTAAATAAAGGACCACCAGTGAGGGGTTCAGCCTTGGCTCGGCCTACCTCTCATTGGGTTTGATTGTACATAAGTTAAATTGTAGGAAATAAAGGACCACCAGTGAGGGGTTCAGCCTTGGCTCGGCTTACCCATTCTGGGGTTTGATGGTACAGAAGTTAAATTGCAGGAAATAAAGGACCACTAGTGAGGGATTTGACTTTGGCTCGGCCTACCCGTTCTGGGTTTGATGGCACATAAATTAAATTGCAGGAAACTAAATTGCAGAAAATAAAGGATCACCAGTGGGTGGGTCGGCCTTCCCATTCTGGGATTTGATATTGCAGAAATTAAATCGTAGAAATGTAAATGCATTAAATAAACGACCTCCAGTGGGTGGGCTTTGCCCTTCCCATTCTGAGATTTGACGTTGCAAAAATTAAAAATATGACAGATTAATTTGACAATTCGAATCAAAGTTCTCAAATATATCAGTTGAGAAATTTGTGCACGCTTAAGAACTCATCCCCGATTTTGCACCTTTGTGGAGTTTGCCGTTGATGTGGAGCTATCCTTTGCCTGACATAAAATATAGGGAAATATCAGTGTAGGAAATCTATACTAATTTGAATCTAAAAAACAGAAAAAATTAATAAATAAAAAAAAGTAATAATAATAATTATCCTCAATTTATTCTTCCTTTTTCTTATTTTTTTTTTCATTTTTTGGATTTTTTTAATCTCAAAGAAATTATGTATGTTGTTTAAAGAAAAGGGAATTGGGTCGAATCGGTTCAGTTCGATTGATCATATTCATTCGAAAATGGACTTAGACCTCCATGATTTAAATTATCGCCAAGATTGGGCTCAGTATATGGTCTCCAAAGTTGATTTTTTAATTTTAAGAATTTTTATGGATTTTCTATTAATTTTCAAAAATAAAAATACCGAAAAATACTAAAAATATAAAACAAATTCATTTTTTGATCAAAATTGGCTCCCTAGGCTTGCCCAAGGTTCCCAAAGTTGATTTTTTAATTTTATAAATTTTTATGAATTTTCTATTAATTTTAAAAGAGAAAAGATGATTAAAGATCAGGTGTCAATAAGAAGTTGTTCAATATGTGCAATCTACATATTGTGGAAGCGCCATCTCATCATCGAGTGCTTAAGAGGGTTTACCTTTGTTAGTTTTGTTTGTGGAATTACATAAAAAATTTTAGTATTGAAGCAGATGAAATCTTGTGGTAAGATTTGTGTTTAATTCCTTTGTGAGATTAAAAGATAATTTCTTGAGAAATTGAAAGCTAAACACTGTGTGCTTTATTGGATGTAATTGGAACTGAGAAATACTGAGAGTGTTTGAATGACTCAAGTGTAATTTGTAGTCTCCGTTATATCAATTGATCTCAGTGGAATTTATTGTTACTTTCTCCATGGACATAGATCTTTATGATCGAATCGCATACATCTAGTATCTAATTTATTTATTTATTTATTTTTATTTTATTGTTTGTCACTTGTTCCGCAATAAGAGAAAGTAAAGAGACGAAAGTAATGCTGCAAGAGCCGAGAACTGTAAAGAAGGAAAGGAGAGTTGGACTCGCAAGAAAAGAAAAAGAAGAAAGAAAATAAAAAGAGTTAGGCCAAACCAAAAATGCAGACCACATCTGTAGAGTTGCAATAGAAGTGGTGGGATAGAGTGGTAAAAAAAACAAAAAGGAGAGTCTAAGTTAGAGGAGAAGTGAAAAAATCGCAGCCATATATATATATATGTGCAAGAATGTGTATATGTGTGTATATACAGCTCATTAACACAATAATTAAGTTGGTTATTTGCCCAATCAACTATTTCTTCGAAAACAGTGGGTCATTAGTTTCGTCCCAAATGGATAAAAAGAAGAAGAAACCAAACAACAACAAAAACAGGAAAAAAAAAAGGAGAAGCAAGAAATAAGTTTAAATTAAGAGTGGGCACCACATTTGAATCGTCATCAATCAATGCTTGCCTCAGAGTGGAAAATGTCCCGTTTCACCGACAATTTCAGGTCACCATGACGTATGTGCTTACAAGAGGATGGGAACCATTCGAAGAATTTTTGTAGAAAGGAGTACGCGGCTGAAAGACACAAATCCTTTCTGACCCTGTAGTGCGAAGACAACGTCCGAAGCCTCCATTCACCTGAGGAAAAAAAGAAACGTTCTCACCTTCCATTTGTGGATTTCTTCATCTGGCTCTACTTTGATTGGTTCCAAATGGAGAAAACTTCTCACACAGTGTAAATGTGGTCAACATGTAGAACCGTTTGGGCCACTAGCTTTGCCTTCGTTCGACATAAGCTCTTTCAATTTTTGCATAGTCTACGTGACGCGTTATCTACGCAGCCGTCCTGATTATACCTAATATCACATTCATTTTAAAAAGCAGGACATGTAACGTCGGCTTCGTACACGCGGTATACACTCACAATAATTTAAATTGCTGATATAGTAGTTCAGTCATCATCTGCCATCTTATATGGAACATTGCCATCAACGATTTCTGGAAAAAGAAATTGGCAGGACTATTGTATTGACATCTATACCATTATTGGGAAAGATAAAAATATACACTATCAAAGCTGTCGGAATAATTTGGGCTAATTGTAAAAAAAAAGAAAAAGTCATAAAACTATTGTATTGATGTCAATTTCGTCCTAAATCTTTTAATTATGCTAATTTCGTTCTAAATCTTTTGCATTTATGTCAATTGAGTCCATTCAACTAATTACGATTGAAAATTACTTACACATATGCATATCGTCCTACGTGGCATTGCTAGTACTGACATGGATTTTTTTTTTTACAATTATTTAGTATATTTGTGATTTTTTTAAAGTTTTAAGACTAAATTAACACAATTAAAAGTTTTAGAACTGATTGGCACCAATTCAATGTTTTCGGATTTCTTAGACAACTTTTCCCTTCTGATAATTTTGTTAGGTATGCTCATCAGAAAAGGGCATGCAATCTTCTAGTGAATGAGCAATTAACTGATTATCCATGGGGAAGTAGGAAGGCTGATAACGTTGCAAGAACGTTAAATCACAGTGTGCTCCATCATCAAAGAGCCGTGTTAAAAAATAGTCTTGGGGCACTAATTAACCATGCTTACCAAGAAAATAGTGTTGATTTCCAAGCCACGAGCCCACTCCAGGAGAGCAGACCTGGATGTATCCGGTAATTATCCGATGGGCGGCGGACAAAAGGACTGTCACATCCGATAGTAATTAGTTCGGTTTTCAAGGAGTTCCGGACATCTGAAGACAATTAACAAAAAAAAAAGTATCCCTAAATTAATTTGATGGTCACTGTAATCACAATGTTAGGTGCCCCGTGGGTGATGTAAGTGCGCGAGTTTAACAAGCTGCTTTCAACAACACCTTTGGAAAAAGAGAAACAAAAACTGTTTGCCTTTAAACTTCTCCAATCAAATTAAATTCACTCTCCAACTTGCGTTTCTTCTGATAAGATATGGCCAATATCTTGCACGGAACACTTGCAAAAAGCACACGATTCATCGAATTTGTGTGCATATTGCAAAGAGACCAAATATGGATTGAAATTGAATGTACTGCCCCTCGCTAGTCTTTTCAGGAATAGCAAATTAACCAAGAAACGGAACTGTAATTTATTTCGAATTACAAAAAAAATTATTCCCTGAATTTCTCAATCAGATTTTTAAACATGGTAGAGATGAATAAACACTGATATTACGGGGGGAGACGATGCCTTTACTCCACCTTCACCCCCACCCCTCCCTTTCTCCCATTCATAAATAAAAATAAGAGATTTGTTTGTAGATAAAATTAAGTTATTCCATAACTAACTATCAACATGATCTATTATCTTGAAAACAATTTTTTTTTTGTTTTTGTTCTTTTTTGTTTTTCCTTAGCCAGAAAAGTGATTTTGTTTATCTCTATTTTGAAGTTGATAGAGAGAAACTGCAGCACAAAAACCCCCAAATTTGCTTCTATTCAAGAATACTTTATATTTTGACGAGATCGTGATTCTTTAGAGCCATCTCTATCTTAGAAGAAAAAGCAACCTTAAGGGTGTCCTTTTTTTTTTTAAATTAAAGTTTGTCAGGTAAGTAATAGATTACGGAAGTGCATGAATCCATCCTTCAAATTAATAAAGTACATAATTGCCACACTGAGCAGCCTCTGTCAGCGCCACCCCGACAGTGCTTTCTTTGTCCGAGCTGTCGTCTTTGGTGGCTCCTACTACGCGATGGACCCCGCCTCCCCCATCATGCACGGCAACTTTCCTCCTCCCGCTCTTTCTTTCTCTCTCCTCCTCACTCTCGGCAAAATAATTACCAAAAAAATATAAACTTATTATAATTATATTAATTTAACCCTAAATTTCTTTTTTTTATCAATTCAATCTTAAATTTTTTTTTATATCCGTGCCAACTCAATCAAAATCAATTTTTACTTAAAATCGTTGACATGACACGACCAACATTAACATGGTAATTTGAAATAATGTTTTAACATTTTTATTCTTTAATTTTTTTTTATCTCTTGTCTTTTTTTTTTATTATCTTTCTTCTCCTCTAGCTAGTCGTCAGACATTGGCGACCAGCTAGATGCGAGGGGCGACGAGCTCGACCTCACAAGTGGCTGGGCAACCTCGTCAAGGGTTGGCAGGGTTCACCTCTAGCCAATTGCCGAACTCAACAATCAGCTAGAGGAAGAGGGAAAGGAAAAAAAGAAAGAGAAAGAATAGAATAAAATAAAATAAAATAAAAAATGAAAAAAAATAAAGTGCCACATCATGTTGATCTTGCCACATCAGCGATTTTTAGTTAAAATTGATTGGAAGGAGTGATTTGGCATAAATAAAAAAAATTAAAATTGAATTGGCACAACTATAATCAATTTAGGATTTTGTTAGAAATTATCCTCACGATTGGCCCCTAGGAATTATCATCACAGTCAATCTAGATCTGGACGGACAACTCATGCTCCTGGCCATGGCAAGCCTTGAATGGAGCTTGCCATGGCTACAAGCTCGCGACAGTGTGCTGAGCTTAGAACAAAGCTCGCGTGGAGCTCGAGTTCTCGACCTGGGGTCGTCATGGTCGAATAGAGCTCTCACTTACGTGCGCAAGAGAGTGGGTGATGGGCGGTGGTGGCCATCCTAGTGCTGGCCGACACTGCGGCGGTGCCCAGCACGTCGGTTAATGGTGGGTGGCAGAGCACAAAACGGCAAATTAAATCTTACATCATGCGACCAAACATCACGATGGAATTCAAAAAAATTTCCGGGCAGACACATTCATCCACCTGTGTAGGGTATGTATGTACACGTATCCATATATCCTCGTATGCTTTTTTTTTTCTTTTTTCCTTTACAATTCATCGTTCTCCATACGGGTAGTTCGAGGGTTTTCCTTAATTTTGTCTAAAGCTACTTTGTCGATATTTATTTCCCGAAAGGAAGGGAGATCCCATCTCAATAACAATAGAAAAAATAGGTGGCGTTCTATATCGGTGGTTGAATGGGTATCATGGAAGCGAAAGAAATTTGTTGCCCTCCCCTGTGATCACAGGAAACGGAGGCTAGCCGGTAATCTTATTAGATGACTTATGACTTATTCTATATCCTTCGTAGTATATAATAACTTGACTCCTTGAAAGACCGCTAACTCAGGTTTCAATTCCTCCCTGATTTTTTTTTTGTCTAAAGAGAAACCACAAACTTCCCCTATAATTCCAAACATGCACCCCATGTCCAAAAATTGTCACTAATTTCTTCAAAACTATCAACATTCAAGTGAGTTAGAGATTCATTATCAGAACTTGCGTTTTCACTAATATTTTCACCTCTGTATGGAACAACAATGGTTTTTATGTTGATAATTATCGGGGAAAAAAACAGCGTCTATTGTTGGACATAAAGTAGATTTAGGATTAAAATGAAAGTTGGTGATTAAAAATAGAAGATTTAGGCAGATTGGAATTCAACCTAAAATTAAGGCTTTCTTCAGTGAAATAGACAACGTATGATTGATTGGGCCTCATAAAATGAATCCACGGCGCAATCTCTCCTTCCCCTTTCCGAGATATAGATTAAATAAAAAAGTACGAGGAAAATATTCATTTTGGATAGTTGATAAGTGAACACTTCGAATTATTTATTGACATGCAGATTTGTCAGTTAGCTGGTTTTTCTCCTCAGAATCTAGTCACGGGACCAGGAACAGTTCAAATATAATGATAGTGCCGTCTTCTCTGATTTTCTCACTGCGAATGGCATTTGTTGACCCACTTAAATAACAATATTAGCACCGGCATAGGAGAAAATTACATCTATGGAAATAAATTATTGCTAGCACAATCTAATCAGTGTCATACACTTTCAAGTTTTTCCTGAAATGTTTTGATTGAGCAATTATTTTGAAAGGTCGACTTGGTATACCTATTTCAGCTATATTTCGCTTTTAAAAAAAAAAACAAATGCGGACATGGTAATCATCATCAAGTAATCCTCTTGGTTTTTCTCATATAACGTGGAAATTTTTTTAATTTTGATGATAAAGTACAACATACCCTTTTGACCATTTTAATTTAATTTGCATATCATGTGCAATTTTGGAGAAACCAATTACAATTTATATATAATGAAATAAATGCTCTTTGTCTAAGGTGATCTCTCTTTTGTTCATTTTTCACAAATTACCCTAAATCACTAATTTTTGAAATTATAAACAATGGTATGGACACAAGTAAAACGATGGAATTCACATGAGTTGACAAATTCTTAATCTTAACATAACTAATGACTTTCTTTCAGCATAACTTCCACTTCCCTCTAAATTTTCCAACTCTCCAATGTCATTTCTTACATTATTTGTAATGAGCTCATTTTTCGAGAATTGAATGAAGCATGGATGAACTTTTCTTGCTGAAATGAAAAAGAAAAGAAAAAGACGTGTGTACACAGGGAATAATTGAGAAGTCACAAGTCGGATGAACGTTGCATTTGATTGGTTTTCCCATCTCTATCAACGAAATAGGGGGGGGGGGTATTCTTTTGGAAGAGGCGGCTGGCTACCCATCTCAGATGCATGTGTCTAGTTACTCTCAATCTTTGAGTGGCTCAGTTTTGGAGAATTTCATGATGTCATAAGTGATCTTAAGCACTTTCTTGCAACTACAGCTTAATTGTTCTTATTCTGACAAAAAAAAATTATTGGGTGTTAAAAAATAACCACAGTCGTTATATACATACATATACATAATTGTGATTTGACACAAATAAAGTGGCCACACTAGTTCCACTATATTCGAAGAAGTAAAAGAATCGATCGCACATTTTTTCACGTGTTTCCTGCTCTCCCAATAACTTCCCAAGCAATTCTCAAAATGCTCTCTCACATTCTCTCGCAGTGATCTCCTCAAAAAGTGTCACTGAATTCCTCGTAGATGCTCTCATATGTATCTTGCTAAAATAGGTTTGAAATAAGCTTGAAAGTCCCGAGTTTGCATTAGTTGATTCACCATTATTCGAGCGCCTGCCTACATAAGTGGTTCATTGGCCGGTCGCCCAACAACTATTGAGCACTGTTTTGACCCGGACCTTTTACTCTTCGACTCAATGTTTCAATCCAAACATTTTGATCTGGCAACAACTTGAGACATTAAAACAGCTCCTAGTCTTCGCTTTTAACACTGCAAGCATCAAGGGATAAACTCGATAGTAATTAAGTAGACCACAATAACGTAAAACTTACTGCTACAGCAGCAGATCCTGCTCTAATTGGGCCCCAGTGAATCTACAATCTCTCTCTAGTAGATTACTCTCATTCGTGCTTATAATGGAAAGACTCGTTGAATTTACATACAAGGAAAAACACTGTAAATACACTCAGCATTGCTCTCTAGAAGATTTTAAATACAAGCAATGTACAAACTATGCATGATTGCGTATCTACACGTACATAGTGACAGAGATAGTGCCCGAATTTAAAGTAGCGGTAGGTCACACTCGATATTTCAATATGGCAATTTATAGTCTCACATTGCAACTCATCATGAAGAACACAAGGATGACGTAAATAAAGGAGTGGTAAATTCTTTTTCACGGATTGACAAAAGGCAAATTTACAAAACTAAAAAATCTTGAAAAACCCTAAGGTGATGTGAATTGAAGCGAATTGTCAAGCTCTATCTAACTTTTGTTTCTCCACTCTTTGAAGGAGTGATTTAGTATTTAAATATTCAATCGCTCCCTTTTGTGCTTAGTCTAGGCTTTTTGCCTAATACTAAATATACACATTTTTAATTAGGGAGACAAATGGGGTCTCAAACGAATTGGACTTAGGGCTTCCTGCTCTAATACCATATGAAATTTTTTAGGATAAGTACCAATTGTTCTAAAAGTTAAGCTATCAGATGAAGTTGTAATTTAATATTTGATATTCTATACCATCCTCCTACTTCAATAGTTGGATCTTTGGTTTATCCTCATATAATTCTTGGTTTATATAGGTAAGTGTTAATGCCACAAAAAACCCCAAATTGGTGCCCATATGATAAATTTATCATAAATTATTTTTTATTACAAAAAACCCCCCAAACTAGTATATATATAATAAATTTACGTCAAATTACATTTTTGACCAGCAAAAATACACCTTTAGCAAGTTTACCCTTAACTAATATACTTGTGACAAATTCATCATTTGTAGTTTTCATTAAATTTTATCATCAAATTGCTGAGTTGGATGACATGTGACAATTGTCGAGTGTACACATTTGGGGTTATAACCCTTCATTTGTCACATGTGTATCAGTTTGGAGGTTTTTATTTTATTAAATTTAATGAAAACTAACGGTGGGTAAATTTTCATAGGTGTATCAATTTGAAATTTTTGGTTGCAAAAAAATTAATTTGGAGCAAATTTATTATAGGTTTATGATTTTTTGTAGTTGAAAAAATGGTTTGGGGTAAATTTATTACATGTGTACCAGTTTAAGATTTATTATAGTAAAAAAATAGTTGGAGAGTAACTTTGTCACAAGTATACTAGTTTGTCATTTTTTGTGATAAAAAAAATAGTTTGTGGTAAATTTATTGCATGTGTACTAATTTGAAGCTTCTTGTGGTATTAACCATAAAGTTAAATAAGAGTGTTTTATTGATCTTGAATGACTTACCTAAAGATAGGTTTCCCTGATGCAAAATAATGAGATTAAATAGGATGTCATATAAGATAATGAACAGTTTAATACCATAAGAAAAATCTAAAACGGGTATACATATGACAAATTTACTACAAACTAATTCTTGACTTGTAAAAAAAATGGTAAATGTGTGATAAATTTACACTCCGTTAGTTTCCGTCAAATTTTGTCATTAAAATGCTAAGTTGGACAATATGTGGCAGTTGATGTAGCAAGCCCATGGGAAAAGGATTAATGCCACAAAAAATCCTAAATCAATATACTTGTGACAAATTTATTCCAAAGTGGTATCATGTAATAAATTTACTCTTAACTAGTACACCTATAATAATTTTACTCTAAACTGGTAACATTTATGATAAATTTACCCAAAGTGATTTTTGGGTTAGGTACATGTGTGATACATTTGACCTCCATTAAATTTTGACATTAAATTTTGCGAGAACTCTAGATTGTCTTTCTCTTCATCGAGTCCTTCATCCTCGTCTTTGTCTAAGGTCATGGAAATTGTGAACATCGTTTAGCGAAAACTCTATAGTGATAATTTAGTAATTTTAATAGCACTCTTGACAAAAATGGCTCGACCAATTACCACTATATGACCTAACCACTACCTAATGTGGCATAACCTGTAAGAACATTAACGATGGATGAATGTCGATGAAGAGGAAGACAATCTAGCGTTCTAGCTAAATTTAACGTTAAAATTTATCATAAAGTAAATGTGTTACTTGTTTACCAATTTGGGGCTTTTCGTAACCCAAAAATTAGTTTGAGGTGAAATCAGTTTGAAGTAAATTTATCATAAGTGTATCAGTTTGGATTTTTTCGTAATATTAATCTATAAATTTTCACATGGACTTGCCACGTCAATCGCCATGGTCATATAATTCAGTAATTTAATGGGAAAATACTACAAAAGCTAATGGAGAGTAAATTTGTCATGCGTGTATTAGTTTGGCAATTTTTGGTGATCCAAAAATTAATTTTTAGTAAATTTATCACAAGTGAACTCATTTTGAGATTTTTGTGGTATAAATCCATAGCTAAATCCAACTCCATAGTCTTTAACTTGGCTTAGGTAGATGCTACCATATTTTCCTCAGTATTATTTCGTATGGAGCAAGGTATATAAGTCTTGTAACATCCAACTAATTTGCCGGTTGAGTAAGCTACACATAATTTAAGGTTATTTGAGGGACGTTTTGTTTTCTGAATCTGATTTCCTTCGCAAGATAAAATCTTGGCATGTTAAAGTATTTTTAATACCCTAATCTTGTGTGCACAATCATAAGCAAATTATCAATCGGCCGACTGAACAAAACATAAACAAGATTGCTTTATTCGCAAGTCTAGCTAGAAAGAAAACTCTATCTCACACATGAAAAATAAGAGAAAAATATACCAGAAATGTCTACAGTTGTATACAATGCTCAATTCAGTACCAAAATTTTCGAAAGGATCGTTTAAGTGCTAATTTTTTTTTAAAAATAATCACTTAAGTGCTAACTCCAATCTGCTTGATCGGAAATCCGACATGGCATTTTTTTTAATAGTTGAAGTTTATGTGGCTTGCCAAAGTCCAGTTAGCAATAAAAGAAGATAAAAGATAAAAAAAAATATTTTAAAAAATTCAAATTTAGCTTATTTTTAATTTTATAAATACACGTGGAAGTCCACATGAACTAAAATTTTTAAGTAATTTGGCACGTCAGATTAAAAATTTAGTTAAAAATGTTATGTAATCAGTTTGATCATAATTTTTTCAATTTGGCACTTAAGTGATCATTTCAAAATTTTTGGTATTAAAGTGAGAAGTGAGTATATAATTTTTAGCATTTTTGGTTTCTTCTCCCAAGAAAATGACGGTTTTGACCTTCCTGATTGGTTTTGACCAAAAGAAAAAAAAAACTTGATTGGCTGACAAAGTCATATCTTACGACTTCTAGGGGCTTGATTGCATGCGTCAGGGCAGAAGCGCCGACGACAAACGACAATTTATGGTTTTGAGTGTCAATCCTTCGTTTCTCCTTTATTTGACACTTTGACTGTCCGTTGTGCGTCCCCACGTCTAGCCATTTCCAGTCACGTTTCTGAATAAAGAAAAAAAAAAGGCACAGGAACAGACTCATTCTCATCTTTTGTTTACGGATTTATTTTTTGGTCAGAACGAAACATCTTCATTGCATTTGTTTACGGATTCAAACTTCTCAAAATAAAGGATAACGAGACCGAATCCAAATAAATGAATTGACCAAAATACCCTTGGACTTCACTCGATTAATTTACCCTAAAGTCTAGAATCCTAAAAAAAAACAGACACACACACATATATATATTTAAATATCAATTCTAATCCTATCTTCCTTCCCTAAAGTCTAGAATCCTAAGAAAAACACACACACAAACACACACACATATATATATATCAATCCTAATCCTATCTTCCTTCTTTCTGTCTATACCACTAGTGCATCAGCTAGACCTTGTGATGCATTGCTGCGCCGCCACAATCGTCGCACTCATGTCACGAAGGCTAAGGAGCTCACACCCACAACCATCATGTGAGTGGGTGCTCTAGCCTCAGGTGACCCCAAAATTAGTGAGGTCTGAGGCTTAGATCAAGTTGCAACTAGAGGTGAGAGGTCCTAAGTTCCAGTTTCCAGGTTCCACCTGGAACCTAGAATCTATTTGTCGGAACAAGTTCCTTATTTTGTAAAATCTGAAACCTACTCGTTATACCTTGGAACTTGAAATATATCATATCACAAGTTCTAAGATCGGTTCTAGGGTACTTGGGAATCTATCAATGTCTTTTTTTTTTTTAGTTAAACAAAATGAGAGTAAACGTTACAATCGCTAAGGAGAAGTAGATGTGAGTGGTTTCGGGTTCCGTATATGTTACATTAGAACATAACACTAACCTATTGGAATAAATTCCTTATTTTTTGAAATCTAAAACCTAAAAATTTATTTGGATCTAGATTATATACTCATCATCGGACATCATAAAACATTGTAAGATGGTATAAAGACATACACCAAAAAAACACAAAATTATTTTAGTATCCAAGTTCTACGTTTCAAGTTCTAGGTAGCGAAACCTGGAATTTATCCATTGGAACAAATTCCTTAATTTTTGGAACTTGAAACCTCCTTTATATACCTTGGAACATGGAACTGGACCAATTCCCATAGGTTCCAATTCCAGGTTCCCAATTCTACCCTAAAATTATGCTCACCCCTAGTCGCGACCACATATCCAATATAACTATACAAATATCTCACACATGTAATCGTGAAGAAAAGGATTGGTGCCAAAACTATTTTAAAAATCATTAAGGTGACACAACATTTAAAATTGGCCATTTAAGTAACTTCAATAACTCAGTTTACCTGAAATTTGAGGTAGTTCGCCTGAATTACTTAAACACATGCTTTTGAAAAGTTTTGCTATTATAACGATTATTCATAAAGGTTAGACACTTAAATTTATCATCATATATAATTTTTTGGCTAAACATTTTAGTGTTAGAAATTTGAAAGAACCTCGCCGTGATCCGAAAGCAAAAATTACATACCAAACACTCTGGCTTTGCTGATATTTCCTTTTTACTGGAAACGACGAGCAATTGCAATTTACCTGTCCCTCGAGTAGTAAATATGTTTTTTTATTAAAGTATGAACACTAATGGCTGAAAATAATATTTATTGTACAATTTTTTAAAATCCTTAAAAAGTGGAGGCGTGGAAAACCAGTATATAAACCGGTACTCTCGTGCTCGTCTCCAAGCTCTCCTACCGAAAGAACTCCCTTTCTAACCTCAGAGCTCTCCTGAAAAATCAATGGAAGCCTACCCGTTCGACTCTCCTCCTCGCTCCTCAAACTCACGCCCCAAGAATGATGAACAACACCGACGAAGACCCTCCTCTTCCCACATCAGTTCCCTCTACTCACTTCGCAAGAAGATGAACGCTATGACACCGAAGCGGCCTTGCAAGAAGATGCCCATCGCGCCGATGCCACCGGTGCCAAAGCGGGTGTACACGGTGGACGCCGCGGATTTCAAGGCTGTTGTCCAGGAGCTGACTGGCGCACCCACAATGGCAGCAGCGCCGGCACCGCCACCTCTCGGCATACTTCCTGATGCTCACCACCGTCACGCCGCGGTGGCGACCCCTCCAAATGATGAAGATGATCACATGAGCTGGCCTTTTTCGGCTGTGAATCCGGGTTTAATGTCCGAAGCATGGATGGATCATGCAAGTAAAGATTCTCCCCAAGTACCAACAGATCAGAGCTCTGGGACAGCTAATAGCGATCCGTTTGGGTTGAGTGCTGTGGCTTCTAGTCATGGTTGGTTTTCGGTTAATTACCACGTTCTGAGCCCTGGGACTATGGCGAGTTTAGAGCCAATAAACTCAGTCCTGTACAATTAGCTTATTTCCCTTCTTTTTTCCTCGTTTGTTTGTTTTTTGCTGTACTTAGCACAAAAACGAAAATTTGCAAGGTCATTCTCTGCGGTTCTTTTGTTTTTAGGTCATTCTCTGCGGTTCTTTTGTTTTTCTGTCTGACTTGAGGTTGATGGTTAATGCAACCTTTAATGAACTTTCTTATGTGGAAAGAATAAAATGATCTTTCTTCTTCCAATTGCAATCGCCTCGCCCTTTGATGGGTTCAAATGAAGAGGTATTAGAAGCTTCGGAGGATAAAGGAGGCAAAATGTCTAGTCCCCCGTTCTCCCTCTAGAAGTTAATAGTGCATCTGCCCGACATATGTGAACCATTCGATTTTGTGGGACTAGCATCAGACCCACATGATGTAATAGTTTAGATGCAATAGCCTATTCAATCTGGGTGTACTAATAATTTCCCTCTACCTCTTAGGCGACAATGAGTTGTCTACATCATTTTCACCCACGAAAATGTCGTTTCAGATATCGTCAGACGTGTGAGAGTCAGTCATGCGGTACTTAAGAGCAAAAGTGGTGCTTGTGTTTTAGTACAGAAATTTGCTAAATCTGAATACAAGCAGACCTCTTGAAGTGGATTCAACACGATTCTCAGCTGTTAGTTTATAAGAGTGGATGTGAGCTTCGTTTTATGCCGAACAATTATATGATCGTTTGCAAAGTCTCTTATCTCTTTGAATCGTTCTTCTACTTTTTGGATAGATGCATTGATATCAATTAAACGTTTCTGCTTCTACTGAAGTATCCTTGCAAGCGTTCCACAAAAAAGTTCTAAATTTAATTTAAATACAACCTAACTACCCCCTTTCTACTGCACCCTCAAAGAATTAACTTACTCGTCAGCAGGAGGCTTGTCTTTTTCTGCCATTTCACAGGCAATCTGATTAATTTCGCCCATCTTTGGCATTAGGGCATCAAACATCTGAGAGGTTATTGGGCTAGTTCCTGCTCCGCAGAGTGGTCATTTCTCTCCTCACTTCTGACAGCTAAAGGTACTTGATTCTCATGCATTTGGTTTTCGCTCGCACTCTTCCTCCCTTGGAGGATCCAATTTAGAAAGCCGTTAGCCTGATAATCTGATAGTATGTTGATACCTAAACTTTGATTTCGGTTTTCATTTATATTTTGCAAAAAATTGAGAAATAATTCTCACCAAAAATATTTCCTCATGTATTACATCTTGCATCAACAGCGAGAAGTTAAGCTTAAATTGACGACAATGGACCCCAGCAAGCTTGAGAAATTTGGCTAAGGCTACCAATGGGCGTGCTGAAAATTATGAGAGTTTTTGGACTTATTTTCAGATTTATTCTAGTCCATTATGACTTTTGAAAAATCTGAGTTTTAAGAGTTTTAAGAAGATGAAACTCTTTAAAAATTAGAATTTTGGATCCCACAGTGGAAAACTAATCCTTTGTTCAAAGTCTAATCTTACGGTCATTAGAATTCACCTTGTGCCTATGTAAGCTGTTAAATATGTCTTGAATTTATGACATATTATTTAAGTGGGCCACGGCCCAACCCAGATGAATTAGGTTTTTCCTTTTATGTTTTGAGACACAATATATATTTTATGATTAGGGTTTCATTGTATTTGAGCACTCTCCTTTTGAATATAGTGGAATTTTTGTTGTACCTCGCCCGTGGATGTAGATCAATTTTGATCGAACCACATAAATCTCTGTGTTCCACTTTTGTTTTTTGTTTGATTTTCGCAACAAATTGGTATCAGAGCCAGGTTCTTTGAAACCCTAACTCTCAGTTGTCAACCCACCGTCAGCCGTCGGCCGCGACTCGTGTGGTCGGCCAACGCGCTCGGCCAACTCGTCGGCCAAGTCCGTCAGCTACGACCAGTAATCTCGGCCACTTCGCCGGCCGCGACTCGTATGGTCGACCAACTCGCTAGGCTAAGGCCCATGCTATCGGCCAAGTTCGTCGGCCACGACCAGTAATCTTGGCCACTTTGCCGGCCGTGACCTGTGTGGTCGGCCAACTCGATCGGCCAAGGCCCGTGATCCCGGCCAAGTCCGTCGGCTACGACCCGTGATCTCGGCCAACTGGCTCGGCCAAGGCCCGTGCTCCCGGCCAAGTCCGTCGGCCACGACCCGTGCTCTCGGCCAAATTTCTCGGCCAAGGCCCGTGCACCCGGCCAAGTCCGTTGGCCACGAACAGTGATCTCAGCCACGGCCCGTGCGCTTGGCCACTTCTCTCGGTCACCTCCCGGCGACCATACCAGAACAGCCCCCGACAACCCCCGACGACTCCCGACAAACCCCGATCCCCCCAACAAATCAAAGGACTCTTTTAGATGGCATCTCTGAAGTTTCAGATTTCATCTTTTGATGGACAGAATAATTTTGGATTATGGAGAAAAAAGATGAAAGCTTTATTGAGGTGAGAGAGTATGGTTAGGGCGCTAGACGGAAAATATCCAGACGATATGACCTCGGCAGAAATAGAAGAGATGGACGAGAAGGCGCATAGCACAATTCAGTTGTCTCTGGATGACAAGGTTCTGTGAGAAGTCGCCGATGAGAAAACAGCTGCGGGTCTCTGGAGCAAACTAGAAAGTCTCTACATGAAGAAATTTTTGACGTCGAGACTTTATTTGAAGCAGCGTCTTTATACCCTAAAGATGCGCGAAGGTACGCCTGTTCAGGAACACTTGGATGAGTTTAATAAAATTGTTCTGGATATGAAAAATTTAGATATTAAACTTGATGATGAAAATCAAGCTTTGATTGTGTTATGTTCACTGCCAGCTTCATATGAGAATTTTGTGAACTCGATGTTTTATGGACGTGAATCCATAACTTTGGAGGATGTTAAAGCATCTTTGAATTCTGCTGAATTGAGAACGAAACTGAATGGAAATACTGGTGAAAATAAAGTAGATGGTTTATTTGTGAGAGATAGGAACAAGAACAGGGATAAAGCTCCTCGAGGGAAATCTATTGGTCGCTCAAAATCTAGACCACCTAGCGATAAGACGAACGTGGAGTGCTATTATTGTCACAAAAGAGGACATTACAAGTCAGATTGTCCGGTGCTCAAGAGAAAAGATAAGCAACATGCTCAAAGACAAGATGTAGTGAATGTTGCTAGCAAAGATGAGTCTAAGGCGTCAAACAGTGTTCTTCTTGCATGCTCTGCTGTTAGTTTGTCCGATGATGTTTGGATATTGGGCTCTGGAGCATCATATCATATGTGCCCAAATAGGGAATGGTTCACCACGTATGAGAAAATAAATGGTGGATCAGTCTTGATAGGCAATGATGCTGTATGCATAGTTATGAGTATTAGTACTATTCGGATTAAATGTCATGACAAAATAGTAAAAACCTTGACTGAAGTAAGGCATATACTGGACTTGAAGAGAAACCTTATCTCGTTGAGCAGTTTGGATTCCATTGGGTGTATGTACTCAAGTGGAGGTGGAGTTCTCAAAGTCTCCAAAGGCATTTTGGTTGTGATGAAAGGAAGCAAGGTGAACCACTTGTATCATTTATAGGGTAGCACTGTTATGGGTCCTTCGATTGGCATATCTAATTCTGTTTCTAATAATGATAAAACAAAACTGTAGCATATGCGTTTGGGCTACATGAGTGAGCGTGGCATGACAGTTTTGAGTAAACGTGGTTTACTTTGTGGAGAGCGAAATTGTGTTCTTGGCAAGCAGTGCAGAGTTAGCTTCAGTACTAGCACACATTCAACAAAAGGCACACTTGACTACATCCACTCTGATTTATGGGGACCAGCACAGGTTCCATCTAAGGGTGGTGCTTTTTACTTTGTGACGTTCATTGATGATTATTCTAGGAAGGTTTGGGTTTATTTTCTGAAGAGGAAAAGTGATGTGTTTGAAACCTTCAAGAAGTGGAAAACTCTTGTTGAGAATCAGACTGGAAAGAAGATCAGACGTCTTATGACTAATAATGGTCTTGAGTTCTACAGTGACAATTTTAATGAATTCTGTGCAGATGCTGGTATCGTTCGACACCGTACAATTAGACACATTCCTCAACAGAATGGGCTAGCAGAACGTATGAACATAACCCTTTTGGAGAGAGCAAGATGCATGCTCTCTAATGATGGCATGGAAAAAGACTTTTGGACTGAAGCTGTTAATACAACCTGTTATCTAGTTAATCGTTCTCCTTCAACAGCAATAGACTGCAAGACTCCCTTTGAGAAGTGGTCAGGTAAGCCTTGTGATTACTCTAATCTAAAGATTTTTGGATGCCCTACTTATTATCATATTAAGGATGGTAAGTTAGAACTTAGAGCAAGAAAATGCATCTTTGTTGGATATGCTGATGGTGTAAAAGGGTATCGTTTGTGGTGTCAGGAATCCAACTCGCATAAGTTCATTATTAGTAGGGATGTTACTTTTAATGAAATGCTTATGCTTGATCAAAGAAAGGTTGTTGATGATCATGCAGGAAAGCCTGATAGCAATATGAAAAAGGTGGAGCTTCAGGTGGAGCTTCTAGAGAAAACCTCTCGAGATGATTTAAACGAGCAAAGTATTACTGTTGATTCAAGTTCAGATGAGGAAGCTGTAGATGAGGTAGAGCAGCCATATTCTATTGCTACTGGCAGAGAAAGGAGGCAGACTCGACCTCCTCAAAAATATGGATACTCTAATCTGGTGGCTTATGCTCTCACGACAACAGAAGGTATAGGTATCCATGAACCCTCTACTTATACTGAAGCTGTTACTTACGTAGAATTAGAAAAATGGGCTACTGCTATAGTTGAGGAACTTGAATCACTTCACAAGAACCAAACTTGGGACTTGGTGCCATTGCCTAAAGAAAAAAAAGGTTATTGGGTGTAAATGGATCTTCAAGAAAAAGGAAGGAATTCCAGGTGTTGAAGATGCTATATACAAGGCACGACTTGTAGCCAAAGGCTATAATCAAAAGTAGGGAATTGATTATACTAAGGTATTCTCTCCTGTGGTTAAGCATACTTCCATCAATGTGTTATTAGTTTTAGTTGATAAATTTGACTTTGAGCTTGAGCAACTTGATGTGAAGACTGCTTTTTTGCATGGTGACCTTGATGAGACTATTTATATGGTCCAGCCTAAGGGCTATTATGTAGAAGGCAAGGAAGACCATGTTTGCAGATTGAAGAAATCCTTGTACGGTCTAAAGCAGTTTGCAAGATAGTGGTATAAGAGATTTGATAGTTTTATGATAGGAAGTGGTTATCATAGGAGCAGCTATAATAGTTGTGTCTACTTCAGGAAGGGTTCAGATGGATCATTTGTCTATCTCCTCTTATATGTTGATGATATGCTCATTGCTGCAAAAAACATGTCAGATTTGTTGATCTTGAAGAAATGGCTCAGTGAGGAGTTCGAGATAAAAGATCTGGGTCCTGCCAAGAAGATCTTAGGGATGGAAATTCGGAGGGATAGGAAAGTAGGAAAATTATATCTATCGCAGATGAACTATATTGAGAAGGTACTTGAGAAGTTTGGCATGCAAAACGCAAAATCTGTTACTACGCCATTAGCACCTCATTTTAGGCTCTCAGCTCTACATTCACCTCAGTCAGAAGATGAGGAGGCTGCAATGTCTCATGTTCCATACTCCAGTGCAGTTGGCAGCTTGATGTATGCTATGGTATGTACTCGTCCCGACATTGCTCATGCAGTTAGTGTGGTAAGTAGATATATGGCTCACCCTGGAAAGGAGCATTGGCAGGCAGTAAAATGGATACTTAGGTTTCTTAGAGGTTTCGCAAATTTAGGCTTGGTGTTTGATAGAAATAGTTCAAGTGATACCTCAGTTGTGGGATTTGTGGATTCTGACTATGCAGGTGATCTTGATAAAAGAAGATCTTTGACTGGCTATCTTTTCACGCTATCTGGCTCAGCTATTAGTTAGAGGTCAACCTTACAGTCGACAATCGCTTTGTCTTCTATAGAGGCAGAGTATATAGCAGCAGTAGAAGCAGTGAAACAAGCTATCTGATTAAGAAATCTTGTTCAGGAACTTGGGCTCCAGCAGGAAGACAATTCAGTTGTCTTTTGTGATAATCAGAGTGCTATACACTTAGTTAAAAATCAAGCATATCATGAAAGGACTAAGCACATTGATGTCAGATATCACTTTATTCGAGAGGCAGTTGCTGAGAGAAATATAAGAAGATTGGCACTGCTGACAATCCTGCTGATATGTTGACCAAGTCAATCCCCGCCAACAAGTTTAAACATTGCTTGAACTTGATTGGCATGTTTATTTGAGGTTTGCCCCTTTCTGGGGCTTGGTGGCGAAGTGAATGAAATTCTACCTTTGTTTGAAGAGGAAATATTCTTTCCTTTGTTACATCCCTTGTTTCCTACATCGAGTTAGCTCACGTAGGCTTAGGGATGCTGGAAGAACATGTTCGGCTTCTTGACTTATTAAATTCAAGCCAAGGTGGAGAATTGTTAAATATGTCTTGAATTTATCATATATTATTTAAGTGGGCCGTAGGCCCAACCCAGAAGAATTAGGTTTTTCCTTTTATGTTTTGAGACACAATATATATATATTATGATTAGGGTTTCATTGTATTTGAGCACTCTCCTTTTGAATATAGTGGAATTTTCGTTGTGCCTTGCCCGTAGACATAGATCAATTTTGATCGAATCACGTAAATCTCTGTGTTCCACTTTTGTTCTTCGTTTGATTTCCGCAACATAAGCTAACTTAAGCTTAGGGTTGAGGGGGCCACTCTCCATTCATAACTCATGGCCAGACGGGAGATATGGTTGGGGGGTGAGAAAAAAGAGAGTTCTCATAGGCCAAATATATTGAATACACGGCGCAATACTAGAAAAAGGAGGAGAGGGAGGTCTCTTGGGCGAAACTTCTTGATTCAATCGTGAAGCAATCCAACATCATTGATCGGGTTTTGACCTTGAAGTCTTCGCACGACCAGACTGGATCTCCACTTGACACGAGGGAGCACTAAGGATGGACAAGAAAAAGATCTGATTGTGGAGCCTAGCTGGTCGAAGTCTGCAATTCCAAATGAAGTCCAATCAAATGCAGAAAAAAAAGTCTCAGAGGTCAGTAGTCTTTGCTATTGCAAGAGCATGAGGACTAACAAAAATTCGTCTTGGTTTGGCAGATTTTAAAGACGTTGCAACAATCCCTTCTGTTGCCATACCTCACCATCGCCACAATCCGCCGATCTCCACTACTCAAGGCTAGTTTCGTCTGGATTTTTGCTCGCAATTTGAGCTCTGTTTTAGGGTGGTTCATAGGACGATTTTTCAGTTGTTTTATCCATGAAAATACCTGCTATTCGACATAAGTTCGAGCGATTATTTAGACTAGATTTCTTGTAGATTTGGGCTGATTTGTTACTAATCTGCACCTTTTGTACTACTATTTGGACCTAAAACAGTGGTCATCCAGTCCATTTTTATTAACTAATATGTGCAGATTTTTGTGGGCTATTCAAGGGCTATTAGCTTGCCCTTTTTGCACAATTCCTTGCTGTTTAGTGCCGAATTTTCGGTGATTTGTACACAAAGTGGCTGCTGCAAGGTGTGTCTCATCAATCAAGTGAATTTTTCACGAAATTTGGTATCAAAAGACCATTAATTTTTCGAAATTAATGTAATCAAGTCTTCGGACTCATTTTCTCTTATTCATAGAAATAAATTAATTTTCCCGATAATTTATTTAGGTTTCTAAATGACCTACTAAGAATAATTAGTGGCGGCTCCAAATTGAATTAAGTTTTCACGAATTGAACCTAAGTTGCGATTCGGTAGGATTTGGAAGAGTCTGAATTACGTTAGTTAATTTAACTTGATAATCCGTTAGCCTTAATTGATTTTTAGGTAGCGACACAGTACTATCGGTTATTTTTTATCACACGATCTTCCAATCAATAAGTGTTTTATGCAAAATACACGATGATGGTGTGTGGGTCTATAGTTGAGAATGCACAGCTCATGACAGTACTGTTAATGAACCATTTCCCTCCAAATTATTTTGTGTCTTTCTTTGTAAAACTTCAATGGAAGTGGCAACGCATCCTTGCATTGTTTTCCTGGCTTCCTATTCGAGCAATTACTTATCTAGGTGGGTATCATACAAACAGTGACGTGATGGATTAAACTAATCACGGCCTAGGAATAATATGATTATTTTAGTGTGATCTATATTGAGCCTCACATATTATTAAAATGTGAGTGTCTTGATTTAGTAAACTTATTTATGTGGCACTATCTTTGATAATCATAACCTAGTCTTCTACATAAGATAGGAAAATTCAACTGTTTTGTGTCATAAAGTGTAATTTTCACTCTGGCATAATGACCCGATCAAATCAGGAACTGCATGGACTGGACAGAATTGAACTTGTAGTTTGATCTGGTCTCGGGGAGCTTCTGTTCGGTTCCCGATTCCTAGAAATAGAACCGGTGTCCGGCCAATCTAGTTCTAGGTTAGAGGGGGGATCTAGACCGATGGACTGCCCAACCAAACCAACTATTTTTTCTTTTCTTTTAAAATATAAAACAAAGTCCAATATTCTAAAATATCTAAGGGTTTGCCTAACAGTAACCGTAATCGGCGCCATCTCCCTTCTCGCTCTGACCCTCTCAAGTGGCGATGTTACTGTTTGATGAATTGTAAGGCAACAGAAGAAAAAGGACTGGACCAACCGAAGAAAACTACAACAAGAAGCTTTGCTAGAACGTGGAACCAGATAATTGTTGTATAATGTCGAAAGTAATCTGGCATTGTTTGACTGCTTCGTCGAGGCAAAACTAGTACTTGTTGATAATAGGGGGCTGTTGGAACGTCATAAGAACAAGGCATAATCGCCAGACAACCTAGAAAAGAAGAACAAATTGCTAGTTTCTGTGGAAGTGTGAGATGGGTACCTGGAAAGACTACTGGTTACTCGCCAAGTAGCAAAGCTGGCTATTATTACAGACGATACCGCCTATTAGAGGTGCCCAGGCTGGTGAGGCGCAGTAAGATGGACATATTGTCGAAAGCTTAGAAGGTGGATCCAGCATTTTCTAACTCAATTGGTTGTAATAGATTGCCTAGGAATTGTTGGGATTCTAGCGGTTCTGGGCGCTCATTACATACATGAAAACATGTCATATACGCAGCGGAAAAAAATAAATTCAAACGGCGCCCCAAATTGTCTTATAAGTCCCCATATACTTTAATCGAAAATCAAACTTTCTAAAACAAGTTTAGAAACACATCTTGAATAACAGAGGTTGGATGCGTCTCTATTTTTTTTGTTCTTGAGCCCAAAAGATATCGAGCCTCTAGTTCAGACACCCCCTGACACCCGTGCGACTTTGAAGATGGAGATTCGGAGAGATGACCCTCAGATTATCCTAGTAATCCTCGTGGCATCTCAATCTGAACCCTTCAGTTGATTCTCGGGCTCACTTTCTCACAAAGTTTGACACGTATGTGTGTGACTTTCTCAGGTTTGTTGTCTTGGAACCTTAGGCTCCTTACCCTTATTTATAGAGGTGAGTGAAAGGGAGAGAATGAGGGGGGAGGGGCAGTTTATAGTGCCCCCCCCAAATCGACTCACGTGGCGGCCAATGGGAGGCCGTAATGTAGGCTACTAGCTGACCCACGTGGCCAGCTGGTTGCTGGTCAAAGGTAGCAAGTTGCCTTCTTTGACCAGCCACGTGGCATCGCCCCATGGGGCGATAGTCAAAGGGGGCAATTATCTGCCTTTGACCAGCCCTATCGGGCTGATCGTGGCCGCCCAAATGCCATTGTTTTGGGCGGTGTTTCTCATTTACGAGCTTTAGACATTCTAAGCTTGATACTTTTCAAGTTTTGTGATCAAATCACATCGTTTGACGCGTCAAATGTCTCTGTTAAATGGATAGAAAATCCAATCATACTTTTGACTTTTTCATGGATAAATTTTTTTATCCTTTCTTTTTTGGATAACAAAATTTATCCAATGATGATACATGCATAATGTAACCATTACATCATCCATGACATCATCATGATGTCATACTTGTGTCATTAATTTCCTGTTTAGTGAGCTTTAGAAAAAGGAAATGAATCCAATCTGTTTTAACTCCTTTTGACTATCCAAATAATTCTGACTCATTTTCACGATCTCGTCTTTATTATGGATGCCGATAAATATCGATTAAGGAGTGTGACATCCTTATGTTCACCCCTGAACTGGTAATGGGATTCCTTAAGGAATTGATCGTCTTAAATTAGTCCTTAGATCCCACAAGCTATGAGTGACGTCTAGCAATATATTACGGTTACCCAGTCAGAATGAAGTAAGAAGACAAAGTGAACTTGTTGGCCTTGGTTTGATGTTATTCAGTTCTTCTGTCTTTCCATGTTCTGATCAAATGAAGGCCATGGATATTTGAGTCAAACTCACAAATTTGATCATATGCACAAATCTATCTGATGTGCATTCGGCAAAACTCCTCTTGACTTTCGCCTTGGCCAAGAACTTTCTAATGCATCGTTAAGCATAGATTGTATAAGACATCAACCTCATCTAATGAGGAGATAGATCCCAGCTGTTCCACATGCCTGTGACTTCATATATGGAGAACTGTGACCAATGATCAGCCAATATCGTACCTATGAACTGCAGCCATCCAATATATAAGCCAGCATCGCGGCTCAGGTTTAAGGACCATTAACACACCAAAGCCAAGAGCGATTGAGACATTAACCAAGCACGAAGCTTCCATGTTAGTCAATCGCTCTTTTGTCATGTTTAGTGGATTCGATTAAACTTGTTACAATACGAACACCTGTGTTCCAGCTTAGACATCTAACATCCGATGCCTTGTGACTTGTTATCTGTATTGGGTATCCAATGCTCAAAGGTGAGGCTGCGAACACATTGGTCTAAATCGGCTAGTGGATGCACGATCCTTCGACCAGGAACCAATTTGAAGATCAGAGACCAACTGACGACCCATCACACATATTCTTAATGCCTCAAGAATGGGTATAAGTTTCAACTAATCTAATGGACTTTATTAATCTAAAATAAAGGGATAAGATGAATAAATAAGTATCTTGCCATTAATATGATATCGATAGTACAATATCTATGTCATATATGAGATCATCACATGGTTGTTTTAGGGCATACTCCTAATAACCTCCTACTTGCACTAAAGCCAACCATGCTGATATCTTAAACCCATTTTACTAATGTGTTTCTCATATATAGCCCAGGATAACGCTTTAGTGAAGGGATTCGCTATATTATCCGCAGAGGTGATTTTTTGCACGGCGATGTCGCATCTCTAACGATCTCTCGAATGAGATGGAAGCGCCTCTCAATATGCTTGGACTTCTGGTGAGATATTGGTTCCTTTGTTTGGGTGATCGCTCTACTGTTGTTGCAAAACAATGGGATTGGCTCTTAGATAGTAGGAACTACTCCAAGCTCTATGATGAACTTCTTCATCAAGGCAACTTCCTATGCAGCTTCTGAAGCTGCTACACACTCTGCCTCAGTGGTGGAGTGAGCAGTTATACTTTGCTTGGAACTTTTCTAACTAATTGCTCCAACATTTATCGTGAATACGAATCCAGACGTTGACTTAAAGTCATCAGGATATGATTAGAAATCAAAGTCCGTATATGCCTCAACTTTGAAATTTGCTTCTTCATATATCAAGAACGAGTCTTTAGTCCTTCTCAAGTACTTAAGGATGTTCTTGACCGCGATCTAGTGTTCCTCACCTAGATCTGACTAATATCTACTTGCAATGCTCACAACATAAGCAATATCAGATCTCATACATAACACAACATACATTAAAGCTAATGGCTAAAGCATATAGTATCTTCACCATTTTCTGTCTCTCCTCAGGGGTCTTAGGACATTGCCCCTTAGAAAGACATATTCCATGTCCATAGGGCAACAACCCTCTCTTGGAATACTCCATGTTGAACCTTTTCAATACTTTATCTATGTACGTGGATTATGAGAGGCCAAGCAATCGTTTGGATCTATCTCTATAGACCTTGATACCCAAAATATAAGTGGCCTCTCCTAAGTCCTTCATGGAGAATTTTTGCGACAAGAATAGCTTAATGGATGACAACATTGGCATATTATTACCAATCAACAATATATCATCCATATATAGGACGAGGAATGCAATAGTGCTCCCACTAAGCTTCTTGTACACACAAGGCTCATTCGAATTCTTGATGAAGCGAAACGATTTGATCACTTCATCGAATCGGATGTTCCAGCTCTTCGAGACTTGTTTCAATCCATAAATGGACTTCTTAAGCTTGTACGCCTTATGCTCATCGCCTTTGGACTCAAAAACTAGGCAGTTGTTCCATATAGATATCTTCTTTAAGAAATCCATTAAGGAACGCCATTTTGACGTCCATTTGGAATATCTCATAGTCCAAGTGTATAGCTATGGCCAATAAAATCCTAATGGACTTCAGCATGGCTACTGGAGAGAAGGTTTAATCATAGTCAATACCTTCTCTTTGGCGATAACCTTTTGCCACCAATCTATCTTTGTATGTTTCAATTTGACCCTCTGCATTGATCTTTCTCTTAAAGATCCATTTGCAGCCTATAGGTATAATATCTTTAGGTGGGTCAACTAATGTCCATACATCGTTGGAATACTTCGAGTCCATTTCAGATTTCATGGTTTCAAGCCATCTGTTATAATCCTTATCTAACATAGCCTCTATATATGAGTCGAAATCGTTTAGTTGATCATCATTGTTTACAATAAATAACGGCTGCATCTCATCAACCAAATTTCCATAGTAATGTTTAGGAGGATAAGACACTCTCAAACTATTTCTTAGAGGCGGTGTGTCTGAAGCTCCCATTGAATCAGAGATTGGAGTCTGAACATGTGGAGTCATTGCGTCTTTATTTCCTACTTGCAAGACTATCCTGTGACCTTCGCCCTTTTCTTGGATGAACTGTTTCTCTAGGAAAGTGACATGCCTACTGACCAAAACTCTTTGATCAAAATGGAAATAAAAGTAATATCTAAGACTTTCTCTCGAATATATTATAAAACAACCTTGTTCAGACCTTGTCTGATTTCAGCTTTTTCACAAAAGCTGGAAATCCCCAAATCCTAAGATGATTAGGACTTGCTTTCCTACCATGCCACATCTGATATGGTGTGGTGGGGACAGACTTGGACGATACTCTATTCAGTATGTATGCGGTAGTCTCTAGAGTATATCCTTAGAGATAAATGGGTAGGTTGGTGTAACTCATCATGGATCGCACCATATCCAATAGGGTACGATTCCTTCTTTCTCGTACACCGTTGTGTTCAGGAGTCCCTAGAGGTGTCCATTGTGATAATATGCCATTTTTCTTGAGATAATCCAGGAAATCAGTACCAAGGTATTGTCCACCTCGATTTACTCGAAGGGCCTTAATACTCTTCACTATCTGTTTCTCAACTTCATTTATGAATTCCTTGAACCTTTCAAAGTATTCAGACTTGTATTTCATCAATTGCAAATACCTATACCTAGAATAGTCATCGGTAAAGGTAATGAAGTATGAGAACTTGCCTCTAGCAATTTCATTCATTGGTCCACATACATTTGTATGTATTAACCCTAATATATCAGTGGCTCTCTCACCTTGATCTACGAAGGGCGATTAGGTCATTTTCCTTGAAGACAAGCTTCACTGTTGACACCTGATTTTTAATCATCTTTTCTCTTTTAAAAATTTTCAGTATTTTTCGGCATTTTTATTTTTTGAAAAATCCATAAAAATTCATAAAATTAAAAAATTAACTTTGGGGACCTTGGCCAAGCCTAGAGAACTAATTTTGACCAAAAAATGATTTTTCATATTTTCAGTATTTTTAATTATTTTTATTTTCGAAAATTCATGAAAAATAAAGCAAAAATGAGAAAATTGAAAAATCAACTTTGGAAGCCTTGGCCAAGCCTAGGCAACCATTTTTGAACAAAAAATAAATTTTCATATTATATATATTTATTTTATTTAAAACAATAATACAAAAATACTTGAAAATTTTGGAAAAATAACATTTGAGGCCAAAAAAATACACAAAGATAGTTAATATTTTTATTTTAAATCTATTTTCATATTGGCCATCGCAAATTCAGAAAAATCCAATTCGAGTCACGTGTTCCTTCACGAGTATAATTTCGAATCGGGCCTAAAAAAATTTAATTTGAGCCAACTTATTTTTAATTTTCACTTTTTATGAGTTGTGACATTGTCTTCTAATATTTCAAATTTTCATCATGGCTCAATTATACCAAGAATGACTCAATTTTGCAAAAGGGCTTTAATTAAATTCTGCATTATTTTCAGCGACAAGAAATGAGCATAAATTTGACATGTGGTAAATTTTGGTGTGTCAAAAATTGTGAGGAGATTTGGACTTAAAGAAATATATTTTTTCATGGACTGAATTGTAAATACTTAAAATTCAAGGACTAGAGTGCAAATACCTAACTCTTGAATGATTATTTTACAAATAACAAAAAGAAGAGTTAGTGGATAGTTAGAATAGAGAAGGGAAGATGGAGAAGAGGAGATGAAGAAGAGAAGTTAGAGAAGGATGGATGGAGAAAATAAGATAAGAATAGAGAAGGGAAGATGGAGATGAAGAAGAGTTAGTGAAGAAATTAGAATGGAAGATAAGAATAGAGAAGGGAAGATGGAGATGAAGAAGAGTTAGTGGAAAAATTAGAATGGAAGATAAGAATAGAGAAGGGAAGATGGAGATGAAGAAGAGTTAGTGGAAAAATTAGAATGGGAGATAAATATGGAGAAGGGAAGATGAAGATGAAGAAGAGTTAGTGGAGAGATTAGAATGTGAGATAGAGATGGAGAATGGAAGATGAAAATGAAGAAGAGTTAGTAGAGAAATTAGAATGGGAGATAGAGTTAGTGGAAAAATTAGAATGGGAGATAGATGAGTAGATTATAAAAGGAGGAAGAAGTGAGCTTGAGAGGGGAATTTTTTTTGGAGAGAAAATTTTGGATGTTTGAGAGAGTTTTGGTAGATTGAAGAAAAATTTGAGAGAAAGAAAATACCAAAAAAGAGAGAATTTTGAAGATGATGGGAGTTTAAAGCTAGGGGTTATCATCACAAATTCCTTCATCGATCAATATAAATCAAGAGTTCATCCTCGTCAACGAGCAAGCAAATTCGAGCTAAGTGTTTTTATTTATTCATTTATTTATGATTCTACTCGCAAATTAGCACAAATTGTATACACTTTCTCCATCTCTTTTTTTTCCCATATTTTATGTCAGGAGAAGGATATCTCTATGTCAATAGCAAAAATCTCGTAGAGATGCAAAAATCGACCCAGACAAGCTCCTAAGTTGTCCACCGATTTCTCAACTGATCTGTGACTAAAAGTCCCTCTTAATTCAAAAGAAACTCTCTATATTGGGAATATAGAGAGCGAAAATCAATAATAGAAATCCCTCCCAAAAAAACGGGAGATAAGTACTCTTTCTACTCTTCTGGTTTTAGGTGCAGATTAGCACATATTTTGTATACTGACATTTCACTCTATTTTATGTCAGGAAGCCGCAACTTTATATCAATGGTCAACCCTATGGAAGCACAAAATCGGCTTGGAGGAGTCCTCAAGCGCGCACAAATTTCAAATTGTTGAATCAATTCGTTGTATTTTATTTTAAAGAATTCATACCCCAGAATGGAGAGGACAAAGTCCATCCGCAATTTAAATACCTGCACCATAAATCCCAAAGGGAAGAGCCAAGCCAATGCTTAGCCTCCTATTGGAGGTTTTTACTTACAGTAGTTAAATACCTACAACTTAAATACCTGTACCTTAAATCCCAAAGGGAAGAGCCAAGCCAATGCTTAGCCTCCCATTGGAGGTTTTTACTTACAGTAGTTAAATACCTGCAACTTAAATACCTATACCTTAAATCCCAAAGGGAAGAGCCAAGCCAATGCTTAGCCTCCCATTGGAGGTTTTTACTTACAGTAGTTAAATACCTGCAACTTAAATACATGTACCTTAAATCCCAAAGGGAAGAGCCAAGCCAATGCTTAGCCTCCCATTGGAGGTTTTTACTTACAGTAGTTAAATACCTGCAACTTAAATACATGTACCTTAAATCCCAAAGGGAAGAGCCAAGCCAATGCTTAGCCTCCCATTGGAGGTTTTTACTTACAGTAGTTTAAATACTTGCAACTTAAATACCTGTACCTTAAATCCCAAAGGGAAGAGCCAAGCCAATGCTAGGCTCCCATTGGAGGTGTTTATTCACTGTCATGTACTTCCTATAATTTAATTTTTGAATCATCAGACCCAAAAGATAAGTAGGTTGTAATACTGCACAGAAGTCGTTAACACACTCCTTCTTTCAGCTTCAGGGAATCTTTAACACTTAAAAAATATAACAAATAAAAATATATACCATCCATGCATCATATTTAAAAAGTGAAAACACAAAAGAGAATACCTTACTAGAGCCTTAGGAATAAACCAAGTCTGAATTGCCGAATTAGGATATCCATGAAATTAAGGTACCGAAAGGGCATTAGTTTTAATTAACTAGTGTAACCAAGTCCCCGGGCTCCTAATATCTGGTTCGCAGGAATAAATTAGTTCTCCCGCTAATTTATTTAGGTTTCTAATCGACCTGCCAAGAACGATTAGTGGCGACTCCAAATTTTAAAATCATTTAAATAAAAACCAAAGTTGCGATTCGGTAGGGCTTGGGAGGGTCCGCGTTAGGTTAGTCAAATCTAATTAACCTAATAATCCGTTAACCCCTTTTAAAATTTAAAAATTTTTTAGAGGGTCGCGACAGACTGGCGACTCCGCTGGGGACAGAGATTTTTAAATTTTCGAAAAAAGATACCAATTGGAATACTTAAATTTTTTCGAAATTTTAAGAGTCTTAGTGGACTTAGGCCAATGAAAATTTCATGCATATCTCGCTTCTGGCGATATTGTTTGGGACTCATTCTATAGGTGTTATATGTTTTTGCAGGATGAGAGTTATAAGGGGCGGAGTGTTTGGCTAACCCCTTTGTTTTGCAGGCTCGGTGTTGGGTTTATTTGTTTAATTTCGCACATTTTTAGAAGCACTATTTTGATATCAATTGTTGTGCATGTCTTGCATACTCTGAGGATCACGACACCTGCATACACAAGCGTCTAAACCCAAGTCGCGAAATTCTTCCTAGAAAACCATAGATAGGGATCGAATATGCAAAGCTCTTGCGTCGATTGCGCTCGGTTGACCATATTTTATTCCGCTCATTATCTGAATTGACAATTCTTCCCATTGTGATTTGATTGCGCGGAGGGTAAGTTTGTCAATTCAGATAGTGGGAGCCTTTTTAGGTCCATACCTTGTCTCTCCTTCTTTTATTTTCTAGAGTCCACTCCTCACTTGAGTCATGCGCATGACTATGTGATTTGCATTTCTCCAAGGTAAAAGTAAGTTCTCTAATTTTATCTTGTATTTATTTTCGGTCGGTCCATGCTAGGTGTTAGTCAGTTTTTGAGCTTGATATTACGACCATTCTTTTTAAAAGAAAATAAAAATTAAATTTGTCCCTCATTTCTTTTAAAAAAAATTTTTTTGAAAAAATGATGTAAAAAAATCCCTTCATGGGAATTTTATTAACCAATAAGGGATTTTTGTCATATTTTTATTGCTTCAATAAAAATGAAATTTTCCTGAAAAAATTTTCCTTTGAAAATTTATTTCAATAAAAAGAAAAATTCCTTAAAAAAAAAAACTCTAGTAGACATCAAGTGATTTTATCACATTTTTCAAATTATTAAAACTTGCAAGAAAATTTTTCTCGAGAAATTCGCTCATGTCTTTCTAAGAAAATTTTCTCTAAATAAAATTAGACTAATTGACCAATAAGAGATTTTTGTCATGTTTTTCTTGCTTCAATAAAAATGAAATTTTCCTGACAAATTTTCCTCTGAAAATTTATTTCGATAAAAAGAAAAATTCCTTAAAAAAAACATCAAGTGATTTTATCACATTCTTTCAAATTATAAAAACTTGCAACAAAAATTCTTTTCGAGAAATTCGCTCATGTTTTTCTAAGAAAATTTTCTCTAAATAAAATTAGACTAATGTCTCGGGGGAATTTTGTTAACCAATAAAGGATTTCTGTCAGGTCTTTCCTGCTTCAATAAAAATAAAATTTTCCTGACAAATTTACCTCTGAAAATTTATTTTGATAAAAAGGAAATTCCTTAAAAAATTTTAGTAAACGTCAAGAGATTTTGTCACATTCCTTAAAAAATAAAAAATAAAAAGAGTAATAAATCTGCAAAAAGTTCTGTATCAGAAATTAACCCATTTCGTCCTAAGGAAATTTTTTTTTGATTTCTCTATAAAATAGAAAAAATCAAATTGGACTAATATACGAGTCATGGACCGACATTCCTTATGTCGCATACTAATTATATCCTTTTCTTTTGCAGGAAGATCCTAGATACCCCAGACGGGTGTAAAAATTAAGTTCAATAATATATCAAGAATCATCTTTAGAAATACCAAAAGACGAAAAACACCGAGGCTTCAACCGTTAATTCTGGGGGGCAAACGAACACTGTCCATCTTTGACAGACAAAGTTGTGTCAATCCGTAAACTTGTATGGGCAGTGTATTCTGATATGACGGTGGATTTATACTGATTAAACACGGGGGTATATTTAATGTATTGCAGAGGATCTCGCGTCTTTTGAAAGACAATATGGATTATATAATCAGAACCCATGAAACAAATACCTTTACCTGATTAAATCAACCAGAGACCGGTCTTAAAATTTCCTCTTATCCGAAACACGCGGAGGGCTTCAGAGGACCGAGGTTCTATTAATGAACGTAGCCCACAGGAATTTCTCCCGACGCTACAGGCGACCGACACGAGCAAGTAAACGCCGAAAGAAACAAAATATGGATAAAAGTGGGCACACAACAGGTGGCCGGATTTACTACCAGCGCACTGGTCGAGTTGTCATAGCGTTATTGTTCGTGATCTCAAGATGGATAGTGGGGGCCACCGTCGAACCCATCATCAATGTTCTCGATATCATCGTCTGGAGCAATTAAACAAGAACATCAAGAAGAACATTAAACCTCGACATCTTCGGTACCTCAAATCGTTCTGTTATGCTATGAGGAAGAAACGATAGCAGGAAAATTAAAAAAAACAAAACAAAACACGTGAAGCTTTTCTTTCATTCCATTCATCAAAGAGTATTACAACAACTCACTGGGGAGGAAAGGTAAAGCCAAACTAGGCCCTGATAACCATAACGAAAGAGCTCAACTGACTCTCCAAACAGTTGATGCTCTGGATGCACCGGGCACTCTCGGGATCAATCTCCGCGAGCCTAAAGAAGAGGCGATCGCACTTCTCTTTAACCTAGGCCATAGTGGCCTCGTAATGCTCAACGGCAAACTCCAGGTCCGGAATCGCTGCCCTCTCAAAAGCAATGTCTGCCGTAATGTCATCAAGTCTCTCCTGCAGCCAACCGCATTTGCACCTCATCACAATATTGCCTGGCTCTTGTTCGGTGTAAGTTCAGACCAAGGCCAGACGGTCCACCAACTTTCCCCTCTCACGAACCAGCCACGAAAGCTGATCGTTGGCAAACTTGAGGGCCTTTTTGTGATTATCAGCCACAAACGTAACAGTTGCCAAACACTCGTGCCGGTCTCGGTAACGGGCTTTCACGACGGCGGTCACAAGGACCGTCTCATAAGCGCGGTTATAGGCAGCTAGAAAATTGATGAAGAGGGTCGAGAAGTTCCGATACTCCTTTCCCAGTTGGGTACCCTCAACAGAAGCAGCGTCCACGGTCCTGAATAAACCGAGGATTTCAGCCTCAACGGTAGAGTTTTTGGCTACATGAGCGTAACCTCTACCAAGAAGATTGTAGAGTCTCTCCTACCCAGCTAGGACTTCGGTGGATAATGTGTTAGGAGAATTGGCCATTTTTGAAAGCAGAATACGAAAGAAAGGGGGAGAGAGGTGAGGCAGATGAACAGAATGCGAAGATGGTAAGCTGCTTCAATTTAAATACTGATTTCATAGGGGCAGTCCTTATAGGTTTTCCTATCTACCATTCTCTGTCGGCAACACCCCCGGTAGCTCAAATTCCAGCCAAGTGGCAACCTCGAGCCGAATAAACCCGACGTCTCTGTGGAAAAGCTGGACGGGACTCCACCGCTTTGAAAAAAGAAAGAACGAAAAGACTAGCTGAGTGGGGGACAAAGAAATTTTCGGCAGAAAGAGAGATATTACTCGTCTTTATTAGAGGACCCGCCAGTAAATCGACTGTGGAAATCTTGACAGGGGCCCTCTACCGCGAAAAGAAAGAAGAAGACAAACTGAGCGATAAACGAGGATTTCCCCTTTGATCAAAAGCTGAATGTCAGATTTTCCCCTCGGTAAATCTAATAGCACTGCCCGTGAAGGGAGAAGTCGTTGCTATTGCCAGAGAGAGAATTTGTCCTCATTTGATAGTGATGGTTCATCTGCACGAACTCGCAAGAGAAAGATAGAGAGGAAGGAGTTCTCGTGGGAGAGGAATTCAAAACCTTCACCATCAAAGCATTGGCTTTCAAAGCCTGTTACGAGAAGCCATTAATGATCCCGTGATCCCTCAAGTCCGAGAAGACATCCTGAGGCGGTCTCGAATCGGCAGTCCTAGATCCAGAAATATGTCGAGCATTAGGGGAACGGGCGCATGTTCAACCCTAGTCGAAGCTAATGAAGTTCCTTACCCTGAGGGTCTACTGGTCGTGGCCATTGACGGTAATCCAGTCTCTCTGTCAATCCTTGTTACCGTATTAAGAAAATGCCGGTATAAGGTTGTAGCTCAAGCAAAGGCGACAGAGGCCTTAGAGATATTAAGGAGGAGTAGTGACCCGTTTGATATCGTCCTCACCGCCATGGTAGGGATTGACATGGATGTTTTCACTCTCTTGGAAGTCATCAATTCTAAATTAAACATGCCAGTCCTCGTAATATCGGCAAGCGATGATCAGCAAGCTATAATGAAGGCTGTCTTAAATGGGGCCCAAGACGTCGTAACGAAACCAGTTAGGGTTCAGATGCTTCAAAACATATGGCAGCACGTGGTAAGGAAGCAATTGCACGACCATGAGAACAAGCATCAAGCCTTCAATTTTGTTCCAAGCAACTGGAGAAAGAAGATGAGTTGGTCTCCCGAGCTGTATCGTATGTTTGTTAATGCAGTTCAGCAGCTAGGAATCGATTCGGCACAGCCGCAACATATACTGGAAATTATGAAGGTAGAGGGACTCACTAAAGCAAATGTTTCGAGTCATCTTCAGAAGTACAGAAAAAGTGTGAGAGAACACAATGTAGCTCAGAATCAAGAAAACCAAGGCGGGACTGATCCAAGCCTGAACGTCGAGTCTCCTCGCCACCATAAGTTCCGCAGGTTAGCATGGGGCGAGCTACTTCCCATCATCAACCAAGCCAGTAGCCATGCCATCAATCCTCCAAGCGTTAATCAAAGTATCCCCCAGAATCACCCTAATGCTCTTCAAGAGTATAGACCGCAGGGGCAGTGTATTCAGACTCCTTGGTTTGAGCACCAACCCGTGGCTATAATTCATCCCATGATCAGCGCGCTTGCGTAGCCAGAGAATCAGACAAGAAGTTATCCTGAGCACTTCCACTTCTCTAATCCTCAAATGGAAGGAGTTTTTAGCAGCAGGACAGTTGGTGATCCCCACACTTTCTCGAGTAATGATGAAGGCTCCAGCACGAGAAGTCAAATTGCACATGGCGATGACAGAATGAGAAATCTACCGCCAGCATTTGCCAATAATAATGCCCAATTCGAGTATCAGTTACTGGAAGGTTCAAGAGATTACCCAGATGATGAGCTTACTGCCCTGGTCAATCAGTTTAGGGTTGACAGACCTCCCAAGCCGCGATTAGGAGCTAGTGAGTAAGGACTCTCAAACATCGGTCATCCACACCCGAACCAACACGAGACTAGCTGATTATCGAAGAGCCACAGGAGAGGCAGAACTGACCTTGAATAAGTGCACATTTCATTTTATGCTTAATTACCCTGCGTATGATATTTCCAGCTTTCTAGGTGACTAGATTTAATTCAGGGGCAAGGGGGTAATTTGTTTTTTTTATCTCGTCGAATGCGTGAATCCCTTTTTTATGCTAGATTTAGGGCGGATCAATTTGTGGCAACATCGATTACTACCATAATGAGAAATGTTGAATGGCCTCACGTAGGGGAATTTCAAGTGAAAAGCCAAGGCGAGCTCGAAGACGGGTAACTGTGTGTCGTTCCAATTTACCCTCAATCGTTGCAAAATGCTAAATTGGATTTGTTCCATTCTCACCCAGGGGATTGCAAAGTGCCTCAAGAGTGTCGCAAAATGAAATGACCCAATGGAATGCGATAGGACTCATTCGCCTTCAAGGTAACCTTCAAATTAAAGGAGCCCTCCGGTCCACGGACCCGATGGCATGGAAAATGATGATGGTCCAAGGCAACCCGAAAGAAAACAAGGCCCAACTAAGCAAAGCACATATGTGGCAAGCTCAAAGTGAAGGGCAACTCGGGACATACAATTCAATCCAATCCAAATGAAGGAACTTCCTCAATTCAAATTCAATGGAAGTATACACAAGGGTAAAACAGTATCGTTCCAATTTTTCTAGAATATGAAGAACATATACTGCCGCATTCTCTTTCATTTTTGCAGGGGAAGTCTCTACTGGCCAGATTTTCTTGTCTACCATTCCCTATCAGTATCACCTCCGCTACTCGTCTCCAATCTCGAGCCAAGCAAATCCGACGTCTCTACGGAAAAGTTGGACGAGACGCCACTACTTTGAAAAAGAAAGGATAAAAAATAAGCTGAGTGGGAGACAAAGACATTTTCGGCAGAAAAGAGATACGACTCGTCTTTATTGAAGAACTCGCCAGCAAATTGACGGTGGAGACAGCAACAAGGGGCGCCCTTCCACGGAAAGATGGAAGGAGACGAGCTGGGTAAGAGATACGATGAAAAGAAAATCGAGAAAGCTAGAACACTCGAGAGAGGCAATACAGTTGCTAAACCCACGTCTAATTTTAAAGGAGGCATCTTCTTGATAATTCTCATTCGTGCTCGAAAGAGAGACTCTTAAAGCATACGCAGTCTCCCAGAAAAATCCAGAGAGTGAAAATACAAGAAGAGATATCAAACTTTGAGAAATCGTTAACCAAATCGAAGATGTCACAACCCAACACACTTGAAAGTTATCGTTACTTGCTGAATATGAGAGAGGAAGAGTTCGAAGCCATATTTGGGATCGAGCTTATGGAGCCCGGCCCTTCCACCGACGACGTCCAAGAGCCCGGTAAGGACAATGACAACAACGGTAAAGGTCAAAAGAAGCGTTACCGTCGCCATACTGAGGAGCAAGTACGAAAGCTTGAAGCTTTCTTCAGAACGTGCCCTATGCCAGACGGCAAACAAAAAATGGAACTGAGTCAAGAGCTAGGACTTGAACCTTCGCAAATCAAGTTCTGGTTTCAAAATAGACGAACCCGAATGAAGACTCGTCATGAGCACAACGAAGCCGAGTTTCTAAGAGTTGAAAATGAAAACCTCCGAGCGGAAAACAAGATGTATAAAGAGACTTTTGACTCCGCCACCTGCCCCAACTGCAATAGCCTCCTCCTCACCCTCGATGAAATGTATGATCTGAGGATCGAAAATGCACGTTTAAGAGGTGAGTTAGACCAGTTTATAACAAGATCGAGTTCTGTTGGAGCAGGGTACAAAAGGACCAATGATACTGGATCAGTATCAATACCTCCCGAGGAAGAAGGGACAGATCACCACCAAGTGGACATTGACGATGATCTTTTCGCCATAATCAACCAGTTTGATATCGGTAAAGCATCGGGACTGTGATGCATTTGTTCAGCCAGTGACCACCATACCTTCAATATGGCCGATGCATACCTAATTTGGGATGAAGCCAGCTGATCATGGGAGAGCCTGTAGAGGAAGCAAAACTGATCCTGAATGAGTGAATGTGTTTTATTTCCTTGCGTGATATGTTTTTCTGCTTTTGTGAATGTGTACAAGCAAGGAGTAATAATCCGACTTCCCCCTATTAAATGTTCGAATCCGCCACCTCACCAACCTCGCACGAATTGATGGCGAGTAAAAATCTGCATAAACCTGAAGGGTAACTCCGTATCGTTTCAATTTACCCTCAGTTGCTCCAAGTTTTAAAATTAAGCCCCTTCTATTCTCAGGAAATTGCAAATCTACCCGAGAACGCAATCATATCCGAATACAAGTTGAACAAAATTTGAGGGCAAATCGACTCATGGGCATTACCACGGGATGGACAGCTTCGGACAAAGGAAAGTACAAGCGAAAGACACGAACAATCTCAGAAATGGGTAATTCTGTATCATTCTAATGTACATATAATCATCTCAAGTCTTGAATTGTCTTATTCCATTCTTAACAGGGATTGCAAATTACCTCGAGAAATACCGTAACATGGCCCAAGGTGATATAACAAGGCTGCTTTATCCCCAAAGATTAACCTTTGAAAGGATAGCCCCATGGACACCTATGGTCCAATGGACCGAATGGTATGGGGGATGACAGTAGGTCCGAAATATCCCGAGTTCGATCCCCGAGGGTGGGGAATGTTGTATGTATTATAAATAAATGAAACAACTTTTTGTGCATTTCTTTTTGCAAGCAGGAATACTCGACGAGTAATACTGAAGTCAATATTTTGCCACATTCTCGGCTTAATGGTGAAGCATCCAACAAAAGTCGAAGAAAACTCAATCCAGCAAAATTGGTAAAAGACTTGTCCAAGGCATTCAAGATGAAGGGTAAATCAGTATCGTTTCCAATTTATCCCTTTTAATACTGGTTGACATGTCTCCTTTTCTTTTCACAGGAAATATTTATACTAACATTTAACATGTTGAAGGAGACAAATCCAAAAGAAAATTATGATCACCTGACAAGATCTATTCTGGTGAAAAATGGGGCAAATTGATCGCAAGCTCTGAAACGAAAAAGCAAATATATCTTCCTTATCTCGTTTGATTTCAAGAATAATTTCTCTGCTTCTTGCAGGGGCAGTAAACAAACCAAAATGCTCCCTCGCCCATATGCTTCATCGCGCAGGGGTAAAGTTTGAGACAAACCACCCCTCGACATAAGGAGTAGGCTTCCCAATTTGTTCGGTCCGCCCACATACCAGGGGCAATTTAAATCCGCCCATATTTGCACATTATATAAACACACGTGATGCTAAAAAATTGTCACATCTGCATTGTGCTTACACAGTTCATGAATTATGTATGACTATTCCGTGTGTTTAACTTACCAACTCCAACTTAGAGCATAAACTGCACAGGAGATATCAAATGTGCAGAATGGGGCATGACAGGATGAGGAAAGGCAAACCATTTCCACACAGATCTAACATTTTAATCTACAGATAAACAGCCTTTCTCCAGAGTGAGAAAAAGCCCTTTCGGAATGAAGTCCCCCATTCAGATTACATTCGAGGTGTTCATACTATAAGAACCTCCTTAAACAAAAGTGGTAATGCAATACATGATCTATATGTTGATCGATTGCATCATGAGTTATTACATAGACTGCCTTTAATCATGGCAAACTTAGCTGAACAATTTTGTATGAACCAATGAACGCATTGATGAAAATGCTTGCACATGTTAGCTCTGACATTGCCCGACAGGCAACACATTCCCGGTGTTTGAGTTACCTTCCAAAGTCTTGAAATTGATTCGGCGATTATTGAATGAACAAGCCTGGTTGTCGAGAAGCCACCAAGCATTTCTTCCAAATTCTCAGGTAAGTATATCTTCAACCAGAACCTTTCAAGAGAATGAATTCTGCGGTTGTTGGGATACTCGAATCCATTGCGGTATATACAAGTATCCACATTCTTCAATAAAGCATGATTTGTCTCAAGGACAGAAATGTTCGAGACCTTTTGATCTCTGCCTCTTTGGTTTATTCCTAAAACGACAGGAGAATATAATTTGGGTTTGAGCTTCTGCAGGATTCCTGGTCTCCCCAGATTTCAGAATGGCATCCTTTGAGGTACATAAAGTCTTTCTTACAGGCAAATCAAGTCCTGCTTACAGGCAAACAAAGTCCTTCTTACAGGCAAATCAAGTTCTTCTTATAGGCAAATCAAGTCCTTCTTACAGGCACAAAGTCCTTCTTACAGGCAAATCAAGTCCTTCTTACAGGCACAAAGTCCTTCTTACAGGCAAACCAAGTCCTTCTTATAGGCAAATCAAATCCTTCTTACAGGCAAACCAAGTCCTTCTTACAGGCACCAAGTCCTTCTTACAGGCAAACCAAGTCCTTCTTACAGGCAAACCAAGTCCTTTTTACAGGCAAACCAAGTCCTTCTTACAGGCAAATCAAGTCCTTCTTACAGGCAAACCAAGTCCTTCTTATAGGCACAAAGTCCTTCTTACAGGCAAAGTAAGTCCTTTTTACAGGCAAATCAAGTCCTTCTTACAGGCACAAAGTCCTTCTTACAGGCAAACCAAGTCCTTCTTATAGGCAAATCAAATCCTTCTTACAGGCAAACCAAGTCCTTCTTACAGGCACCAAGTCCTTCTTACAGGCAAACCAAGTCCTTCTTACAGGCAAACCAAGTCCTTTTTACAGGCAAACCAAGTCCTTCTTACAGGCAAATCAAGTCCTTCTTACAGGCAAACCAAGTCCTTCTTATAGGCACAAAGTCCTTCTTACAGGCAAAGTAAGTCCTTTTTACAGGCAAATCAAGTCCTTCTTACAGGCACAAAGTCCTTCTTACAGGCAAATCAAGTCCTTCTTACAGGAAAACTAAGTCCTTCTTACAGGCAAACAAAGTCCTTTTTACAGGCAAATCAAGTCCTGCTTACAGGTAAATAAAGTCATTCTTACAGGCAAAGCAAGTCCTTCTTACAGGCAAATCAAGTTCTTCTTACAGGCACAGCAAGTCCTTCTTACAGGCACAAAGTCCTTCTTACAGGCAAAGTAAGTCCTTCTTACAAGCAAAGTAAGTCCTTCTTACAGGCAAATTAAGTCCTTTTTACAGGCAAATGAAGTCCTTCTTACAAGCAAATTAAGTTATTTTACATGGCATAAAGTCATTTTTACAGGCACCAAGTCCTTTTTACAAGCTCCAAAGTCCTTTTTAGAGGCACCAAGTCCTTTCTACAAGCGCAAAGTCCTTCTTACAGGCAGTTTCATGGGATAACCTACCATACAGGTCAAATTTCAATCAAATTTTAATCGGTAGAATCCTTTCATTAGGAATCTACCATGGGGTGACCTACCATACGGGTCAAAATTTAAATCAGTAGAATCCTTTTATTAGGAATCTACCATGGTACGACCCACCATACGGGTCAAATTTTAATTCAATTTTTAATCAGTAGAATCCTTTTATTAGGAATATACCATGGGTTAACCTACCATACGGGTTCAAATTCAACCACCCTAAGGTTTTCTTATAACGAATCCTTAGGTTCTCATTTCATTTTCAGTGGAACATTCATGTCACGACTCTCTTTATTGTGTTGAGTCGATTAGGATGCAGGTGTCATCTCGTCTTTGAAATGAACCTATGCCGAGCTTCCTTTCAAAGAGGGGCAGCTGTTGACACCTGATTTTTAATCATCTTTTCTCTTTTAAAAATTTTCAGTATTTTTCGGCATTTTTATTTTTTGAAAAATCCATAAAAATTCATAAAATTGTAAAATTAACTTTGGGGATCTTGGCCAAGCCTAGAGAACTAATTTTGACCAAAAAATTATTTTTCATATTTTCAGTATTTTTAATTATTTTTATTTTCGAAAATTCATGAAAAATAAAGAAAAAATGAGAAAATTGAAAAATCAACTTTGGAAGCCTTGGCCAAGCCTGGGCAACCATTTTTGAACAAAAAATAAATTTTCATATTATATATATTTATTTTTTAAAAAAAAATAATACAAAAATACTTGAAAATTTTGGAAAAATAACATTTGAGGCCAAAAAAATACACAAAGATAGTTAATATTTTTATTTTAAATCTATTTTCATATTGGCCATCGCAAATTCAGAAAAATCCAATTCGAGTCACGTCTTCCTTCACGAGTATAATCTCGAATCGGGCCTAAAAAAATTTAATTTGAGCCAACTTATTTTTAATTTTCACTTTTTATGAGTTGTGACATTGTCTTCTAATATTTCAAATTTTCATCTTGGCTCAATTATACCTAGAATGACTCAATTTTGCAAAAGGGCTTTAATTAAATTCTGCATTATTTTCAGCGACAAGAAATGAGCTTAAATTTGACATGTGGTAAATTTTGGTGTGTCAAAAATTGTGAGGAGATTTGGACTTAAAGAAATATATTTTTTCATGGACTGAATTGTAAATACTTAAAATTCAAGGACTAGAGTGCAAATACCTAACTCTTGAATGATTATTTTACAAATAACAAAAAGAAGAGTTAGTGGATAAATTAGAATAGAGAAGGGAAGATGGAGAAGAGGAGATGAAGAAGAGAAGTTAGAGAAGGATGGATGGAGAAAATAAGATAAGAATAGAGAATGGAAGATGGAGATGAAGAAGAGTTAGTGGAGAAATTAGAATGGAAGATAAGAATAGAGAAGGGAAGATGGAGATGAAGAAGAGTTAGTGGAAAAATTAGAATGGGAGATAAGAATAGAGAAGGGAGAGAAGGGAAGATGAAGATGAAGAAGAGTTAGTGGAGAGATTAGAATGTGAGATAGAGATGGAGAATGGAAGATGAAAATGAAGAAGAGTTAGTGGAGAAATTAGAATGGGAGATAGATGAGTAGATTATAAAAGGAGGAAGAAGTGAGCTTGAGAGGGGAATTTTTTTTGGAGAGAAAATTTTGGATGTTTGAGAGAGTTTTGGGAGATTGAAGAAAAATTTGAGAGAAAGAAAATACCAAAAGAGAGAGAATTTTGAAGATGATGGGAGTTTAAAGCTAGGGGTTATCATCACAAATTCCTTCATCGATCAATATAAATCAAGAGTTCATCCTCGTCAACGAGCAAGCAAATTCGAGCTAAGTGTTTTTATTTATTCATTTATTTATGATTTTACTCGCAAATTAGCACAAATTGTATACACTTTCTCCATCTCCTTTTTTTCCCATATTTTATGTCAGGAGAAGGATATCTCTATGTCAACAGCAAAAATCTCGTAGAGATGCAAAAATCGGCCCAGACAAGCTCCTAAGTTGTCCACCGATTTCTCAACTGATCTGTGACTAAAAGTTCATCTTAATTCAAAAGAAACTCTCTATATTGGGAATATAGAGAGCGAAAATCAATAATAGAAATCCCTCCCAAAAAAACGGGAGATAAGTACTCTTTCCACTCTTCTGGTTTTAGGTGCAGATTAGCACATATTTTGTATACTGACATTTCACTATATTTTATGTCAGGAAGCCGCAGCTTTATATCAATGGTCAACCCTATGGAAGCACAAAATCGGCTTGGAGGAGTCCTCAAGCGCGCACAAATTTCAAATTGTTGAATCAATTCGTTATATTTTATTTTAAAGAATTCATACCCCAGAATGGAGAGGACAAAGTCCATCCGCAATTTAAATACCTGCACCATAAATCCCAAAGGGAAGAGCCAAGCTAATGCTTAGCCTCCCATTGGAGGTTTTTACTTACAGTAGTTAAATACCTGCAACTTAAATACCTGTACCTTAAATCCCAAAGGGAAGAGCCAAGCCAATGCTTAGCCTCCCATTGGAGGTTTTTACTTACAGTAGTTAAATACCTGCAACTTAAATACCTCTACCTTAAATCCCAAAGGGAAGAGCCAAGCCAATGCTTAGCCTCCCATTGGAGGTTTTTACTTACAGTAGTTAAATACCTGCAACTTAAATACCTGTACCTTAAATCCCAAAGGGAAGAGCCAAGCCAATGCTTAGCCTCCCATTGGAGGTTTTTACTTACAGTAGTTTAAATACTTGCAACTTAAATACCTGTACCTTAAATCCCAAAGGGAAGAGCCAACCCAATGCTAGGCCTCCCATTGGAGGTGTTTATTCACTGTCATGTACTTCCTATAATTTAATTTTTGAATCATCAGACCCAAAAGATAAGTAGGTCGTAATACTGCACAGAAGTCGTTAACACACTCCCTCTTTCGGCTTCAGGGAATCTTTAACACTTAAAAAAATATAACAAATAAAAATATATACCATCCATGCATCCTATTTAAAAAGTAAAAACACAAAAGAGAATACCCTACTAGAGCCTTAGGAATAAACCAAGTCTGAATTGCCGAATTAGGATATCCATGAAATTAAGGTACCGAAAGGGCATTAGTTTTAATTAACTAGTGTAACCAAGTCCCCGAGCTCCTAATCTCTGGTTCGCAGGAATAAATTAGTTCTCCCACTAATTTATTTAGGTTTCTAATCGACCTTCCAAGAACGATTAGTGGCGACTCCAAATTTTAAAATCATTTAAACAAAAACCAAAGTTGCGATTCGGTAGGGCTTGGGAGGGTCCGCGTTAGGTTAGTCAAATCTAATTAACCTAATAATCCGTTAACCCCTTTTAAAATTTAAAATTTTTTTAGAGGGTCGCGACATTCACAGGTTGAGTGGATTGATAAACCATCATTACTCAATTTGTTAATCCTGCCTTCTTCAATATGACCTAATCGGAGATGCCATAGGTACTTATGATTAGGACCACTGCTTTAGAGTTTCTCAATGGCATTAATGTGATTGAGCTTATTCGGATTGATAATCGCATTACCAGATATGTCAATGGTGAAAAGACCATTGGTCAACTAAAGTGAACCAACGAGCTTTCTATATGAAAGATGGAACACATATTGTCTGAAAAGGATAATTCATAATTCTCTCTTATTAGACGAGATAAAGATGTTATATTCCGTACAGCTCTTTCATAATATAAACAGTTTGATAATACCATTACATATCCACTAGGCAAAAGTACATGACAAGTCTCCATAGCTATGGCAGTAACTATTGCTCCATTCACAAAAGTTAGGACCATCTCATTTTACCCCAGCATCCATCTTATTTCTAGATTTTACAATGACATATAAATATGTGACATCGTACTTGAATCTAGAACCGATAGCTAAATTGTGAACTAACCACGAGATTAGTCTCAATAAGCATAGACATAATACCTCCATAGGAATAGTCCTTTTGCTTAACCTTTATGCTAGCAAGGTACTTCTTACAGTTCCTCTTCTAATGCCCATTGGTCTCGCAGTAATGACAGGTCCCTTTGTCTGCTTTTGGCTTTCATATAGCTTTCTTGAACTTTTTCTTCCTTTTTGAAGAAATCTTACTCTTCAAGGAAGATGGTTTAGTAATGGCCATCACATTTGGCCATTTACTGTGTATTTCCTTCTCGTATACCACTAACATGCTATGAAATTATGCTAGAGTTTTCTGCATGTTATGTATATGGTAATTTTGAACAAAACTTAAGAAGGATTCAAGCAAGGACTGGAGGATCAAATCCACAACTAGCTCATTATCCATAATGAGGTCTAGCCTTGCAAGCTCTTTAATGTGCAAGATCATCTTGAGAACATGATCATTGACAGAGGTACCCTCTAGCATCTTCATGTGGTACAACGCCTTGGATATCTCATTTCTAGCGGTCCAACTATTCTCATCGAAGAACTCTTTCAGATGAAGAATAATTGACCTTGCGTTATCCATGTTCTCATATTTCCTTTGGAATTCATTATCCATGGACGCCAACATGTACGACCTTACCTTTAGGTCGTTCTCTTTCCACTTTTCATAAGTGTCCCACTCATCTGTAGTCGAACCCTTAGGGAGCTTGGTTAGCAAGTCCTTATCCAACATATATCCGAGCTTCTCTATATTGAGGATAATCCTCAAATTTCGAAGCCAATCATTGAAATTCGAACCAGTCAAGTAGTTCTTGTCCAAAATTAAGGCAATCGGGTTTGGTTGACCATTTTCATAGAGCATGACAAAAATCTAGTGCAGAAAATCAGGCCTTAGGTATTGTCTATCAATTACTTGTTATTTCATTTTAGCCTTTAAATGAAATAGGCTCCCAATAAATTTATCGAATCCCACACTCATCTAGTGAGAAAGGTAGTCATCGTTGGGTCAGACTACTAGTGGGGATTGGAGTTCCATTAGTCCATGGTCTGCCTCACCTAATAGTTATTGGCATTCTACATGAACTAGATGAGTGGATCAACCTATCCAGGCATCTCATACTCATCCTAATCATTATTCATCCTTTGGATCACTAAGGTCTCACTTGATAGTTATTAACCTTATGATCACAGTCAAGTCTAACCCATCGTCACTTCTAGACATTGAAATACAGATAACTCCTCACCCAACAATTATTGGAATCGCCTGGTTTGAATGTCCATAGTATTCAATGCTTTTATGGATTGGTCCTCTATCATAGATGGCAATTGACACTCATGTATCCATGACGAGTCAATCAACTCACTATGGCAAAGTGTCAAGTCGACGACGGTGGTAGGTTATGAGTCTAATACTCGTTACAACTTGATATTCAATTGAGGAGATTTAGACTTCAAAACAGGTCTCCCCTATGTCTTTTCCATTTCTACCGGTCTTAGCAGCAACCAGCAGCAACAGACATATCCTCCAAATATATAATAACTCGTCTGCTTAAATAGATATTGTCATGCCCCGAACCCCAATCGAGCTCGCGACATCCCGTTCATACATTTTATTCTCTCGCGCTCGTCTAATCATCCGTATGCGACGGCCCAAGGAATCATTCTTCGTCACGACCAGGCAGCGCGTCCGTTTAAAACCATCATATGAACCTGTGGAAACGTGCCTCCTATCCATGCATGCATACATACAATAATGGGGTAGTACGTACGAGATGAATAACATATAAACATCATTATAGACATGCCAACGAGTCTCATATGCAAGAAGCAGTATATATATATCACAGAGTAGGCATTCACAAGTCTCATATGCAAGAAGCACAGCCATTTGAGGAACAACTTAAGTAATCCATATTCGTCAGGATAGGCCACATATAAACCCGGTACCCCACGCGTAGTTTCACAACCAACGGGATTCAACTGGACACCCCATGTATTTTCATAAGATCCTTCACTCTCTCTTAGACAAGTTTCCAATTAAACCCAATTATGGTTAATGTCATTTTTAGAACCCATTTATTTCGGAACCCGGTTCTATACGACTGTTGACACCTGATTTTCAATCACCTTTTCTTTTCTTCTTTTTTAAAATTAATAGAAAATCCATAAAAATTCATAAATTTGAAAAAATTAACTTTGGAGACCTTTGCCAAGCCTAGGGAACCAATTTTGACCAAAAAATGATTTTTCATATTTTCAGTATTTTTCGGTATTTTTATTTTCTAAAATTGATAGAAAATCTATAAAAATGAGAAAATTGCAAAATCAACTTTGGAAGCCTTGGCCAAGCTTAGGCAACCATTTTTGAGTAAAAAAATAATTTTTCATATTTTTTGTATTTTTTTAAATATAATTTTTAGAAATTAGGAAAATATTTAATAAATAATAGCATTTGAGGCCACCAAAATACATAAAAATAGTCAATATTTTTCCTTTAAATCCCTTTTCATGTTGGCCATCGCAAATTTAAAAAATCCAATTCGAGGTCGTGTATTCCTTAACGAGCATAATCTCGAATCGGGCCTAAAAAAAATTCAATTTGAGTCAATTTATTTTTATTTTTCACTTTTAGGAGTTGTGACATTGTTCTTTAATATTCAAAATTTTCATCTTGGCCCAATTATACCCAGAATGACTCAATTTTACAAACAGGGCTTTAATTAAATTTTGCATTATTTTCAATAGCAAGAAATGAGCTTAAATTCAACATGCGATAGGTGTGTCGAAAATTGTGAGGAGATTTGGAATTAAAGAAATATTTCTCCAGGGACTGAATTACAAATACTTAAAATCTCATGGACTAGAGTGCAAATACCTAATACTTGAGGGATCATTTTGTAAATAACAAAAAGAAAAGTTAGTGGAGAAATTAGAATAGAGAAGGGAAGATGGAGAAGAGGAGATGGAGAAGAGAAGATAAAGAAAATAAGATGAGAATAGAGAAGGGAAGATGGAGATGAAGAAGAGTTAGTAGAATGGGAGGTAGATATGGAGAAGGGAAGATGAATATGAAGAAGAGTTAGTGGAGAAATTAGAATGTGAGATAGAGATGGAGAAGGGAAGATGAAAATGAAGAAGAGTTAGTGGAGAAATTAGAATGGGAGATAGAGTTAATGGAAAAATTAGAATGGGAGATAGATGAGTGGTTTATAAAAGGAGGAAGAAGTGAGCTTGAGAGGGGAATTTTTTTTTTGGAGAGAAAATTTTGGATGTTTGAGAGAGTTTTGGGAGATTGAAGAAAAATTGGAGAAAAAAATTTTTTTTGGAGAGATTTCAAGAGAAAAAAATTTTGAGAGAGAAAAATTCGCCGCCGTGGAACAAGCCTTGGCGACGCGACCGATTCATCTCCAACGAGCTCTAGGCGCATCAGCATGTGCAATTATCTGGTAACTCAATTTTTCGTGTTTAGATGACGAAATCTTGAAAATAAATGTACTGAACATTCGTAGATGACTTCGAGATCTTCGATTTGATATATTATGGCACGAAAATTGACATTGTTTGCTATGTCAAAAGGGTCCCGAAATTGAAAGCAGAAATCTGGAAATATGGTGATCAGAACCTGAGATGGAATTTTTCTGATCTGACCTTTCACACTAAATGATTTTCCATGGGTTATTCTAGACTTTGTTTCATAAAGACCTCTTCATGACATTTGTTCATAAGATCTTAATGCATAACATATAAAAAATACAAAAATATTCATGCACGTTTCGTATTTTTAATGCATTTAATGAAATCATGCAATTCTATTGGCGTCCTTGAGTCTGAGTGTTTTTCTGTGCGTGGTCATATTGATTTGTAGTTATCTTATGTTTAGAGTCTTCTTTTGAAACTTCACAAAAAATGAAAGTTATTCATTGGGGTCTTGTTTAGTAGACTGGAAAGTTTGGTGCATTAATTTTGAGATTTGAGTGTCCATTTAAGCTTAATCCTGAAATATGTCTGTTCTGTGAAATTTGTTTGTTTGCTGCTGAGCTCTCATGAAAGACCATTTTCTACACGAAAATGAGTGTCTCTTCAATAAGAATGTAAAATATGAAAGTTGTCAAAGACACATTTTCCCATCCACATAAAAAATCTCAGAATTTTTACATACATTTCATTATTTCTTTTGTATTTTATGGTTACTGCTTTCTCCCTAAGAATGTTCATGGACAGTATGATTTAATTCGTATTTTTTGTGTTAATGCATTGGAAAATGTAAAAAATGGTCTCAATGAAGTTTAATCAGCACGTGTTAAACTCTTTTTGAGTTTTTGAATTGTCTTAACTCATTGGTGATTGTGCATATCCGATTGGATAAGTTCATTATTTTCATTTGGCTTTTGTTATGTTATCCGTATGTTCGTATAGACATATCGTATTTGTTTGTTCTCGTATGCACGCCACGTACGCGACGTTTGCAAATCCACATTTGTCTGTTATGATATGTTATTAACCCATGCATATTCATTCAGGAAAATCAAAAATTTCAAAATGATGGTTTTATCCCCTCTTTTTCAAAAATGAGGGTTTTATCCCATCTTTTCAAAATGACGACTTTGCCATTTATGGGCAAAATCGAAATGTACGTATTTACATACACATATCACTATGCATGTCACATGTATATGTCACGTATTTGTATAGTGTATGTATGCATGTTACATATCGTATTCGTGCGTCTTCATACGCATGTCACATACGTATTCGTATTCGTCTATCCCCGCATGCATGTTGTATTCATACGCATGTCACGTACGCATATCATTCGCATGTCCACGTACGTATGTCCTTCGCATGTAACGCACGTATATGTATTCGTCTATCTCGTATGCATATCGTATTCATACACATGTCACGTACGTATGTCGTTCGCATGTCATGTACGTATGTCATTCGCACGTCACGCACGTATTCGTATTCGCATATCTACGTATTCGTATATCATATTCGTATGTCCGTATTTGTGTGTCGTATTTGTATGTCAACGTTTGCGTTCATACCCTTTATGCATTTCATTTTAAAGTGAAAACATAAAAATAACACCTTACCAGGGTCTTAGGAATAAATCAAGTGAGAGTTGCCAAAATAGGATATCCATGGAATTAAGGTACCGAAAGGGCATTAGTTTTAATTAACTAGTGTAACCAAGTCCCCGAACTCATAATCTCTGGTTTGCAGGAGTAATTTAGTTCTCCCGCTAGGTTACTTAGGTTTCTAATCAACCTACCAAAAATGATTAGTGGCGACTTCAAATTCTAAAATCATGTGAAAAAAAATCAAAGTTGCGATTTGGTAGAGCTTGGGAGAGCTCGAACTAGGTTAGTTAATTTAATTAATTAATCTGGTAATCCATTAACTTAAAAATGAATTTTAGGTCGCGACAATATGGTGCCACTCGATTCCTCCATTTAACATTAAAATTTCAATACTAGCTCAAAAATCAATTTGTTAGGGAGAAATGGGCAGACTTCACCCCAAATTAAGCCAATCCAAAACCAAACTCTCCCTCAAAACTATATTGACTTAATCTAATAGCAACTAACACTATATATTCAACAAAAATAATCTCGCAACATGTAAATATGATGGCGAACTAATAAGGAGACAATATACCAAGATTTATCCGAAAAATCCAAAATGGGAAAAATTACGAGTAGCCTAAAACTTTCACTAATCAGTAAGAGTGGTAAGTACACAAAGAAATTACTCTCTCTAGTTACACACTAGAGGCTCAACATCAACATTACAAGACCATTTTCTCAACACAAAGGTAGAACAATAGAAAATGGGGTAAGAAAACTGCTAGAAGGTCTAATCCAAAAGCTTAAACTGGTAGGTAGAAGGAGACCATATGAATATAAAGAGCATATATGACTGTTATTAGATGATATAGGATAATAACTTCAAATTTCTCTCTCAAGTGCTAGCCAGATTATGAGCAGCACATGGAATTTGACTAATAGAGGGGTGGATGTACAATGGTGGACAACACTAATTCTGATACTATATTAGAAAGTCCAAACTAAAAGCTTAACCTAATAGGTGGAGGGAGACCAGATGAATATAAAGTGCATATAAGACTCATTGTTAGGCGATGTGGGAAAAAAATTTCAACAAAAACCTTAATTACAATTGGAGAATTTGGAGATGAATCTTAACAAATGAAACTGATCAACTCGTAACTCTCTATCTCATGAACAACATATTGAAATTCAAGCAAATTTCAATGACATTTGTCCTTCAAATGGCAACGTCCTTTTTCGCTTCTTCTTTCTTCTTCTCTCTATGGCCAAGAATCCCTTCTCTCCTCCCTTGTTTTCTTTATTCTAGGTCTACTAACCTCAAGTCTACTAACCTCATGAGTAGCAAGCCCCTTTTTTTTCCTTTGTTTTTTTTTTTAACTTTTCTCCCTCTTTATCTTTTTTGTCTTTTTTTTCATTTATTTGAAATGCCAATTAGGCCCCATAAGGAGGTAGACCTAGCCAACACATATTGAGTTTTAGGTGATGCCATTTTCTTTAGTTAATTGAGTAAAGGTTGGCTTCATCGTCTTTTGTTAATGAGTTGCACATATGTAGTGAATGATAACATGATGTTAATAGTGTAGAAATGCATCTAGGACTTGCATAGATACCCCTAAATAGACTATAAGTCCTTAGCCACATTTGGATGAGGGTCGGTAGACACTAGTTGGGGCCTAGTATCCCCCGCCGGTCCTTCTCAGTGGTGGTAGAGTAGTAGCTAGGGCTTGCAGCCCTCGGCCACCTGATTTCTCATTCCTTTCTCTCTCTATTTTTATTATACAAGTACGCTTATTCTTTTTAGACCAAAATATTTCATGTCTTATAAACATATTTGTTTCAAAACAATGTCGTTTTAACATTATATTTTAGGGGTGAGCATGGTTTCAAGGTAGAACTGAGAGCTGGTCCAATTCCAAATTCTGGTTGGATTCCATCTAGGTCTTGATTCCATATTTTTTGAACATGTACTAAGCAATTCAACTCCCGAATCTTGTGAAGAAACCAAACCGATCCCGATTAGGAATGAGACCACTAAGTGGCCTTGATTAAATAGGTTATTTCCATGTGCACACGTATATTTAGCCACATCTAACAAATCCTTTTGTAATTAAAATAATAAAAAAAACAAATCGTCCAACTTATTTACATGTACACATGTGGGTCTAACCAAATAATTAAAAGGAAACAACACTATAATTTTCAATCATTTAAATTAAAAAAAATCATACAAATAAGTGATAACACTAAAAGTTTACTTGAATGAATGTCTTTATTTGGTGCAATTTATTCACTTAATTGACTAAAAAATCTTTTTGAAAAATCAAAAATAATGAAAAGAAAAAGCAGAGCTAGCTCTTTGCCACAAAAAAGAAAGAAAGAAAGTATAAACCCAAATTTCTTCAATTATTTGTAGTATTTAACCAAGACAACTTTTCTCTTTGTATTTCTAAAGAATTTATTCATAAATTGGAAATGAGTCGTTAATAGCCAATATTTCATGGATGATTGAACACTAAAATTCTATAATTTGAGTTTTATGTTACATGCTTCGAACTTTTTATTGTTTATTTCATTTTAGGTGTTCCTTTTATATGGATTGCTGCTATTGACAAATGAGAAATTTTCATTTTTTTTGTTGTGTTCGCTTTTATTATGCTTAACTTTAAAAACAAAAAATTGGCCACTTCCTAAATAGACCCTAGAACCTGTGACATAGTAGGTTTCACGTTCTAGAGTAGATTCGAAGTTCCAATGATAGGGAAGAGGTTTTGATGGTTCAAAAGAATTTGCAATTTTTTTCTTAAATATCAGTAAATTTCCAACATGTGAGCTCAAAAAAGTCAAAGGTTATGCTTTTTTATTTTTATTTACTGTTTGTCACTTATTTATTGAATTGATTGGTTCTCAGTCTAGTTCGATCTCACACTAGAATTAGAAATCGAAATAGAGGGATTAGTTCCCAGCTTCCGAAACCATGGACCGGACTAGAGGTCCATGGAACTAGACTGAACTGACTTGTCTGATCCGGTTCCTATTAGGAGTATGCCCTAAAGCAACCATGTGATGATCACATGTATGATATAAATATTGTACTATCGATATCATATTAATGGCAAGATGCTTGTTTATTTATCTTATCCCTTTCTTTTATATTAATAAAGTCTATTAGATTAGTTGAAACTGATATCTATTCTTGAGGCGTCAAGAATATGTGTGACGGGTCATTAGTTGGTCTTTGATTTTCAAATTGATTTCTGGTCGAAGGATCATGGATTGGGCATCCACTAGCCAATTGAGACCAGTGTGTTCGTAGCCTCACTTTTGAGCATTTGATGCCCAATACAGATGACGAGTCATAAGTCATTGAACGTTAGACGTCTAAGCTCGAACACAAGTATTCATATCGAAACGAGTTCGATCGAATCCACTAAACATGACAAAAGAGCGATTGACTAATATAGAGGCTTTGTGCTTGGTCAATACCTCAATCGCTCTTGGCTTTAGTGTGTTAATGATCCTCAGACTTGAGCCGCAATGCTGGCTTGTATATTGGATGGATGTAGTTCACAGGTACAATATTGGCTAATCATTTATCCGCCTCTGTACATAATGATCACAGTCCTGTCGCGACCCTCTAAAAATATTTTTAAATTTTAAAGGGGTTAACGGATTATTAGGTTAATTAGATTTGACTAACCTAACGCGGACCCTCCCAAGCCCTACCGAATCGCAACTTTGGTTTTTGTTTAAATGATTTTGAAATTTAGAGTCGCCACTAATCGTTCTTGGTAGGTCGATTAGAAACCTAAATAAATTAGCGGGAGAACTAATTTATTCCTGCGAACCAGAGATTATGAGCTCGGGGACTTGGTTACACTAGTTAATTAAAACTAATGCCCTTTCGGTACCTTAATTTCATGGATATCCTAATTCGGTAACTCAGGCTTGGTTTATTCCTAAGGCTCTAGTAGGGTATTCTCTTTTGTGTTTTCACTTTTTAAATAGGATGCATGGATGGTATATATTTTTATTTGTTATATTTTTTAAGTGTTAAAGATTCCCTGAAGCCGAAAGAGGGAGTGTGTTAACGACTTCTGTGCGGTATTACGACCTACTCATCTTTTGAGTTTGATGATTCAAAAATTAAATTATAGGAAGTACATGACAGTGAATAAACACCTCCAATGGGAGGCCTAGCATTGGCTTGGCTCTTCCCTTTGGGATTTAAGATACAGGTATTTAAGTTGCAAGTATTTAAACTACTGTAAGTAAAAACCTCCAATGGGAGGCTAAGCATTGGCTTGGCTCTTCCCTTTGGGATTTAAGGTACAGGTATTTAAGTTGCAGGTATTTAACTACTCTAAGTAAAAACCTCCAATGGGAGGCTAAGCATTGGCTTGGCTCTTCCCTTTGGGATTTAAGGTACATGTATTTAAGTTGCAGGTATTTAACTACTGTAAGTAAAAACCTCCAATGGGAGGCTAAGTATTGGCTTGGCTCTTCCCTTTGGGATTTAAGGTACAGGTATTTAAGTTGCAGGTATTTAACTACTGTAAGTAAAAACCTCCAATGGGAGGCTAAGCATTGGCTTGGCTCTTCCCTTTGGGATTTAAGGTACAGGTATTTAAGTTGCAGGTATTTAACTACTGTAAGTAAAAACCTCCAATGGGAGGCTAAGCATTGGCTTGGCTCTTCCCTTTGGGATTTATGGTGCAGGTATTTAAATTACGGATGGACTTTGTCCTCTCCATTCTGGGGTATGAATTCTTTAAAATAAAATACAACGAATTGATTCAACAATTTGAAATTTGTGCGCGCTTGAGGACTCCTCCAAGTCGATTTTGTGCTTCTATAGGGTTGACCATTGATATAAAGCTGCGGCTTCCTGACATAAAATAGAGTGAAGTGTCAGTATACAAAATATATGCCAATCTGCACCTAAAACCAGAAGAGTGGAAAGAGTACTTATCTCCCATTTTTTTTGGAGGGATTTCTATAATTGATTTTCGCTCTCTATGTTCCCAATATAGAGAGTCTCTTTTGAATTAAGAGGGACTTTTAGTCACAAATCAACTGAGAAATCGGTGGACAGCTTAGGAGCTTGTTTGGGCGATTTTTGCATCTCTACGAGATTTTTTGCCGTTGACGTAGAGATATCCTTCTCCTGACATAAAATATGGGAAAAATGGAGGTAGGAGAAAGTGTATACAATTTGTGCTAATTTGCTACTAAAACCACAAATAAATGAATAAATAAAAAACACTTAGCTCGAATTTGTTTGCTCGTTGACGAGGATGAACTCTTGATTTATGTTGATCGATGAAAGAATTTGTGATGATAACCCCTAACTTTAAACTCCCATTATCTTCAAAATTCTCTCTCTTTTGGTATTTTTTTTTCTCTCTCAAATTTTTCTTCAATCTCTCAAAACCCTCTCAAACATCCAAAATTTTCTCTCCAAAAAAAAAAATTCTCCCAAACACTTCAAATTTTCTCTCTCAAGAATCTCTCTCAAACACTTCAAATTTTCTCTCCAAAAATCTCCCCCTCAAGCTCACTTCTTCCTCCTTTTATAATCTACTCATCTATCTCCCATTCTAATTTTTCCACTAACTCTATCTCCCATTCTAATTTCTCCACTAACTCTTCTTCATTTTCATCTTCCATTCTCCATCTCTATCTCACATTCTAATCTCTCCACTAACTCTTCTTCATCTTCATCTTCCCTTCTCCATATTTATCTCCCATTCTAATTTCTCCACTAACTCTTCTTCATCTCCATCTTCCCTTCTCTATTCTTATCTTCCATTCTAATCTCTCTACTAACTCTTCTCCATCTTCCATTCTCTATTCTTATCTTATTTTCTCCATCCATTCTTCTCTAACTTCTCTTCTTCATCTCCTCTTCTCCATCTTCCCTTCTCTATTCTAATTTATCCACTAACTCTTCTTTTTGTTATTTGTAAAATAATCCTTCAAGAGTTAAGTATTTGTACTCTAGTCCTTGAATTTTAAGTATTTACAATTTAGTCCCTGAAAAAATATATTTCTTTAAGTCCAAATCTCCTCACAATTTTTTTGACACACCAAAATTTACCACATGTCAAATTTAAGCTCATTTCTTGCCGTTGAAAATAATGCAGAATTTAATTAAAGCCCTTTTGCAAAATTAAGTCATTCTGGGTATAATTGGGCCAAGATGAAAATTTAAAATATTAGAAGACAATGTCACAACTCATAAAAAGTGAAAATTAAAAATAAGTTAACTCAAATTAAATTTTTTTAGGCCCGATTCAAGATTATACTCGTGAAGGAACACGTGACTCGAATTGGATTTTTCTGAATTTGCGATGGCCAATATGAAAATAGATTTAAAATAAAAATATTAACTATCTTTGTGTATTTTTTTTGGCCTCAAATGTTATTTTTCCAAAATTTTCAAGTATTTTTGTATTTTTTTTTAAAAAAATTAAAAATATATATATGATATGAAATTTTATTTTTTGTTCAAAAATGGTTGCCTAGGCTTGGCCAAGGCTTCCAAAGTTGATTTTTCAATTTTATGAATTTTTATGGATTTTCTATTAATTTTCGAAAATAAATAAATAAAAAATACGTAAAAATACTGAAAATATGAAAAATCGTTTTTTGGTCAAAATTGGTTCCCTAGGCTTGGCTAAGGTCCCCAAAGTTGATTTTTCAATTTTATGAATTTTTATGGATTTTTTATTACTTTAGCAATAGAAAAAATGATTAAAAATCAGGTGTCAACAAGTCCTCAATATACGAAGTCATAAGTGTGTGCAATAGCTGGGATCTATCTTCTAATTAGATGAGGTTGATGTCCTATGCAATCTATGCGTGACGTTACATTAGAAAGTTTATGGCCAAGGTAGAAGTCGAGAGAAGTCTCGCCGAATACACGTCAGATAGATTTGTGCATATGAATGAATTTGTAGGTTTGATTCAGATATCAATGGCCCTTATTCGATCGAGACATGGTAAAACAAAAGGACTAAATAATATCGAACCAAGGCCAACATGTTCACTTCTCCTCTTACTTTATTCTGACTAGGTAATCGTGATATGTTGCTAGACGTTACTCACGGCTTGTGGGATCTAAGAATTGATTTGGGACGATCAATTCCATGAGGAATCCCACTGCCAATTCAGAAGTGAACCTAAGGATGTCACATGCCTTAACCGACATTTGGCGACATCCATAATGAAGATGGGATCATAAGAATGCAATAAAACCATTTGAACAGTTAAAAGGAGTTAAAGCAGATTGAATTCATTTCCATTTTCTAAAGCTCACTAAAGGACGAAATTAATGATGCAGGCATGATATCTTGATAATGTCATGGATGATGTAATGGTTACATCATGTCTGCATCATCATTGGATAAGGTTTGTTATCCAAAAAGAAAGCCTAAGAAAATTTATCCTTGAAAAAGTCAAAAGTAGGATAGCATTTTCTATCCGTTTGATAGAGATATTTGACAAGTCAAACGACGTGATTTGATCACAAAACTTGAGGGGCATCAAGCCTAGAATGTCTAGAGCCCGTGGACAAGGAATGCCGCCCAAGATAACGATGTTGGCCTACCACATCAGCCAACAGAGCTGGTCAAAGGTGGTAGTAAGCCAGGTGGCCGCCACTTGAGGTGGTTTAGGGGGGCGGTATAAATAGCTCCTCCCCTCTCATTCTCTCCCTCTTACTCACCTCTATAAATAGATGAAAGGGGCCTAAGGTTCAAGGTAAGAAACCTGAGAGAGTCACACACATACGTGCCAGACTTCATGGGAAAGTGAGCCCGAGAATCAACCGATTCAGATACACAAAGGTTGTATGTCTATTGGTTCAAAACGAAGGGCTCAGAATGAGATGCCACAAGGATTACTAGTATAATCTGAGAGCCGTCTCTCCAAATTTCCGTCTTTAAAGTCACATGAGTATTGGGGTGTGTCTGAACTAGAGGCCCAATACGTCTTGGGCTCGAGGACAAAGAAGCAGAACCGCATCAAATCTCTATTATTCAAGGTACGTTTCTAAACTAGTTTTAGAAAGTTTGATTTTCGATTAAACTATTTGGGGACTTCTAAGATGATCTGGGGCACCGTTTGAATTTATTTTCTTCCATTACATGTATGACATGTTTTCTTTTATGTAATAAGCGCCTGGAACTGCTAGAATCCCAACAAGTGGTACCAGAGCCACGCTTAGAACTCCTGTATACTTGGTTGATTCGGTTTTTGACGATATTTGGAATATCGTCGTCAGGTTTTCGAAATTTGGGCATTCTGGGGTCGTCTGGTCATGTTTGTGGCTCTATTTTTTCGATTATGATATCGGATGTTGAAACTGTTGCAAGTTAATCTTTTTTTGTTCTTTTGATGTGCTTGAGCATATATTATGATATATATGTGATATATATGATATCTGTGATAGTCTGAAAATTCGACCCATTTATCGGAATTTCTAAATGAATGGAAATGCTTCATTAATACACTTTGATCGACGCTCACTCAGGATTAGCTACTTTGGGACGACTAACCAAAGGGGAAAGGCTACTTAGGAAAATTTCCCAAATAGCCGTCCGTTGGTCTGAGACTGAGACAGAATCGGAATTTAATGAAATTGACCACAAAATGAAATCTGACACTGGATAATTGAATTAGTAAGATAGCCACGATGAGGAAATGGATTCAGTCACTGAAACGTCGCCCAAAGGGCAGACGGCCGGTGCACATCAAGAAGCAAGACGTGAATGGAAAATTACTGAAATGCCCCCGGTAAATGCTCAATCCTTAGAATTAGCTCAAACAGGATTATTTGAGAGTGAATTCGATGGAACGAAACCAAATCCAGTCCAAACTTCGTTCGCGCTCGAGACCCAATCGGTGCATTTGGTACGCAAATCGAGGCAAGTCAAATTAGATGTCACATCAATCAATCCATCAAATCAATCAATCATGGTACAAGTTCCAAGGTAAATCTATCAATCAAATTATTCAAGTCAAGTACAAATCAAATGTCAAATAAACCCCTACCTAATCCCACTTACTCTTTTTATTTTTATTTCAATTAGCTCTTATAAACTTCCATCTCTCTCTTCCTTAGCCATTTTTCGGCCGGCCACCTATTTCTTCCCCCTTCCCTCTCGTGATTTCCATCTCTCCCTCTCCCAGTGCTCCTCCATTCGTCTGCCATCACCGCCCAACGCCGGCCGCCCTTTCCGCCGTTGCACCGCCATCACCAGCCCCGTTCAAGCCTTGGTAAGTCCTCTAGCCCCTTTGCCTTCTCATTTTCGTGTCCCATGTGAGCCACCGTGAACCCGACCAAGCCTATCTCTCTCTCTCAGCCGGTTCACTTGCCACCAACCAGTCACCGACGCCCAGCCACCGTCCAACCACCATTAGCCTTATCCTCATCTCGGTGAGCCTCTTGACTCTCTTCCCTCTCATTTTCGTGGTTGGACAGCCCCATTTGGAGACTCCATCAGCCCGCTCTTCCTTCGTTTGTTTTCGTCGTCGTTGTTGGACCGTTCGAGCTAGGGCTGCCCACGTTGTTTCGCCCACTCCCTCTACCTTCCTAACCCCATGAATTAACATATTTAGGACCTTGGGGACCCTCTTTAACTACCGGAACAGCCGCGCCACCATCTCCTCCTCCCGGCGGCCGTGAACCCCGAACGGTTCCTCGGAGTCCTCGCCGTCGTTGTCGCCCATTCCACCCCTAATAGGTAAGCCCTACCCCCTAATCATGGCCTAGGCATGTTGTATATATGTGTGGGGTGATGTATTAGGGGCTGATGAAGGTGATTTGGGTAGTAAATGATGGATTATGGCTAATGAACATTAGGTTAATTTGATGAATTAGCTATTGGGCCATGCGTGTGGGCTTGAGGGATCATAATGGGCCTTGAAAGGATTGATTTTAGGCTGAGGATGATGACCTTAGGCGTGAAGATAGTGGACCGAAGAGTGTCAATGGGCCTAGGGGCTTAAATTGGGCCAAACTAACTTAATATAAGCTTATGGGCCTAAGATATGATAATGGGCTTGTCAATGGGTGAAAATTTAGATTTAATTGGGCCTAGAGATGGTTATTTGAGGCTGTAAATTATGGGCTTACATGTGTGGATGATGGGCCAAAGAATACTAATGGGTTGGGGTTTAGTTTTTAAGCTAATTGGGCCATTTTGCAACATGTGGGCTTAAAACAATTTAATGGGCTTCTTATGGATGAAAATGTAGTTGAATTGGGCCTTAATTATGGTCTAAGATATAAAAGTTTAGGGCCCAATAGTGTACATGAGCTTAGGCTACTAAATTGGGCCTAAAATGATCACAATGGGCTTAATCGGCTAACATTAAATTTTGGGCTTGGGCCTCGCACGAAAATTTGTACATTATTGGGCCTTGAAATATTTAATGACCTAACGTTAAATTGTGGGCCTGGAACTAATAAATGGGCCTTAGACCCAATTGGGCTTAACTCAACTTAATGGGCTTAAACATAAGAAAGAACCTCATGGGCCTTAGTTTGGGCTTAATCTAATTTAATAAGACTTAAAAAAACCCAAAAGTATTCTAAGACACTAATTATGGGCCATTGATGGGCCAGGGACTAATAATAGAGACTGAGTTTGGACCGAGTCACTGGGTCGTTGTCGCGACCTAAAATTCATTTTTAGGTTAATGGATTACCAGATTAATTAATTAAATTAACTAACCTAGTTCGAGCTCTCCCAAGCTCTACCAAATCGCAACTTTGATTTTTTTCACATGATTTTAGAATTTGGAGTCGCCACTAATCATTTTTGGTAGGTTGATTAGAAACCTAAGTAACCTAGCGGGAGAACTAAATTACTCCTGCAAACCAGAGATTATGAGTTCGGGGACTTGGTTACACTAGTTAATTAAAACTAATGCCCTTTTGGTACCTTAATTCCATGGATATCCTATTTTGGCAACTCTCACTTGATTTATTCCTAAGACCCTGGTAAGGTGTTCTTTTTATGTTTTCACTTTAAAATGAAATGCATAAAGGGTATGAACGCAAACGTTGACATACAAATACGACACACAAATACGGACATACGAATATGATATACGAATACGTAGATATGCGAATACGAATACGTGCGTGACGTGCGAATGACATACGTACATGACATGCGAACGACATACGTACGTGACATGTGTATGAATACGATATGCATACGAGATAGACGAATACATATACGTGCGTTACATGCGAAGGACATACGTACGTGGACATGCGAATGATATGCGTACGTGACATGCGTATGAATACAACATGCATGCGGGGATAGACGAATACGAATACGTATGTGACATGCGTATGAAGACGCACGAATACGATATGTAACATGCATACATACACCATACAAATACGTGACATATATTTGTGACATGCATAGTGATATGTGTATGTAAATACGTACATTTCGATTTTGCCCATAAAGGGTAAAGTCGTCATTTTGAAAAGATGGGATAAAACCCTCATTTTTGAAAAAGAGGGGATAAAACCCTCATTTTGAAATTTTTGATTTTTCTGAATGAATATGCATGGGTTAATAACATATCATAACAGACAAATGTGGATTTGCAAACGTCGCGTACGTGACGTGCATACGAGAACAAACAAATACGATATGTCTATACGAACATACGGATAACATAACAAACATACATGAGACATACTACATGAGATGCACATGAATGGCATTTTTTGTATTTTCAGATTTTCCATTTTTTTTTTGGTTTTTTGGATTTTCTACATTTTTTTTTGTATTTTGGATGTATTATAAAAGAATGCAAAATCACCCAAAGCAAATGAAGATGTGAAGAGAGAGCAGGTAAAGTAAAACTACCCTAAGGACAGTGAAAATAAAACCCGCAACTCGTCGGGTGAATAATTACAGACCAATTAAATAAAACCCGAGACATGATCGGGAATACCACAAAAATGGACCGGAATGGACATCGGTCAAACACCTGTCGCCAAGCCTCGTGGGTCGAGAGTACAACAAAACGGACCGGAATGGACATCGGTCATCCTCCAGTCTTCAAAGCATCCGGCCGAAAGCCAAATGAAAATAATGAACTTATCCAATCGGACATACACAATCACCAATGAGTTAAGACAATTCAAAAACTCAAAGAGAGTTTAACACGTGCTGATTAAACTTCATTGAGACCATTTTTTACATTTTCCAATGTATTAACACAAAAAATACGAATTAAATCATACTGTCCATGAACATTCTTAGGGAGAAAATAGTAACCATAAAATACAAAAGAAATAATGAAATGTATGTAAAAATTCTGAGATTTTTTATGTGGATGGGAAAATGTGTCTTTGACAACTTTCATGTTTTACATTCTTATTGAAGAGACACTCATTTTCGTGTAGAAAATGGTCTTTCATGAGAGCTCAGCAGCAAACAAACAAATTTCACAGAACAGACATATTTCAGGATTAAGCTTAAATGGACACTCAAATCTCAAAATTAATGCACCAAACTTTCCAGTCTACTAAACAAGACCCCAATGAACAACTTTCATTTTTTGTGAAGTTTCAAAAGAAGACTCTAAACATAAGATAACTACAAATCAATATGACCACGCACAGAAAAACACTCAGACTCAAGGACGCCAACAGAATTGCATGATTTCATTAAATACATTAAAAATACGAAACGTGCATGAATATTTTTGTATTTTTTTATATGTTATGCATTAAGATCTTATGAACAAATGTCATGAAGAGGTCTTTATGAAACAAAGTCTAGAATAACCCATGGAAAATCATTTAGCGTGAAAGGTCAGATCAGAAAAATTCCATCTCAGGTTCTGATCATCATATTTCCAGATTTCTGCTTTCAATTTCGGGACCCTTTTGACATAGCAAACGACGTCAATTTTCGTGCCATAATATATCAAATCGAAGATCTCGAAGTCATCTACGAATGTTCAGTACATTTATTTTCGAGATTTCGTCATCTAAATACGAAAAATTGAGTTACCAGATAATTGCACATGCTGATGCGCCTAGAACTCGTTGGAGATGAATCCGTCGCGTCGCCAAGGCTTGTTCCACGGCGGCGAATTTTTCTCTCTCAAAATTTTTTTCTCTTGAAATCTCTCTAAAAGAATTTTTTTTTTCTCCAGTTTTTCTTCAATCTCCCAAAACTCTCTCAAACATTCAAAATTTTCTCTCCAAAAAAATTCCCCTCTCAAGCTCATTTCTTCCTCCTTTTATAACTCACTCACATATCTCCCATTCTAATTTTTTCACTAACTCTATCTTCCATTCTAATTTCTCTACTAACTCTTCTTCATTTTCATCTTCCCTTCTCCATCTCTATCTCATATTCTAATCTCTCCACTAACTCTTTTTCACCTTCATCTTCCCTTCTCCATATTTATCTCCCATTCTACTAACTCTTCTTCATCTCCATCTTCCCTTCTCTATCCCCATCTTATTTTCTCTATCTTCTCTTCTCCATCTCCACTTCTCCATCTTCCCATCTTCATCCCCTCTTCTCTATCTTCCCTTCTTTATTCTAATTTCTCCACCAACTCTTCTTTTTGTTATTTGCAAAATAATCCTTCAAGAGTTAGGTATTTGCACTCTAGTCCATGAGATTTTAAGTATTTGTAATTCAGTCACTGGAGAAATATTTCTTTAAGTCCAAATCTCCTCACAATTTTCGACACACCTATCGCATGTTGAATTTAAGCTCATTTCTTGCTATTGAAAATAATGCAAAATTTAATTAAAGCCCTGTTTGTAAAATTGAGTCATTCTGGGTATAATTGGGCCAAGATGAAAATTTGGAATATTAAAGAACAATGTCACAACTCCTAAAAGTCAAAAAATGAAAATAAATTGACTCAAATTGAATTTTTTTAGGCCCGATTCGAGATTATGCTCGTTAAGGAATACACGACCTCGAATTGGATTTTTTAAATTTGCGATGGCCAACATGAAAAGGGATTTAAAGGAAAAATATTGACTATTTTTATGTATTTTTGTGGCCTCAAATGCTATTATTTATTAAATATTTTCCTAATTTCTAAAAATTATATTTAAAAAAATACAAAAAATATGAAAAATTATTTTTTTACTCAAAAATGGTTGCCTAAGCTTGGCCAAGGCTTCCAAAGTTGATTTTGCAATTTTCTCATTTTTATAGATTTTCTATCAATTTTAGAAAATAAAAATACCGAAAAATACTGAAAATATGAAAAATCATTTTTTGGTCAAAATTGGTTCCCTAGGCTTGGCAAAGGTCTCCAAAGTTAATTTTTTCAAATTTATGAATTTTTATGGATTTTCTATTAATTTTAAAAAAGAAGAAAAGAAAAGGTGATTGAAAATCAGGTGTCAACACATATTTAACTCAAATATCTTGAATTACTCCATATGGAAGCTTTGGATGGAAGACATGTTATATTGCAAAAATTTGTTTTATCCCTACTAATGTTGATGAGTCTCAAGGAGACGAGGAAGACAAAGAGTGAGAGTAAATGGATCGAAAAATGATTTGGTTTATTCGACAATAGATTGATGATAGTGTGTTTCATTATGTTGCTCAAGAAACGAAAGCGGATACTTTCTGTGAAAAATTATAGGATCTCTATTAGAGGAGAACCCCACAAAATAAAACTCTTCTAATTAAAAGACTTGTGAATTTGAGATATAAGGAGGGGAGTAGCATGTCGGAACACTTGAGTGAATTTCAAAAATTTGTAAATCAATTGACAAATCTTGAGATTGACCTAGGTGATGAATTGCAATCTTGTTTGTTGCTTGATACTCTTCTCGATGGTTGGGACACCTTGGTTGTAGCCTTAAACAATTCGGCTCCTTACGGTTTGCTTTTCATGAGCACGCTTCTTCAATGACTTGAATTATACTTCTAGATTGGAGGCATTTGTCATAGAAATAGGGTAAGAATTCAATCAAGAAAGTTTTAAGTAATGATAGGGGCAAGTCAAGAGGAAGGTTCAAGTTAAGGCTGGGAAGGAATGTGAAGTGTTATAATTGTGGCAAGATGAGATATTATGCTAAAGAATGTTGGTTACCAAGGAGAGATAAATCCTATGATAAACATGGGGATAAAAAGAAAGAAGAGAATTAAGCTATAGTATCGGTTGCATCCGATGGTGATATTGTGTTCTTCTGTGGCATTAGTTACATAAACCTTACATGTCAAGACTCTAGTTGGGTTGTTGACTCTGTATCTTCTTTTCATGTCACCTCATAGCATGATTATTTTATATCTTATTGCAGTGGTGACTTTGGTTGTGTTAGGATGGGAAACAATGGTATCTATAAGATTATTAGCATAGGAGATATTTATTTGAAGACTGATATGGGATGTAATTTGCTTTTGAGAAATGTGAGAAATGTTCCAGATATTCAACTTCACTTGATCTCCATGAATGCCTTAGATAACGATGGTTATTACAATTCCTTCTATGATGGAAAATGGAAATTGACTAAACGCTCTATGATAGTGGCAAAAGCCAAGAAGACATGAACACTTCACACCAAGGAAGTAAAATTGATTTGAGAAGAGGTAAATGCAACATAGGACTACTCAGTTGATCTATGACATATGAGGCTTGGCCAATCTTAGTGAGAAGGGACTTGATACTCATGTTAGAAAGAATCTTCTACTATTGAAAGAGAGAAATTTAATAGAATGCACTCATTACCTAATGGATAAACAATATCAATTTTCATTTCATAATTCCTCTCTACAAGCAAAGTCAAATGTACTTAATTTAGTTCACACTGATGTTTATTGTATGGATGGTAGAATACTTAGTGGTGCATTATACTTTGTGATATTTATTGATGATTGTTTTAGAAAAGTATAAGCTAATGCTTTGAAATCTAAAGACTAGTTGCTTGTGGCTTTCAAATAATTTCATGTCAAGATAGAAAGAGAAACCAAGAAGAAGCTAAAATGTGTTTGAGCCGACAATGGTGGTAAATAAGAGGCTAATTTGACTATTATTGTAGGGACTATGGTATCAAGCTTGAGAAGACTATTCCCAAAACACCACAATAAAATGGAGTAACGGAGAGAGTGCACCAAATAATTAATGATTGGATTGGATATATGCTCTCTCATGTGAAGTTACCTATATCATTTTGGGGTGAAATAGTGAGAATGACAGTTGACTTTATACACCTTTCTCTATCAATTCCTCTTAAAGAGGATGTTCCACAAAGAGTTTAGCGTTAAAAAGATATTTCCTATAATTATCTGAAAGTTTTTGGTTGTCAGGCATTTGTGCATCTTCTAAGAGATGGAAGGTATAAGTTTGATGACAAGTGTAAACAATGTATCTTCGTTGGTCATGGACATGAAGAGTTTGGATACAGGCTATGAGATTTAGCTACAAGGAAAGTCATTAGAAGTTGAGATGTAATGTTCTCTCATCATTAAACCATTGAAGACATTGATAAGTTAGGGAAGCTAAAGAATGTAGCTCAAAACATAGTTAGTTTTAGCTTAAATCCTCATACCGTATTAGGTGGAAATTATGAGGGAAAAATGCATGGAAATCACGAAGATAGTGAGTCCTAGCAGAATATTTGTTCTTCAGTTGAGACATGTAAAATAGTTGAGCAAGAACAACCGTTGAGCTAGTTGAGTAAGAATAAGTAATCCTATATCAAGTTAGAAGATTAGAAAGCCAACATAGACCCTCATAAAGATATTAACCACATGAGTATGTGTGACGGGTTATCAATTGGTCTATGATCTTCAAATTGGCTCCTAGTCGAAGGATCGTGGATTGGACATCCACAGGCCGATTGAGACCATTGTGTTCGTAGCTTCACTATTGAGTATTAGATGCCCAATAGGGATGATGAGTCATAAGTCATCGGGTGTTAGACGTCTAAGCTGGAACACAGGTGTTTATATCGAAACGAGTTCAATCAAGTCCATTGAATGTGATGAAATAGCAATTGACTAGCATGAAGGCTTCGTGCTTGGTCAATGTCTCAATCGCTCTTGGCTTTGGTGTGTTAATGGTCCTCAGACTTGAGCCATGACGCTATATTGTATATTGGATAGCTGTGGTTCACAAGTCCAATATTAGCTGATCATTAATCCGCCTCTGTGCATGATGGTCATAGTCCTCCATATACGAAGTCACAGGCATGGGCAATAATTGAGATCTGTCTCATCATTAGTTGAGATTGATGTCCTATGCAATCTATGTGTGATGGTGCATTAGAAAGTCCTTGACCAAGGCTGAAGAAATAAATCAATTTATGAATCAATATAACTTGTGTCCACTAGAAACACCAAAAAAGAACTTGCAAGAGGAAAGTCTCTGATTCTTGAAGAAATAAATCAACTTTCAATCTTCAAGGAAACTCTTTCTCTTTGGTTGTAGTTCAACCGTTGACATGGACCAAACGAAATCACAAGATAGGTCGAGTAGGAATGAGACAATAATGGGGAATTCCATTCGGGAGCTCAGGTAAGAAAAATAAGAGCGAGAAAAGAAAGAGGCTGAGAGCTTCACAAGCGGGATCCTTTTCACCAATTTTTCTGCCGTTTATGGACGGATAACATCAATACCATGCTCAACTCAACAAAAAAAAAACACACCAATCTGTATTGATCCAAATAGAGGGATTGATGAAATGGAGAGACGTCAGACAATCGAGAGGGAAGGGGTAATGAAAATTCCCAGAGAAAACAGAGGACTCTTCAGATGTAAGTTCCTGGGGGCTAGAGGTTTCCGAAGAGGAAGCAAGAATGCTGCCAAAAACCAAGGGTCCTTGTGGATTGGAGGCGGACCTTTACTAAAACATTCTCTTGACAGCTTATGGGTGGTGGCGACTTGTTCGTTCCAGTAACTGACAAGTTATTCTTTGGGAGGGATAGAGTTGGCATCGCCGACTAGGGAGTTGGCGTCGGTGGTAGTTCCAGCCACGGTGGAAACAACATGGAGTGAAAACAGCAGGATAAAGAAGAGGGAGAAGAGAGCTATTTTTCTGAAATTGAGAGGGAATACTGATAATGTTTTTTGAGAATTCTTTCTCGAAGATTGGCCGAAGACCCTCACTTTTTCGTTATGTCCTTCCTTTATTTTCTTTTTTTAAAAATCCAATCCCCTTCAAGTCGCAAATCTTACCCTTCCTTTCTTTTTTGTTGTGGGCCCTCTTCAATCTGAGGTGATGATGAGTCAAATTTTCACAGGAATCAAGAGCCTCCCCACTATCAACGAAAGAAAAGAAAAGGATCTCTTCTTCACTTTTCTTTTTCAATCTACACTTTTCTCCCACTCTCCACTAACCATTGTCCTCCATCAAGGACAAATCATGAACTGTAATATTCTCTAACTAGTCTAATGTTGTTTCAGTTAGCAGAATCAGCAACCCTACCTACATTGATATCATAGTCTGGACTAGTATTTTGCATTGATGTAAACTTTTGAAAAATGCCATTTCTTCCTTGGAATTGACTGGATGCATGATTTGTTACGCAACTGGTACTATTGACATTCTGCATCGATTCCTGGAGACTGGAAGTTGTGGTGGCATCCGTACTTTCCATAGTACCTGGCCCTCCAAAGGTAGAGGTTTTTGGCCTTGTTCCTGAGTTTAAAAGAGGCACTCCTGGAAATGGAACTAAGGACGACAGATATGGCATCGACATAGGAAGTCGTTGACCAAGAAGACCCATCAAAGGAAAGTTTGGTGCAACCGTACTATGCAAAGTGGTCGAGGCAGACACATAAGGCACAGAGACGTGTTCCACAATTCAAGCCAATTATGCCTATACCCAAACCTATCTCGATACCCATCAGTGAAAATTGGGCTATTTGTGATGGATGTATTCGCTGAATTCCTATTCAAAACATCATTGGTGGTATGCGTAAGCCATTTGCAACAAATGATTCGACTAATATGCCATAAATCGATCGATCAATCAAAATTCCTTTTGCTCCCATCTCCTTAAACAGCTCAAAGGCCTTGTCCATTCTATTTGCTTTATATAATCTTGTAACCTAGGTTCCATATGCCATAATATCAGCCTCGACACCATCTCTCTTCATTTTTGCTCGTGTTAAGCTCAATTCCCCACTGTCCATGCAAAAAATGCAATGCTAAAAAAATAAACATGCAATGCATGGAAAAATATTTTTTGATAAGGACTAATTCTCAAATTTGTAAAATATGAATGAAAGAAGAAAAATTAAAATTTAATTGTCAATAGCTACTCCTCTTTGAGTGGAGGGTCGCAGAGGTTTCGCTCAAAAATCAAATTGAACTTAAATTTTGGTAATGTAAATGATGAATGAATTTTTTGGTAGTGTTTTAATTTTCTATGCAGGTAAAGTGATGCATGATATGCAGAACTATAAATAACATGTGTCAAGACTTCTTCGCTTCAAAGAAATGGATTAGAGAAACTTGCACATGGATCGCATATGAAATACCTATTTTACTAGATGCCTCATAATGTTGATGATTCCCTTGATTTCTAAGCTTCTTGTTGTGGTTGCGAGGATCTCAAGATAGTAGAGCCTTATCCGTTACCAAAGGTTTCCCTTTGACGTAGGGCAACGTGAAATATAGAATGAAGGAATGTGCTTCAATTGTGGTTCAAGTTGCACCATTTTATCTCTTGAGACCACCATCGTTTTAAGAAGCCACCATGAGTCGGTAGAGGTAGGTCAAGATCACAAGAGCATATCGATTATGATTTGATAAAGATCAAGAGCACGAGAGCATATCGATCATGAACTAATTAATATCTCATAAGAGTAGGTCGAACATGAGCTATGTAATTATCTAGATCAATATTATGAAAGCATATTGATCATGGCTTAATAAAATAGAGATCAAGAACACAAGAGTGGGTTGATCGTGATTTGATGAATAATTCGTGAGAACATGTCGATCATGAGTTGGATAAAGGTATCATAAGAGCAGATCGATCGTGAACCAAATAAAGATTAAAGACACGAGAGCAGGTAAATCGTGAACTGATGAATATCTCATGAGAGCAGATCGGTCACGAGTTGAAGAGTTGCATAGCACGAATGCTCTTTGAACAGGCACCCAAAGATTTATTCTAATGATGCTTCGAGGAGGTTAAGCTTTGACCCATATGATAGGTCAACCTATGGCAGAATTCCTAATGAACGGACTCTAGTGGCGATTTATCTTATTTAGAGGATTCGCCTGCATTTTGACCCATATGGTGGGTTGTACCATGATAGAATTCCTAGTTAAAGAATCCTAATAATTAAAATTGATTGAGATTTTACCCGTATGATAGGTCACCCCATGGCAGATTCCTGATGAAAGGATTCTACTGAACGATTTACCCGATATCGGATTCACCGAAGAAAATACTTGTAAGAAAGACTTTGTGCCTTTAGAAAGGACTTTGTACCTGTAGAAAAGACTTTGTGCCTCTAGAAGGACTTTGTACCTCTAGAAAGGACTTTAGAAACGGTTCATCCAATGTTGGAATCTACCGAATGAACATCTGTAAGAAGAACTTTATGCATGTAGAAAGGATTTTGTGCCTGAAGAAAAGACTTTATAAACGGTTCCCCGATATGGGATCTACCGAATGAATGCCTGTGAGGAATTTGAAAATATACCATTCCGTATTGGGTTTTTCAATGGAAGGGCTTTGGAGACGACATATCTTACTAAAAAGGCTTGTCTAAGTGGTACGTACAACTTAGGGATTGAAGATGGACCATTCCGTATTAGGATTCTAATGGAAGGGCTCCAGAGATGGCATTTCCTATTTGAGGCCGTACCGTATTCTGGCACAAGTAAGGTCTCTAGGAATTGAAGCCGTATCGTATTCTGGCGTTGGTAAGGTCTTCGAAGATAGGAAGTCGCGCGGCATTTTGGTGCAAGCAAGGTATATCGATTGTGATTTGAAAAAAATGAGATTAAGATCACGAGAGTAGGTCAATCGTGAATTGATAAATAACTTGTGAGAGAGAGCATATCGATCATGAGTTAGATAAAGGTGTCAGGAGAGCAGATTAATCGTCAACCAAATAAAGATCACAAGCACGAGAGTAGGTCAATCGTGAACTGATGAACATCTCATAAGAGCATATCGGTCATAAGTCGAAAGGGTTTAGAAAACTTACCTGGGTCTTTTGAGTTAATGATCAACGCATAGACATGCTGACTGTGTCATGCCTAGTTGTTCACTGAATAAATATATGTGCCGCACTGGATTCGAGCACCTTAACAATCGTTAAAATTCATTCTCTTGAAAGGTTCAAGTCGAAGATATACTTACCTGAGGATTTGGAAGAAATGCCTAGTGGTTTCTCGACAACTAGGCTTGTTCATTCAATAATCGTCGAAAGAATTTTGAGACCTTGGAAGATAACTCAATATTGAGAACGCGTTACCTGTCAGGCAATGTCAAAGGTAACATGTGTAAGTATTTTTTTTTATCAATGAGTTCATCGGTTCATGCCAAATTATTCAGCTAAGTTTGCAATGATTAGAAGCAATCTATGTAATAACTCATGATGCAATCAATCAAAATGTGGATCATGCATAATTATTCTATTGAGTTTGCATTACCAATTCTGTTCAAGGAGGTTACCATAGTATGAACACCTCGAATGTAATCTAAATAGGGGATTTTAGTTCGAAATGGCTTTCTCTTACCCTCGAGAAAGGCTGTTTATCCTGATTGCAGGATTGAAAAAAATCACTCAATCTTACCATCATCGCATTTAGCATGGGTCTGAGTAATCTCTCAATTGGTATGATCAAGTTAATCTGGAGGTTTTAATTATGAACATAATTTAGGTTGGATTAAAGGCTTACTAAAGGGGACTCATTTGAGTCAAGACCATTAATAAAAAAGTCTTCATCATCTGCTCCGGGTTTACAAGTCAAGAACCCTACAAAAATAAGAGAGAAATAATCTTGCTCATACCTTTTCGAGCAATGCTTAAAATCATTCAACTTTACATTACTCAAGTACCTTAATCAGAAAAAACTTTCAAGAGTTGTAATGTAGGTTAGGATTGGGGGCCAAAGAAGCAAAAGGCTTATTTTGGCCCAAAAAAATATATGAGGTGAGTTTGGCGTTGGTGATCATTGTATTTTTATCTCCAGTCTCGACCTTCTAGAATAGTCATCAAAGAACAACATCGTTGTATGAGGAAGGTGTGAACTTCCGCTGATATCGCTGCTCGAGGATGATGTGAACTCCAATGGAGGAGACATCCCCGATCTTTGGAGATTTATCGCCGTTCTTGGTCTTCTGGAACTATATTCAAAGAACATCATTGTTGTATGAGAATGGTGTCAACTTCTACCGATACTGTCGTTGCTTTCGAACGGTGTAAACATCAACTAAGTACATTTTGCAATTTGACTTCTTCGAAGAGTTTTCTTTTACAACCAGATCTCATTGGGGATTTATAAAAGGAGACAATATGTTTTCACTGAGTTTACAAAATGTATATGTAAAGTTCAAAGGCGTTCAAAAATAAACATTGATTTGAATGGGCATTGGCCTTACTTTTGACTGTCGCTTTGCTTTTTTATGCTCGGGATTATGCCGTATACATATGCATATCAAAGATCTAGCACACTTGAAGAGTTGACTCGGGAACTCTATGTGGATCTACTTCTTTTGAGTTCTTCTACTTTGAGGTGGCACTATCTTTATCTTGGAATGAGCAATGTTCACCAATGAGGTTTTAAGAAACGAATATGCAGGCTCAATTGGGCGATGCAAAGGATAAAAGTGTATCGGAAAGAGAAATGAATGCTTTTCATCGTACTAAGGCACTTGAGTTGCCACATGAAGTTGAAAGCAAAGAAACACTCGAAAATTGATGTTAGTCTGAGCAAGAAAATTTCTAACCATTTATCTCCTGATGCTATTGGAACTACCTCCATTTGGCCCTAATGTGAGGTGGTTCTTAATAAGGGTTGCAAAATGAAATCGTCGCTCAAATGGGTTGTTAATGGTTATATGTAATGTTTAGGATAGAGAAATGATCGCCTCATTCCTTTCGACTTTTGTACTTTTTGCGAGAAAAACCATTGCCTTGGGGAATGCGGAACCTATTTAGCACATGACTCACTATGGATTAAAATGTAGGACGTGTGTGGAAATGGCTTACCTTTCATCATCTTGTCAAGCCCTCCTTCTACACATTCGATGCATCATGTGCAGTTTATGCTCCAAGTCAGAATTGGCAAATTAAATATGCAGAATAGTCATTCATAAATTATGAAATGTGTAAACACAATATAGATGTGGCAATTTTTAACATTACGCGTGTTTACAGAATGTGTAAGTATAGGAGAAAATTCTCAAGTATGGGAAAATTTGAATTGCCCCTGGACATGTGGGCGGATCAAATAAATTGGGGAGTCTACTCCTTAAGTTAAGGAGTGGCTTGTCTCTAACTTTGCCTCTATACAATGAAATGCGTGGGTGAAGGAGTCGAGTGAATATTTGAAGCATTTGGGCTTGTTTAATATTGACAACCGTCATGGTTGTCAGTTTAATGCCCCTACAAGAAAAAAAGCAGAAAGGTTATCCTTGAAACCAAATGAGTTAAAGAAGACATACTATCCTTTTTAATTTAGGGTTTACCATCAATTTGCCCCATTTTCATCAGAATGGATCTCATCAGATGATCATAGTTTTGCCCCTTGGGGTTGTTTCCTTTGACATGTTAAATGTTAGTGTGAAGTTAAATGTTAGTGTAAATAATGATGCTGATTTACCTTTCATCTCGAATGCCTTGCACAATCCCTTTACTAGCTTCGTTGGTTTAAGTTTCCCTTGACTTTCGTTGGACACTTCACTATTAGGGCCCAGATTGTGGCAAAATATTAACTTCAGTCTCGCTTGTCGAGTATTTTTGTTTCTTTATGCAAATTGTATTATTCATTTACAATATTTACAATATTCCCCAACCTTGGGGATCGAACTCGGACCGTTTCATACCACTGTCGTCCCCATGCCATCAGGCCCACGAGATCATAGGGGGCTCTTCTTTAAGGGTTAATACTCGAGATGACATGGTTTTGTTGCATTGCATTGGACAATTCCACATCATGGTGCTTTTCAAGGTAATTTACAATCCTTGTTAAGAATGGAATAAATTAATTCAGAACTCAAGACCATTATGGGTAAATTGGAATGATACAAAATTACCCTTCTTTGAGCTCGCTTGGGCTTGTCACTCGTGATTTCATTATTTGAAGCTATTAATCCAGTGGCCATGTCTACTTGCCCCAAGTTCTGTTCAACAAGAGAACCTCGCATTTGGGTACGATTATGCGCTCAAGATAATTTGCAAAATCCTGAGAATAAAAGGAATTCAATTTAGAACTGGAGTAATTGAGGGTAAATTGAAATGATACGGAGTTACCCCTTGAGTTTGCACGAACTTTTAGTCGCAGTTGATTTTGTCCCAAGTTTGGTGCAGCAAAGGATTCAAGCATTTAATAGGAGGAAGGAAGATCACTATTTCTTGCTTTTGCATTAATTCTAAATATCTAAAAAAAAATATCCGATGCAAGGGAATAAAACATATGCATTCGTTCAGGATTGGTTCGGCTTCCTTTGCAGGCTCTCTAATGATCAGCTAGCTTCATTCCGAATCAAGTATGCAGCGATAATGTTGAAGGACCCGTGATCACTGGCTTCAATCACTGGCTTTAAAGTACAAGCTTTGTATGAACATTACAGTCTAGAAACTTCATGAATATTAGTGGTGATACAACTCCTTTTCCTCGGAAGGTATCAACACCGACCTCATAGGATCGGTCTTCTCGCAAATTCCTCTAACATAACTTGATTCTTCTGGGAACTGACCTAAGTCATCTCTCAAACGTGCATTTTCGATCCTCAGATGCTATGTTTCGTCGAGAGTAAAGAGGCCACCGTAGTTAGGGCAAGTCGTAGTGTCAAAAGCTCCTATATGCCTCCTGTTTTCTACTCAGAGTCTTTCATTTTCAAATTTTAGGAACTCGTTTTCACGGCGTTCATGATGGGTCTTCATTCGAGTTCAAGTATTTTGAAACCAAAACTTGACTTGTGAAAGTTCCAACCCTAGCTCTTGACTCAATTCCTTTCTTTGTATGTTATCTGGGTTAGGGCACTCTATGAAGAAATTTTTAATCTTTTGAATCTGATACTCAGTATGGCGATGGTAACATTTCTTTTTACTGTTGTTGTTGTTGTTGTTGTCGCCATTGTCTTTATTGAGATCTTAGATGTCATTGGCGGAAGGGTCAGGTTCCATGATCTCAAGGCCGAATGCGGTCTCAATTTCTTCAAAATCTCCCATATTCAGTAAGTGACGATAACTTTCAAATATGTTGGATTGAGACATCCTTGGTTGGTTATTAATCCCTCAAGTTTTACTATTCTTCCTTGTGTTTGACCCTCTTTAAATTTTTCCAAGCGACCGTGTATACTTTAAGACTCTCTTTTTGAGCTTGGATTAAGACTACCAGGAGGATCCCTCTTTTAAAATTTAAGCATCGGCTCAAAAATTGTATCGCTTTCCTCAAGATTCTGTCTTTCTCAACTTTTTTACCATATCTCTCCCTTATTTTGTCTTCTTTCATTTTTTCATAGTGTAGGACCTCTATCACTATTTCTTCCGCTTGTCTCAAGCGTCGATTTTGCATGTGAGCTCTCACTCTGTTTATAAATGGAGATAAGTCCTCTCTTCTTTTTTGCTAAAGTTTGCCAAGTCCTCTCTTCTTTTTCAAAGTAGTGACATCCTATGTAGCACCGACACTTCTATTAGGTGTGCGTATCGTGTCGGACACCGTGTCTGACACCGACACTCGTCCGACACTCGTTGACTGCGTGTCGGGATTTCGACACTCGGTCAACGCGTGTCGGATGCGTGTTCCTCGTGTGTCTAGCGTGTCGGACACGACTATTAAAAAAAAGAAAAACTTTTGGAACCTTGCCGGTTTTGAAGTGATCACGGAAATGTGTGCAATGAAGGAGAAGTTCATTAGATAGAGCTTGAAATCCATAGAAAAAAGGAAAAATAAGGAGATCTCATAGACTTCTTGGTTTCCATTGCGCTCGGGAGCTCTGAAAATTAACGTTCGATGGAGCGTTCATGGAGGGAGAAGCTAATGGCGCGGTGACATGGGTATGCAGAGACTCCTCTAGGCTATTGGTTGAAGGAGCAGCGAGGTCTGTGAATGTTCGATTTTCCCTTCATGCTGAAACCCTAGCTCTATTGGATGCTTTGAAGTGCTTGAACTCACATGGATTTGCAGACAGAGTGCTTAAAGAGATAGATTTGGAGTCAGACAGTATCTATTTGGTCAAAATGCTCCAAGACATAGATATAGTCTCATGGGAAATACAAGCATTGATCAAGGAGTGCTCAGACTTGTTTTCAAAAGTGAAAAGCTACGGCTAACCCATTGTGCACGGACCCAAAACAAGATTACGGATTGGGTTGTTAAAGCGCAATTTCATAATACTCTTCCACCTAACTAGATTTTTAACCCATCTCAAACCCTTTGAAATTTGTTATATTTAGAAGCACATATGATATTCTTTTTTACTTTATAATACGAATCAAATGACCTTTTCGACAAAAAAAAGCTCCTGAGTTTATCAAACTTCACATAAATAAAAGCTTGCCCTCTTCGGTTCAAATTAATGTATATGACACATGTTTTGGCTTTATTTATTATTTTTATATTTAAAAATATATTTAATACAACGTGTCCTCGACGTGTCGGAATTTTCTATTTTTGAGAAATGCCGTGTCGCTGTGTCGTGTCGTGTCGCGTGTCGGTAATGGTGTCGGTGTCCGTGCTACATAGGAGGCATCCCCTCAAACTTTTTCACGAAGATTTCGGATTTGCTTGGCTCAAGGTTACAGACCAGAAATATACTCGAGGATAAGGGATTTGAGCCAACAGGGTGATTCTGCAAGAAAAGGACAAATAGGAAAATTCGACCAACAGTGGATGGCACTATAAAATCAATACTTAATGCGAAATCGATTAACACCTTCGCATTCTACTTGTCTACCTTGATTCTTGTTGACACCTAAATTTATATATTTCATAAAAATTGAGAATTAATTCTCACCAAAAATATTTCCTCATGCATTGCATCCTACATCATTGGCGGAAGAATATGAGCTCAAATTGAAGGACGATCCCTCAGAAAATTGAGAATTTGATAACACAAGAGAGCTCTAGGCTTAGAGAGGCCATTCGTCATAATATTCGGTCACAAAAGAGAGAAAGAAAGAGTGGTCTGGTCTTCTTTCTCCAGGTTCCAAAAAGAGGTCAATTCATTAAAAATTCTGGCACAAAACAGCCACTATTGAAAAGGCACGACAAACTGAAGACTCTAGAAGGCATAGCTAAAAGAGAGAATTGAGTTTCTCCACAAAAGAGCAGGATCTAGGGCCCTTAAAGATGTTGATTTGTCTAGCCATCATAACCACCAAGGTTTCTAATGACTCTAATCATTGTGTCTATGCTTCTTTTCAATCGTGGTGAGCACCTTTTGGTTTATTTATAGCCATTTTCCAAATGAGTGCTCGAAGAACAAGAAATACTATTGGAGAGGATGCTTACTTAATATGTAAAGACAAAATTTAGCTGGAATATAGAGGTTATCATGGAAAGAAAAAAAAAAGGTACGATCGGAAGAGATAAGCATACAAAAAAAAAGATGGGATGGATGACAAAAAAAGGGAATCCAAGGAAGGAGAATGTGGAGAAACTCATTAGTGCAGTTCCAAGTTTTAAAAATGATAATAGTTAAGTGAGAGAGCTTGTCAAAAAGTGGGCGAATCATGAGGTTTTGGTCAGATGGATTTCTCGTTTCTTTTTTTTTCCCTTAATCTAGATCGCTACTTCGTTACAAGGAGATCACTGCCACCTGTTAATGAAGTTGGCCTAACCTACTGCATTGAACTGGTATATCAAGGGTTAAAGGTGAAAGTAAGGGATGCGGTGATCTCATTGATTGATCAAGAACATAAAGGAGTCAAAGGCTATGATTCTTAAAAGGGAAAAGTTGACAAGAAAGGGCATTAATGGAGCTCAACGAACTGCCCGTAATCCTTCTTCATTTCGGTAGAGGAGTGATGATCATCACAGAGGGACCCACTAGAAAAAAGGCCAGCTGGAGCTCACTTCATCGGGGCTAGACTTACCCATTTGCCTTGATTGTTCCAAAATCCATTAGTGATGAAAAAATTCTCCAAGCTTCAATTTTCTGAGCGAGGGGCTCGATTCCACGGGGTTTAAAAAAAAAAAGAAGGTCGTATGTCGCTAGACCATTCCTCTTTTAGAGAGTTCGCTTCTACTAGTGTGCAAGACATCAAGAAATCTATTGTTTGCAAGGATCAACGACCGGATCTCGATGAGCCTGTGGAGATAGAGAAGACAATTATAGGTGCTCTATATTATAAGAGGGGACTTGTGCATTTCTACTTACGTCAATTTGTTCATCTGCCCTAGCTACATGCAATATCGTGTCGCCATGGATGCCGTCGAAGCGCTCGGCCGAAAAACTTTGACAGATATGTTGAAGCTTCTGATGGAAAACTGAACTCCAAGATTGCTCCTTCGAGCTTTGTGAAGCCATAAGGAATGTCTCAAACCTCTCCGTTCACCATTTCATCACTGGAATAGGTAAGTCTTCTCGACCTTCCTTGATGTTGCTTAACGTGTCGGTCTTGTGCTTTAACGCCGAAATTAGCTATTCAGATCTCGCCTGAAAAATCATAACTGATGGTCTTCGATTAGGTTAGTTCCAGGTGTTTTTCTTAGCTGAAATTAGGATATAGTTCATGATCCAAGGTTTGGAATCGATTAGCGTGAAATATGGACGTTTCGATAGTTCTTTGATGTGGGTTCGTGTCTTTCCAGCAACATTCGCTGGAATTTTATGTCGGAACAATGTCTTCATCACCATGATCTTCTTCTTCTGCGTGCCAGTTAAAACTTGTTGTTTGGGCGATCTCCATTCCGATTGGTTTCACGGAGCTTGTTGTTTGGGCAGTGCAGCGCTACTAGTAGCTAGCTATCGCGATGGTTTCATTTTAAATGAATGACAAAAAAAAAGATAGGCTAGGCTTGACTGGATTTGGTATCTTCTTCTCATTTCTGGGAATCATCTTCTTTTTTGACAAAGGACTGCTTTCCATGGGAAATATTCTGTTTGTATCAGGAGTCTCTTTGACTATAGGATAGAAGTAGACCATGCAATTCTTTATGAAAAGACAAAACTTCAAGGGAACAATCTCATTTGGTGCTGGCTTCTTTTATGTCATCATTGGATGGCCCATTCTTGGGATGATTATGGAATCATACGGTTTTATTGTTCTTTTCAGTGGTTTTTGGCCAACTCTAGCAGTTTTTTTTTTTTTTACAAAGGATACCTATCCTCGGTTGGTTAGCTCAGCAGCCATACATTAGATCATTCTTTGGTTATGTGCCCGTATAGTTCAAAATTTGCAGAACAGCCAACACTTCAGCTTTTTGTGTCTGTTTTAAGCTCGCCCATATAACATATGGATTTGTGGAGACAAATTTTTGCTGCCTCTCTTGTTGGAAATGGGAATTGATAAAAGGTGTCGTGACTCGAGTGATATAAATGAGGAGGAAGAAGGAAAGGTTACGTCATATAGTGGGATCTATAGTTTCTCTTTCCTTCATTTGGTAGTGATGGTTGACCATCATTGACTGCCTCCCTAGGGCTTCTTTTCTTAGATAAAAGTGAATAACAGATTTGTTATAAAGATATAATCTGACCTTGCATTGCATCGTCTAAATACCAAAATTTAGATTTGCTTGATTTTGAAAAAATAAAATAAAATAATAAATAAAATTCACAAAAATGCAATAAAAAATCCAAAAAAATGAAAAATTCATAAAAATCATAAAAAAATTCTAAACAATTCCAAATAAAATCAGAAAAAGTTCAAATAAACTCAAAAGCCTAAAAAATGAGGAAATCGATCATTTTAGTTGATATATCCTATTTATCATAATTTTGTCCTTCCAAACATTTCAAATTGACGATTTTACCCCCTCATAGGCAAAACCTCTTGAGAAAATTTAAAAAAATCTCCAAAAATCACAAAAAAATATGGGAAGTGGTCAACCTTAACTAGCTAAACTTATATTTCATGATTTTTGTTCCCGTTTCTTTTCCAAATGACAATTTTACCGCTCATGGGCAAACTGTCTAAAAAAAAATTCAGAAAAATTTTAGAAAAATCTCAAAAAATTGGGGAAAATAGGAAATGACCACATTCGACTGGTTTGACCTATTTTCACTTCTCGAGCTTTGAAAATTGATCATTTTGCTCTTTTGGTCAGTTTGATTCAAACCTTGCCAAATCACTCCAAAAGCTTTTTTTCATGAAATTAGTACCAAAAGGGCATTAATTGAAAAAATTAATGTAACCAAGTTCCTAAACTCATTGATCTCTAGTTCATAGGAATAAAGTATTCATCCTAATACTTTATTTAGGTATCTAATCAACTTACCTAAAATGATTAGTGGCGACTCCATTTGAAAATCTATGTATGTAAAACACTGAACCAAAGTTGCGACTCGGTAGGACGAGGAAGAGTCTGAATTAGGTTAGTTAATTTGATTAGCCTGATAATTCGTTAATGTGGAATTTTATTGAATTTTTTAGGTCGCGACAATTCTGTCCTCTATCATTTCAATGATAATGGCTAATCTTTCCACGCACATGGTTAAAGTTATGGTCAAATGGGAGAGGCTTTATCACCTTCTTGGCTAAAGCTATATTTACATAGCCCATCATCCGAATGTTGACATTGAGATCTTCGATCTGTTCAAAGAGATAAGTGCCTCTTCGATCGAAGGTACCAATTTGGCCCAACCATTTATATCAACTTTCTAAAGGTTTGCCGAAACACCTACGAAACGGTCACCCCAACTCTCATTGTGAAAGCTCACCATCAGAATCAGTCTAAATGCCTAGAATTTGTAGAATTCACGATCGTCCGCTACAAGAAGATCGTCAAATCTGTTGATGAATGGGCCTCCTTGTTGGTTCATGAGAGGAAGAAGTTGGTGGAGCGCCTAACCTTTATCTAGACTTACTTTGAGCACGTCCAAAGTGACATCGTGATGAAGTTTAGATGTGACTGGCTGAAAGAGACGCTCGAAGACCTAACGATGGATATAGCTCTCGAAAGAAACTTGATCGAAAATTTGAAATTCACCGTTGAACATCATGGGGCCAGTGTAGCCAGGTGTTGACACCTGATTTTTAGCGATCTTTTCTCTTTTAAAGTTAATATCAAGTCCATCAAAATTTATAAAATTAAAAAATCAATTTGGGGACCTTGGCCAAGCCTAGGGAACCAATTTTGACCAAAAAATTATTTTCCGTATTTTTAGTATTTTTCGGTATTTTTATTTTCGAAAATTAATAGAAAATCCATAAAAATTCATAAAATTGAAAAATCAACTTTGGGGACCTTGGTCAAGCCTAGGGAACCAATTTTGACCAAAAAATAATTTTTAATATTTTTTTTCATTTTTTAATATTTTTAGTAAATTAGGAAAATATTTAATAAATAAAATGGCATTTGAAGCCACAAAAATATAAATAAATATTCAACATATTTCTTTTAATTTTCTTTTCATTTTGGCCAAAGAAAATTTACAAAAAAAATTAAATTATTTTTGAATCGGGTGTTACCTTGTTAATCCCATTTTTAGATTAATTGTAAAAATTGTAGAAAATTCGTAATTTTCGATTTTGGTATTTCTGGAGTCGTGACATTGTTTTCTAATATTCTAAATTTTTATCTTGGCACAATTATACCCAGAATGACTCAATTTTACAAAAAGGACTTTAATTAAATTTTACATTATTTTCAGTAACAAGAAATGAGCTTAAATTTGATATGCGGTGAATTGTGTCAAAAAATTGTGAGGAGATTTGGACTTAAAGAAATATTTTTTTTCAGGGACTAAATTGTAAATAATTAAAATTCAGGAACTAGAGTGCAAATACCTAACTCTTGAAGGATTATTTTGCAAATAACAAAAAGAAGAGTTAGTGGAGAAATTAGAATAGAGAAGGGAAGATGGAGAAGAATGGATGGAGAAAATAAGATAAGAATAGAGAATGGAAGATGGAGAAGAGAAGATGAAGAAGAATGGATGGAGAAAATAAGATAAGAATAAAGAAGGGAAGATGGAGATGAAGAAGAGTTAGTGGAGAAATTAGAATGTGAGATAAATATGGAGAAGGGAAGATGAAGAAGAGTTAGTGGAGAGATTAGAATGTGAGATAGAGATAGAGAAGGGAAGATGAAAATGAAGAAGAGTTAGTGAAGAAATTAGAATGGGAGATAGAGTTAATGGAAAAAATAGAATGGGAGATAGATGAGTGGATTATAAAAGGAGGAAGAAGTGAGCTTGAGAGGAAGAATTTTTTGGAGAGAAAATTTTGGATGTTTGAGAGGATTTTGGGAAATTGAAGAAAAATTTGAGAGAAAGAAAATACCAAAAAGAGAGAGAGAATTTTGAAGATGATGAGAGTTTAAGGCTAGAGGGTCATCATCATCAATTTCTTCATCGATCAACATAAATCAAGAATTCATCGCAGATTTGAAGTTAAGTGTCCCTCTACTCTCTTTGATTTTTTAGTATAAACTAGCTCAAATTTTCTACTCTTCTCCCATTTCCCCATATTTGATTTCAGGCAGGAACCAATTATATCCATCAAGCACTTCTCATAATGCCATTGAAGCTAAGTGCCTCTTTCATTGTTCTAATTTTTAATGTGAATTAAATCATATTTGCTCCATTACTCCATTTCTCCATATTTTTATGTCAGGCAAAGGACAACCCCAAGTCAACGGTAAATCCCATGGAGGTGTAAAATTAGCACTGACGAGCTCTTGAGTGCCCATTAAATTTTCAATTGATCCGTCCATGGATTTCGGCCCGAATTGTCAAATCAATTCATTTTATTTTAAAGAATTCAAACCCCAAAATATGAAGGACAGAGCCCGCTCACTGGAGGTCATTTTAAATTTCTGCAATTTAAATTCCTGTACCTTAAACTCCAAAGGAGAGGGCCAAGCCAAGGTTGAGCTATCCATTGGTGGTCTTTATTTATTGTCATTTACTTCTTGTAATTTAATTTTTGAATCACTAAACCCCAAAATGAGTAGCTCGCAGCACTGCACAGAAGTCGTTAACTCACTCCCTCTTTCGGCTTTAGGGAAATACTTAATATTTTGAAAATGCCAAAAAAATGTCACTCACGTATATTTCATTTAAAAAAGTGAAAATATAAAAAGAGAACACTCCACTAGAGCCTTAGGAATAAACCAAGCCTAAGTTGCCAAATTAGGATATCTATGAAATTAAGGTACCGAAAGGGCATTAGTTTTAATTAACTAGTGTAACCAAGTCCCCGAACTCATAATCTCTGGTTCGTATAAGTAATTTAGTTCTCCCGCTAATTTACTTAGGTTTCTAATCAACCTACCAAAAATGATTAGTGGCGACTCCAAATTTTAAAACCATTTGAACAAAAAACCAAAGTCACGATTTGGTAGAGCTTAGGAGAGCTCGAACTAGGTTAGTTAATTTAATCAATTAATCTGGTAATCCATTAACCTAAAAAATGAATTTTAGGTCGCGACACCAGGCAAAAGGAGAAATGCGCTCGCCTATTCTTTAAGTTTGTGGATCTCGAATCTCAGATCGCTTGGTGTAGGCTGAGCATTAAATTCATGGATAGTCAGTTGAGCTCTTTTCTGATGCTTATTAGGGCTCAATTTCATTTTACTTTTCCTCGTTAATGACTTGTTATAATTCTCGTTGATGTATGGAATGAGAGGAAAGTTTCGCATGTTTATACTTTAATCTTCCCGCAATCTCTTCTCTCCCACATAGCATGATAAAACGACTTAAGGTATTGAAAACGTTTAGGCTTAACATTCTTCTTAATATTAACCGCTTCAGATGATGATATCGAGAATGTCAAAGAAGGATTTGGTGGCGACTCCCACTAGTCACATTGAGACTCATGACCAATCATGTAAATTATTACCCTCGGTCAGTGTACCAAATAAGTGAACCGAGTTACTTGTTATGTGCCCCACTTTACTCATGTTTTGTATCTTTCAGTGTCCATTTGTTTGTGTCGGTTACTTGTAGTGTCGGCAGAAATGCCTTTGTGTCATGCTCAATAATAGAGCACCAGCCCCCATCAGATGCTTTGACCAAATTAGCCAAAAGGTGTTGCAGGGTCGGGCTTGCTTCCTAGGTTCTAACTACACAATCTGTGCATTTCTAAAAAAAAATTGCAGGAACTCCCCAATTTAAGACTGCTCCTATGCATGACTGGATAAATTCACTAGCCCATCAAAATACACTGCCCATACATGCTCACTAACTAACACGATTTTGTCTTCAAGAGGATCGATCTCTTCACTTGCCCCAGGGGTATCGGCTAAGACATCAACAATTTCCCGTCCTCTCATATTCCTCAAAATCATTCCTGGCATGTTTTTGTTATCAATGAGCCCAATTTTGCTCTTGCCTAGGGTACCTATGATTTCCTACAAAAGTAGAGGAAGTAATGAGTATGTGACCCAAGAGAGGTCCGTCCATGACTCTTGCTTTAATCCAACTTTGTTTTTTCATTTTATGGAGAAATCAGACAATTTTCTTAGGAAGACATGAGTGAACTTATTTTACCTTGAAAAAAAAAACAAATCACATTGACATGCACATGACTCATGGGTTTACCTTATTCTAACTATCCTAAAAGCCCAAAATTGAAGCGAAAGACTTATGGTAAGGTGACAATCTCGTGCACATAATCAAGATTAGCCGCGATCCCACGATGTAATCAGAATTAGCTGGGCCTTTCCACTTCGGCTGCCTAAGTTAAAAATTATAACTCCCGCTTTGATAATCTTTCCGAGCCTGGAGCCTAACTTTTGGAAACTCATTTTCGAAAGGAGGTTTGGGATTGAATTTGGACTAACTTTTAACATTATCTCACGGTGAATGCTAGAACCAAATCACAATAGCATCCTAAAACTAGTTGCCCAGGTCCAGTCACGGGACGTATGTGATGTAGTGCTAAAGCGATTAATCATGCACAATAATTAAATACAAACAGCGCTTCAGAATGTGTAAAAATTAAATAAACAATTCCAATATTTATTTTCAAAATAAAGGGTTAGCAAATAAACTCCAACCCTTATCACTCCATGTCTGCAAAAACATATAACGCCTATAAAATGAGTTCCAAGCAAGATTGCCAAAAGCGAGATATCCTTGAAATTTTCATCGGCCTAAGTCCATTAAGGCTTTTTAAAAATTTTAAAAAATTCAAGCACTCCAATTAGTGCTTTTTTTTCAAAAATTCAAAAATTCCACTCTCCAGCAGAGTCGCTAAGCTATCACGACCAAAAAAATTCAATCGATGAGATTTCAGGTAAACAGATTATCAGGTTAATTAGATTGATTAATCTAATACGGACTCTCCCAAGCCCTATCGAATCACAACTTTAGTTTTTATTCAAATGATTTTAGAATCTAGAGCTACCACTAATCATTTTTTGATAGGCCGATTAGAAACCTAAGCAAATTAGCGGGTGTGACAGTCAGAAAATTCGACCCAATTATCGGAATTTCTAAATGAATGGAAATACTTCGATAATACACTCTGATCGACGTTCACTCAGGATTAGCTACCTTGAGATGACTAACCGAGGGGGAAAGGCTACCTGGGAAAATTTCCCAAACAGCCGTCCGTTGGTCTGAGACAGAGACAGAGTTGGTATTTAATGAAATTGACCACAAAATGAAATCCAACAACGGACAATCGAATTAGTAAGATAAATACAATGCAAGAATGAAATCAGTTTCTGAAATGTCGCCAGAAGGGCAGACAGCCGGTTTACGTCGAGAAGCAAGACGTGATTGGAAAATTACCGAAATGCCCCCGGTAAATTCTTAGTCCTTAGGATTAGTTAAATTAGGATTTTTGGGAGTGAATTCAGTAGATCGACACCAATCCCAGTCTGAAATTCGTTCGCGCTCAAGATCCGATCGATGCATTTGGCACGCAAATCGAGGCGAGTCAAATCAGTTGTCAAATCAATCAAATGTCTTGTCAATCACATCAATCATTCAAGGTTCAATTTCCAAGAGAAATCAATCCATCCAGTCAAAGGACATGTCAAGTACAAGATCAATCCTAATCACTATTACACCTAATCCCACTTACCTATTTATTTGAATTTTGGTCATTATAATTTGGAGAAAACCCTCACTCTCTCTCTCCTCCTCCATAGGTTCGGCCAGCCACCCCTCTCCTCTCCCCTTCCTCTTCATTTTCTCCTCCTTTTCCTCTCATCCCTTGGCCACCCGTCCGCCCGAGCTCCTCCACCGTCCGCCGCCTCCATCGCTGCCGTCCGCCCTTGCCGTCGGCTAGCCACCACCGTCCAGCCTCTGTGTCATCTTGGTAAGTCTTCCTAGCTCACTTCTAGTTGTTTTCCACGGCTGGGACACCTCATGGAAGACCCGAAACAGCCCCATTTTTCTTCGTCGTTTCGTTCGTTGTTTCGCTCCAACTTGAACCCGAACTTGCTCATCTTGATCCCTTCGATTCCTCACCTTTCTTGGCTTGGTAAATGGTTGTGTTAGGATCCTTGGAGCCCTTCGAACAGCCCGGAATAGCCACCTCCCTCCTCCCTTGCCGTGAGCTACGCTTGAGCCGCTCGGTGTCCTCCGTCATCGTCGCCTCAATTCCAACCCGTTTAGGTAAGCCAACCTCTAATCCCTGTTTAGGAATAGAGTATATTATGCTTAGTTACTGATTTGGTTGGAAGCCTAGGTAGATTAGTTGTTAAATGTGTATTTCGTACTAAGTTAAGTAAATTTGAATGGGGTTTGCCAAGGGTCCATATGGGCTGGAAATGAAAGTTTGGGGCGCCTATTTGATGGGCCTTGTGATAGAAATAGGCTTGGGGGCTTAAAATAGGCTAAATTAACCTAAAATAAGCTATTGGGCCCATGATGGGTTAATGGGCTTGTCAAGGGACGAACATGCAGAATCAATCGGGCCTAAAAATGATCATTTGCGGCAGTGACTTACGGGTTCATGTGTGAGGATGTTGGGCCAAGGGATGTATTTGGGCCAAGGGATTTAATTCTAGGTTATTTGGGCCAAAACTTAACAAATGGGGTCCAATTCAAATGGTGGGCTACATATGGACGAAAATTGAAGTTAATTGGGCCAAATTATGATTTTGAATATTAAAATATGAGACCCATTAATGTACATGGGCTTAGGATAGCAAATTGGGCCTAAAATAGTCAAATTGGGCTTAATAGTCTAACTTTTAAAAATGGGCTTAGACCTTGTACGAATTTCATATAATAAATGGGCCTAACTCGTAATTTTAATTCAAGAAATAAGTTTTGGGCCTTGAACCTTAGAATGGGCCTTAGGCCCAATTGAACCTAAATTAATTAATTAGGCCCTAACCTAAGCTAAGCCTAATTTAATTAAACCCAAGGATTTATTAAAACACTAAATCACTAATCATGGGTCACTAATTCCCTGGGAACCAGCTTTGGTTACTGGGTTTGACTGGATTGCTGGGATTATCGGGATCGAATTCCAATTTCATGGGTTCCTGGGATAACGTTAAACTCCATTGGATTTACTTAGGGACAGTTGTAGAGCACTGGGCCTGCGTGGTGCCGTTCGGTTAAACGTAGTACGTTGCTCGTATGATTCTTTGATATGCTCTGTTCTCGTACTTATGTACCATTGCATGCATGCTATGTTACTGAATTGATGTTTGCAATTATCTAGGCACTGCGTACTTTGAGAGCATGGCATGAGTCACCAGAGATGTGACATGAGAATGAGCCCAGAGGCGTTGTTACGCAGGGAAATGGAGGGATAAGGGAGTGGCCAACGTAAGGCGTCAGAAACGCAGTTGTGGCATTTGCCGTGTGGCACTGTTAGATGAGCCCTGATGGGATTTGGAGTGATAGGCGGGCATGATCCTTTGGGACCCGTTATGGGTGATTGAGGCCTGCATCATTTGCATATGGCATTATGGCTGACTGTCTGCTATTGACCGTCTGCGTTGTATGATCTGCATTGCTATGCGTTGTGCGTTGGTTTATACATTGAGATCTGGTATCTAGGGTAAATCTGTGAGTGTCGGAACCTTGGACCCTGAACCCTAGTCACTAGATAGGGTCAACCCCACTAGTATACTCTACCCTACGTTAAGATTAATGGCGAGCTTGCTGAGTTCTCGACTCACTGGCGGTGGTTGCCTTTTTTTCAGATCCAGGACGCTAATGATGGCAGCGCCCTCGATGCTTTTTGGATTACCAGTGCAGATGGATACCCAGATCACCCTCCATTTTGTTATGCATGCCGTAATGTGGCATAGGCACGTGACGACTGTACTAGTAGATCAGGGTTGACCCTACCTTGTACCCCATAGGTTCGAGACGTGGTTTAGAAAGAGTCTTTATGGTTTTGAGGGACCCTAGCGAGACTCTTCGATGCCTATGGAGGAGGACCCGTTCTGGCTGCAGCCTGCCGAGTATGGAGGCCAGGTGATCGACCCTGACCAGCTGCAGGAGTTGCCGTCTCCAGGACGCTCCGAGATTGACGGCCATGAGGAGGGTGATGCCATGGATACCGATGAGGAGGATCCAGAGGAGGACCCCGAGGAGGAGCCAGAGGAGGACTGAGTCCTACTGTTGCTGGTTTAAACTGTTGTCGTTAGTTTGAGCGTAGGTGTCCTGTCTATAGGTTGTGGTTTTATTTTGGGGTCTGTCCCTAACGCTTATGATATGTATTTATGGATGTTTGTATTCCTTTTGTTCACACTACCCCTCTGTATTGTATGTATGTGTGTATCGGTTAGGAGGCACGCTCCCGCAGGTTCGCAAGGTTATCGAAGGACGCGTCGTCTGGTCACGACGACAAGATTTCCTGGGCCGTCGCGTATCTTAAACCAGGCAAGCGCGATGAGATTCAAAGGTAGGAACGGGATGCCGCGTTCTTGAATATGGGGGCTCGGTGCGTGACATCCATGTTCGAGTGGTATCAGAGCCAGGTTAGCTTGATATGAGACCGATCGAGGTTTTTGGAGTGATAAGGATGTTGATTTTGGGGTAGTTAGATAGACAGATCCTAGACCTAGGAATAGGAAAGGGTACAATACATGAATTGATTGGCGCATGTGAATGCTTAGTTTAACTGGTTGCCTAGGGTATAGGCTGAGGCAATAGTGATTTTAAACTAAGCTGTAGGTGCGTCAGGACCTAAGGTAAGGTTCTAAAGCAGAGCCCCATGAGTAGGGCGCTTGATTGATGATTGCTGAATGGTTAGCTTGCTAGATGCTGCTTGTGTTTGTTTGCCTAGTCGGCTGTCGCGCGCTGCTTGACCATCATGCATTGCATGATTTCTACATTGAAAACAAAATGGCTTAGAAATGAAAATTATTTGAAAAAGGAAATTTGGATTTGAAAAGTGCATGCATCTCATGTTATTGGATTTGGTAACCATCAGCCTAGTATGGGACAGGATTGACAGGACGTCTAAAAACTGTAATGAAGCGTGGTATGGGACACGTGGAACGGGATTCTCTCTGTTTGTGGGTAACTTAGGACAACTATTCGCACCAAGAAATGAGGAGGGCGGGGAGTGGTCTCCGGGGCAAAGACCTGATCAAGGAAGCGGCTCCCGACAGGCTTCTAGTTGAGGTGGCGAACAGAGTGGCCTAGGTTGTGCATTGATAGGGTTGAGTCTAGATGTCAACCGGGTTCAACTGCATTTAAGCTGCAACAAATATTTACATGCATATACATGTCAGTGGACGCGACAGTAGGCGAAGGCTTGATTGCTAGTTCTAGAATCCGAATTCCTGATGGGAATTCCGTTGTTTTAGGTGAGAGGTATTAGCGAGGATGAGCAAGAGGGGCAGAAGACCAAGTGCTGGTACGTCGAGTTCAAGGGCTCCTGCACCTGGAGGAGACCCAAGAATTGAAGAAATGATGAGGGTGCTGACTGAAGTAAGCCATTTGATGGGTAGGTAAGTCGCTGAGAGGGCTGCCACTGTCGTCCAGGCAGCTGAGGCCGCTGCCAATGGAGGCAATGGGCATGGTAATGGAGGACGTCAGACTCATCACATAGTAGAGCAGTTTCTGAAGTTGCAGCCGCTTAAGTTTGATGGTAGTGGTGGTCCTAAAGCAGTTGCCTTATGGATTAAGCAGCTAGAGAAAGCCTTCACCGTGTTGGGTTGTACTGAGGTGGAGAAAGTCTCACTTGCTACCTACCAACTCCAAGGCACTGCAGATGACTGGTGGAAGGCTACCCGAGGGCGAGTCTTTCCAGATGGCATGAGACCAAACTAGGCTGCTTTCTGTGCAGCATTTAATGGAAAGTATTTCTCCGAGGCAGCCTAGGAGAGGAAGATGGAAGAGTTCATAAGGCTTCGCCAGGGAGTGATGACGGTTGATCAGTACGAAGGTGAATTCGCCAGGTTGTCCAAGTTTGCTCGAAGGCTGATTGATGATCCATGGAACAAGGCCAGAAGGTTCAAAGAATGTTTGAGTCCCGAGTTGAAGAGTATGATAATCGCCACTGGACTGAGGAATTATAATGAGATATATGAGCGAGCCCTGGCAATAAAACGAGACCTGCAGGAGAAGGCTGCCACGTCTGGATCGCGGTTTATGCCAGGGAGGAACTTCAGAGATTTCAGCAAGAGGCCGATGAAGGACACCCGCAGGTTCGTTCCACCCGCGAGAAGGACCCTGGGAAAACCATCATACCCTGGAGGTCAGAACTGCCATGACTGTGGCAGGAGACATGGGAATAACCCCTGTCCGAAGAAGATTGGTGGATGCTTCGGATGTGGACAGTTAGGGCACATTCAGAGAAACTGCCCGAAGAGAGGTCCGAGACCTTCGTTCCAGCAGCAGCAGCAGCCTCATATGGTGAATGCTCCTCAAGGGAATTTAAACCGTCCACCTGCTCAGGGGCGAGTCTACGCAGTAGCGCGGAAGGATGCTGAGAACGCGCTAGGGGTGATCACAGGTACCGTTTCTCTCTGCAGTCATACTGCGTATGCTTTGTTTGATCCGGGAGCGTCGCACTCTTTTGTATCTACACGTTTTGCTGAGTTAGCTGGATTGAATGTTAGACCATTGGATGTGACTTTGCATGTAACCACCCTGTTAAAGGATAGAATGATTGTTGCGATAGGGTGTAAAGGGTGTAAGCTAGTTCTGGGCGATAGAGAAGAAGAAATTGATTTAGCTGTCTTGCCCATGTATGATTTCGACGTGATTGTTGGCATGGATTGGCTAGTTAGATGTGGGGCAGTAATAGACTATGGTAGAAGTATGATACAGCTAAACCCAGTAGGCTACCCTGGGTATGAATTTAAGGGAAATCGAGGGGGAACGTTAATCCCTTGGATCTCGTCGTTGGAAGCGACCAAACTGATGGATGAAGGTTGCCTAGGATTCTTGGCATCAGTGTCAGATTTGTTTGCTCAAGAAGTGAAGTTGGAGGAAGTGCCTGTAGTAAGGGATTACCCGGACGTGTTTCCTCAAGAGTTGCCTGGTTTGCCACCAGTGCGTTGTAGCGACCCGAAAATAATAAGCTTCAAGTGAACGGATTATTAGGTTAATTGGATTAACTAATTTAACGCGGATCCTCCCAAGCCCTACCGATTCGTGACTTTGATTTTTGTTTAGATGATTTTAAGATTTGGAGTCGCCACTAATCGTTTTTAGTAGGTCGATTAGAAACCTAAGTAAATTAGCGAGAGAACTAAATTACTTCTACAAACCAGAGCTTATGAGTTCGGAGACTTGATTACACTAGTTGGTTAAAACTAATGCCCTTTCGGTACCTTAATTTCATGGATATCCTATTTTGGCAACTCGAGCTTGGTTAATCCTAAGGCTCTAATGAGATGTTCTTTTTGTGTTTTCACTTTTTAAATGGAATGCGTGGATATATGGATATAGCATACAAATATGGCGTACTGATATGACATGCGTATGCAAAGACGTATAAATACGACATATGACAAGACATGCATATATTACACTCGTACGCAAGTAAAGATTACAAGTATACGAGTACGAACATACAAGTACGAAAACAACATATGTATACGAACATACGAATACAAATACGTACGTGACATTCGAATGACATACATACGGGATATGCGTATGAGAGTGCGTACGTGACATGCGTATGACATACATATATGACTTGCGTATATGAGCATACGAATACGATATGCATACATACATATATGAGTACGACATACGTACGTGGACATGTGTATGCGAATACGTACATGACATGCGACGAGACATGTGTACGCGGAAACTCATATGTAGGTATAGGAACACGGGCATATGAAGACGAACATACAGATACGACATGTATATGTGACAGGCGTACGTGAATAGGCATACGCAACATACGTATATGAATATGTATATGCCTCGATTTTGCCTATGAAGGGCAAAATCGTCATTTTTGAAAATATCAGGATTGACCAGTCAGAATGGCCCATCTCCTGATTTTTGGGATTTTTTTTATAAGATGATTCGTCTGTGAGGGGATAAAACCCTTATTTTCCAAAAAAGGGGATAAAACCCTCATTTTTATAAATTTTTGATTTTTCTAAATGAATATGCATGGATCAACGATAATACGAATACGCATGTGAAATAACAAAATATACACGATCTACACTATATGCAATGCACATGAATGATATTTTTTTGGTATTTTCGAAGATTTTGGGTGTATTATAAAAGAATGCAAAATCACCCAAAGCAAACAAAGATGTGAAGAGAGTACAGGTAAAGTAAAACTACCCTAAGGACAGTGAAAATAAAACCCGCAACTCGTCGGGTGAATAATTACAGACCAATTAAATAAAACCCGAAACATGATCGGGAATACAACAAAAATGGACCGGAATAGACATCGGTCGTCCTCCGGTCTTCAAAGCATCGGGCCGAGAGCCAAATGAAAATAATGAACTATCCAATCGGACATACACAATCACCAATGAGTTAAGACAATTCAACCGCTCAAAGAAAGTTTAACACGTGCTGATTAAACTTTATTGAGACCATTTTTTTTACATTTTCCAATGCATTAACACGAAAAATACGAATTAAATCATACTGTCCATGAATATGCTTAGGGAGAAAGCAGTAACCATAAAATACAAAAGAAATAATGAAATGCATGGAAAATTCTTGAGAGTTTTTATGTGGATGGGAAAATGTGTCGTTGACAACTTTCATGTTTTACATTCTTATTGAAGAGACACTCATTTTCGAGTAGAAAATAGTCTTTCATGAGAGCTCAGTAGCAAACAAACAAATTTCGCAGAACAAACATACTTCAGGATTAAGCTCAAAGGACACTCAAATCTCAAAATTAATGCACCAAAATTTCCAGTCTACTAAACAAGACCCCAATGAACAACTTTTATTTTTTGTGGAGTTTCGAAAAAGGACTCTAAACATGAGATAACTACGACTTAAAATGACAACACTTAGAACAATATCCAAATGCAAAGTCCTTCACAGATTTACATGATTTCATTAAATGCGTTGAAAATATGAAACGTGCATGAATGTTTTTGTATTTTTTATATGTTATGTATTAAGATCTTATGAACAAATGTCATGAAGAGGTCTTTATGAAACGAAGTCTAGAATAACCCGTGGAAAATCACTAAGCATCAAAGGTCAGATCAGAAAACTCCATCTTAGATTTTAAATCAGCACATTCACAGATTCTAGTCCTGAATCACGGGCCCCTTTTGACATGGTAAACGATGTCCATTTTCATGCTATAATATATCAAATCAAAGATCTCGAAGTCGTCTTCGAAAGTCCAAAACACTTATTTTCGAGATCTCGCCATCTAAACATGAAAAATCGAGTTACCAGATAATTGCACATGCTGATGCGCCTAGAGCTCGTTGGAGATGAATCCGTCGCGTCGCCAAGACTTGTTCCACGGCAGCGAATTTGAGCACCGATTCGAGCGCAGATGATAATCCTCCCCCGACTGAGAGGGATTGCCCCATTCTTTGACTCTCCTTTGTTCTCATCTTCTTTTTTTTCTTTTTCGTCTCAGTCCTCCCTCCCCTGCAAGTCAAAGAAAAAGAGGCGACAAAAAAAAACTTAAGGTAGCACCCAAAAGAATACAAAATGTCGAACTTAGCTTGATGGCTGCGATTGTTTAGAGACTGGATCAAATGAACTGGTATTGTGCATCCCAATAGAGGGACCAATGCTTCCAAAAGCCTTGGATTCTCGGAAGTTCATAGCGAGATCATCCTGACCAAAAACCATTGGAACATGCTAACGCCCTAAGTTCACTGAGCTTGGGGTCATACCCCGGTTCTTCTCTTTGGACCGACTTCTTTCTTTGTTCAGATGTGTCCCTCCCCTTTTTTTTATTATTGTGAGTGGCCTCCTTTTCCTTCACCCCTCGAAGCGATATGTCGAAAGGGATTAGAAAATCAAGCTCCAGTCTTCTTCTTTCTTGCTTGCCAGCACCGAAAGCTTCCACCAACCATTTTCTTCCACCCACGTCCTTTTCTTTTGTACAATGCGCCATGCCCATTAGCTGTGTTCTCTGGGAATGGCCATGTGTTTTCGTCAATCAACCGCCCCTGGATGAGGACCATAGGGAGCGAAAAAGGCCCCTTCTTTTGCCCTCTCCCCCGCAGAAGTTGATCCCCAAAAAAATGGGTAGTTCCATCTGACAGCCTATCGTTAGTTCAACAATTAGTTGGTACGGGCAAATCCTGCGCGAGGAACACGAACTGGTCGACTATGAGCGTGGGCTTTATTCAACTTGTGCAGCTCGTCATGTGGATGGAAAGTCTTGGTTGACTGGTGGATTAGTAACGAATTATGCTGCTGGAATGATCTTAATCAGTGCTCCTCGCGTGGAACCCTCTCTTGTTAAAATATACTTTTACAATTGCAGTCTTGCGATGGAGGTCCACTATCGAGGTCACTTAATCCTCCAAGAACGAATTACAGAATACGAATGAGACGCGATATAAACCACTTAGAGAGAAATCCTATCAAATGATAAATCGAATTCGAAAAACGGCACACAACATCGAAAAATACACCATCAGGCCATAGGAAAATTTGAATATTAGAGAATAATGTCACGACTCCTAAAATGTAAAAATAAAAAATTATAAAGCAAAAAATGAAGAGAAAATTAAAAGAAAAATACTTACTATTTATTCACATTTTTAAGGCCTCAAATGCTTTCTCTTTTTTTTTAAAATTAATTTTCTAACATTTTTTCTATTTTCTAAATAAAAAATGAAAAACAAAATATGAAAAATTATATATATATTTTTTGTTCAAAATTGGTTCCCTAGTCTTGGCCAAGGTCCCCAAAGTTGATTTTTCTGTTTTATGAATTTTTATGAATTTTATATTAATTTTCGTAAAAAGAAAAAAAAATAAAAAATAAAAAAAATAAAAATGCCGAAAAATACTGAAAATATCTAAAATCATTTTTTTTTGTCAAAATTGGTTTCCTAGACTTGGCCAAGATCCCCAAAGTTGATTTTTTTTAATTTTATGAGTTTTTATGGATTTTCTATTAATTTTAAAAGACAAAATATGATTAAAAATCAGGTGTCAACATGCGTGAAGTGGAGTTTGTGATTGAGTTAGCACCTGAAACCGAACCGATTTCAAAGGCACCGTATAAGATGTCGTTGTCTGAGCTGATGGAGTTGAAAGTGCAGATGCAAGAGCTACTGGATAAAGGATTTATCCGCTCCAGTGCTTCGCTATGGGGAGCTCCGGTGTTATTTGTTAAAAAGAAGGATGGATCACTAAGACTGTGTATCGACTATAGACAGCTGAATCAAGTGACTATCAAGAACAAGTATCCTCTGTCAAGGATTGATGACCTGTTTGATCAGCTTCAAGGAGTGTGTGTGTTCTCCAAGATAGACCTAAGGACAGGCTATCATCAGCTGAGGATTAAGAAGGAGGATGTCCCGAAGACTGCTTTTAGGACGAGGTATGGGCACTATGAGTTCACAGTTATGCCGTTTGGACTAACGAATGCCCCAGCCGCATTTATGGATATGATGAATCGAGTGTTCAAGGAGTTTCTGGATCAGTTCGTGATAGTCTTCATTGATGACATTTTGGTGTACTCGAAGAGTTCTGAGGACCATGATGAACACTTAAGGATTGTCCTGCAGACATTAAGGGAACACTCGATGTATGCAAAGTTTAGCAAGTGTGAGTTCTGGTTAAGCAGAGTGGCGTTCCTTGGACATATAGTATCTGGGGAAGGAATATCAGTGGATCCAACAAAGATCGAGGCTGTAGAGAAGTGGCCGAGGCCTACAACTGTGACGGAAGTGCGAAGTTTCCTTGGATTGGCTGGGTATTACAGACGCTTTGTGGAAAGATTCTCGGTAATAGCGTCCCCTCTGACACACTTGTTGAAGAAGGAAATGAGGTTTGAATGGACTGAGAAGTGCGAGGAAAGTTTTCAGGAGTTGAAGGATCGACTAACTTCCGCACCAGTGTTGACCATCCCATCTAGGCCTGGAGGATTCGAAATTTATAGTGATGCGTCATTAAGAGGATTGGGATGTGTCTTGATGCAACATGGGTGAGTAGTAGCAGCTTATGCATCTCGACAGCTAAGGCCGCATGAGATGAATTATCCGACGCATGACCTGGAACTAGCTGCGATCGTGTTTGCACTGAAAATTTGGAGACATTACTTGGTGGGAGAGAAATTTCAGATCTATACTGATCATCAGAGTTTGAAGTATTTGTTTTCGTAGAAGGAACTGAACATGAGGCAACGACGTTGGATGGAACTATTGAAAGACTACGACTATGATATTCTATACCATCCAGGAAAGGCGAATAAGGTAGCGGATGCTCTGAGTCGAAAGTCGAGCATTGCGCACATGATAGTCAAAGAATGGACGTTGCTAGAGGAAATCAGAGACTCTGAATTTAAGGTTGAGGTAGGAAGCCTCTCGAGTCTGATGGCTACCTTGCAAATCGAACCAGAGATTCAAGTAAGGATCAAAGAGTTGCAGTCTACGGACCCAGACATTCAGAAGATTGTGACGATGGATGCAGATGAGAGGAAGGCTGAATTTAAAGTGACTGGAGATGGAATATTAAGGTTTAAAGGACATCTCTGTGTGCCGAACGATGAGGAATTGAAGGAAAGGATTTTGTCTGAGGCTCACAGAAGCAACTACAGTATCCATCCAGGAAGTATGAAGTTGTATTAGAATTTGCGTCATGACTACTGGTGGAATGGAATGAAGGTGGATGTGGCTAAGCATGTAGCCAAGTGCTTGACGTGTCAACAAGTGAAGGCACGGCACTGCAAACCTGAAGGACTGTTACAACCTCTGGAGATCCCAGAGTGGAAATGGGAGCATGTCACTATGGATTTTGTGACAGGACTGCCTAGGAGTCAAAGGGGGAATGATTCGATTTGGGTAATAGTGGACATACTAACCAAATCCGCGCATTTCATCACAGTACGAAAGGACTCTACACTGGAAAGGTTAGCTGATCTGTATGTGAGGCAGATTGTGAGACTGCACAGAGTACCAGTAAGCATTGTATCAGATAGAGATCCTCATTTTACAGCTACATTTTGGAAGAGTTTGCGGGGTGCTTTAGGAACAGAGTTGAGGTTCAGTACAGCCTACCACCCTCAGGCAGATGGTCAGTTGAAAAGGACTATACAGACTCTTGAGGACATGCTTAGAGCGTTCACAATAGATTTCAAAGGTGGCTGGGAGGAACAGTTGCACTTGGTAGAATTTGCCTACAACAACAGTTATCAGCAGAGTATCAGAATGGCACCCTTTGAGGCATTGTATGGAAGGGCCTGCAGGACTCCGATTTGTTGGGACGAAGTCGGTGAGAAAAGCATAATAGGCCCAGAGTTAATTCAGCAGTCAGTTGAGGCAGTCAAAGTAATCAGAGATAGACTAAGGACTGCTCAGAGCAGACAGAAGAGCTATGCCAATAAGAGACGTAAACCATTAGAGTTTCAAGTTGGAGATCACGTTTTTCTGAAGGTGTCGCCGAAGCGAGGATTATCTCGGTTTGGTAAGAAAGGAAAGCCGAGTCCCAGATTTGTTGGACCATTCAGGATTTTGGAAAAGATCGGGACACTGGCTTATCGTCTAGCACTGCCGCCGAACTTATCGCAGATTCATAACATGTTTCATGTATTGATGCTTCGGAAGTACGAGCCGGACCCTGGCCATATACTCGATCATGAAGTCATTGAAATGGATGACCGCGTCTCGTACGTGGAGAGGCCAGTAAGAATTGAAGATCGGAAGGAGCAAGTGCTGAGGAACAAGACAATTTCGTTGGTTAAGGTTATCTAGGAGCACCATGGGACTGAAGGAGCTACGTGGGAAAGTGAGGACGAGATGAAGAGGAAATACCTTCATTTGTTTGAGTACCCCAGTGTAATTCCGCTTTGCTGTATGGACTTACGGATTGTGAATTTCGAGGACGAAATTTTTATAAGGAGGGAAGAATTGTGACAGTCAGAAAATTCGACCCAATTATCGGAATTTCTAAATGAATGGAAATACTTCGATAATACACTCTGATCGACGTTCACTCAGGATTAGCTACCTTGAGATGACTAACCGAGGGGGAAAGGCTACCTGGGAAAATTTCCCAAACAGCCGTCCGTTGGTCTGAGACAGAGACAGAGTTGGTATTTAATGAAATTGACCACAAAATGAAATCCAACAACGGACAATCGAATTAGTAAGATAAATACAATGCAAGAATGAAATCAGTTTCTGAAATGTCGCCAGAAGGGCAGACAGCCGGTGTACGTCGAGAAGCAAGACGTGATTGGAAAATTACCGAAATACCCCCGGTAAATGCTCAGTCCTTAGGATTAGTTAAATTAGGATTTTTGAGAGTGAATTCAGTAGATCGAAACCAATCCCAGTCTAAAGTTCGTTCGCGCTCGAGACTCGATCGGTGCATTTGGCACGCAAATCGAGGCGAGTCAAATCAGTTGTCAAATCAATCAAATGTCTTGTCAATCACATCAATCATTCAAGGTTCAATTTCCAAGAGAAATCAATCCATCCAGTCAAAGGACATGTCAAGTACAAGATCAATCCTAATCACTATTACACCTAATCCCACTTACCTATTTATTTGAATTTTGGTCATTATAATTTGGAGAAAACCCTCACTCTCTCTCTCCTCCTCCATAGGTTCGGCCAGCCACCCCTCTCCTCTCCCCTTCCTCTTCATTTTCTCCTCCTTTTCCTCTCATCCCTTGGCCACCCGTCCGCCCGAGCTCCTCCACCGTCCGCCGCCTCCATCGCCGCCGTCCGCCCTTGCCGTCGGCTAGCCACCACCGTCCAGCCTCTGTGTCATCTTGGTAAGTCTTCCTAGCTCACTTCTAGTTGTTTTCCACGGCTGGGACACCTCATGGAAGACCCGAAACAGCCCCATTTTTATTCGTCGTTTCGCTCCAACTTGAACCCGAACTTGCTCATCTTGATCCCTTTGATTCCTCACCTTTCTTGGCTTGGTAAATGGTTGTGTTAGGATCCTTGGAGCCCTTCGAACAGCCCGGAATAGCCACCTCCCTCCTCCCTTGCCGTGAGCTACGCTTGAGCCGCTCGGTGTCCTCCGTCGCCGTCGCCTCAATTCCAACTCGTTTTGGTAAGCCAACCTCTAATCCCTGTTTAGGAATATAGTATATTATGCTTAGTTACTGATTTGGTTGGAAGCCTAGGTAGATTAGTTGTTAAATGTGTATTTCGTACTAAGTTAAGTAAATTTGAATGGGGTTTGCCAAGGGTTCATATGGTTTGGAAATGAAAGTTTGAGGCGCCTATTTGATGGGCCTTGTGATAGAAATGGGCTTGGGGGCTTAAAATAGGCTAAATTAACCTAAAATAACTTATTGGGCCCATGATGGGTTAATGGGCTTGTCAAGGGACGAACATGCAGAATCAATCGGGCCTAAAAATGATCATTTGCGGCTGTGACTTACGGGTTCATGTGTGAGGATGTTGGGCCAAGGGATGTATTTGGGCCTAGGGATTTAATTCTAGGTTATTTGGGCCAAAACTTAACAAATGGGGTCCAATTCAAATGGTGGGCTACATATGGACGAAAATTGGAATTAATTGGGCCAAATTATAATTTTGAATATTAAAATATGAGGCCCATTAATGTACATGGGCTTAGGATAGCAAATTGGGCCTAAAATAGTCAAATTGGGCTTAATAGTCTAACTTTTAAAAATGGGCTTGGGCCTTGTACAAATTTCATATAATAAATGGGCCTAACTCGTAATTTTAATTCAAGAAATAAGTTTTGGGCCTTGAACCTTAGAATGGGCCTTAGGCCCAATTGAACCTAAATTAATTAATTAGGCCCTAACCTAAGCTAAGCCTAATTTAATTAAACCCAAGGATTTATTAAAACACTAAATCACTAATCATGGGTCACTAATTCCCTGGGAACCAGCTTTGGTTACTGGGTTTGACTAGATTACTAGAATTATCGGGATCGAATTCCAATTTCATGGGTTCCCGGGATAACATTAAACTCCATTGGATTTACTTGGGGACAGTTGTAGAGCACTGGGCCTACGTGGTGCCGTTCGGTTAAACGTAGTACGTTGCTCGTATGATTCTTTGATATGCTCTGTTCCCGTACTTATGTACCATTGCATGCATGCTCTGTGACTGAATTGATGTTTGCAATTATCTAGGCACCGCGTACTTTGAGAGCATGGCATGAGTCACTAGAGATGTGACATGAGAATGAGCCCAGAGGCGTTGTTACGCAGGGAAATGGAGGGATAAGGGAGTGGCCAACGTAAGGCGTCAGAAACGCAGTTGTGGCATTTGCCGTGTGGCACTGTTAGATGAGCCCTGATGGGATTTGGAGTGATAGGCGGGCATGATCCTTTGGGACCCGTTATGGGTGATTGAGGCCTGCATCATTTGCATATGGCATTATGGCTGACTGTCTGCTATTGACCGTCTGCGTTGTATGATCTGCATTGCTATGCGTTGTGCGTTGGTTTATACATTGAGATCTGGTATCTAGGGTAAATCTGTGAGTGTCGGAACCTTGGACCCTGAACCCTAGTCACTAGATAGGGTCAACCCCACTAGTATACGCTACCCTACGCTAGGATTAGTGGCGAGCTTGCTGAGTCCTCGACTCACTGGCGGTGGTTGCCTTTTTTTCAGATCCAGGACGCTAATGATGGCAGCGCCCTCGATGCTTTTTGGATTACCAGTGCAGATGGATACCCAGATCACCCTCCATTTTGTTATGCATGCCGTAATGTGGCATAGGCACGTGACAACTGTACTAGTAGATCAGGGTTGACCCTACCTTGTACCCCATAGGTTCGAGGCGTGGTTTAGAAAGAGTCTTTATGGTTTTGAGGGACCCTAACGAGACTCTCTGATACCTATGGAGGAGGACCCGTTCTGGCTGCAGCCTGCCGAGTATGGAGGCCAGGTGATCGACCCCGACCCGCTGCAGGAGTTGCCGTCTCCAGGACGCTCCGAGATTGACGGCTATGAGGAGGGTGATGCCATGGACACCGACGAGGAGGATCCAGAGGAGGACCCCGAGGAGGAGCCAGAGGAGGACTGAGTCCTACTGTTGCTAGTTTAGACTGTTGGAGTTAGTTTGAGCGTAGGTGTCGTGTCTATAGGTTGTGGTTTTATTTTGGGGTCTGTACCTAACGCTTATGATATGTATTTATGGATGTTTGTATTCCTTTTGTTCACACTACCCCTCTGTATTGTATGTATGTGTGTATCGGTTAGGAGGCACGCTCCCGCAGGTTCGGAAGGTTATCGAAGGACGCGTCGTCTGGTCGCGACGACAAGATTTCCTAGGCCGTCGCGTATCTTAAACCAGGCATGCGTGATGAGATTCAAAGGTAGGAAGGGGATGCCGCGTTCTCGAATATGGGGGCTCGGGGCGTGATAGCGGGAGAATTAAATTACTTCTATGAGCCAAAATCATGAGTTCGGGGACTTGATTACACTAGTTAATTAAAACTGCCCTTTCGGTACCTTAATTCCATGGATATCCTAATTTGGCAACTTAGGCCTAGTTTACTCCTAAGGCTCTAGTGAGGTGTTCTCTTTTTATATATATTTTCGCTTTTTAGATGGAATACATGGATGGTAATGGGTGCATGGATAAGCAAAATGTGAATATGCAAATATAGATACGCGAACGTATACATGCGAATGTGGATATGCAATCATGGATATGTGAGTATGAATATACAAATATGACATGCAAATGTGAACGTATGTTACATGCGAATGTGGACATGCAAATACAGCATACGAAGGTGGATATACATATACAGCACGCGATCTCAGACATATAGATGCAACATACAAACGCGAACATGCAGACACACCATACGTACGAGACATGCGTATGTAGGTATATAAATATAGACAGGCGGATACGAATACATATGAATACGATTATGTGGATACGAAGACGTATGAATGCGACATGTAGATTTGAAGACGTACGAATATGACATGCGGATACGAAGACACACGAATAGGATATGCGAATGTGACATACATATGTAGATGTGCTAACGCGACATGCGTATGTAAGATGTGTACGCGAATCATGAATACGTGGACATGCGTATAGGACATGTGAATGCGGACATGTAGACTCGACACACGAATAAATCATCAAAAATAGGATCGGCCAGTCGAAATGGCTTGTTTCCTACTTTTTGGGATTTTTTTAATTTCCTATAATTTTTCAAAACAATTTGCCTATAAGGGGCAAAATCATCATTTTGAAAAGATCGGAAAAGAAAATCATCAAAACAAGATTGGCTAGTCAAAATGGTCCATTTCCTAATTGTTGGGATTTTTTCTTTTGAATTTTTTTGGATGAATATGCATGAATTAATGATAACATGAATACATCGTACGTATGTGACATGCGAAAACGGTGTGTATACGTATATGTGCAAATACGACGTACATATGTGACATGCGTACATGACATACAAATACAGCATACGTATCATAAAACCAATCAACATAATACATGAGATTTTTACACCACCAAGTAGGAGGCAAAGCTTACCGCGATCTGGGGTTCGGATTGAAAAATACAGAAAATTGCAATACCAATAGATATGTGGTATGGCAAAGTATGCGTGGGCTATACTATATGAAATGCACATGAATAATATTTTTCTGATATTTTTAAATTAAATAAGACTGACGATGCATAATATTTTGAATATAAACACAATATTAAAAGATGCGATATAAAAAGTAGTATATAAAGATAAGCATTAAAAATTTCTTAAAGCCGAAAGAGAGAGTGAGCTAACAATTTATGTACAATGTTACGACCTTCAACAAGTGGCTCCGCCTACCGATTCTAAGGGTTGATAATGTAGAAATCAAAACAAATAAAATAGAGTATAGAAAGCAATAAATAAAGAACCTCCGCAGTGGCTCAACCTACCAATTCTGGGATTCAATGGTGTAGAAACCAAAACGTGTAAAATAGAATACATAAAACAGTAAATAAAGAACCTCCAGTACGTAGCTCGACCTACCAGTTATGGGGTTTGATAATGCGAAAATAAAAATAGAAGAGATGAAATACAGGAGACCTTTACACCACCAAGTAAGGGGGTAAGGCCTACTGTAATTTGGGGTTCGAATATTTTAAGCGATAAATACAAAAAATTACAATATAAATACGACATGGCATAATTGAAATTTAATTCAATCCATTTAGGCAATGAAATTCTCGAAAATTCGACTCTTGTGCCATCCTCGAGTGACGAAGCCCGGATGGCCACATTCAGTGTTAGTTCATTTTTCGCTTCATTGATCATTTACCGCTGATACGAAACTTGTCACGCCCCGAACCCCTCAAGCCCGCGAAATCCCGCTCCTATGATCCCATTCACTTATCAGCGCTCGCCTGGTCAACTATACGCGACGGCCCAGGAGATCTCTTCGTCGCGACCAGACAACGTATCCAATAAACCACCAACTTGCGGAAGCAAACCTCCTATCCATACATGCATACATATGATAATGGGGTAGCTCGTACGAGAAAGAATTACATACAAAATATCGTTATTTACATATCAACAAAACGTTAGGTACATACCCCAAAAGAAAATACAACGTACAGTCCTAACACCTAGCTCAGGCTATATCCCAAAAGCTAGACCTGACACTAGCTAAAGTCAGTCCTCTGGCTCCTCCTCGGGGTCCTCTTCGGGATCCTCTTTTGGGTCATAGTCTACCCATAGCTCCTGCTCCTCTTCCTGGTCGGTGTCCATAGCTTCACCCTCCTCGTGGCCGTCTACCTCCATACGTCCTGGGGACGGCAACTCTAGCATCGGATCAGGATCGACCACCTCTCCTCCATACGCAGCACGTCGCAGAACGGTAGAGTCGTCCTCCATGGTTATCGGGGCATCTCTCAAGGGTCCCTCAAAACCAAACTCGCCTTCCCTAAAACAAGCCTCAAACCTATAGGGAACAAAATGGGGACCACCCTGATCCACCCATATAGTAGTCACTCGTTTGCGCCACATCACAGCGTTTTCATCGTAATGGTGGGTAGCCTCGGACTCCATCTGCACTGGCAAACCAAAAAGCATAGGGGGTGCGGCCATTACTAGCGTCCTGGATCTATAAACATGGCAACCACCGCCAGTGAGTCGAGGACTTAGTAAGCTCACCACTAATCCTAGCGTAGGATAGAGCATACTAGTGGGTTCGGCCCTATCCAGTAGTCTAGGATTTCTAGTCATGTCGTTCGGGCACTCTTACTCACAGTGGACTACAACTCGGAGTGCAAACAATTAGGGCACATGGAATAAAATAACATAACCATCGCATACAATAGACGGGCAATCAGAAATCAATATCAATGTTCAACATGCAATACCCGGTGCACAATTCAGCCCGCCTCATACGATCCCCCTGGATCCCGCCTGCGTCTCATATGCATCAGGCTCGTGCCTCAACCCACGTGTGGTACGCCTCAGGTTGGCACGCTTATCTCTCAACTTCCCCACATAAAAACGCATCAGGACCAACCACCCAGCTTATCTCTCCATTTCCCCATGTAAACACGCATCAGGGTCTAACCACCCCTTGTCACTTCTCTTAGTGACACATGACATGCTCACATCATATTGCACCTAGACAATCTCAAATAACACATATCACAGAGCAGACGTTCATAAAGATTCATATGTACAAAGGCATAGCATGCAAAGTATTTATCTGTGCACCTGACCTTTACCAGAGTGGGCTACATGTCAGCATGGATCAATTCGATACTCTATAAGAAATTCTTATTCATCTGGGTTCAAACAAGTACCCCGTATTTTTCAATGAGACATTCATATTCCCTCAAGCAGTGCTTAAGAAACCTATTAGTGACTATCATCATTCTCAGAAACCATTAATTTCGGGGTCCAGTCCTATTAGGCCCAATGACTTGGTCGAAGCCCTTTCGTCATTATTAACTTCCGGCCCATCCTTGGCCCAAAATTAATTTATTACGATGCATTTGGGTTTTATTAAGGCCCATAGTATTACTTCCCCAATTCAAGCCCATTAGTTCGGTCTAAGTTCAATAGGGTCTAAGGCCCACTCACTGATCTCGAGCTCACCATTTAATTATTGATGATTAAATATTTTGAGGCCCAATATTTTATTCAATTTTCGTCCATGGTCCAAGCCCAATATTTCACTTAAGCCCATTAAGCCCAATTTACTCATTTTAGGCCTAAATTGACCCCCTAGGCCCATGCATTACCTTGAGCCCTAAATTTTTATATATAAACCCATATTTGCAGCCCAATTCGAGCCATAATTTCGTCCAATTGAATGCCCATTAAAATAACCCAAGCCCAAATACACATAATTGATCCAATTAGCCTAAAATTAGCCCCCAAGCCCATTAGTATCCTTAGGCCCATCTCCCACACGTCCAAGCCCCTAATTTGCAGCCCCTAATAACCATTTCAAAGCCTAAATTTAATGATTAAGGCCCATGGCTCAACCCTCTCCTCTAATCTCTTAACTTAGGCTAATCCAAGACAACCTTAATCATCCATTAATTACATAAATCACCCACATCAGCCCTTAAACCAAACAACCACATGTCTATACTCTATTCCTAGGCCATGATTAGGTGTGGAACTTACCTATTAGGGTCGGGAATAACAATGACGACGGCGGAGGCGAACGGGGGCTGAAATGGCTCACGGCCAAGGGAGGTTGATCCGCGGCTTAGGCTACTGTTTCGGTATCCTCGTGAGCCTTCGAAGACCTAAATAGGTTAATTTTAGATGTTAGAAGGGCTAAGGAGGTGGGCGGAGTAAGCTAGGACAGCCTATGCTCTGTTTGTGCTCATGACGACGAAGAGGAAACGAAGAGGAAATGGGTCTGGTCGGGGGTGTTTTAGGGGCTTATGTGCCACAAAAATCAAGGGAAGAAAGTTTAGAGGACTTAACAAGGTGGGGTGGTGGCTGGTGATGGCAGTGGCGTTGCGCAAAGGCGGCGGACGATGGCAGTTTGGGCGGACGGAGGGGAGGTCGAGAACAAGAAGAATAAGAAGAAGGAATGAAGAAGAAGAATGGGAAGATGGTGGAATTCGGCCGAATATAGGGAAGAGAGGGGAGGAGAGAGAAAACGTTTATAATGAGGAAAAATCAAAGAAAATAAAGTAGTAGTGGGGTAGGTTGTACTTTGACAAGATTTGAATGAGACTTGATTGACTTGCATTGGAAATTGTGCCCTTGATTTGATTGATGTGACATTGGATTGATTTTCCTCGATTTGCATGCCAAATGCACCGATCGGGTCCCAAGCGTGAACGAACTTCAGACTGGATTTGACTTCGTTCTGCCTTGTTCGTTCTCAAATAATTCTATTCTATCTAATTCTAAGGACTGAGCATTTACCGGGGGCATTTCGAAAATTTTCCATCCACGTCATATTTCAAGACGCACACCGACTGTCTACCTTTCGGGCGACATTCCTGCAACTGAATCCATTTCTCCATTGTGATTATTTTAATAATTCGACTGTCCAATGTCGGATTTCATTTTGTGGTCCAATTCATTAAATACTGACTTTCTCGAAAATCTCCAATCAACGGGCGGTTGTGTGGGAAAATTCCGCAAGTAGCCTTTCTCCTTCGGTTAGTCATCTCAGGGTAGCTAATCCTGAGTGAGTATCGACTAGAGCGTACTAACGAAATATATCCATTCATTTAGACATTTCGATAATCGGGTCGAATTTTCAGACTCTCACAATTCCTCCCTCCTTATAAAAATTACGTCCTCGAAATTTTACAGTCTACAAGTTCTTACTTCCAAAATAAGATTACATTCGACTATTAAAAAAATAAGGATATTTCTTCTTCATCTCGTCTTCGCTTTCCCACGTGGCTCCTTCAGTCCCATGGTGCTCCCAAGTGACTTTGACCAAAGGTATCGTCTTGTTCCTCAGTACTTGCTCCTTTCAATCTTTAATTCTGACTGGCCTTTCCACGTACAAGACTCGGTCATCCATTTTAATGACTTCATGATCGAGTATATGGCCAAGATCCAGCTCGTACTTCCTGAGCATCGATACATGGAACACGTTGTGGATTTGTGATAGGTTCGGCGGCAGTGCCAGATGATAAGCTAGTGTCCCGACTTTCTCTAGAATCTTGAATGGCCCTACAAATCTGGGACTCAACTTTCCCTTCTTGCCAAACCAAGACAATCCTCGCATTGGCGACACCTTCAGAAATACATGGTCCCCAACTTGGAACTCCAATGGCTTACGTCCCTTGTTTGCATAGCTCTTTTGCCTGCTCTGGGCCGTTCTCAACCTATCCCTGATCACCTTAACTGCCTCGACCGACTGTTGAACCAACTTCGGACCTGTTATGCTTTTCTCGTCAACTTTGTCCCAACAGATCGGAGTCCTACAGGCTCTTCCATATAACGCTTTAAACGGTGCCATCTTGATGCTCTGCTGGTAGCTGTTATTATAGGCGAATTCCACTAGTGTAGTTGTTCTTCCCATCCACCTTTGAAGTCTATTACACAAGCCTTTAGCATATCCTCTAGGGTTTGTATGGTCCTTTCCTACTGACCATCAGTCTGAGGGTGGTAGGCTGTACTAAAACTCAACTCTGTTCCCAAGGCACCCTGCAGACTCTTCCAAAATGTGGTTGTGAAACGAGGGTCACGATCCGATACAATGCTCACAGGCACTCCGTGTAGTCTCACAATTTGTCTTACATATAGTTTGGCTAGCTTCTCCAAAGTGGAATCCTTTCGTACTGCAATGAAGTGTGCAGATTTCGTCAGTCTATCTACTATGACCCAAATTGAGTCATTTCCTCTCTGACTTCTCGGTAATCCTGTCATGAAATCCATGGTGACATGTTCCCATTTCCACTCTGGGATCTCTAATGGTTGCAATAGTCCTCTAGGCTTGCAATGTTGCGCCTTCACTTGTTAGCATGTTAGGCATTTAGCCACGTATTTAGCCACGTCCATCTTCATTCCGTTCCACCAGTAGTGCTGACGTAGATTCTGGTACATCTTCGTACTCCCAGGGTGAATACTGTAATTGCTACTGTGAGCCTTGGATAAAATCCTTTCCTTCAGTTCTTCATCACTTGGCACACACAGACGCCCTTTAAACTTCAACGTTCCATCTTCAGTTATTTGGAATTTGGGTTTCCTTTTGTCTGTGTCCATCGACACGATCTTCCGAATAGCTGGGTCCGTAGGCTGTAGTTCCTTGATTCTCAATTGAATCTCCGGTTCAACTCGCAGAGCAACCATCAGACTTAAGAGGTTCCCAACCTCGATCTTAAACTCAGAGTCCCTGATTTTTTCCAACAGCGTCCACTTCATAACCATTATGTACGCGATGCTCGACTTTCAACTCAGAGCATCCGCCACCTTATTCGCCTTTCCAGGATGGTACTGGATATCACAATCGTAGTCCTTTAATAACTCCATTCAACGACGCTACCTCATATTAAGTTCCTTCTGCGAGAATAAGTACTTCAGACTCTAGTGATCTGTATAGATCTGGAATTTCTCTCCCACCAGGTAGTGTCTCCAAATCTTCAGTGCAAATACTATGGCAGCCAACTCCAGGTCGTGTGTCGGATAGTTCATTTTGTGCGGCCTCAGCTGTCGAGATGCATATGCTACCACTCGTCCATGCTGCATCAAGACGCATCCCAATCCTCTTAGTAACGCATCACTATAGATTTCGAATCCTCTGGGTCCGGATGGGATGGTTAACACTGGTGCGGAGGTTAATCGGTTGTTCAGCTCCTGGAAACTTTCCTCGCATTTAGTCGTCCATATAAACTTCGACTTCTTCTTTAATAAGCGTGTCATCGGGGCAGCTATCGTGAAGAACCTTTCCACGAAGCGTCTATAAGATCTAGCTAATCCAAGGAAACTCCGTACCTCAGTCACGGTTGTAGGCCTCGACCACTTCTCTACTGCTTCGATCTTTATTGGATCCACTAATATCCCTTCGCCAGACACTATATGCGTAAGAAACGCCACTTTATTCAGCCAGAATTCACATTTACTAAACTTGGCGTACAGCGAATTCTCCTTTAGCGTTTGTAGTACAGCCTTCAAATGTTGCCCGTGATCTTCCGGGTTCTTCGAATACATCAGGATGTCCATGAATTGATCCAAAAACTCCTTGAACACTCGGTTTATCATGTCCATGAATGCGGCTGGGGCATTCGTCAATCCAAATGGCATGACGGTGAATTCATAATGCCTATATCTCGTCCTAAAGGCAGTCTTCAGGATGTCCTCCTTTTTAATCCTCAATTGGTGATAGCCTGTTCTTAGGTCTATCTTGGAGAACATACATGCTCCTTGAAACTAATCAAACGGATCATCAATCCTCAGCAGAGGGTACTTATTCTTAATCGTCACTTGATTAAGCTGCCTATAGTCTATGCACAGCCTTAATGATCTATTCTTTTTCTTAACAAATAGCACCGGAGCTCCCCATGGCGAAGCATTAGGGCAGATAAACCCTTTATTCAGTAGCTCTTGCATCTGCACCTTTAACTCCTTCAACTCAGACAATGACATCATATACAGTACGGTTCCAAGCACTAACTCGATTACGAACTCCACCTCCCGCTCTGGCGGTAAACCAGACAATTCTTGAGAGAATACGTCCGGGTAATCTCTTGCTACAGGCACTTCCTCCAACTTCATTTCTTGAGCAGACGAATCCGTTACTGATGCCAAGAATCCTAAACAGCCTTCGTTCATCAGCTTGGTCGCTTCCAACGACAAGATCCAAGGGATCGACATTCCTCCTCAATTCCCCATAAATTCATACCCAGGGTAGCCTACTAGGCTAGGTCGTATCATACTTCTACCATAGTCAATGACTGCCCTATGTCTCACTAGCCATCAATGCCGACAATTACATCGAAGTCATACATGGGAAGAACAGCTAAATCAATTTCTTCCACTCTATCGTCCAAGGCTATCTTACACCCCTTACATCCTAACGTGATAATTACTCTATCCTTCAACGGCAGTTACATGCAAAATCACACCCAACGGTCTAACGTTTAATCCAATAATGTATACGCAGTATGACCACAGAGAGAGACGGTACCTGTGATCACCCCAGGCACATTCTCAGCATCCTTGCGCGCCACTGCGTAGACTCGTCCTTGAGTAGGTGGACGGTTCAGGTTCCCTTGAGGAGTGGCCACAGTCTGTAGCTGCTGCTGCTGAAATTGCGGTCTCGGACTTCTCTTCGGGCAATTTTTCAGATGGTGTCCCAACTACCCACAGCCAAAACATCCTCCAGTCTTTTTCGGGCAAGGGTTATTCCCATGCCTTCGGCTATAGTCGCGGTAGTTTGAACTTACTGAGGATGATGGTTTTCTCAAAGTCTTCCTAGCAGGTGGAACAAACCTTCGGTTATCTCTCATCGGCCTCTTGCCAAAATTCCTAGGGTCTCTTCCTGGCATGAATCGCGATCCGGATGCGGCGGCCTTCTCTTGTAGGTCCCGTTTAGTCGCCAAGGCTCTTTCATACATCTCATTACAGTCTCTCAGCCTAGTGGCGATTAGCATACTCTTCAACTTGGGTCTTAAACCTTCTCTGAACCTTCTTGCCTTGTCTCATGGGTCCTTTATCAGTCTCGAAGCGAACTTAGATAGTCTGGCGAACTCACCCTCATACTGGTCGACAGTCATCTGCCCTTGACGGAGCCTTATAAACTTCTCTATCTTCCTTTCTTGGGCGGCCTCGGAAAAGTACTTTCCATTAAATACTGCACAGAACGCAGCCCAATTCAGCCTCATGCTATCAGGGAAAACTCGCCCTCGGGTGGCCTTCCACCAGTCGTCAGCTATGCTCTGGAGCTGGTAGGACGCTAGTGAGACCTTCTCCTCATCAGTGCACCCTAGTACAGTAAAAGCTTTCTCTAGTTGTTCAATCCACAGGGCAGCTCCCTCAAGTCCTCCACTATCGTCAAACTTTGATGGTTGCAGCTTCAGAAACTGCTCCACTATGTGATGGGTTTGACATCCTCCATTGCCTTGCCCATTACCCCCATTAGCTCTATTGGCAGCGGCCTCATCTACTTAGGCTACAGTGGCAGCTCTCCCCGCGGCTTGTCTACCCATCAAGTTACTAACTTCGGTGAACACTCTCATTATCTCTTCAATTCAGGGGTCTCTTTCAGGTGGAGAAGCCCTCGAGCTTGACGCATCCGCGCTTGGTCTTCTGCCCCTATTGCTCATCCTTCTATGATCTTCCTACACCTAATCCAAATAAAATTCCCTTCAGGAATTTGGAACTCTAAAGCTAATAACTAAGCTTTCGCCTGCTATCGCGTCTACCGACATGAGTATGCATGTAAAATTCGCTACAACTTTCAATGCAATTGGACTCGGTAGACATTTAGACTCAACCCCGTCAATGTATAACATAGGCCACTCTGCTCGCCTCCTCAACTAGAAGCCTGCCAGGAGTCGCTTCTTGATCGGGTCTCTGCCTCGGCGACCACTCCCCGCCCTCATCATTTCTTGGTACGAACAGCTGTCCTAAATTATTCATCTCCAAAGAAAGCCCCATTCCGCATGTCCCATACCACGCTTCATTACAGTTTGTAGACGTCCCATTAGACCTGTCCCATACAAGGCTGACGGTTACCCAGTCCAATAAAATGTGATGCATGTATTTTTCAAATCCAAATCTTCATTTCAAATCGTTTTCGCTTCTAAGCCACTTTGCTCTTAATGCAGAAATCCATGCAATGCATGATACTCAAGCAGCTCGCGATAGCCAACTAGGCATACAAACACAAACAATAACAACTAGCAATTAGCAATTCAGCAGTCAGCATCCAAGCACCTCACTCACAGGGTTAGGCTTTAGAACCTTGCCTCAAGTCCTAACACATCTGTAACTTAGTTAATAAACACCATAGTCTAAAATTTCTCTAGACAACTAACTCAACTAAGCAGACACATGCACCAATCAGTTCATGCATTCTACCTTACCTAATCCTTAGGTCTAGGGTCTGTCTATCTAACTATCCCAAAATCATCAGCCTTATCACTCCAGATCCTCGAATGGTCTCGTATCGAGCTGACTTTGCTCTGATACCACTCGAGCGGGGGTCATGCCCTGAACCCCTCGAGCCCGCGACATCCCGCTCCTACAATTCCATTCACTTATCAGCACTCGCCTGGTCAACTGTACGCGACGGCCCTGGAGATCTTTTCGTCACGACCAGACGACACATCCAATAAACCACCAACTTGGGGAAGCAAACCTCCTATCCATACACGCATACATACAATAATGGGGTAGCTCGTACGAGAAAGAATAACATACAAAACATCGTTATATACATATCAAGAAAACGTTAAGTACAGACCCCAAAAGAAAATACAACGTATGGTCCTAACACCTACGCTCAAGCTATCTCCCAAAAGCTAGACCTGACACCAGCTAAATTCAGTCCTCTGGCTCCTCCTCGGGGTCCTTTTCGGGATCCTCTTCTGGGTCATAGTCTACCCATGGGTCCTGCTCCTCTTCCTGGTCGGTGTCCATAGCCTCGCCCTCCTCGTGGCCGTCTACCTCTACACGTCCTGGGGACGGCAACTCCAGCATCGGATCGGGATCAACCACCTCTCCTCCATACTTAGCACGTCGCAGAACGGTAGAGTCGTCCTCCATGTGTATCAGGGCATCTCTAAAGGGTCCCTCAAAACCAAACTCGCCTTCTTTAAACCACGCCTCAAACCTATAGGGAACAAAATGGGGACCACCCTGATCCACCCATATAGTAGTCATTCGTCTGCGCCACATAACAGCATTCTCATCGTAATGGTAGGTAGCCTCGGACTCTATCTGCACTGGCAGACCAAAAAAGCATAGGGGTGTGGCCATCATTGGCGTCCTGGATCTGTAAACATGGCAACCACCGCCAGTGAGTCGAGAACCCAGTAAGGTCACCACTAATCCTAGCGTATGATAGAGTATACTAGTGGGTTCGGCCTTATCCAGTAGTCTAGGATTTCTAGTCATCTCGTTCGGGCACTCTTACTCACAGTGGACTATAACTCGGAGGGCGAACAATCAGGGCACATGGAATAAAATAACATAACCATCGCATACAATAGATGGGCAATCAGAAATCAATATCAATGTTCAACATGCAACACCCAGTGCACAATTCAACCTACCTCATACGATCCCACTGGATCCCGCCTACGTCTCATACGCATCAGGCTCATGCCTCAACCCGCGTGTGGTATGCCTCAGGTTGGCATGCTTATCTCTCCACTTCCCCGCGTAAAAACGCATCAGGGCCAACCACCCAACTTATCTCTCTATTTCCCCACGTAAACACGCATCAGGGCCTAACCACCCCTTGTGACTCCTCTCAGTGACACATGCCATGCTCACATCATACTGCACCTAGACAGTCTCAAATAACACATATCACAGAGCAGGCGTTCACAAAGATTCATGTTTAGAGAGGCATAGCATGCAAAGTATTTATCTGTGCACCTCACGTTTACCAGAGTGGGCTACATGTCAGCATGGATCAATTCAGTACTCTACAAGAAATTCTTATTCATCTGGGTCCGAATATGTACCCCGTATTTTTCAATGAGACATTTAGATCCCCTCAAGCAGTGCTCAAGAAACCCATTAGTGACTATCATCATTCTCACAAACCATTAATTTCGAGGTCCAGTCCTATTAGGCCCAATGACTTGGTTTAAGCCCTTTCGTCATTATTAACTTCCGGTCCATCCTTGGCCCACAATTACTTTATCACGATGCATTTGGGTTTTTTTAAATTAACTTCAAGCCCAAATTATGGCCCATAGTATTACTTCCCCAATTCAAGCCCATTAGTTCGGTCTAAGTCCAATAGGGTTTAAGGCTCACTCACTGATCTCAAACGCACCATTTAATTATTGATGATTAAACATTTTGAGGCCCAATATTTTATTCAATTTTCGTCCATGGCCCAAGCCCAATATTTCACTTAAGTCCATTAAGCCCAATTTACTCATTTTAAGCCTAAATTGACCCCCTAGGCCCATGTATTACCTTGGGCCCTAAATTTTTATATTCAAACCCATATTTGCAGCCCAATTCAAGCCATAATTTCGTCCAATTGAAGGCCCATTAAAACAACCCAAGCCCAAATACACATAATGATCCAATTAGCCTAAAATTAGCCCCCAAGCCCATTAGCATCCTTAGGCCCATCTCCCACACGTCCAAGCCCCTAATTTGCAGCCCCTAATAACCATTTCAAAGTCCAAATTTAATGATTAAGGCCCACGGCTCAACCCTCTCCTCCAATCTCTTAACTTAGGATAATCCAAGACAACCTTAATCATCTATTAATGACGACAGCGGAGGCGAACGGGGGCCGAAATGGCTCACGGCCAAGGGAGGATGATCAGCGGCTGTTCCGGAGTCCTCGTGAGCCTTCCACGACGAAAATAGGTTAGTTTTAAATGTTAAAAGGGCTAAGGAGGTGGGCGGAGTAAGCTAGGACAGGCCGTGCTCCGTTTGTGCTCACCACGACGAAGAGGAAACGGGTCTGGTCGGGGGTGTTTTAGGGGCTTACGTGCCACGAAAATCAAGGGAAGAAAGTTTAGAGGACTTACCAAGGTAGGGTGGTGGCTGGTGATGGCGGTGGCGTTGCGTGAAGGCGGCGGACGGTGGCGGTTTGGGCGGACGGACGGAGGGGAGGCCGAGAACAAGAAGAATAAGAAGAAGGAATGAAGAAGAAGAAGAAGAATGGGAAGATGGTGGAATTCGGCCGAATATAGGGGAGATAAATTTTATAATGAGGAAAAATCAAAGAAAATCAAGTAATAGTGCGGTAGGTTGTACTTTGACAAGATTTGAATGAGACTTGATTGATTTGCATTGGAAATTGTGCCCTTGATTTGATTGATGTGACATTGGATTGACTTGCCTTGATTTGCATACCAAATGTACCGATCGAGTCCCGAGCGCGAACGAACTTCAGATTGGATTTGACTTCAGTCTGCCTTGTTCGTTCTCAAATAATTCTATTCGATCTAATTTTAAGGACTGAGCATTTACCGGGGCCATTTCGGAAATTTTCCATCCACGTCTTGCTTTGCGACGTACACCGGCTGTCTGCCCTTCGAGCGACATTTCTGCAACTGAATCCATTTCTCCATTGTGATTATCTTAATAATTCGACTGTCCAATGTCGGATTTCATTTTGTGGTCCATTAAATACCGACTCTGTCGAAAATCTCAAACCAATGGGTAGCTGTTTGGAAAAATTCCCCAGGTAACCTTTTCTTTTCGGTTAGTCGTCTCAGGGTAGCTAATCCTGAGTGAGTATCGACTAGAGCATACTAACGAAGTATATCCATTCATTTAGAAATTCCGATAATTGGGTTGAATTTTCAGACTGTCACAAAACTATTGCCCAACATAAAATATAGTGAAAGTCAGTGTAGAATATTTATGCTAATTTGCATCTAAAACCAAAAAAATAAAAAGAGCTCTTAGCTCTGGGCTTGTTGCAAAAACCAACTGTTGCTTTAGCTCCTCCCCTCTCGGATGCGCTTAGTCGATGCTCAGGATCCTTTCTCCGGTCGCCACTGACCAGAACCAAAATTGACCTGCTCTCTCAGGTAGGTGTTCTTTATTTTCCACATCGCTGAAAGGGAGTTCTTCGATCTTGGCATGGAAAGATTTCAACCTCCATTTCTCCTATATGTAGGGGAAATAGATCCTTGTATCGGCTCCTCCCTTTCTTTTTACTGGGTTTTCTTATTGTGGCTAAGTAGTTGTCCTCAGAACCTATAGAAGCCAAGCAAAGATTGCACCAAATTGTTGATGAAGGTTACCCTAAAATAGTGCAGTTTTAGATGCTTAGGCAGCAGCTGTGTTGGATGGTTGGGTAGCGCTTCGTGGTGGACTTGTGGACAACAAAGGATATGGCTCAGCTCATCTTGATACGTCAAAAATCAGCTTGCATGAATATGGAAACCCATCAAGACTTGTCTAGCTATACGATTCTTCAAGACTACACTTTGTTAGACCACCTCTTGAACAAACTTTATTAAGTTCTGAGTTAATATAATTTGTGTTCACCAGAAATGCCAAAAACAAACCTGCAAGCAAAAAGTCTCTAATTCTTGAAGAAATAAATCAACTTTGGATCTTCGAGGAAACTCTTTCTCTTTGGTTATAGTTCCACCATTGACATGGACCAAATGAAATCACAAGATGGGTCGAGTAGGAACGAGACAATAATGAGGAATTCCATTCGAGAGCTCAGGTAAGAAAGACATGAGCGAGAAAAGAAAGAGACTAAGAGCTTCACAAGCGGGATCCTTTTCACCAATTTCTCTACTGTTTGTGGACAGATAACATCAATAGCATGCTCAACTCAACAACAAAAACCACATCAATCCGTATTAATCCAAATAGAGGAATTAATGAAATGGAGAGACGTTAGAGACTCAAGAGGGAGGGGGTAATGAAAATTCACAAAGAAAACAGAGGATACTTTAGATGTAAGTTCCTGGGGTTTGAAGGGTTCTGTAGCGGAAGCAAGAATGCTACCAAAAACCAAGGGTCCCCATAGATTGGAGGCGAACCTTCACCAAAACATCCTCTTGACAGCTTGTGGGTGGTGGCGACTTGTTCGTTTCAGTAACGGATAAGGTATTCTTTGGGAGGGATAAGGTTGGCATCGCTGGCTAGGGAGTTGGCGTCGGTGGCGATTCCAACCATGGTGGAAATAACATGGAGTGAAAATAGCAGGATAAAGAAGAGGGAGAAGAAAGCTTTTTTTTTTTTGAAACCAAGAGGGAATGCTTATAATGTTTTTCGAGAATCCTCTCTCGGAGATTGGCTGAAGAAACCCCTTTTTTGTTATGTCCTTCCTTTATTTTTTTTAAAACAAATCCAGTCCCCTTTGAGTCGCAGATCTCACCCTTCTTTTCTTTTTTGCCGCGGGTCCTCTTTGGTCTGAGGTGCTAATGACTCAAATTTTTGCAGGAATTGAGAGCCTCCCCACTATCACCGAAAGAAAAGCAAAAGAGCTCCTCTTCAGTTTTCTTTTTCAATCTGCACCTTTCACCCACTCTCCACTAATCTTTGTCCTCCACTCTTGTCTCCTTTTCGGCCTCCTCTCCATTAAGGACAAATCAGGAACCACAATCTTCTCTAACCAATCTAGTGTTGTTTCGGTTAGCAGCATCAACAACCCCACCTACATTGATGTAGACTTTTAAAAAATGCCATTTCTTCCTCGGAACTGACTGGATGCATGATTTATTACGCAACTGGCACTATTGATATTCTGTATTGATTCCTTTAGATTGGAAGTTGTGGTCGCATCTGTACTTTCTATAGTACCTGGCTCTGCAAAGGCAGAGGTTTTTAGCCTTGTTCTCGAGTTTAAAAGAGGTACTCCTAGAAATGGGACTAAGGACGATAGGCATGGCGTTGACATTGGAAGTCCTTGACTAGGAAGACCTATCAAAGGAAAGTTTGGTGCAACCATACTATGCAAAGTGGTCAATGCAGACACATAAGGCATAAGGGCATGTGTTCCACAATTGAGGCCAACCATGCCCATACCCAAACCCATCTCGATACCCATCAGCAAAAATTAGGCCGTCTGTGATGGATGTATTTGCTGAATTCCTATTGGAAACATCATTGGCGGCATGCACATGCCATTTGCAACAAATGATTCGACTAATATGCCATAAATTGCCCGATCAATCAAAATTCCTTTTGCTTTCATCTCCTTAAACAGCTCGAAGGCCTTGTCCATTCTCTTTCCTTTACATAATCCCGTAAACAAGGTTCCATATGCCATAACATTAGCCTCAGCACCATCTCTCTTCATTTTTGCTCGTGTTAAGCTCAATTCCCGACCATCCATGCAAAAAATGCAATGCGGAAAAAATAAATATGCAATACATGGAGAAATATTTTTTTGGTGAGAATTAATTCTCAATTTTGTATAATATGAATGAAAAAAGAAAAATTAAACTTTAGTTGTCAACAGAATGTTCACCCAAGTTCCATAAATCTAATGCGGCGTAGCACTTATGGTGAACATTTTTAAAAATGTTATGGCATTCTAGTGATCGATTAAAAAGTAATATGGCACTGAAATAATAAAAAAAGCTGTGGCACTTAAGTGAGTGCCGTACATAAGTTATGGCACTCTAGTGATAAAAAAAAGTTGTGGTACTCATATGAGCGCTATATGAAAGTTATAAAGCTTGTTGTATCTTTCTCCCGAAATGATCGGTGAGAGCTTTCCATACTTTAGCTGCTGTTTGAAGTCTAACTGCAAGTCTGAGAGCCTCTGTCGAGAGTGTACTCATAATCCAAGACTTTACGATGCAGTCACTATTTACCCATGCAGCATAGTTCGAATTATTGATTTCAATTGCATTTTCTGATGTCTAAGTCTGCGGCGTGCTACTATCTCTTCGGTAAGGAAAGCAAATAGGTTTTGACTTTCAATTAGAGACTATACCTATGTCTCCCAAAGTTAAAAGTTATTTTAGTTGAGTTTTAATGTAATAAAATTTGCCACATTGATGTTTGATAGAAATGGAAATCTCGGATTTGAAGAATAAAATGATATGATTTGTATCAATCTTTGTCTTTAACAAGAGAAGATTAGTGTGCCCATGCATGGCTTTGATACCATTAAAAACAAAACAAAGAATATGAGTTAATTAAGCTTACTTTTAACCGATACGTTGTACAGTTTAATAGAGATATCACCGCCTATAATTATGGTGAAAATTTAAAATAAACAATAACAATTTGATATACATAGAAAATGAATAAAAAATCAGATAAATTTTCTAGTGATCAACTCCTGGATTCTCTACTTGATGGGTTATCTTCCTACTGATTTGAACAAGATTCTGCATTGCAAGATTATAGCTTTTACAATTGAAAAATAAATAAACTAAGATTAAATGAAACAGCTAGCATTTTCCATTCTCTTGTGGAAACAATAGCAACCAAGCGAATAGATTAACTCTGTTGAACATCCCTGATTCCTTACACACCAAAGTGGCTGAATAGGTTCAGTGCTAATCCCTCTGCTGACCATTTCCTCCATTCATTCAAATGATGATTGCTTCTACATATTTGTCTATTGTTATGTTATCCCCAATTCCCGAACCACGTACCTTTTGAAATTTTTGAAGATCTAGACCAAATGCGAGCATCTAGTACCAGTTGGGTTTCTACCCTCTAACTATATAGTGCAACCACTCACCAAGCACCATTGTAGCTTCCTCCTCTGTTAAACCATATGTTACTTCATAAATGTATTTGGTTTGGTATGTTAGGAAAGGTGTACACCATGAACCACCATTTCCTTGCTTACGTCCTGGTGGCTGGTCATGTTGATTGTTGACTATCATTTCCAAGAAAGTCAGACACGGCCACGGTCCAAGTAGTAGAAATCCGATCATAACATGGTGGCGGGGTAACCAGAAGACACAATGGTTATTATTATCGTCATCATTGGATTATTATTCAATGTCTGCAACATAGAATTATCTAGGGGGAAGAATTGATTTTCCACCTTGTTTTTCGGATCTAGCAAGACATCTTCGCGATAGACAGCAGTCCTACTAAGAGATAAAATGTAAGGTAAGGTGGATGTTAGATAGTGTCCATGATTGGGCGCAATTGAGATAGAGTTCCATAAATAGGTTCCCTTCGAACCAATGCCTCCTTATCTATAAAATAAAAAGATAACTTCCAGAGGTTATGAAACGAATGAAAGAAAAGTGACATACATTCATTCTTCCCCTCTCTCTTAAACACAAAGAAAGGCAAATATTGTTACTTTTAGAATCGTTCGCATTTACACTGTGAAATAAGAATACTTTTCACTCGTGATTACTTTTAGACTACAAAATTTTGACCTATGCTTAAAAATGGACACACAACTAGGGAACCTACACATCATCAACCTCATCCTGCTTGGAGGCCAGGAGCTCCTCGGGGTCAAACTCTATAGGCGTCAGGGAATCACTCTCCATTGGGTCCACACCGGCAGCTCCATCAACTTCCATCGGACCCCATTGTCGGCCTCGCCAACAAAAGGGGAAATTAGGGTTGGGCTCTATCCATCTACACTAAAACTAGAGATCTTGGATCCCTTGAGAGGTCCTGAAGTCGTGTCTCCAATCCTATACATCTATGCCTCAAAATGGTGGGGCTCCAGGGCCTCGTTACCCATATCAATCCACATAATACTAAGGTGCTTAATATCTACAGCTCTACCCTATATAGGATACTCAGTCACCTCCCTCTCTACCTCTCTCGATATCCCATGGAAGATCGGGAGGGGAATCATTCTCACGGTCGAAGATCTAAAAAGTTGGGGGAAATCATTGTGAGAACTAGTATCATCAAGCTCACCACTAAACCTAACTCAGAATGAAGAACACACACAAGTCGACCACAAACACGCAGTTTTACGTTTTTGACTCCCCATAGCCTAACAAGACTAAACAACGTCATAAAGATCATAGCCCAAAATGACTATACGACAGTCAAGAAAGTATGATGGCCACATTTCAATCAGTGACAACAAATGCAAATGCTCATGTATGTCATACTCGAGTTCATTTTCAATTCCGCTGCTCACTTGGATCACGAAGGAGCTTTACAAGCTCGTGCCTTAAAATCAGCATGCATAACTCAACGTGCTAGCGGACAAAGCATACTCACTACTCAAGCGAATGCAAACACAATGATACATATGCCATATGCTCATATTTCCACTTTAGATTCCACTTTAGTTTCTACTTGACCAGCGTTAAACGCATCAGGTCTGACCCGCATATTGTACGCCTTAAGTCCGTGCCTTTACCTGTGTCATATATGCACATTAGGTTGGCACAACTCTCAATATATATTTACCCGCATATCATCTCCAGTGCGTAAAGACCTAGGTATAGAATAACTTCTAGTGCCTCAACCTACATAGCGTCAAAGCTAAGACTAAGGTTGGCACCCTTATCACTCTAGCAATCCCGTGCCACATGTTTGGGTGCACCAACCTTATCTCACTGTTTTCCCCTCATTAGGATACACCCCGCCTGCTGCTCGATTTCATTACGTCTCATGCCACATTCTCATACCAATCATGCATATCAACAGATGTACTATGAACAGTCAGGCATGCTTAGACGTTTCCTGAATCAATTCTTCGCAATCGAGCACATATCATGTCATTTAGGCAGACGATTCATTTCCACACACATGCAAGCGTTCAAGCTACACAATTGAGTATATGTACAACAACCTTTTACATATATTCATTTGGATTCATTATTCTTCATATGTCCATCTAGGTTATCATGAAGTTAAACATTCATCAATGACCCCTAAGTCACATACATTGGTCACGAGTACACATGGGACACCTTGTAGACCGTAACCCGACCTTGTGAATAGTAACACTAACATGTGAATGTGCTCTCAAGATCGTGAATAGTTCCCTCATGTGACAAACGATGTGTAGACCCACATTGTTTAGCTTAAAACTTGAAATATGCTAATTAAACCTCAAAACATCACATTCGGCTCTCATGGGCAGCCCTATGGGTCACGTGAATAATAGGTTTCGATATGAATAGTGACTAACGATACCAAACCAGAAAGCATAAGCAATTCGAGCCTCAAATCCCAATGATTTCTAACTCAAACCAACCATAGGACTCATCTAGAGCCTAACCAAAGCATGTCCATCAATCTACTCTAGGATTAGAGGTTAAGCTTACCTAAACAAGCTTGGGTAGCCATGAACAAGTTAGATGAGGACGAGAGGATGGTAGTGCACGGTGGGGAATGACAGTGGCATTGGTGGCTCTCGATGGGAGGGACAGTGGACAAGCTGACCTAGGGTGGTTCAAGGTGGTTCGCAACCTAAGAATAAAGGAAAAGATGATCAATAAAACTCACGAGATTGCTGGAGCCAAGAGGGCTAGGCGGTGGCTCGATAGAGGGCTCGGTGGAGGGTTGCCAATGGCTGACAGTTCACGGCAGGGGAATGGGCTGGTCACATCCATTTTCAATAAGAAAAAGCTTCAAAAAGGTGGCTAAGGGACTTACTAAGGTCGTCGGGTTCTGACAAGGGCTGATTGGTGGCGACCAAAATGGCAACGGCAGATCGAAAGAGAGAGAGAGCAAGAGAGAAACCACAAGTGAGAGAGGGAGGATGGAGAACATTGCAACATTTGATGATATAACACATCATTTGAAATTAGAGAATGAGCTCATAGAGGCTGCTAGATCCTCTATGCATGCTTATGTTGCTGAAATTTGTTCACGCAAAGCTACGAGTTTAATTGCAAGAGAAACTATAAGTTCAACAACAAAGATAAAGAGACTGAAAGGGCATCCAAAAGAGCTAAAACCCTTTAAGGTAAGAAGCATAGTGGGAAGAAGGACAAAGCCAAGATGATTTGTTAAAATTGTGGCAAGATAGGCCACTTCACTTGTGAATGCACTGAGCCGAAGAAGGTAACAAATTACTCATTTACTTTAATTAATGCTTTTAATTCTAGCATTATAATGCTTACTGAATCACATCTTATATGGCCTGTAAACTTAAGAGCCACAAGGCTATTAGAATAAAAGGATTTTCAAAGCATAGGGTGGATGGATCCGTTGAAAAGTATAAGTCTCGCCTTATGATAAAAGGCTATACTAAACAAGAAGGCATAGACTATAAGAAAACTTTTTCACCTGTTGTAAGGTTTACCTTCATACACCTCATCCTAGCTATAATAATAAATTTGGACTTAGAATTACATCAAAGGGATCTAAAGATAGCATTTCTCAATGAAGAACTAGATGAGGAAATCTATAGAAGCAACCAATAAATTTTATTGCTAAATGTGATGTCCCAAAATTTTGAGACCTGCAAAATAAATAAGATTGGATATTATGGAAAAAGGGACAATTTTTGGACGCGAAAGTTAAATTAGTTGAGCGCCAGTCATAAGTTTAATTCTGTTTAATTGCGCCATAAAAATTTTCCATTTGATCCAAACCTAGTCCCGTTCGAACCCTCATTGCAAGAATTCTAAAAATGCCCTCATTCGTTGTGCCAAATTTTCAACCTGTCCTAAAATTACCTAATGACTCTTTTGCCCCCAAAATTTATGCACAAATACAAAATAAATTTTGAATGGGAGATGACTATAGGATCCCTCAATTATCTCCATTTTCGACCGTGCAACCTCTCCCTTCCCTCCTTGACTTTTCTGAATTTTTTTCTCACCTTTTGCACTATTCTACTAGATAAACCCCCTCATTTTCCCCACCAACTTCTCTCTCTCTTTCTCTCTCTCTCTCTCTCTCTCTCTCTCTCTCCCCTCCCTCCCTCCCTCCCTCCCTCCCTCCTTGTTTTTCTACCGAGTGCAATTCTCCAAACCACCAGATTTAACCTTCCATCATTTTCACGCATCCATCTTGTCCTTTCCACTGTGCATGGGAGGACTTCTCCCATATTATTATTATTTTTTACCATGACTGCTCTTCTTTTGCTTCAGTTTTTTTTTCTTCTTCGTCTTCCCCCCTGGTTTTTTTGTTACCACCGTGAGCTGCCACTCCAATCACTCACTTTTACTATTGTCGCTTCACTCCGCCTCACTCTGTTATTGCTCCGTCGTTCCGTCCCAATCGAGAAGCAGCTGCTGCGAGCCCAAGATTCTCATTAGGCTCTACGTCATGGCCTTTAGCCGAGCTCGAGACCACCTCAGCTTGGCCTAATCCCATCGAGCAACGCCGCCTCCCAACCAAGCTCTTCCATCGCTATTCCTCGATTATTTTGCCATCTCCAACCACTTATTGCCATTAACCACGTTATCTTCACCCAGCTAAAGCCGCCTCCAATCCTCTTCCTTTTTCCCTCTATCTCATATCGTCATTGTATCGATGTTGCCTCTCCCTCTAGCCATTGTAGCTTTGCCGCATGCTCGCTATAGCCAACCGCTGCGAGATCTTAGCTCAAGCTCTAACTGTGTACCCCTGCTCGCCCCGACATTAGTGCCACCACCACCTTCACTCTTTGGCCATCTCTAGTCGCATTATCGCCATCGCAACCAGGCCCATCGTCCAGCTCAGCTACCTCCATTGTAGCTTGTCGCCTCAGGATCATCAATGTTCGTCGAAGCCAGTTACCGTCGATCACTAGTTAGACTAACTAGTGTCCATTTGTCGTCACCGATGCTATAGTGAGTTAGCCTCTAACTCTCGATTAAGTCGTTAATTATGTTCAAGAATTAAATCTTTACTTTAATTATGGGTTTAGATAGACTAACTGTGGTTGAATTAGCTAGGGATGAGGCTTAGGTTAAATGGCCACAATTAAATAAGTTAGGCTGAATAGCGAGATAGGTTATGCGTGGTTGGAAATTAGATTGCTTGATTGACCGCAATTGTTGATCACAAGCGAATAATTAAATAGAGTCGAGCGATCGAATAATTGAGCATGATAAGCTATTACTATTGCTGATTCTTGGAATTATAATCAAGGTTTGACTGTCAAACGTTCTGAGTTGATTGTGTTTAGCCACATAAAGATTTGATTACTCGGGTCTAGTCTTAAAATATAAGTCAATTTGGTGGTATGATCTGTGTATGGTCACTAATGGGTTTTCAATTCGTGCCAGTCATACCATCCATGCTAGTCATACGGTTTTCTCTGTTAGTTCCTTGTTGTGCCAGTCATATGAATCATATGGGCTATTAGATGTCATCGTCGAAAGTGAGCGACTACAACTGGTTATACCAAAGAACACTACCAGTCATAGTTTTTAGCCATACTAATCATGTGTGATGAACCTTCTGCCCGTTAATAATTGGAATATAGCAAAAATTTGGCATCCATCTGCTCTTGTAAAATGCTAGCTATCTGTCTAGACCATGTAATTATTATTTTCAAGCGAGTTACTTATGTGTGATTTAAATTATGATAAGCTGGTATGTAATTGAACCTATGCTTTTTATGATATATTGTTGTTTAGGTTGCCTGAACAAATCAACGCCTTAGTTGAGCTTAGGAGCTAACTCATTGAGATTTACCCCATTATCGTTGCCTTTTTCAGATCTGAACTAATGTAGAGGCCCATCAAATTCAGAGTCCCTACTGACTAGTTATTTTATATCGTACACCATCTGGCTCCAAGCACAAACTAGGTCTAGGAACAGCACATCACCACGATCTAGGTTGACGAGGGTTTTGACTACTTGATAATTCATCTCTTTAAGGCCTAGTTCTTGTGTGTCAATAATGTTCTCCATGTCCTACTTTATGGATTTAAGGGGCTACCCAATCCAACCACTTACATCCCCACCTAGGACTAGATATACCTCGATACATCTAACGAGGAGATAATAGACACTAAGTCTAACATTGAGGTCGACCCATCCATAGATATCGACTTGTCCATAGGGACCGACCCATCTGAGGCCTCCGATGACGTTCCCCTGTCTCCCTGATTGTAGGAGCATGGTAAATTTTTGTGACTCCAATTGATGTTCAGGGTGAGGGCGTAGTAGCCCCTCTTTTAGGGTAGATGAGTAACTAACCCTTCCTAACTCACCTACCTTTTTGCTAGTCTTAGGGAGCCACCCCTAAGAATAGGGTTGTATTTTATGCTATAGAGCTGTGTAGGGTTAGCGATCCTCTACCTTTTTCGATGTATTGAAATATTTGGCTAATGAGTGGTCATGAAATTTCTTACTCTAGTATCCCTATCTATCTTGCTGTCTGGGAGTGTTATTTATTTTCGCTTGTGTAAGACTTTTGGTTTGGTCGTTAGCGTACATGGGCCGCTATTCTTTCCAACCTGAGAGATTTGGTAGGGATGGTGCATGCTCAAGGATTAGGGTGTGACATCCCCGCCCAAGGTGGTATCAGAGTATAGTTAGCCTAATCCATTTGGTCGTAGCCTGGAATAATAACGAGAGATTGGAGTTGGGATAGTTAGTAGGACTATGAAATTCATGCATGTGATTTTTTTTTGTGAGTTATCAAGTTGCTTTCTTATCATTAGTTGTTATAGGGTAGGCAAGACCCCACACATTAATGCAAAATGAGCAACCAGGATGGGAGAGCACCTCAAGATAGACCTGCCAGAGAGGATCCAAGGATTTATGGGGTCCTAGAAGCGCTAAAGTTCTCAGGAGGTAGAGATCCCAATACTATTATCTCATGCTTCAAGGAGCTAGAGAAAGCATTCACCTTGCTGAGATGTTTGGATGAAGACAAGGTTACTCTAGCCATCTATCAGTTACAAGGGAATGTGTGCTATTGGTGGAGAGCTTTTAAGCATAGAGTTTTTCCTGAAGGTACGGTTCCGATGTAGGATGCCTTCGTGAAAGCGTTCAACGGTAAGTACTTCTCTGACACTGCAAGGGAATAAAAGATGATTAAATTCCTTCCCCTATGCTAGAATCAGCTATCAGTACATCAGTATGAGGCTAAGTTTATTGAGCTATCTAAATATGCATCGAGGATGGTAAAAGACCTTATGGATAAGGCGAGAAAATTTATGGATGGGTTGAAGCATGAGCTAAAGAGCGTATTGGTGCCACTAACCTTGAAGGGCTACAACAAGTTATATGAAAGGGCTCATATGGTGGAATGGGATTTAACAGAAAGGGCTGCCACATCTAGATCATGATTTACACCCTTGGGTCAGAATGATAACTGATTTGGGTAGTGGCCAATATTTAGAGGGAAGCAACATATTCCGTCGAATCGAAATGGTGGCAGTAATAAATTAGTGCCCAACCGAGGAGATGTTTACCATATGTTGTGGTAGAGGCATGCGTCTGCTCCGTGCCCATTTCTCAATGGAGCTTATTTTGGATATAGCTAGCATAGCCATCAGATGAGGGATTGCCGCTAGAGACAACATGCCAGGCTATAGCAAGGAGGATAGCTTAGAGACAGTGCGCCATAAAATTTTCAAAATTAATTGTAGGCATAAGGAAGGGTGTTTGCTGTCACCCAAGAAAAGGCAAAAATTTCACCCACCATCACGTGTACGGTCCTCTTATATAACCACGTTGCTTATGCCCTGTTTGATCTTAGTGCTACCTATTCTTTTGTGGCTAAGCAATTCATTAAGCTTGCTGGTTTAAGTCTAAAACTGCTGAATACTGCTCTTAGGATTCTATGCCATTAAAGGATAGCACAGTAGTTGTTATAGGCTGTCCTAGTTGCAAGCTAGTTGTAGGTGGTTGTGAGAATAAGATAGATTTAATTGTACTAGAGATGTTTGATTTTGATTTGATTATTGGAATAGATTGGTTGAGGAAATAAAGAGCCACGATAGATTGCTATCGTAAAATGTTTAGTTCAGCCCACAGGACAGGACTAGCTTTGAATTTGCGAATAATTGACGAGAAACCTTGACTATAGTAATTTCATCGTTAGAGGCGACTCATCTGTTGGAATGCGGTTGTCAAGGTCACCTAGCAATTGTAGTGGATGCATCCGTTGAGGAGACTAGCTTGGAAGATCTATTGTACGTGAGTTTCTAGATATCTTTCCACAAGAATTGTTGAGCTTGTCTCCAGAAAGAGAAATAGAGTTCATTCTTGAACTCGCTTCCAGGATAGAGTCGATTTCCAAGGCATTATAGAGAATGACGTTGTCGAAACTTAAGGAGCTTAAGGTGTAGATGCAAGAGTTGCTTGATAAAGGATTTATCTACCTCAGTGTGTCATCATGGGAAGTACCTATGTTATTTGTGAGGAAGAAAGATTGGTCGTTGAGGTTATGTATTGACTATAGGAAATTGAAACAAGTACCCACTGCTAAAGATCGATGATTTGTTTGACTAGCTGCAAAGAGCTTTGTTATTTTCTAAGATTGATCTGTAGATGGGATACCATTAGTTGAGGATTAAAAGGGAAGATATACCAAAGATAGCATTGTGAGTTTACGGTAATGCCGTTTGGTCTGATGAATGCTCCTGCAGCTTGTATGAACTTGATGAACATAATCTTTAAGGAGTTCTTGGATAGATTCGTCATTGTGTTCATAAATAATATTCTGGTGTACTCTAGGAGTCCAGAGGATCACAGAAGCATTTAAATGTGGTTTTAAAAACCCTTAGAGTACACCAGTTATATTCCAAATTAAGTAAGCACGAGTTTTGGCTAACTTATGTGGTATTCCTAGGCCATGTGGTTTCTGGTAAAAGAATTATAATGGATCTATTAAAGATCGAAGCAGTCATAGATTGGCCAAGACCAGCAACAGTGACAGAAGTACGAAGCTTCTTGAGTCTGGCAAGGTACTATAGACGTTTTATGGAAAAATTCTCTATGTTGGCTATGTCTTTGACGTGCCTGTTGAAGAAGAATGAGAAGTCTGATTCGACAGACCAGTGCAAGCATAGTTTTCAAGAACTTAAGATAGACTAACTAGGGCTCCTATTTTGACAGTTCCATCTGGTCCAAGAGGTTGTGAGATCTATAGAGATGCATTATTCAAGGGTTTAGGTTGCGTTTTGATGTAACATGGGAAATTAGTAGTGTATACATCTTGCCAGTTGAGACCACATGAGTTGAATTATACAAGATACGATATGGAGTTGGCAGTGATCGTCTTTGTGTTAAACATGAAGAAGCGATATTGGGTGAAGCTTCTTAAGGATTATGATTGTGAAATCTTTTACCATTCAGGTAAGGCAAATAAGGTCATAAATGCTCTATGTCAGAAGTCAACAATAGCCTAGACGATGGTACGAGAATGGCTTCTTTTGGAAAAAGTGAGAGACTTAGATTTTAGGTTGGAAGTGAGTTGCCTATCAAGCTTTATGAGGATTGAGTCAGAAGTGGCAGCTAAGGTCAAGGTCTTGCAATTGACAGACCCTACGATCCAAAAGATTCTACAAGAGGGCTCAGCTAAGAGGAGAGCCAACTTTCAAGTGATCGAGGATGGAATACTAAGGTTCTAAGGATGATTGTGCATACCTACTAATAAGGGTCTAAGAGAAGAAATTTTGTCAGGAGTACACCATAGTAATTATAGCATTCATCCAGGTAGAACAAAGATGTACCAGAATTTAAAGCAATACTACTGGCGGAATGGGATAAAAGTGGACATAGCTAAGCATGTAGCTAAGTGTTCGACCGTTGGAGATCCTTAAGTGGAAACAGGAGCAATATCACGATGGACTTCGTGATGGGATTGCTAAGGAGTCAGATGAGGCACGACTCGATCTGTGTCATGGTTGACGGGTTAACGAAATCAGCACACTTCATCCCAGTGAGAAAGGACTTTGCCTTAGACAAATATGTTGAACTCATTTTGAGGCATATCATGAGACTCCATGGGGGCTAGTGACGATCACTTCGAATCATGATCCCAAGTTCATTGTCACATTTTGGAAAAGCTTATATACTGCATTAATAATAAAGCTACAATTTAGTATAGCCTATCACCTACAAATGGATGGACAATCTAAGAGAACAATTTAGATGCTCGAGGACATTTTGCGAGCCCACGTCTTAGACTTTAAGGGTGGCTGGGAGGAGCAGTTGCATTTGGTTGAGCTTGCCTATAACAATAGCTGCCAATAGAGTATTAAGATGGTACCGTTCGAAATGATTTACGGCAAAGCTTGTAGAATGCCCATATGTTTGGACGAAATAGGCGAAAGGAGAATTATTGGTCCTAAATTGGTACAGTAGTCAGTGAAAGTTATCAAGGTTATCGGAGATAAGCTTAGGACAGCGCAGAGTCATCAAAAAAGTTATGCTAATAGGAGACGTAAACCTATGGAATTTCAATGGGCGATCATATGTTCCTAAAGGTATCACCTATAAGAGGAACATCGCATTTTGGCAAAAAGGGTAAGTCGAGCTCAAGATATGTAGGAACGTTTGAAATTCTCGAGCGGATCGAAAGTTTAGCGTATCGCATTGTGACATTCTGGAAATTTGACCCATTAGCGGGATGCGTAATAAAGACTATATATATTTTATTAACGCGCTCTAGTCGAATCTCACTCGGAATTAGCTACTCCGAGATGACTAACCGAAAGGAAAAGGCTAATTGGGACTTTAAAGTACGTGACCTGATCAGTCGATATGTGTATCTCTTAAACAGCTACCCGTTGGTCTGAGCATTTGCTAGAGTCGATGTTTAGTGGATTAGGGCAGGAAATGAATTCTGATCTTGGATAATCGAGTTCTCATGAACGTTATAGTTGAGTTTTGGACGTAGTCGTAGTTAGCATAGCAGATTCACCAGACTAATTGGAAGTATTAAGCAGTAAGGCCTTAAGTTGAAATTAAACGGTTCACCCTTAGTTTGCTATAGACTCCCGAGACTATGGGTAATAGTAGTTATGGTTTCGAGAGCTCGTTAGTTTAGAGTAATGGTTAGCTTGAGTTCATTCGCGCTTAAATCTGATCAGTGTATCTGCCACGCATTCCAAGAAAGTGTATCGTAGGTCGTCCCATCATTCTTGTCGCGTTGATCAAGTGTCAAATCAATATATCCTTCAATCAAGTTGTCGAGCAAATCAAGAGTTATTCTAAGGGTCAACCAAAGGTCAATCCACTCATAATAACTCATAGACTCCCTCACCTACTACGAACTCACATGTCCTTTTATCTTCTTCCTATAATGGCACGTAAACTCCCTCTCTATCTCCTCATTTCCTTCCTCTAATTGGTTAAGAGACTCTTCATCTCACTCTCTCCCTCATGAATCTTCCTCTCCATTTTCGGCCAAAGACACTTCATGCCCAAGAGAGCCCATCTTCTCGATTTTAGTACGCGTCCGATTTGAAATCGCTCATTCGAGCTCATCTAGAGCCCAAATTGATCTCCGTTTTCTCCTATGTGACCATAAGACCTTGAGCTTTGAGGATATAAAGGTAGGTTTGCCACAAATTTGCTAGATTTTCATAGATCAATTCTGAACAGAGGCTAGTCGTTGGGAGTCAGGTTCCATTGCCGTCCGTCCACCTCCGCCGCCTCAACCAGTCATCGTCAGCCAATGTCATCGGCATTTGATCCCCACCTCGATAATTAAATCCTCTAAGTTTGGCCTAGGAATGTAGTAGGTAGCATGGTAGGTTCTAGAATACTCGATTAGTTCAAATGGGTAAGATTTTCGGAGAGAATCGTAACTTGGTTTACCTTAGTCATTAGATGGGCTGATTAGGGAGTTTGTTAGTGCTATTCATATTGGTTTTTCATCATTCATAGGTTATTGAAGGCTTGTCTCTAGCGGCATGTGTATCACTTTGGTGCTTAGTAAGAGAAAAAGAGAGTTTTAGGCTTGAAAATGCATATCTAGGGTTGGTGCACTACACAAGCTCATCGTTCGAGGTCTGAGAGATGCTGTTCATGAGTATTCTATCATATTCATCTTCGTTATGTTTAAGTTCATGAGGTTTTCCATGTGTATCCACGTCTATTCGTGTGGTTCAAAGGTCCGTTAGTACAATCCTAGCCCGTAATTGACATATTTACTTATACAGATGAATTATGGCATGCTTGAATAACATTTGGAGGTTTATGTTCATGCTCGAACAAGATTTGAAAGTCTGAGATTGTGTTGCATGGGTTATTTACTAATATGCCATGTTGTATGCTTAGAATTCCATGAACTGATTTGTAAATGAATTAGAATGCTTGGTGTGCTCACCTTGGAATTATTGTCATACATGATGAACATGAAAGTATGACATGTATAACAATGGGATTGAGCATTTGCATATTGCCTTGAAGTACCTATATGACACGGGGTGGAGGGCGGCCTTAAGGTGTATTTATGAGGGGAAGTTGGAGAGATAAGGGTGTTGACCTGAGGCGTCCCATATGCGGGTCGAGGTACAGTGCACCTCGATGCCTTTGATGTGAGGTAGCTAGAGTGATAAGCATGCCAAATTGAGGCGTCCCACGTGTGAGTTGAGGCACGGACGTAAGGTATATGATACGCAGGTTGGTCTTGATGCGTGTAACGGGGGTCAAATTGCATCTTGGTTTGTGAAATGAGCATTTGAGACTGGTTAAAGAATTTAAAAGAATTTACCATGATATGCATGAAATTGAGGTCTGTGGTTTGAAATTACCATGCATTGTGTTCGTGTGATTGACTGCCGTATATCCACTGGTCTATGGAATCATTATGATTCTGTAAGACATTGGTTATCTGAACGAGATTGGAAACCTAGAATTGCATGCTTAGGGTCAATAGGATTTGCGTGCCTCATCCTACGCTAGGCTTAGTAATGAGCTTGCTGAGTTTCGACTCACTGGTGCTGTTTCACCATCTTTTCAGACCCTTCACCCTAGCTATGAGTTCTCCCCTGGTTCAGTTTGGGTTACCCATAGAGTTGGAGAGTAATGTGACTCCGTATGTAGCTATGGATGGTGTCGTGTATGCTAGGCACGTTACCACTGTTTGGGTAGATAAGGGCAGAGCACTTTTGACACCTCATCGTTATAAGGCATGGACTGTCGAGAGAGGGCTTATTTTCAAGGGACCGATATATGATTTCGATATACCGATTGAGGAGTTTGATGACCCTCATCTTACGTACCCTGTGACTTTTAGTGGAAAGGTTGTAGGCCCTGACTCGAGCCATACGTTGTTAGAAGGAGAAGGACCGATGGAGATCGAGGGTGCTGACAATGAGGATTCGATGGACAACAACCCTTTGATACCCAAGGAGTCTAACCTCGAGGAGTGGCCATCGTTTGAGTGGAGCGAGGTCGAGGACAAGTAGATGTTGAATCCTATGTCACTTTTAGTGTAGGTCGACCCATTAGTTCCTTTTTTAGGGTTGTATCTAATGCTATGCTTATGTTTATGAGAGGTTGTTTTGTATGATCGTTGTTTCTCTCTTTTCCCTACCCCATCTTCTTTTGCATATTTGGGTATTGAGGTTCGTTTACGCTAGTGCATTATCTATTAGTCGTCGCTTGGTTGCGACGAATCCTGGGTTGTTGTTCACGTTGGCCAATTGACATGACAGTGGGATGTTACATTGCTATCAGGTTTAGGGCGTGACACATCTCGTGTTGCCGCTAAGACTTGCTTAAGTGCATAACATCTTTCATGTATTGATGCTGAGGAAGTATAAGCTTGAACCAGCTCATGTATTGAGTTTTGAAGAGTCGAGTTGGATGACCGAGCATTGTATGTAGAACATCCGATGAGGATCATAGACAAGAATGAGCAAGTACTTCAATGCAAGATGATTCCATTGGTCAAAGTGTTTGGCAATACCATGGAATAGAAGGAGCAACTTAGGAAGGCAAAGAGGTCATGAAGGAGCTGTATTTATTCCTTTTTGAAGAGTTGTAACAACAGTTTAATTTCGAGGACAAAATTTCTTTAGGTTGGGAGAGTTGTGACGTCCCGAAATTTTGAGACTCGTAAAATGAATAAAATTAGATATAGTGGAAAGGGAGACAGTTTTTGGACAAGAAATTTAAATTAGTTGGAGTGCTGGTCAAAAGTTTAATTCCATTTACTCGTACCATAAAAATTTTTCATTCACGCTGAATCTAGCCTCGTCCAAGTGATAATTCTAAAAATGCCCTCATTTGTTATGCTAAATTTTCACCCTATCCTAAAATTACTCTTTTGCCCCCAAAATTTATGCAAAAAAGACAAAAAAAAATTTGAATGGGAGGTGACCATGGGACCCCGCAATTTTCTACATTTTCGGTCGTATAGCCCCTCCTTTCCCCCTTGACTTTTCTAAAACCATTTCCCTCCTCTTGTATTATTCGGCTAGATAAACCCCCTCATTTTCCCCCACTAACTTCTCTCTCTCTCTCTCTCTCTCTCTCTCTCTCTCTCTCTCTCTCTCTCTCTCTCTCTCTCTCTCCATTGTGTACAATTCCCTACGCCATTAGATCTGACCCCCCACCATTTTCACCCATCGATCTTGTCCTTTCTACTGTGTGGGGGAGGACTTTTATTCTTCCTTTTTGCCCCCGAGGTTACTTTTCTTCTACTTCAATTTGTTTTTTTTTCTTCTTCTTCGCCTTTCCCCCTAGTTTTTCTGTCGCCCTCATGAGCTACCCCTCTAGCTACTCACCATCGCCACCACCATTTTACTTCGTTGTTGTTCTATCCTAGTCAAGAAGTCACTACCGCGAGCCCAGCAAGCTTGCTGAGCTCATCGTTGCAACCTCTAGTCAAGCTCGAGACAACCTCGGCTTAGCCTAATCTCGTCGAACAATGCCACTACCCAATTGAGCTCTCTCGCCGCTACCCCCTCCACTGTTCCTCCATAGCCATTGTAGTAGTCGAAGTAGCCATTGTGGCTAGATCGAATAATTAAGCATGATATGATATTTTTATTGCCAATTGCTTGGAATGGTGATCAAGGTTTGACTGTCAAACGTTTTTGAGTGAATTGTGTTTAACTACATAAAGATTTGATTACTCAAGTCTCGACCTAAAATATAAATTGATTTGGAGGTACGATCTACGTATCTGGTCACTTGATGAGTTTTAAATCTGTACCAGTCATACGGTTTTCTCTATTAGTTACGTGTCATTCCAGTTGTACGAATCCTATAGGCTATCAGGCATCATTGTTGAAATTGAGGGATGACAACTAGTCGTGCCATAAAACACTGCCAGTCGTAGAGTTTAGCCATACCAATTTTGTGCGATGAACCCTGTGACTGTTAATAACGGAAGTACAGGAGATATCAAGGATTCGTCTACTCTTGTAAAATGCTAACCGTCTATCTAGACCATGTAATTATAATTTTCAAGTGAGTTGCTTATGTGTGATTAAAATTATGATAAGCTGGTACGTGATAAAACCTATGCTTTTTATGATATATTGTTGTTTAGGTTGCTTGAGCGAGTCAACGCCTATTAGCTGGGCATAGGCGTCGACTCATTGAGATTTATTTTTACCCCGTTTTGGTTACTTTTTTTTAGGTCTAAAGTGATGCAAAAGCCTATTAGATTCAGAGTCCTTACCGACCAGCCATTTTATGTCGTACAATATTTGGTTTTAAGCATGAACCAAGTTTGGGAATAGTACATCACCACGATCTGGGTTGACGAGGGATTTGACTACTTGGTAGGTCATCTCTTCAAGGCCTGGCTCTTACATGTCGATAACGATCTCCATGGCTCACTTCATGGATTTGAGGAGCCACCCATTCCGACCTCTTATGTCCCCTGCCTATGACTTAATAGACCTCGACACACCTAACGAGTAGATAGTGGAACCCAAGTTCGACATTGAGGTCAACCCATCCATAGAGACCAACCCATCTGAAGCTTCCGATAACGTTCCCATGTCTCCCTGATCGTAGGAGCATAGCGACTTTTTGTGACTCCAATTGATGTTAGGATGAGGGTATAGTGGCCCCTCTTTCGGTGTACATGAGCAGCTAACCCTTCTTGACCCACCTATCTTTTTGTTGGTCTTAGGGAGCTGTCTCGAAGAATGGGGTTGTAGTTATACTGCATACCTCTATAGGGTTAGCAATACTCCACTTTTATCGATATATTGAAATATTTAGCTAATGAATGGTCATGAAATTTCCTACTCTGATATCCCTGTCTATCTTGTTATCCGAAATGTTATTCGTTTCTGCTTGTGTAGGATTTTCCGTTTGGTCATTAATGTACTTGGGCCACTATTCTTTCTAACCTGAGGCAATTGGTAGGGATAGCACATGTTCGAGGATCGAGGCGTGACACTAATGGTCAAGAGCAAAAAGTTTGTAAGTTTCACCATTCTATTTATGGCCTTAAGAAGTCATCTAGATAGTGATACCTTCATTTTCATAAAGCCATAACGTCTTTTGGGTTTAAAATGATGAAAGAATATCACTGTGTGTATGTCAAACATTATGAGGATAAATTTGTAATTTTATCACTTTATGAGGATGAGATTCTATTGGCTGGGAATGATGAGGGTATAGTTATCATCATAAAAGAATGGTTCTCGTCTAATTTTGAAATGAAGGACATGGGAGAAGCTGCTTATATACTGGAAGTTAAGATTGTTGAGTCTAGCAATATCACCTAGAGGGGGGTGAATAGGTGATTTAAAACAATTTTGATGATAAGATGCGGAATTAAAAGTCAAATCAAAATGTATGCAGAATTTGAATCTGAACAAGTGTATTTAGTGATTCTGATCGTGAATAATTTATGAATCTGAATGCAAATATGCAACTTCTGAGCATGCAGATTCTGAATGACAACGTTGGCGTGCAAAACACAAAGATCAGAGTTATGAGATAGAGAATCTTGAGCACAACAGTTATAGTGGTTCGGCTTATATCAAGCCTACGTCCACTCTCCCACGCTGACAGCCGATAGGCTGATCTCCACTATGTATAAATGAGGATTACAAGAATTTGTATGCTTGTCACACGAAGAACAGAATAGCCTCTCAACACATGTAAGTGGTGTCTCTCGTGTACAAGAGAATAGTCGCAAGTTTGAATCGCTCAAAGCTTTGGAATTTTCAGTTCGTTTCGCTACCCAATCGTCTTCGTTGATCTTCTTTTATACTCCTCTAACCTTGAACTAGCCGTTGGTTAAGGTGTCCCAAGGATCACTCCTCAATCATTGATTAATTGTCATCAATCTTGATTGACGGAGACTGTATCAGAGAAGATCTTTTAGCCGTTGTAGCAGAGTCTGAACGCTTCAGAGTCAGTCGCCCATACAACTGAGACTTCAGCTTTCCATAAGTAGAGTCAATCCAATCTTTAATATTCTTTGCATATGGAAGGTGTCATCCAACTATAGATATTCTCCTGATTTGATGGGATAAGAATCCGGTCAATCAAATCACACAAACTTCCATAGATATCGTAGCCATCTCGGAAACCTACCATACGTGGGTCTTCAGAGTCTCTCATAAGACTGAGTCTGAAATTGTGTCTGAACATATTTTAGAGTCTATTTACATCTGAAGTTCCTCTGATTCACTTTAGAGTTAAGTAGCGATTTTTGCTTCTGAAGGATCCTTGCTGACGAATCACAAAAGTCTTCTAATTCATAAGTATTCAGATACAGCTTCCTCGAAGTCTTTAAACGGAACTCTTCTTCATCTAAAGGCTTTAGAGACAACACTCTTCCTTCTGACATATTCAGAGGCAGTTCCTCTTTCATCTGAGCACTTTTACTTCTATAGATTTAGAAGTAGATATATGACATCTCTCTCTTGAATTTGAACATCAGATCTGGATCCATATGAGCTTCATTTCACAAACTCATCTCTGCAAAAGCAATTTCAATATATTAATTTAATTCCAAAATGGAAAAGGAAAGTTTTGTCAGAGTCAAAACATTCAGAGAGACAAACTTCCTCAACAATCTCCCCCTTTTTGATGATGACAAAACTTCCTCAATATAAGCATCATTAAATGGATGTTGTTACGAAAAATAAGATAATGTGAAAAACAGTATGGTTCTTTTCATTTGTTTTAAAAGATGAAATGAATCGGTTTGCTTGGTTTGCGTATGTCTTTGCGCATGAAACAGATGCATAATCTTCTTTGTCCATCTGCACAATATTCATATACAAAAGTCCTTCTATTCACCATCCTGTTGTTCACCATACCATGTGTTGTTTACCCTGCAAATAAACTTCTCCCCCTTTTCGTCATCAATAAAAAGATAAATATTTAAGCATGAAGAAGAATAACAAGGATAACTATAATGAATTTCATACATATTCAAACCAAAAGACAGAAACGATCAGTTTTAAAAATAAAATTTTAAACAGACAGAGATGGGTTTTGGTTGGAAAAAGATGGAATATCAGTCTGCTTTTTGTCTGTCTTCTTGGAGGGTTCTGCAGGTTTTTCCCATGTACCAACGAAAACCTTGTAATCCTTAAAAGGTTCGGTTAGTGGTGTAACCTTACTGCTTCTTTCATCTCGGACCAATGTGTAAGAAGTGACTCCTGCTATTTCAGCACAGAAAAGGCGACAGTACTTGTCAAGCATTGCTTCAAATCTGTTTATCCTCTTCTCAACCTTCTGTTCCAACAGATCCATCCTCTGAATCATCTCAGATTTGAAGTGATCAACTTCCTTCTGAATCTTCTCGTGAGAAGATTTTGCAGAAGATGGCTGATTATGACCTTCTGGCTGGGTTGTTTCTTTGATTAGAGCAAAGACCTTCTCAAGACTAACCTCCCCCTGAATTTGAGAAGGGGTTTTATCTGAAGTCTCCTGTGGCTTGTCTGATGAAACAAAGGTCTTCATTTGAACTTCTTCTTCAGTAGATCTGACCTCTTGAGCAACAATCTGAATTTCTTCAGGGTGCGAAACATTTTCTTCATCTTATTGTTCGACCAGATGATCATCCTTTTTTTGAACTAGAGACAAGCATGCACTTGAATCAACAACTGCTTCTTTTATCAAGACAGTGTCTGCTTCAGCTGCTGTCTTGGCTTCTTCTTCTTCCTTTTCTCTCAGTTGTTCTTCTACTTCTTCCATCTGAATAGTGGCTGCTTCAGATGCCACCTGGTCAGCTTGTTCTTCCTTCTTATCCAGACATTCTTCTTGATCATGAGTCTCAGGTATGCCCTGATCTATAAGAACCTCCTGCTCATCAGCATGGTCTTGTCCATCCTTGCTTTGGTCATTGTCCTTGACCTCCTCTTCCTCCTTCTCACCTTTCTTGGGTGAAGCAGTTGGAGTTCTCTCATCATCCTCAAATGAGACTTTCTGTTCTTCCATTTGCTCCTTTTCTTTTTCCTTCTTTATCTTTTTCTCTGTCTCTTTCTCTTATTCTTCCTGTTCTGCATCCTCTGTTTCCTTCTCTTCTACTCCTTCTCCTTCTTTTGTTTCTTCATCCTCTTCCATCGACATCACTTCATATTCTTCAGAAGAAGATTCATTATGGACGGTGACTTCTTTTCCTTTCTTGGCCATGGTCTTTCTTCTCTTTACCGACCTTTTAACCTATTCAGACTCCAACTCAACCAAAACTTCTTCTTTGTTCCTGTTATACCACTCTCCACCCATTTATTTAAAACCCATTTTATGTATCATATTCTCATTTGCAGTGAGTATCTTGCTGCTCTCTTGAGTTAGTTCTTTAAAGGGTGGAATCTTGTGGTGGTTGAGGATCATCTGAACCAGGCCTGCATAGGGCAATTGCCCTTTTTGCTTATGCAGTGTTCTGTACATATGCAGGATGACAGTGTGTGCAAGAGAAAAATCATACCCTGTAACCAGTGCCCACATCAATTTGGCCTCATACTTGCTGATGTCAGTTCTGGAAGTTGCTTTTGGCCTCAAAGATTCAATGACGATCTTGTGAATGATGAGGTGCTTCAGAGGGAAGTCATTGTAGGCAATATGTGCCTTTAAGTCTCGGCTATAGTGCTCCTTCCCTGTCAAGTAGGCATATACTTCCTCTGGCTTGCTGTCAATGGGCTTGAAAGCCCTCTTCCTTACTCCCATCAGTTTTGCCAACTCATGCACATTTAGATGATATACTTCATCTCCAATGTTGTAGGAGATGGACTCAAAATCAGTGAAGGAAATTGTTGAGTAGAAGTATGCAACAAAGTCAGGAAAAATTGGAGTCCGTGTTGAGAGAAAATTTTCCAACTTCATCTCAGTCAAATGTTTCTTTATGGGGATTCCAGCAGCATCAAAGTAGTTCAAATCAAACACTCTGTGGGGTATAACACCTCTTTCCTTCAATGCCTCAAACTTTTCGACATGCTTTTGAGACACAAACAAGAAGTTATAAAAATTCTTCTTTCTGGTCCTTCGAAATAAATTTCTTTTGAAATTTCTGAAAACAACGTCATCATCCTCATCAATATTGCTTTTTGTCTCATTATCACTTACTTCCACAACATGTTCTCGAATAGTCACTCCCTTTGATGGGGTCCTCTTAGGTTTTGGTAAACCAAGAACCACAACCTTTTCTTTCCCTTTCTTTATCTTTGGTGGACCAGAGACAGCAATGGGAGTTATAACATGAAGAGGCATATTCATAAACATCAAAAAGTCCTTTTCGCTTGAAAACTTGTGAAAATTCAGCAATTTCTTTACCATCTCATCACTTTGACCCTGTTTTTTAAAAGCATCGTACAGGGGCTTGAGAGAATGAGCGAGAGCCACTCTCTCGTCAAACACTTCCTCAATCATCTTAACCTCTACAATGCTCGAAATCGTACCTTTGGCTGGAGAGCTTTCCCGTGATCTCGTTCCTTGAGATATTCTCGAGGATTTCCTCGTTGCCTTTTCACTCGGAGTACTAGCTTTCTTGGACGAGGAGGACGATTTTGGAAACATTGTGGAAAAAGATTGGATTTTTATGAGAATCGAGGGAGGAATGTTGGGAGAGAAAATGAGAGGTTTCTTTAAAGATGGTCGTAAGGCAAGCGTGAAGGAGTGCAATGTCAAAATAGGGTTTTGTTTGGGAAGAGAGAGTTTTTCAAAATAGTTTTGAAATATGAAAAATAAAACTGCCCAGACTATTATTTTTTGAAAGAAAAACAATCAATCTAAGTGAATAAAATCAAGAGGAAAATATCAATCAAGCAATCAATCAGACTAAATAGTATAAAAAAGATAGAAAACATACCTTTTGATCCTTATGCATGAATAAATTCCAAAAATAAGAGATCTGACCTTGCTTCTAAATAAAAAGCGTTGTGCTTCCAAATCTGTTGCATCTGATATAATTCAGAGAGAAATAATGTTCAACTTACCTCGAATATAGTTGAAGGCCTCCTTATTGAGTGGTTTTGTGAAGATATCCGCAAGTTGGTTCTTTGAATCAATGTATTGAATATGAACATCTTTATTTTGAACATGATCACGTATAAAATGATGTTTTATCTCAATATGATTCGCTTAAGAGTGTAGGACAGGATTCTTAGTCAAGTTTATAGCACTTGTGTTGTCACATAGTATCTCCACATTTGAATTTTTGATACCATAATCTTTCAACTGCTGTTTTAACCAAAGAATCTGAGCATAGTAGCTTCCAAGTGATATATATTCTGCTTCTCCTATTGAAAGTGCTACAGTGCTTTGCTTCTTAGAATACCATGATACCAACATGCTTCCCATGAGTTGACATGTTCCAGAAGTACTTTTTCTGTCAATCTTACATCCTGCTAGATTTGCATCTGAATACCCTATCAGAATAAAATCTGATTCTTTTGAATACCATAGTCTGAGAGTTGGATAAGTGCCAATATATTTTATAATCTTTTTAACTGCTGAATGATGAGTTTCCTTTGGATTTGATTGAAATCTTGCATAGAGGCAAACACTGAACAGAATATCAGGTCTTGATGCTGAAAGATAAAGAAGTAAACCAATCATACTTCGATATAGCTTCTGATCAACTTCTTTTCCTTGTTAATCTTTGTCAAGTTTCGAAGAATGTGACATTGGAGTGTCAGTCTTCTTGCAGTTCTCTAAACCAAATTTTCTGACTAGTTCAAGGGCATATTTTTCTTGATGAATAAATATCCCTTCTTTGGTTTGTTGAATCTAAAGTTCGAGAAAGAATCTTAGTTCTCTCATCATGCTCATTTCAAACTCATCCTGCATAACTTTTGAAAAATTATTGCAGAGAGATTCGTTAGAAGAACCGAATATAATATCATCTACATAAATCTGAACAAGAAGGATATTTTTATCATGCCTCTGAATGAACAGAGTAGTGTCAACACTACCTTTAACAAACTTCTTTTTAGAGAGAAAGCTACTTAACCTTTCATACCAAGCACGGGGTGCTTGCTTGAGACCATATAAAGCTTTCTTTAGAGCATAAACAAGATCATTACCTTTTGGCTCCTCGAATGCAGGTGGTTTTTCAACATATACCTCTTCTTTAATATATCCATTTAGGAATGCACTTTTTACGTCCATCTGAAAGAGTTTGAAATTATTGTGACAAGCAAAAGCAAGAAGTAATCTTATAGCTTCTAACCTGGCAACCGATGCGTAGGTTTCATCATAATCTATCCCTTCTTCTTGAGAGTATCCTTTTGCTACTAATCTTGCTTTATTTCTGACAATTTTACCTTTGTCGTCCAGCTTGTTTCTGAACACCCACTTTGTTCCTATGACAGGATGATTTTTGGGTCTTGAAACTAATTCCCATACATTGTTGATCTTGACCTGATGAAGTTCTTCTTGCATTGCATTGATCCAATTTTCATCTGCCAGAGCTTCTTCGATTCCTTTTGGTTCAATCTCAGATACTAGTGCTATATTGCTCATAGCTTCCTTAAATTTGGATCTAGTTCTGATCCCTTCATTTGGATTTCCCATTATTAATTCTTTGGGATGGCTAGATTTGTGTTTCCAATTTCTATTGAATCCTTCATCTTGATCATCGTTGGAAACTTTGGATTCTGACTAAATTTCTGAAGATTCATCTATTCCTTGATGATTGTTTTCTTGGTTCTGAACTTCTTCAGATGCATGATTAGCTTCAGATTCACTAGTTGGTTCTGAACTCTTAGCAAGTATCACTGTCTGACTTCGTTCGGATTCATCTCTCTGATTCTGAAGAACTTCATTGAATTTGACATTCATGGATTCTTCAATCATCCGTGAATTTTTGTTGTAGATGTGATATGCTTTGCTTGTAGTTGAATATCCGAGAAATATTCCTTCGTCTGACTTCTCTTCAAACTTCCTAACACGATCACTTACATTTTTCAATATAAAACATTTACATCCAAATGTGCGAAAGTATGCAAGATTTGGCTTCCTTTCTTTGAAAAGTTCATAAGGGGTTTTCTCAATAATGGGTCTTAGAGAAACATGATTTAAGATATAACAGGCTGTTGAAACAACTTCAGCCCAAAAGTGAGATGCAATTTTGCTTTCGATCAAAAGAATTCTTGCCATTTCTTGTAAAGAGCGGTTTTTCCTTTCCACTACCCCTTTTTGTTGAGGTGTGTAAGGGGAATAGAAAACATGCTGGATTCCAAAGTCATCACAAAAATCTGAGAAACTTTGGTTTTCAAACTCACCTCCATGATCAATTTTAATGCTGGAAATAGCATAGCCTTTTTCATTCTGAACTCTTTTCGAAAACTTTGCAAAAGAGGAGAAGGCTTCACTTTTATGTGCAAGAAATAAAACCCAAGTGAATCTTGAATAGTCATCCACAATAACAAGACAATATTTCTTACCCCCAAGACTTAGTACTCTGTTTGGTCCAAAAATATCCATGTGCAGAGACTGCAGTGTACGATTAGTTGATATTTCATTGATAGACTTAAAAGAACTTCTTACTTGTTTTCCAAGGGCGCTTGCTGAGCATAGTTCAGATTCTTTGAACTTGATTGTAGGAAGACTTCGAACTAGCTTCTTTGAAGATGGATTGAAAATATGTTTGATGCTAATATGACCTAGCGTTCTGTGCCACAACTCAGAATCATCCTTGATAGAGATTAGACATTTGATGTCTTTAGATTCAACGTTCAAAAGGTAAATATTTCCATGTCGGTAACCAGTGAAGGTTTGTTTCTTGTCTTTGCTAATACCTGTGCATTTCATATCTTAAAAAGAGATGTAATAACCAGAGTCACATAGTTGACTTACTGATATGAGATTATACTTTAATCCCTTGACAAGTGAGACATCATTAATCGTTAGACATCCTATCTTCACGGTTTCATGTCCAATTACTTTTCCTTTGTTCTTTCCTTCGAAAGACACAGTTCTTCCATCGTATTTTGAAAGAGTAATAAATCCTCCTAGATCACCTGTCAGGTGACTCGAGCAGCCGCTATCCAAGAACCATTTGTCTTTCCTTTTTCGAGGTACCTGCAAGGAAAAGTAAGCTCACTATTTATTTGGTACCCATTTCGTCTTGGGTCCACTTGTGTTAGTCGAGACAATTCCATTTTTCTTTACAGGTCTCCAAATCATCATGCAATTATCCTTAATATGATTTTTGGTGCCACAATTGATACATTGCCTTGTATAAACAGATTTTGCGAATTGCCTTATGAAATGCTGTTGATATGCAGATTTAGAAGGTTTTCTGGAGATCCTTTCATTTGATTCTGGAAACCTATTTTTGAAATCTCCTTCCTTTTTAAAACCAAGACCAGATTTGTTCCCATAAGGAACTTGTTTGGAAATTATATTTTCCAGATTTTTTTATCCTTGATTGAATCTCTTTGAAATATTTTCAATCTCTGCTTTTAAGGAAATGTTTTCTTTTAAAACTGAATCACGATTTTTTCTAATCAGATTAAATTCGCTTTCAAGAAAACTAATTTTATTTGATTGAGATTCATTTTGTTGTTTTAACGATGAGTTTTCCTTTTTTAAACCAGAAACCATTTTAAGAGCTTCTTTGTAATTCGAACAGAGTTCTTCAATATAATCAGAAACTTCATCAGGTACTTCAGAACCACATACCTCTGTTTCTGAGTTTGAATCTGAGTCTACATCTGAATCGGATTTTACCATGAGACACAAGTTCGCATAGTCTTTATCACTGTCTTCTGAATCACTCAGTGTTTCTGCTTTTAATGCCTTTTTATATTTCTCATACTTGATCTTGTCCTTTTTCAGAAGTGGACACTTTGGTTTTATATAACCAACCTTTTTGCAATGAAAGCATACTATGTCTTTGTTTTCCTATCTATTGCTGCTTGGCTGATCAGGTTGTTTGAATTATCTTTTGCCTTTGAAGTTCATTCTTTTCCGAGTCATTTTTCTGAACTTCTTCACTAGGAGTGCGAGTTCTTCATTGTCGTCATCTTCATTATCTAAATCTGATATTTCACCCTGTATTTCAGATCTTAAGGCAATAAATTTTTTACCTTTGGAATCCTTTGTCTTATTGACACGTTCGGCTTCATAAGATTGCAGATTTCCCACAAGCTCATCAATGGATAGAGGTCTGATTGTTTGACACTCTTGTATTGATGGTTTGACGTAGTTCCACTCATCAGTGAGTTCTCGAAGAATCTTCCTGACTTGCATAAGTTCCGTCACTGGAGCACCTTGTCTTGCTAGACCACTTGCTAGTATCTGAAATCGGTCAATCATGTCAGTAATTGATTCATCAGATTTCATTTTAAATGCCTCATAATCACTTAGCAACATGCTAAGGTTGGTTTCTTTCACTCTGTCTGTTCCTTGATATGTAACGTGAAGTCTATCCCATATAGCTTTTAATGATTTTTCTTCTGCAACACGATTGTATAAAGGAGTAGATAAAGCACAAAAGAGAGCATGCACTGCTTTGGAGTCAAGATTTCGTCTCCTTGCTCTTTCAGTATCTGTCAGAGTTGCAATTGCATTGGTGTTATTGTTTGTCTCATCTCCAATTGAAGAAGTTGCTGTGGCAGTGGGTACGACTCCATTAACAACAACATCCCGCATTGATTCATCTGATGCTTTGAAGAACCACTTCATTTTATTGCACCACATATTCTAATCTTTTCCATCGAAGTATGGTGGCTTGTTACTATAGTGTGAATCAGCTGCTCCTGCATTATTGATGCTAGATTATTAGCTCTGAAGTAAAAACACTCCAAAAGTATGAGCAACCTGCTCTGATACAAATTGTTGAGCCTAGCAATATCATCTAGAGGGGGGTGAATAGGTGATTTAAAACAATTTTGATGATAAGATGCGGAATTAAAAGTCAAATCAAAATGTATGTAGAATTTGAATCTGAACAAGTGTATTTAGTGATTCTGATCGTGAACAATTTATGAATCTGAATGCAAATATGTAACTTCTGAGCATGCAGATTCTGAATGCCAACACTGGCGTGCAAAACACAAAGATCAGAGTTATGAGATAGAGGATCTTGAGCACAACAGTTATAGTGGTTTGGCTTATATCAAGCCTACGTCCACTCTCCCACGCTGATAGCCGATAGGCTGCTTTCCACTATGTATAAATGAGGATTACAAAAATTTGTATGCTTGTCACACGAAGAACAGAATAGCCTCTCAACACTTGTAAGTGGTGTCTCTCGTGTACAAGAGAATAGTCGCAAGTTTGAATCGCTCAAAGCTTTTGAATTTTCAGTTCGTCTCGCTATCCAATCGTCTTCGTTGATCCTCTTTTATACTCCTCTAACCTTGAACTAGCCGTTGGTCAAGGTGTCCCAAGGATCGCTCCTTAATCATTGATTAATCGTCATCAATCTTGATTAACGGAGACTGTATCAGAAAAGATCTTTTAGCCGTTGTAGCAGAGTTTGAACGCTTCAGAGTCAGTCGCCTATACAACTGAGACTTCAGCTTTCCATAAGTAGAGTCAATCTAATCTTCAATATTCTTTGTATATGGAAGGTGTCATCCAACTGTAGATATTCTCCTGATTTGATGGGACAAAAATCTGGTTAATCAAATCACACAAACTTCCATAGATATCCTAACCATCTCGGAAACCTACTATATGTGGGTCTTCAGAGTCTCTTATAAGACTGACTCTGAAATTGTGTTTGAACATATTTCAGAGTCAGTTTACAACTGAAGTTCCCTTGATTCACTTCAGAGTTAAGTAGCGATTTTTGCTTTTAGAGGATCCTTGCTGACGAATCACAAAAGTTTTCTAGCCCATAAGTATTCAGATACAGCTTCCTTGAAGTCTTCAAATGGAACTCTTCTTCATCTGAAGACTTCAGAGACAACGCTCTTACTTCTGACATATTCAGAGGCATTTCCTCTTTCATATGAGCACTTTTACTTCTACAGACTTAGAAGTAGATACATGACATCTCTCTTGAGTTTGAACATCAGATCTGGATCCATATAAGTTTCTTTTCATAAACTCATCTCTGCAAAAGCAATTTCAATATATTAATTTAATTCCAAAATGGAAAAGGAAAGTTTTGTCAGAGTCAAAACATTCAGAGAGACAAACTTCCTCAACAAAGATAGAATGAGATCGTTGAAGGAATTTTCTTACTCTATCTCAAGAGTCTTTTATTAAAAAGATTCTTAAATATTTCAATATGCAACATTATAATCCAATTGTACCTCTATCGTATGAGATGAATGCTTAAACTCTAAAATGTGTCCTAAGACTTCTGCAAAAAAGAAAGAAATTAAAACTGTTCTTTATTTGAGTGCAATCAGGATTTTGATGTATGCTATGATATGTTCTCGACCCGGCATATGTCAAGCCTTCGGCTTAGTGAGTCCCTACCAGTAAAATCCTAGTCAAGAACGCTAGAAAGTAATGAAGAGGATCCTAAGATACTTGAAAGGCACAATGGACTATTGATTCTATTATCAAGGGAGTGATTCATGCTTAATTAGTTACTCCGATGCTAATTGAGGAGGAGACTTTGACGAGCACAAATCGACATATGGATATGCATTCTTGCTTAATGATGGTGTAATTTCTTGGAGTAGTAAGAAATAGACATGCACAACTTTATCTATGTTAAGGCTAAATTTATTGCATGCTCTGCTACAATGCAAGAAGCAGTATGGCTTAAACGATTCTTCAAAAGTTTAGCCATTATCACTTACACTCCAAGACCAGTGACAGTTTATGGTGATAGTCAAGGAGCCATTGCCTATGTGAAAAATCCCAATTATCATGGTAGGACGAAACATATTGACATAAAAAATAACTTCATCAGAGATGCGATAGCACAAAAGGAAGTAATATACTTCTATGAACAAGATGGTTGCTGATAGACTGTTCCTAGAGATATATTCTTGACCCACAGGATGTATCTAGGGTTCGTATATTATTGTAATATTATTAAAGATCATCATATTATATATATGTATTGTACTTGTTGTCAAATGGATTGATGTTTCCTTATTTAATACAATTTATTATGATACTAGTATAGATACATATATTATTGAAAGGTATGTTAATAGGCAATGATTAGCTTGCTCACATGAGCAATTGCTTCAAGCGCTATAGTAAGTGAGTTGAGATGAGATGATATGTACAAAGGATGCTAGAAGAGCAAATTTGGTACATTATATACCTATGTCGCCTTGATTGAAATCAAGATTATGTCTATGATTTATATGTGATTAGATCGAGCATGATAGTCCCACATTCATGTATGCTTTATGGAAGTCAGATGCAAGTGCTTAATTGGGCAATGTAGAGAACGAGCTAATATAGTAATAGGGCTAAACATATGTATGTGAGAAGTATGTGACTACGTTTAGGCTAAGATCCATATAGTGGATATGTTTGACAAATGACATATGCTCTAATGGAAAGAGAAATCCATTGTAGCATGTAATTCATATTACATGTGCTTTATATGACTGATAAAGGGAATGACTATAATTATTCCTATTTACTTATCAATTCTTAAGGTGATTTATGAATTGATTACCTCATTTTATACCCTATGTCATTTCTAACTATGTTCTCAAAGTATTGGATCAATATTGCTGCTTTAGCACGTTACCGACGGTCATGAAATTAAGATGGCTTTATGGGATGTGTTTAGAAAAGCAGTTGTTCTGAAATGAAGAAAGACATGAGTACAACGAAATACTATCGCTATTTTATATCCACTACATGTATTTACTAGTCAACCAATTATATCGCCTATTGTCGGTGATGATATAATTGTAAATACATGTTGAGTTAAGAATAGTCAAGTATAGCCTTTAAGGGATAGGTTTACTTAGACTGATGTAATAAAATATGTATGGGGTATTGTGAGACATTATCTTCTTTGGGGTTATAACTGTTATGTATTTCTAATAGGTGCATAACTGAGCTCCTTAGTGCAAGTGTACTCACTAGTCGCACGATATATTGCAAGTATAAACTATTTCTAAAGTAGACAATGTTGATTGCCTGATATTCTTGATAGAGAATTATCAAGCCCACCATGTCCTAGTGGGTGATATTAGATAACATCCATGATTGGGTGTGATTGAGAGAGGTGTTGGGTTCATATGAGCAATGACAAAACTTTTTCGTTAAATGTAGAGCAGTGCAGCAAAATAAACACATAACCCATATGTGGATCTTCCTTAATGACTATTCATGCATTTCAATTAAAAAACTAAAACATACATCTAGAGGGCTCGAGGCTTACCTTAAGGAGTGCGCCTAAGTCAACTTGATCACTATGCTCTTGAGCTCCACAAACGTCGAGCCTCTAGTTCTAACACACCACAAATCATGTGATGAATGGAAGACAAAACTCGCGGATGATTACTCCTCAATTGTGCTAGTAATCTTCACGGACGCGAGAATCTACGCTCAACGTTTGATCACGAACTTTACTCATGACCCTCTTGTGTTTGTACTCACAAAACCTTTTTGTTTCTCAAGCACAAGAACACCACTCGAAAGAATAATGCCTAGACACCTCTCTTAATTTTTTTTCTCCCTTTTCTTGGAACACCCTTTGCTCTTAACCCGTCCCCTCCATTTATAAGGGAGAGGGGAAAGTCTGGCAAAGCTACCAATCTAAACAAGTTGGCAAATTTTCCAACTTGCTAACCAACATGGTTAGTAAATGCAAGCCATTGTGGTCAGCACAAGCTGACCATTGGTAGCATGTTTTGGACAATGTGGTTAGCATATGCTAGCCATTGGTTAGTGTGCAAACCTTTTGGTCCACAACACTAACCAATTTGGTCTGAAATTGAGGCACATCATATGTGTCCATTTCGAGTGTACATGAATATCACATGCATGTACATTCATGGCCAAAACTAAGAATTAAATTTAATCACATTTAATTTAATATCAATCCGACTAACTTGACAGTTGTGTTCACAAACACATTTACGATTTCGTCTCCTATTTCAATGTCACCACATATTAGTTATGGTGTGTGACATCCCCACGTTCACTACTGAGTTGGCAGTAGGATATATACTGACCAATTAGTATCACCAAGAGGATTGACTATACCTAATCAATCTAGGTCCTACAAGTCATGAGTGATATCTAGCAATATATCATGACTACTCAGATAGTGTGAATGTTATAAGAACATAATAAATCTGTCAGCTTTGTTTGTAGTGTAATTTGATCCTTCTGTCTTACTATGTCCCAATCGAACAAATGCCATGGATTATAGTCAAGCTACCAATTTGATCATATGAGTCAATCTATCTGAAGTTCATACCCACAAGACATTCTAGTCAACCCCAACCAAGGATTTTTCATGCACCACCATGAATAGATAGCGTAGGATATCCAACTCGTACTTAAACAAGTGTTGACACTTGATTTTCAATCATCTTTTCTCTTTTAAAATTACTAAAAAATTCATAAAAATTAATAAAATTAAAAAATCAACTTTGGGGATCCTTGCTAAGCCTAGAGAATCAATTTAGACCAAAAAAGATTTTTCATATTTTCGGTATTTTTCGACATTTTATTTTCAAAAATGCATAAAAAATCAATAAAAAATTAGAAAATTAAAAACAATTAAACTTTGGAAGCTTTGGCCAAGCCTAGGGAACCATCTTTGTACAAAAATTAAATTTTTATATTTTTTGCATTTTTTATTTTTTAGAAAATAGAAAAATGCTTGAAAATTAATAAATAATAGCATTTGAGGCCACAAAAATATGAAAAAATAGTCAGTATTTTTCTTTTAATCTTCTCTTCATTTTGGCCAAAGAAAATCTCTAAAAATTATTCTACAATCGAGAATTACTTTGTTAATCTCCTCTTCACATTAATTGAAAAAAATTATAGAAAATCCATTTTAGCTCTATAATTTTCGATTTTTACATTTCTAGAGTCGTGACATTATTTTTTAATATTCTAAATTTTCATATTGGCCTAATTATACCCAGAATGACTTAATTTTGCAAAAGGGCTTTAATTGAATTTTGCATTATTTTCAACAGCAAGAAATGAGCTTAAATTTGACAAGTGATTGAACTAGACATGCGGTGAATTTTGACCAAGCATAGGGGAGATGTGTTGAAAATTATGCAGAGATTTTGACTTAAAGAAATATTTTTCCATGGACTAAATTGTAAATACTTAAAATCTCAGGGACTAGAGTGTAAATACCTAAATACCTAACAGTTGGGGATTATTTTATAAATAAGAAAAAGAAGAGTTATTGAAGAAATTAGTAGAGAAGAGAAGATGGAGAAGGGAAGATGGAGAAAAGGAGATGGAGAAGAAAAGATGAGAATAGAGAAGGGAAGATGAGATGAAGAAGTGTTAGTGGAAACATTAGAATGGGAGATAAAAGAGTGAGCTATAAAAAGAGGAACAAGTGAAGAAAGGGGATTTTTTTGGAGAAAGAAAATTTTGGGTGTTTGAGAGGGTTTTAAGAGATTGAAGAAAAATTAGAGAGAAAGAAAATATCAAAAAGAGAGAGAGAATTTTGAAGATGGTGGGAGTTCAAAGATAGGGGGTTATTATCACCAATTCCTTTCTCGATCAATACAAATCAGGAGTTCATTCTTGTCGTTCGAGCTGCAATCTTAATCCACAAGGTGATACGAGATTCGAATTCGGCAATCAAATCCGCCAAATCAAGTAACGATCCTAGCCATTAAAATCTTCGAGAATTTCGTTGCCCAAATGGATTGATTTAAATTTGGATTATGTCATGTCGTACTCGTATGTCTCCATATCCACATGTCGCATTCGTATTATAATTTTTTGCATTTTTTTCTTAATAAATCCGAACTCCAGAATGGGAAGGCTGACCCATCCATTAGAGGTTTTGTATATATTGTCTTTACTTTATGCAATTTAATTCTTATACGATCAAACCCCAGAATGGCTAGACCGAGCCAAGGCCGAATCCCTCGTTGGAGGTCCTTTATTTATCTCATTTAATTTCTGCAATTTAATTTTCGCACCATTAAACCCCTAAATGGATAGGCCAAGCCAAGGCCGAATCCCCCGTTGGAGAACCTTTATTTATCGCATTTAATTTCTGCAGTTTAATTTTCGCACTATCAAACCCCAGAATGGGTAGGTCAAGCCAAGGTTGAGTCCCTCATTAGAGGTCCTTTATTTACCACATTTAACTTCTGCAATTTAATTTTCACACCATCAAACCTCAGAATGGGTAGGTCGAGCTAAGGTCAAGTCCCTCATTGGAGGTCCTTTATTTATCGCATTTAATTTCTATAATTTAATTTTTGCACCATCAAACCCCAGAATGGGTAGGCCGAGCTAAGGCCGAATCCCTCATTGGAGGTCTTTTATTTACCACATTTAATTTTTGCAATTTAATTTTCGTACCGTCAAACCCCAAAAATGAGTAAGTCGAGTCAAGGCTGAGTCCCTCGTTGGAGGTCCTTTATTTACCGTATTTAATTTCTGCAATTTAATTTTCGCATCATCAAACTCTAGAATGAGTAGGCCGAGCCAAAGCCGTTAGAGGTCCTTTATTTATCGTATTTAATTTCTGTAATTTAATTTTCACACCATCAAACCCCTGAATGGATAAGTCGAGCCAAGGCCGATTCCCTCATTAGATGTCCTTTATTTACCGCATTTAATTTCTGAAATTTAATTTTTGCACCATTAAACCCCAGAAAGGGTACACCAAATTAAGGCAGAGCCTCCCTGTTGGAGGTCCTTTATTTGCTAAATTTATTTTCTACAATTTAATTTCTGAATCATCAGACCCCAGAATGAGTGGGTGGAGCCACCTACTGGAGGTTGCAATATTGCACAAAAGTCATTAGCTCACTCCTTTTTTCGGGTTCAAGAAATTTTTAATGCTTTGAAAATATCAAAAAATGTCATTCACATGCATTTCATCTAAAAAGTAAAAATACAAAAAAGAGATCACCTAACTAGAACCTTAGGAGTAAACCAAGTCTAAGTTGCCAAATTAGGATATCCATGAAATTAATGTACTAAAAGGGCATTAGTTTTAATTGACTAGTGTAACCAAGTCCCCGAACTCATAATCTCTAGTTCGTAGAAGTAATTTAGTTCTTCCACTAATTTACTTAGGTTTCTAATTGACCTACCAAAGTTGTGAGTCAGTAGGGCTTGAGAGGGTCCGTATTAGGTTAGTTAATTTAATTAACCTGATAATCCGTTAACTTGGGAATTTTCCACCGATCAAAAATTTTTAGGGTTGCGACAGCTTGACGACTCCTCTAGGGACTTGTTCTTAATTTTCAAAAAAAAAAACTTAAGAACCTAGTAGACTTAGGAATGAAAAATTTCATGAAAATTAATTTGATTTGGCAATTGCTTGGACCTCACTCTTGGTGTTGGAATTATTTGTTTAATTTCATTCATTCTAGAAGCGTTGTTTTGATATCAACTGTTGTACATGTCTTGCATATTCTGAGGATCATGACACCTGCACACACAAGTGTCTAAACTCAAGCCGCGAAATTTTTCCTAAGTAGCCATAGATAGGAATCGATATGCAAAGCTTTTCTATTTGATGGCGCTTGAGTTGGCCATATTTGATCTCGCTCACTATTTGAATTGATAATTCTTCTCACTTGATGTTTGATTGCCTCGTGAGTAAGGTTGTCGACTCAGATAGTGGGGGCCTTTTTAGATCCATACCCTGTCTCTTCTTTTTATTTTCTAGAGTCCACTCCTCACTTGAGTCATGCACATGTCTATATGATTTGTATTCTTTCAAGGTAAAAGTAAGTTCTCTAACTTTATCTTGTATTTATTTTTTATCGTTCCATGCTAGGTGTCAGTCAGATTTTGAACTTAACATCATGACCATCTTTTTGAAAAAAAAAAAGATAAAAATCAAAATCGGGGTCCCTTTTCTCAAAAAAATAAATGTGGAAAAATCCCTCCAGGAGAGTCCACTCCTCACTTGAGTTATGCGCATGTCTATGTGATTTGCATTCTTTCAAGGTAAAAGTAAGTTCTCTAACTTTATCTTGTATTTATTTTTGGTCGGTCCATGCTAGGTGTCAGTCAGATTTTGAACTTAACATCATGACCATCTTTTTGAAAAAAAAATATAGATAAAAATCAAAATTGGGGTCCCTTTTCTCAAAAAAAAAATGTGGAAAAAGCCCTCCAGGAAATTTTTGTTAACCATTAAAGGATTTTGTCACGTCTTTCTTGCTTCAATAGAAATGAGATTTTCTTGACAAATTTACCTTTAAAAATTCACCGTGATAAAAGAAGAAAACTTTCTCGAAAAATTTGCTAAATACCAAAGGGCTTTATCACGTTTTTTTTTTAGTTATAAAATCTGTAAGAAAACTTTTTGTGAAAAAATTCACCTACGTTTTGCTAAGAAAATTTCATCTAATCTCTTAGAAGATGAAGAAACAAAATTGGACTAATCTAGTAGTCATGGACCGACCTCCCTTGGATCACATATTTATTATTTCCTCTGCTTTTATAGGGAATCATAGGTACCCCAGGCGGGAGCAAAATTAGAGATAATCATGAAGAATACGAAATGACAGAAAAATATCGATGCTTTAACCGTTAATCCTGAGGGCAAGCGAAGAGGTCGATCCTCCCGAAATAAAAAACGTGCCAATTAGTGAGCACATATGGGCCATGTACTTTGATAGGGGCAGTGAACATATCCGAATCAGGCATGGGGACATTTTTTATGTATTGGGGGGTTCCTGTACTTTTTTTAGAAAAACATATACTGTGTAGTTAGAACCCATGAAACAAGTATGTTAATCCAACCCCGCGACATCTTTCTGATTAAATCCAATAAAGCTCTGCATTTTACCTTCCTCGGATTCGAATAAGATTAATGATTTTAGAGGACCGGCGCCCTATTATTGAGCATGACACGTAGACATGTCTATCCACACTACAGGTAACCAACGCAAACAAGTGAACATCGAAAGAGACAAAACATGAATGAAGTGGGTCACGCAACAGGTGGTTTGGTTCATTATAGCACCCGACCGAGTGATTACAACTGTATTGATTTACACGATTGGCCACGGATCTCACTATGACCGGTGGAGGTCGCCACCAAATCCTTTTTCCGTGTCCTCGATATTATCATCAGAGAAGAGTAATGGGGTCTCGTCTTTGTCTGTTAGACTGTATGCCATCATCTTATAGCCACCATCTATTAAAAAAAGACAAGATTGAGGCAATTCTGCCAGTTGAGGCGGAGATACGTTCACTATGTATTTTCTCGAAAGCACAATTGGTAAAGCCGAATTAGATCCGGTAGAGGCGAGTGACCTTACCCTGCGAAAGTTACGGCCAACAGTGCCTCTTCCAGAAGATAGGGTTGCTCCAAACAATGGTGGCTCATATGGCGTGAAGAAGGTCCTCCTAGAAGATGCTCTGATCCTAACTGAGATGGATGGTCGTATTAATTCTGATTTTGTAGGAAAAAGAAGAGATGCAAGAAAATTAAAGCACAAACATGCGAAACTTTCCCTTCATTCTATTCATCAATAAACCTTACAATAGCTCACTGTGGAGGAAAAGTAAAGCCAAACTGAGCCCTAATAAGCATCACAAAAGAGTTCAACTGGCTCTCCATGAAATTAGTATTCTGGTTACACTGAGCGATTTGGGATTCAAGATTCGCAAGCTTGAAAAACTTGCAAGTACATTTTCTCCTTTTGTCTGGCTGCATTGACCTTGTGATGTTCAACAATGAATTTCAGATTCTAGATCAAATCTCTCTCGAAAGCTATATCTGTCGTTAGATCGTCAAGCCTCTCCTCCAGCCACTCACGTTTGAATTTCATCATGATATCACTCGGGTCATGCTTAAAGTAAGTCTGGTTCAAAGCTAGGCACTCCACCAGTTTCTTTCTCTCGTGAACCAACAGTGAGGCCCGTTCTTCAGCAGACTTGATAGCCTTCTTGTACCGAACAATCACGTGTTTTGCAGACTCCAAACGTTCAGATCGATCCTGATAGCGAGCTCTCACGATGCAAGCTAAGGTGACCATTTCCTGAATATTCCGGCAAGCTTCTAGAAAGTTGATGAAAACGTGTGGGAATGCCCTGTATTCTCTCTCCAAGTTGGTAAAGAAGTATTTATCTCTCTGAGCAAACCAAAGATCTCGGCTTCAACACTCGGATGATAGGCTATATATATGTAGCCTTAGCCAAGAAGGTGGTAAAGCCTCTCCCATTTGAACATAACTTCAGCTAGAAAGATGTGCGTGGGAAGATTGGCCATTATTGTTAAAATGATAGAGGAGAGAATCAAGGCCGACGAGCAGAATACAAAAGATAAGAGGAGAGAAGTGAAGCAGTCGACTGGAATGCGAAGGTGATAATCTGCTTCGAGTTAAATATTGATTTTACAGTGACAGTATCAATTAGTCAGATTTTCCTATCTGTCATTCTCTATCGGTATCACCCTCATTGACTCGAATCCGCTGCTTATTTGTAATCTCGAGCCAAGCAAATCCGACATTTCTGCAAAAACTTTTGAGGGGATATCGCCACTTTGAACAAGAAAGAAGGAAAAGACGAGCCAAATGGAAGACAAGGAAAACTTTAATAGAAAAGAAGAGAGATTTGTCTCTAGTCATAAAAAAGGAGAGCTCACCCGCAAGATCGGCGCTTTAGTGACAGAGACCCTACCACTATGAAAAGATAAAAGAAGACAAACCAAGCGACAAATATGATAAAAAGTCGAGAAAGACAGAAATCTTGGAGGGAGCGATACGATTTCTGAATCCATGCCCAAGTTTTAAAAGAGATATCTTTCTAGCAATCTTCATGCATGCTCTGAAGAAAGTTTTAAAGCATACACAGTCGCTCAGAAAAATTTAGAGCGAGTAAAAATACAATAAGAGGTAGCAAACTTTGAGGAACCATTAACCAAATCAAGGATGTCTTAACCCAACACACTTGAAAGCTATCGTTACTTGCTGAATATGGGAGGGGAAGAGTTCGAGGCCATGTTTAGAATTCGGACCATAGAACCTCTCCCTTCTGCCAACGACGTCCAAGACCTTGATAAAGATAAGAACAACAACAACAACAACAAGAGCCAAAGGAAGCGTTACCGTCGCCATACTGAGGAGCAAATACAACGGCTTGAGGATTTCTTCAGAACATGCCCTATGCTAGACGGCAAAGAAAAAATGGAACTGAGCTAAGAGCTGGGACTGGAACTTTCGCAAGTCAAGTTTTAGTTTCAAAATAGGCGAACCCGAGTAAAGACTCGATATGAGCGCCATGAGGTCGAGTTTCTAAGAGTTGAAAATGACAAGCTCCGAGCGGAGAATAATATGTATAAAGAAGCTTTTAACTCTGCCACCTACCCCAACTGCAAGAGCCTTTTCACCCACGACGAAAGGCAGTATCTAAGGGTTGAAAATGCCCGTTTAAGAGGTGAGTTAAATTAACTCGTGGATATTACCACAGGATGGATGGCTTCAAATAAAGAAAATGCGAACGAAAGACCCAAGTAATCTCAGAGATGGGTAATTCTGTATCGTTCCAATTTACCCATAATCGTCTCGAGTTTTAAATTGACTTATTCCATTCTTAACAGAAATTGTAAATTGCCTTGAAAAGCACCGTGATAGGAAATGGCCCAATGTAATGCAGTAAGACCGCATCATCTCAAGAATTAACACTTAAAGGAAAGCTTTGTGGATGCCTATGGTCTTGCAGACCAAATGGCACGGGGAATGACGATGGTCCGAAACATCCCGAGTTCAATCCTCAAGGTTGGGGAATGCTGCAAGGGTTGTGAATAAATAATGCAATTTTTTGCGCATATCTTTTTTGCAGAAAGAAGCAAGAATACTCAACGAACGAGACCAAAATCAGTACTTTGCCACAATCTTAGCTCTGATGGTAAAGTTTCCAAGGAACGTCGAGGGAAACTCAATCTAGCAAAGCTGGTAAAGGAGTCATACAAAACATTCAAGCTGGTAAAGTTTCCAAGGAACGTCGAAGGAAACTCTTGCACCATTTGCAAATGTCAGGACAATCTCATTTCGCCCCAGCATCCTGCTTATTTCTAGATTCTGCAAAGACATACAAATATGTGAGGTTGCAGTAGAATCTAGAATCCATAAGCTGGATTCAGCACTAACCATCATGTTAGTTTCAATAAGCATAGACACCATACCTTCGCAAGGTTGGTTCTTAGGCTTGGCTTTCAAGCTCGCGAGGTACTTCCTACAATTCCTTCTCCAGTGCCCCATGACACCACAATAATGACATTTTCCTTTTTCAACCTTGGGCTTTGGTTGCACAGCATATCTCACAGGCTTCTTCCATTTCTTTTTCTTCAAAATAGTCTTACTCTTTGAAGAAGAAGCTTTAGCCATAGCCACTACATTGGGCCTCGTGTTGTGCATTTCCTTCTCATAAACTACCAGCATACTATGTAACTCAGCAAGAGTTTTCTCCATCTTATGCATGTGGAAGTTTTGGACAAAACCAGAGAAGGAATCGGGTAAGGATTGGAGGATCAAATCCACAGCTAAGTCGTTATCCATAACAAGATTCAGCCTAGCCAATTCTTCTATGTGCCAGATCATTTTCAGAACGTGATCATTAACCGATGATCCCTTAGCCATCCTCATGTGGTACAATGCCTTAGATATCTCATATCTAGATGTTCGACCATTCTCATCAAAGAATTCCTTTAAGTGCAATATAATCGACCTAGCATCTTCCATTGCTTCATACTTCTTCTGAAATTCATTATTCATTGAAGCAAGCATGTATGACCTAACTTTTAAGTCATCATCATGCCACTTATCATAAGTGACGCGTTCCTCTTGGGTCCCACCCTCAGGAAAGGAGGCTGGCATCTTTTCATCAAGCACATAACCGAGTTTTTCTGAATTGAGAACAATTCTCAAATTCCTCACCCAGTCGGTGAAATTGGGTCCAGTCAAACAATTCTTGTCAAGTATCGAAGCGAGTGGGTTTGAGTTCACCATTTTCAGAGTAATAATATCTGTGCAGAAAATAAATTGTTAGCCGTTGTCTTTCAAAATAACTATTTCATTTTGGCCTTTAAATGAAATAGATCCTCCCACTAAATTTATATTCGGATCCCATACTCCTTAAAATGGGAAACGGCAATCTTCGTTGGGTAAAGATTACTAGTGGGGATTAGAGTCCCATCAGTCCATAGTCCACCTCACCTAACAGTTATTGGTGTTCTATGAACTTAGTGAGTGAATCAACTTAGTCAACGCATCATATGCGAGTCCCAATCATAACTTCGGCCTCTAGACCAAGAAAGTCTCACCTAATAGTTATTGACTTTATGATCATAGTTAAGTCTAACCCATCGTCACATGCAAGTATTGAAAACGCAAACGATCCCCTCACCTGACAGTTATTGGAAATCGTTCGGCTCTAACCCCACAACATCATATGCTTAATGGAGTGGTCCATTATTATGAATGACAATTGACCCTTATGTCTCCATAGCCGGTCAATCAACCACTATAATATAGGATCAAACCACGACGATGGAAGGCCATGAGTTTGAAACCCGTTTCGACTTAATATTTTATTAAGGAGGTTTGGGTCATTATTAAAGGTCTCACTTTGCACATTAACCGGTTTAACATGCTCACATAAAACATAATAAATAAATAGATGTCAAACGCATAAACGTCTATCCTACGTGGTGATCATGGAATTATGGTTTAATAAGTCTCGAGCCAATGAGACCACATTTAACCATTTTAATATTTTAATGACGGAGAACTGCTTCACTTCTTCTTGATTCCTTGAACTCTTCGTGAACCGAGCACATAGAGCTGACCGGCTTAACGGCTTCTCCACATAATCCTCGTAGCAATTACTCCAACAATTGACTATACTAAACTATACTAAAAAATAAATTGTACATGAAAAATAAAAGAAGGACCCAGCCTCCATTTAATAATTACAACCCCAAAATATCAATAAACATCATATATTCATTAGGGTTTTTCCATGATCACCACCCTTCTACGTAAGCAATAAATTCATAATTTAAAGCTTTGGAAGGCACAAATAAAAATTCTGCATTGAATCAAAATTTATGGTCGAGCAACGCAAGCCATGTTAAGAAATCAATGCCAGCGAAACAATTTCACGTGCGTAATTCTAAGCGGTAAGAGCGTCGTCCCTTTTAGATTCACTATCGCAAATCATTTTGCAGAATACATTATTCGTAAAATAATACTAACTACAGACTTTCGATTCAAAATTGATGCAGTTCTAATTTTTGCTCAATTGATCAAATTTATCATATAAATTAATCAACTTCTATAGGCCATGCAATAGCGAACAATTCACTAAAATTAAAATGGCCATTAGAATGCAAAAATTACTATGAACGTAAATCAATTAAACGCATGAAAACGCCTAAACCTGGCTATGATACCACTGTTGGGATTCACGGAACATGTATAGGCAAATAAAACATATAAACGCAGCGGAAATAAAACCATACATGTATCTCCAAATGCGTTGTTCGTGCGTTTCAATCAAAAATCAAATTAAACGAAGAGGGTTAAACGAATTACCTCTTGTAGCGTGCTTGAAAACGAGTTGGTTCGGATGTTCTTCGATTCGAGTCCCACAAGTGTCGGACCTCTAGTTCAGACACACCACTAATTGTACGACGAACGGGAGAAAAACGACGCGAAAAACTTTGCACTTGATTGTGCTAGCAATCTCGTGAAAATAACTCTTCGCGTTCTTAAGTTTGGTCACTTGAAGAAGAAGAAAAAACGTAGAGGCAATATTCTGATTTTTTTCTCTCTTCTATTTTTGTTCACACGCACACTGAATACACTCTCGGTCAAGCACTGAAAGAGAAGAAAACAACTTCTCTTAATTGCACCGTACACACGATCTGCATCATGTGTGCTTTGTGCACAACTCCCCACGATCAACAACCGTTTGTTGACCGTGGGAGACGTACACAAAGTGCACATTGTGCACTCTCATTTTTTTTTATTAAAATAAAGAGACTACCATCAGCAACAAGCTGATGGTGTCCTTCACTAATGCCCACATTCAAACGTGGGCATTATAGGCGCATGGTCAGCAACGGATGCTGACCAATAATAACAATTATTATTATTATTATAAAAAAAAGAGTGTACCAAGAGCATATGTACGTATTGGACATATGATATATATCCACTTTGAGCATACGTGTTCATCATATACACATGTACCTATGACCAAAAAATAAGAATTAAATTAAATCCAATTTAATTCAATTTTAGTTCGACTAATTCGATAGTCGTGATTTCAAACATATTTGCAGTATCACATTTTCCGTTCAACGTCGTCATGTATTGGTTAAGGTGTGTGACATCTTTAGGTTCATCACTGAGCTGGCAGTAAGACAAGCACTAACATATTAGTACTTCGAAGTGAATTGATTGTCCCGATCAACCACTAGGTCCTACAAGCCATGAGTGATATCTAGCAATATGTCATGGCTGCCCAAACAGTGTGAATGTTTTAAGAACATAATGAACCTGTCAGCTCTAGTTACAGTGTAATTCAATCCCTCTATCTTACTATGTCCCGATTGAACAAAGGCCATGGAATATTTGTCAAACCACCAATTCAATCATATGCACAAATCTAATTGAAATGCATTTATACGAGACATGAACATTTCATTCTCAGTTACAACCTCGGCCAAGGATTTCAATGCATTGTCATAACTAGATCGCATAGGACATCATACCTTGCATGTAACAAGGAGACTCATTCCATTTTACGCACACGTGTGACTTCGTATGTGCATGAACTATGACCATCAAGTATAGAGACGGATCAGCGAACCGTCAATATGCACACTTGTGAACCATAGCCATCCAATGTACAAGTCAACACCGTGCCTCAGGTCTAAGGATTATTTACACAAGACTAGAGCATAAACGATTAGACATTGACCACGCTAAAAGCTTCCATGTTGCTAATCATTAAATTCGTGTCACGTTCAGTGAACTTGTCTGATACAAGCACCTGTGTTCCAATTCGAGCATCGCAATACCTAATGACTCATGACTCGTCATTCCTTTAAGTATCCAATACTTAAAAGCAAAATTAAGAACACATCGGTCTCAACATGATCATTAATATCCACTCAATGATCCATCGACCGAGAACAGTTTAAAGATTCAGTCTAACTATAAACCTGCCACACATATTCTCAACGTCTCGAGAATAGGTCCAGTCACAACTGATCTTATGGAATTTATTCATATACATAAATAATTGGACAAATGAATAAACACGTCTTTGCCATTAACATAATAATGAATTGAAATACAACTGAAATCCCTAACATGTAATTATTACATAGTTGCTTTAGGGCATATCCCTAACAATCTCCCACTTGCACTAAAGCCAACTTGTCTGGTACCTCAAACCCATTTTGTCAATGTGTCTTTTAAAAGAAGACTGAGGTAAAGCCTTAGTAAAGGGATCTGCCACGTTTTCGCTGAGGCAATTTTCTGCAAGGCGATATCACCTCTCCCAACTATTTCTCTGATGAGATGGAAGCGTCTCTCAATGTGCTTGGACTTCTGGTGAGACCTTGGTTCCTTAGCTTGAGCAATTGCCCCATTGTTGTCGCAAAACAATGTAATCGATTGCTCAATGGAAGGAATTACTCTAAGTTCATAAATGAACTTCTTCATCCAAGCAGCTTCCTTTGCTGCTTCAGAAGCGGCTACATACTCTGCTTCAGTAGTGGAATCAGCAGTTATGCTTTGTTTGGAACTTTTCCAACTAACTGCACCACCATTGAGTATGAAGACAAACCCAGATGTAGACTTGTAGTCATTAGGATCCGATTGAAAATCAGAATCAGTATAAGCTTCAACTTTGAACTCTCCTTCTCCATATATCAAGAATAAATCCTTAGTCCTTCGTAAGTACTTAAGGATATTCTTGACTGCTATCTAGTGCTCTTCACCTAGATCAGACTAATATCTACTAGTAATGCTTACAGCATGCGCAACATGTAGTCTGGTACATAGCATTGCATACATTATGCTTCCAATAGCGGATGCGTAAGGTATCCTCGACATCCACTCTCTTTCTTCAGGAGTGTTGGGACACATTTCCTTGGAAAGGCGGATTCCATGCCTGAAAGGCAATAATCCTCTTTTGGAACATTGCATGTTAAACCGTGTTAACACTTTGTTTATGTACGTAGACTGTGAGAGGCCAATCAATTGTCTCGATCTATCTCTATAGATCTTGATACCAAAAATTTAAGTTGCCTCTCCTAAATCTTTCATGGAGAAATACTGTGATAATGCAATGCAACAAAAATTAGATATGCTAATGCATGAAGGATTATTTTTACGAGAATCAATTCTCATTTTTGTGTAAATAAAAAAGGAAAAACTAAACTTTAGGTGTCAACAGCTACCCCTCTTTGAGTGAAGGCTCGCAGAGGTTTCATTCAAAGACCAAATTGAACCTAAATTTTGTTGATGCAAATGTGGAATTTGATTTTTTAGTGGGGTTTTAATCCCGTTTTCTACATAAATATAGAAAATGATACATGACATGGAAAGCTATAAATAACACATGAAAATACCCTTTTACCAAACATGAGAGCAGGTCGATCATGAGCTAATCAAAAAGGGGAATCAAAAGTCATGAGAGCGGGTCAATCATTAGTTTGATAAAGGTATCACGAAAGCAGGTCGATCATGAACCGAGTAAATATAAAGTTTAAGAACACGAGAACAGGTCAATCGTGAACTAATTGATGAGGGGAATCAAAAGTCATGAGAGCAGGTCAATCATGAGTTTGATTAAGGTATCACGAGAGCAAGTCAATCGTGAACCGAGTAATTATAAAGATTAAGAACACGAGAACAAGTCGATCGTGAACTAATCGATGAGGGGAGTCAAAATCATGAGAGCAAGTCGATCATGAGTTTGATTAAGGTATCACAAGAGCAGGTCGATCGTGAACCGAGTAAACATAAAGATTAAGAACACGAGAGCAAGTCGATCGTGAACCAATCGAAGAGAGAAATTAAAATCATGAGATCAAAGTTACATTTATCATCTGGTAGAGCTATCAATTTGAAAAGGGTTTAGAAACTCTTACCTGGATTTCCCAAGCACTGACCAAGGGAAGGACAAGATGATCGTGTCATACATGTCTTTAAAACAAACATATGCATAAAATCATTGCAACATTATATATCAACAAATCACGTGAGCTCCTTACTCGCATCACAAAGTTTCATCGGGAATTTTATCAATAAGGAAACCTTTTGGTAAATCCATTCAATATTTGAGCAAGAAACTTTCAATTAGAAAGGACTTTTCACTCGCTCTCATGAAAAAACTTTTGAAACCCCACCATTGATGCGAGTATAAGAATCACTCTGAACTGTCACCATCATGCTCAGCAAGGGTCCAAATATTCTAACAATTAGTATGACATGACCAATCCGAGAGGTCTTTTCAAGGACTGTAATTCAGAGCTTGGTCAATGGCTTATCAAAGGGGACTCATATAAGAGTCATTTTGGCTTTTGAAATAATATTTATTAGTTGCATCGAGTTTACAAGTCAGGAACCCCGCAAAAATGGGATAAAATGATCTTACTCGCACTTCTCCAAGCAATATTTATAAACATTGGAAATCCTACGTTAACTCAAGTGTCTTAATCTGAAGAGGCTTTGATAAAGGTTATAACGTAGGTTCAGGTAGGCTTCAAACAAAAGGCCGATTTATAACCAAGGGGTATATTATGAAAGAATTGGTGATCATCCATTCTTGATGCTTTTGCCAATAACCTTTGCTTTGGCAAAAAAGTTTTATTAATTTTTACTTAAGAGAGATCCTTGCGTATGATTTCAACCAAGACTTTCCTTCTCCCCCTTTTCTTTCTTCTTTCTTTCTCTTTTTTTTTTCGAAAGAGGGATCTTGCTCTCTCTCTCTTTTTCGCGAGACCCTTTTTGCTCAAGAGAGATTTTTCTTTTTCTCCTTTTTTATTCTTCCCCTTTTCTTTCTTCTTTCTTTCTCTTTTTTTTTGTGAAAGAGAAGGAAAAAAGCCTCACTGGATGAGCTTTTGTGCGCTTTTCTTAACGGGCTTTCATTCCAAGATGGTTTTGCCCCTATGGCAATTTAATCCTTCACCACATGATGATCACCAATTGGGTCGTAAGAAATGAATTTACTACTCAAATTGGCTAAGCAGAGGATAGAGTGTGTGTGGGGTGTAGGAAGAAATCCTCTTCGTTATATCTAAGGCACTTGAACTACCGCAGACTTCGCATGCAATAAATATACTTGAAGATTGATGCAAGTGAAAGCAAGAAAATTCTAATCATCCTTAGACTTTCATGAAATTGTCCCAATAAAGTATTGTTCCTGACAGGGGTACGAAATGAATCCTTTGTTCAATGGGGTTAATCAAAGGATAACGCACGGTGTATGGGATAGAGGAAATGAATGCCTCTTGTCACTTTGGTCGTCTTACTTTTCGCGAGATAACTCTTTACCTTGTAAGCATGGAATCTTCTACTCTGCTTACTCAGGTTTAATGCGCAAGACTTGTATGGAAATGGCTAGCCTTTCATCATCCTGACGTTTCTCGTTCAAATGATTGATTCCGTTAGATCAAAGAGTTTTCCTGATTAAAATTATCTCACAATGAAAATTAGTGATGCGAATAAAGAGCAAATAGAATAGATGCATAAGAGTTCTGAACTCAAAGATGAACACCACAAATTGATTAACTAGAAATACCAGAATAAATCAAGTGTAATATTTCTTTACAGCATCAGAGTTGACAGGATTGGTAAACACCAGTCCATCCATCTCAGTTAAAATCAAAGCACCTCCTGGGATTACCTTTTTCACAATATATGGTCCACCGTAGTTCGGAGCAAATTTTCCTTCTGGAAGTGGAACTATCAACAACAGCTTTCGCAAAACAAGGTCACATACTTGGAAATGTCGAGGTCGAACCTTCTTGTTAAAGGACTTGGCGACCCTTTGCTGGTAGCATTAGCCATGATATAAAGCCTTGAGCCGCTTCTCGTCAATCAAATTCAATTGATCCATCCTTTGTTGGATCCAATCTGCTTCAGTCAGCTTGAGCTGGGAAAGAATATGTAAGGAAGGGATCTCCACCTCAACTAGCAATACTGCTTCCATGCCACACACAAGAGAATATTGGGTTGTCCCAGTTGAGGTTCGATACGCCATAAGTGCAAAAGGCAAACTTTCATGCAATCTCCATAATTCTCGGCCGTTTTAGCTAAGATTTTCTTGATGTTCTCATTGGCTCTTCTACTGCTCCATTCATTTGGGAAATGTATGGGGAAGATTTCAGATGTTTAATCTTGAATTCTTTGAATAACTCATCAATCAGCTTGTTATTCCAATTCGATCCTTTATCAGTGATTATAGCCTCAGGCGAACCGTATCGAGCAATAATATCCCAACGAATGAATTTCACGACATTTCGTGCCGTGACTGCCAAATATGAGGTAGCTTCAATCCATTTGGGAAAATAATCAATGGCGACTAGGATGAATCGATGCACATTATATGCCTTTGGGTTGATCGGACCGATCACATCAATGCCCCACATAGAGAATGGCCATGGCTCAGATAATTGATGCAAGTCATTTAGGGGAACATTAATCTTGTCATCATGAATCTGGCACTTGTGATAACTCCGGACGTGTTGAGTACAATTACTTTCAAGGGTAAGCCAATAGTAACCCAATCTCATGATCTTCTTAGCTAGCATGTGGCCATTCATGTGCGGACCACAAATTCCTTCGTGTACTTCCATCATCAGGCGGACTGCTTCAGTGGAATCAATGCATCTTAAAAGGACTGAATTGAAAGATCGCTTCTACAGATTCTCTCTGCTTAGAAAGAACTTCGAGGCCATTTTCTTTATGTACCTTTGGTCAGATGGGGTACTTTTCTCAAGAAACTCTTACTTCTAGATGTAAGTCTTGATATCATGATACCATGGCTTGCCATCTAGCTCATTAACCGTGGCCATACAGTAAGCTGGCTTTCTCAATATCTCGATTTTCAATGGTTCCACCTCAAGCCTACTAGTGACTTGCAACATTGATAACAATGTGGCTAATGTGTCAGCGAACTGATTATGAGTTCTAAGTAGATACTCGAACGATATATCATCAAACTCATCTACTAATTCATCTAGATACTCATGATAAGGGAGTAGCTTAGCATCCCGTGTCTCCCATTTTCCAACGGTTTGAAAAATAATTAAAGCTGAATCCCCAAACACTTTGAGTTGGGCCACCCTCATCTCAATTGTAGCTTGTAGCCTGAGAATGCATGCTTCGTACTAGGCTATATTGTTGATACAAGGAAAAACTAACTTTGCCGCTACTGGGTAATGTTGTCCACCTGGGGATATTAAAATCGCTCTGGTGCCTGATCTTGACAAGTTCACGGCCCCGTCAAAATACATAGTCCAGGTATAATCATCTACCGCCATGATTCGATCCTCAGGGTAATAGATGTCTTCATTTTTCCTTGGGTTTTAGATGAGGACATCAGCTATAACTCGTCCTTTAACAGACTTTTGTGATAAGTACTGAATGTCAAACTCAGAAATAAGAACCTGCCATTTGGCAAGCTTCCTGACCAAGGCGGGTTGATTAAGCAAATATTTAATAGGATCACATTCTTTCACCAAAAGTATCTGATAATGCAAGGTATACTGTCACAGTCTATGTAGCACCCAAACCAATGCTGCACATGTCTTTTCTGCTTCATAGTAATTCAATTCAGATGTTGTAAACTTCTTACTCAAATAGTAGATAGCCCGTTCTTTTCCATCCTCCTCACTTTCTTGAGCAAGCATTGCCCCTAGAGACTCACTATGGATTGTGAGATATAGAGTTAAAGGTTGCCTTGTTGTTGGTGGGACGAGTACAGGAGGATTCATGAGGTACTGCCTCAACCTTTCAAAGGCTTCTTCGCATTCACCGTCCCACTTAACTAGTGCATTCTTCCTGAGTAATCTAAAAAATAGCTTGGCAGTGTTGCTCAGTTGGGAAATGAACCGAGCGAAGTAGTTTAGTTTGCCCATGAGACTTCGAACCTCCTTGACAATTTTTGGTGGTTTGAGCTCACATATAGCTTTAACTTAGGATGGGTCAATCTCGATGCCTTTGCTACTGACAATAAACCTAAGCAGCTTACCCGAACTAGTGCCGAACACGCACTTGGCCGGGTTGAGGTGCAATTTAAACTTTCGAAGCCTTTCAAATAGCTTCGTCAATGTTTCTATATGATCTTCTCCACGCTAGGTCTTTGCAATCATATCATCGACATAGACCTCGATCTCTTTGTGCATCATATCATGGAACAAAGTAAACATTGCTCGTTGGTATATTGCTCCATCATTTTTTAGGCCAAAGGGCATGACCTTGTAGTGGAATACCCTCCAAGGGGTAGTGAATGCTGTTTTTTCTTTGTCTTCCTCATTCATCAAGATTTGATTATAACCCGAGAAACCATCCATAAATGAGAACAGCTCAAATCCTGTTGTATTATCCATAAGTACATCAATATGTGGGAGAGGAAAATCATCTTTCGGACTGGCGTTGTTCAAGTCACGATAGTCTACGCAAACCTGAACACGACCATCCTTCTTTAACACAGGAACTATATTAGCTACCCAAGTAGGATACCGAGTAACTTCTATAAATCCGACACCGATGAGTTTCATGACTTCCTCTTCGATTTTCTTAGCCAACTCTGACTTAACCTTCCGCTGTCTCTACTTCTTAGGCTTAACTGAAGGATCTGTCGGTAAACAATGTTCAACGATCGATCGATCAAGATAGGGCATATCCGCATACGACCAAGCGAAAATATCTTGGTAATCTCTCAGCAACTTCGTCAGTCTTTCAATCATTTTCTCAGAGAGACTAGCCCCGATTTTAACCTCTCTAGGGTTTTCTGTATCGCCGAGATTGATCGATATCGTTTCCTCAATGATTAGCGATTTAGCTTTCTCATGTTATTCAAGGTTCCGTCGTACCTCTTCAACGTCAGGGTTGGACTCGTCCGAGCCTCCCGAATCATGAGCCTTGCATATTTTAGGATCCACCATATTCCCCTCCTTATGTTTGCCCCTGAAACATAAAGTAGCGGAATTAGAAAAACAAATAGGGTTTAAACATGTATTGGCCTAGCAATTTTATGTCTTTCCAAAGATTCTTTTTGTTTTTGAAGATCGCGTGTCGCGACCCTAAAAAATTTCCTATTGGTGGAAAAATTCTCAGGCTAACGGATTATTAGGTTAGTTAGATGGATTAACCTAATACGGACCCTCCCAGGTCCTATCGAATTGCAACTTTGGTTTTTGTTCAAATGATTTTAAAATTTGAAGTCGCCACTAATCATTTTTGGTAGGTTGATTAGATACCTAAGTAAATTAGCAGGATGACTGTCACGCCCCGGATCTCGGCGGGCCGCGCGGCATCCCCGTTGATTTACGCCTGACCTGTAATCACATCCCTTGGCCCAACTGCGAACGACGGCCCAGGACTCGTCGCGGCCAAACGACGAATAACTAAAAGCGACAGCAGATAGCGCTCTACTCCCAACCAAACAGGCATTCAAGCAAGACAGGAAGATGGAAGAACACATGACATTCAACAAGTGACTAGGTCTCGGGGGTTCATTACAACCTGACGAGAGAGGGGTGAACACTAAACCAGTCCAGGGTTTGACAAACTTGTGAGGGAGACAATATCTAACATTCAAAATAAACCTTAACAGCCACCTAGCAAAAGGACAGATCTATCAACATGAGATCCGTGTATCTAAGGGTTATCTTCATCGATCAAGGGAAACTCTTCAGGGTCCTCGTCAGTGTCGCCAAACACGTCGTCCTCGCCATCAAACTCCATCTAGGCATCACCATCGGAGTCTTCCACCTGCATAGGCTCGGGGTCTACCACCTCACCTTTGTGGATTGTGTTAAGTATCAGGTTCCCATTTGGCCCTAGGACGGGAGCGTCCATGGCGTCTAGCAGACCAAGCCAAGACCACCCACTCCATCGATACCATGCTACGTACCGATGACCTGTCAGACTATCCTTCTCCCCCACGTCGACCCAAACCGTAATAACTATCATCTTAAACCACGTGTCGCCAGGTACCTGTTACACTACCTTGTCTTCCTCTAATTCAACCGGTCGACCGTGGCGAGCTGGGGTTATAGACATCTTCAGGGGTGGGGATCTGAAATTGGGCGATCAGCCACAAAGTGAGTCGAAACTCAGCGAGCAAGCATCTAAACCAAGCATAGAAAATAGCATACACCAGAAAGATTCTAAACATGCGAGTTTAGCATATTTTCACAGTGAACGTAATCAGCATACGAGGGTCGAGGCGATCATGTTTCTCATGCCAACATAGAAACTATCAGTCGTGTTCAATGAGTGTAACTCAATCAAATGTAATGTAGCATGCTATGACCATCCCTCATAGGATCTGTCAGTGGCTCTCTGGGCACTGCCGACTGTGCCTCGAACCGTGGCCCTTTTGACATTCCGGTTGGCACCCTTGTCTCTCCAACGCCCTGTGCCAAGCACGTACCAGGCGCAGTACCGCTACCGTGGCTCTCAAGGTACTGCGGTCGGTACTCCATGTCGCTCTACTTCCCCCATGGTTCTCTTGACCTTTCGGGGCCATCCCGCACAGTTCTACGCACTACGCCAAACACCACACATTTGTGCCAGCATGCCATGCATTCAGACATTATGGTCAAGTCGTTTAACGTTTGCGTTATGCTCAATTCATACCATGTCATTCCACACTGACCACATTTCAATCCAGAGTGTTGCAAACATGGCATTCAAACATAGCATACAAACATGGTGCTTAAACATGCACTCCACACCCTACCTTTTCACCTTTGGGCTTTCAATTCATCAATTCCTCACCATGGACAGCAACTATAACCCTTGGCCAGCAAACATACGTCCACAATCAACAACTTCCAATGACATGCAATCACATATTCTAGGCATTCATGCCTTACGATTCATTCCAAAGGTCAATCTCATGTCACGACTAGCACTAGGGTTCACACGAGCGCCATTTAAAACTCCGCAACCAACTCACATCATTCATCACGGACTCCACATGCACACAGCCAGCACACTTCACGCACACATTCAGCACATTCATCAACATGCAAATGCATTCCAAGCTTCTATAGGTTCTAATATCCATCCTCGAGCTCATCTAAAGCTCACGACATGCTTTATACTCCATGGACAATAACTACAACTCACGCCCAGCAACTCAAGCATGCATAAACATCAATTTCCAGCAACTTCCATCGACATGCAACGACCAAATCTTGCATTCACGGCCCCTATACTCAAGCTAGAACCTATATCTAGTGTTATCCTACGTTCTAGGCGAAGATTAGAGGCAAAGCTCACCCCTTTCAAGCTTGAACAGCGAAGATACGAATAGATTGAAGGCTGGAACGCGATGGACAGCAACCTCTTGTGCGGCAATAGACAATCCTTCGAAGAGACCTAATCAAACGCACACCGGTTTATATCAACATCCCTTCTAGAGTTCGATCACTAGTCATACTACATTCAACCGTGGGGTATGAGGGTCGACTCACCTTAGGGAGTGCAAGAATGGCTATGGCAAAAACTAATCAGGGCTGGACAGCAACATGCAAATCCACGATTTCGGCAAAACCCACCAGGAGCAGTCTACCCTCAGCCTAGATTCACGAAATTCTAGTGGGTGTATGTCTGATCTAATTTAATATAATCGAAATTCAAGATCTTACCGACGTGTGGGAGAAAACGGGGGTCGATTCGGACTTCGGATGAGCCCGAACGAAGGATTTCAAGTTCAGTGCGCGCTGACTCGCGCGACGACGGGATTTAAACCGCCGACTTCGTGGAGCTGTTCCAGCCAGCTCAGGTCGTTGCTCGGTGCGAGTCAGGTGTCTTTGGAATCGTCTGGAAGAGAGGAAGAGAATGGAGATGATTTCAGGGCAAACGGAGATCTACAGAGAAAGTTATGATGGTCGGAAGGTGCTGGGGTCGGGGCTAAAAACCGGTGTTGGGACAGTGGTGGTCGAGCGGCCGTGGAGGGGCGGTCCGGCGGTCGTTTGGGTGAGGGAGGTGGCGTTGGAATCGTCTGGGAGTGAGGAAGGCTATGGTGGTGGTGCGGTGGCCATTGGAGTGGTGGGTGGCCGGCGGCAAGGCTTGGAAGCTGGCGGCTTCCTCTGGCTGTCGAGAGAGGGAGTAGAGAGAAAGAGAGGGTGAGGCTTGAGTGTTGTGTTCTATTGAGGGTTCAAATGAGTAAAGAATGAGAGAGTTAAAGCTGATGGGGGGTAGGCATGAGTGGGGAGAGAGATATAGTGGATGGTTAAAATAATAGGAAAATGAGGGAGAGAGAATAGGTGGTTACATGCATAGGTTAAGAGGGAATTTTGTGCTTTCTTATGCACATTGAAAATTGGGTGCTTTATTTTAACTTAGGGTTTATAATAGTGGTCTTGGATTGGCTAAAATGTGACATTTGTCACATTAGGTGGAATCTCCATTCTCGAGGAAAGTTCGACTGACAGACGTTTTCTCGGTGTTTCTATTCCCTCGTGATACGAGCCGTTGGGACCGGGAACCTCTCTATCGAACTCGACGTGATTCTTGAGCTAGACTGAACTAAAATTCAACTCACCTAGGAAATGCTAGGAATTACTCAGTCTATGATCCGGAGAACTTCGAACGGTCCAGAGGCATTTTGGTAATTTTCTACTCTTGTCTCGGTTTCCAATTGAATTTCCTCGAAGGCAATACCGTCCAATTTTCACCGTAACTTTTCTGGAAAAGTTCGATTGTCCAATTTAGGAATTCTTTTTCGTGGCCACTTCCATCGATTTACAACTTTAGCAAATGCTCAGACTAACGAGCGGCTTTAAGGAGATACGTGTACCAACCAGTCAGGGTCCACGTACTTTAAGTTCCTTGGTAGCCATTCCCCTTTGGTCAGTCATCCCGAGTTGATCAGGTTCGAGTGAGATTCATCTAAAGCGAAATAATGAAATACATCCATTCTCATTAAATTCCCAAAATGGGTCGAAAATTCAGACTATTACAATGACTAAATTACTTCTACGAACTAGAGTGGTTGGTTACACTCGTTAATTAAAACTAATACCCTTTCGATACCTTAATTTCATGGATATCCTAATTTGTAAACTCAAGCTTGGTTTATTCCTAAGACTCTAGTGGGATGTTCTTCTTTTGTATTTTCACTTTTTAGATAGGATGCATGAGTGGTATTTTTTTTCTTTCGAAGTGTTAATAATTTCCTGAAGCCAAAAGAGGAAGTGTGTTAACGACTTCTGTGCAGTGTTACAGTCTACTCACTTTGGGGTTTTGTGATTCAAAAATTAAACGGCAAAAAGACAATGACAGTAAATAAAGACCTCCAATGGATGGCCTTGCCTTAGCTTAGCTCTCCCTTTTAGGGTTTAATGGTGAAGAAATTAAATTGCGAGAATTTAAATAACGGTAAGTAAAAACCTCTAATGGGCGGCCTAGCATTGGCTTGGCTCTTTCCTTTGCGGTTTGATGGTGCAGGAATTTAAATTGCAGTAAGTAAAAACCTCCAATGGATGGCCTACCATTGGCTTGGCTCTTCCCTTTGGGGTTTAATGGTGTAGGAATTTAAATTGCAGTAAGTAAAAACCTCCAATGGGCGGCCTAGCATTGGCTTGGCTCTTCCTTTTGGGGTTTGATGGTGTAGAAATTTAAATTGCAAAAAATAAACGACCTCCAGTGGATGCGCTTTGCCTCTCCATTCTGGGGTTTTAGTTCTTCAAAATAAACTACAACAAATTGTTTCAATAATTTGAACTAAAATCTATTGACAAATGGCTGTAAATTTGATGGGCACCTTGGAATTTGTTTGGGCCCACTTTGCACCTCAATGGAATTTATCGTTGATACGAAGTTGTCCCTTTTTTTTACTTGCCATAAAATATGGGAAAAAGGGAGATGAAAAAAGTGTATATAATTTGTGCTAATTTGAGACTAAAACCACAAATAAATGAATAAATAAAAACACTTAGCTCGAATTTGCTTGCTCATTAACGAGGATGAACTATTGATTTATGTTGATCGACGAAGGAATTGGTGATGATAACTCCTAACTTTAAACTCCCACCATCTTCAAAATTTTCTCTCTCTTTTTGGTATTTTCCTTCTCTCTAATTTTTCTTCAATCTCCCAAAACCCTCTCAAACATCCAAAATTTTCTTCCCCCAAAAATCCTTTCTCCAAAACTCGCTTATTCTTCCTTTTATAGCTTACTCATCCATCTCCCATTCTAATTCCTCCACTAACTCTATCTCATATTCTAATTCCTCCACTAACTCTTCTTCATTTTCATCTTCCTTTCTCCATATCTATCTCACTTTCTAATCTCTCCACTAACCCTTCTTCATCTTCATCTTCCCTTCTCTATTCTTATATTATTTTCTCCATCCATTCTTCTCCATCTTCCCTTCTCTATTCTTATCTTATTTTCTCCATCTATTTTTCTCCACCTTCTCTTCTCTATCTCCTCTTCTCCATCTTCCCTTCTCTATTCTAATTTCTCCACTAACTCTTCTTTTTGTTATTTGCAAAATAATCATTCAAGAGTTAGATATTTGCACTCTAATCCCTAAATTTTAATTATTTACAATTTAGTCCCTAAAAAAATATTTCTTTAAGTACAAATCTCCTTACAATTTTTGACACACCTCCCCTATACTTAGTCAAAATTCACTAGATGTCAAATTTAAGCTCATTTCTTGCCGTTGAAAATAATGCAGAATTTAATTAAAGCCCTTTTGTAAAATTGAGTCATCCTGGGTATAATTGGGCCAAAATGAAATGTTGAAATATTAGAGAACAATGTCACAACTCCTAAAAGTGAAAAAATGAAAGTAAATTGACTCAAATTGAATTTTTTAGGCTCGGTTTGAGATTATGCTTGTGAAGGAATACACGACCCCGAATTGGATTTTTCAAATTTGTGATGGCCAACATGAAAAAGGATTTAAAATAAAAATATTGACTATTTTTATTTATTTTGGTGGCCTCAAATGCTATTATTTTTTAAATATTCTCCTAATTTCTAAAATATATATAATACAAAAAATATGAAAAATTATTATTTTTTGTTCAAAAATGGTTGCCTAAGCTTGGCCAAGGCCTCCAAAGTTGATTTTGCAATTTCCTAATTTTTCTTGATTTTTTTTTATGAATTTTCGAAATTAAAAATATCGATAAATACTAAAAATAGGAAAAATTCTTTTTTGCTCAAAATTAGTTCCTTAGGATTGGCCAAGGACCCTAAAATTGATTTTTCAATTTTATGAAGTTTTATGGATTTTCTATTAATTTTAAAAGAGAAAGGATGATTAAAAATCAGGTGTCAACAGCTGCCCCTCTTTGAAAGAAAGCTCGGCATAGGTTTATTTCAAAGACGAACTGACACCTGAATCCTAATCAACTCAACCTAAGAAAGTTCGAAGAGTCATGACATTTGATCTCCAATACTCCTCTTAGCAAGTTCCGATCCAGACTCTGTTTGAGAAGGCTTTCATGCAGCAAGGGAGAGACAAAGAGGAGAGTTTACATGCCACTTACCTACCCGTTGTTTGACGGTTACCTGCCGTGCATGCTATACTGAAAATGAAATGAGAACTTAAGGATTCGTTATAAGAAAACCTCAGGGTGGTTAAACTTGGACCCGTGTGGTAAGTCACCCCGTGGTAGATTCCTAACGAAAGGATTCTACTGATTAAACTTTGCTTGAAATTTGACCTGTATGGTAGGTCACCCCATGATAGATTCCTAGTGAAAGGATTCTACTAATTAAAATTTGATTGAAATTAGACCCGTATGGTAGGTCACCCCATGGTAGATTCCTAATGAAAAGATTCTACTGATTGAAATTTGACCTTTATGGTAGGTCGTCCCATGGTAGATTCCTAATGAAAGGATTCTACTGATTAAAATTTGACCTGTATGGTAGGTCGTTCCATGGTAGATTCCTAGTGAAAGGATTCTACTGATTAAAATTTGATTGAAATTTGACCCGTATGGTGGGTCACCCCATGGAAATGCCTGTAAGAAGGACTTGGTGCCTGTAAAAAGGATTTTGGTACTTGTAAGAAGGACTTTGGTGCCTGTAAGAAGGACTTTGAGTGCCTGTAGGAAAGACTTGGTGCCTATAAGAAGGACTTTGGTGTCTGTAAGAAGGACTTTGGGTGCGTGTAGGAAGAACTTTGAGTACCTGTAGAAAGGACTTTGGGTGCCTGTAGGAAGGACTTTGGTTGCCTGTAAGAAGGACTTTTTTGTTGCCTGTAGGAAGGACTTTTGTGTTGCCTGTTGGAAGGACTCTGGGTTACTTGTAAGAAGGACTTTGGTTGCCTATAAGAAGGACTTTGGTTGCCTGTAAGAAGGACTTTTGTGTTGCCTGTAGGAAGGACTTTGGGTTGCTTGTAAGAAGGACTTTGGTTGCCTGTAAGAAGGACTTTTGTGTTGCCTGTAGGAAGGACTTTGGATTGCCTGTAAGAAGGACTTTGGTTGCCAGTAAGAAGGACTTTTGTGTTGCTTGTAAGAAGGACTTTGGATGCCTGTAAGAAGGACTTTTGTGTTGCCTGTAAGAAGGACTTTGGGTTGCATGTAAGAAGGACTTTGGTTTTTTGAAGGATGCCATTCTGGGATTTGGAAAGACCAAGAATCCTGCAGAAGCTCAAACCTGAATTATCTTACCGCAATATGTGCCATTCTGGGATATAGGAAGACCAGGAATCTTGCAGAAGCTCAAATCCAATTTCACTTACCATGTCGCCTTTCAAATAAGCCAAAGAGGCGGATATCCAAGTATCCTGAACATTTCTATTTTTGCGATGAATCATGCTTCATTAAAGAAGTCGAATAACTATTTATGTCGCATTGGATTCAAGTACCCTGACAATCCTCAGAATTCGTTCTCTTAAAAGGTTCAGGTTGAAGATATACTTACTTGAGGATTTGGAAGACTGCCTAGTGATTTCTTGACAACTAGGCTTGTTCTCTCGACAATTTTCGTTTGAATTTCGAGACCTTGGAAGGTAACTCAAACATCGGGAACTTGTTACCTGTTTGGCAATGTCAGAGGTAACATGTGAAAGTATTTTCATCAATGAGTTCATTGATTGATGCAAAACTGTTTAACTGAGTTTGCAATGATCAGAAACAATATGTGTGGTAACTCATGATGCATTCGATCAAAATGTGAATCATGCATAACTATTCTGTTAAGTTTGCATTACCAATTCTATTCAAGGAGGTTATCATAGTATGAATGCCTCAAATGTAATCTGAATGGGGAATTTCAATCTAAAAGGGCTTTTTCTCACTCTCGAGAAAAGCTGTTTATCCTGATTGCAGGATTTAAAAGAAATCACTCAATCTTACCATCATCGCATTCAACAAGGGTCTGAGTAATCTCGCAATTGGTACGATCAAGCCGATCTAGATGTCTTGATTAGGACCGTAATGTAGGCTGGGTCAAGGTTTACCAAAGGGGACTCTTTTGAGTCAAGGGCATTGACAAAAAGGATTTCATCATCTGTTCCGGGTTTACAAGTCAAGAACCCTGTAAAAATAAGAAAGAAATAGTCTTGCTCGTACTTTTTCAAGCGATGCTTAAAATCTTTCGACTCTACATTAATTCAAGCGCCTTAATTGGAAAAGACTTTCAAGGGTTATAACGTAGATTAGGATTGGGGATCGAGAAAGGCTTATTTTAGCTCAGAAGAATATGAGGTGGGTTTGACATTGGTGATTATCACATCTTTGTCACAAGTTTCGACTCTTCTAGAATAGTCCTCAAAAAACACCATCGTTGTATGAGAATGGTGTATACTTCTGCTCGTACCATTGTCGCTTCCGAACGGTGTAAACTTCAACCGTATATCTTGCAATCTGACTCCTTCAACTAATTTTCTCTTGCAATCAGATCCCATTGGAGATTTACCGAAGGATATGGTACGTTTTCACTGAGTTTGGAAAAGCATTCAAAAATGAATATTGATTTGAATGGGCATTGACCTTGCTTTTAACTAGCGCTTTGCTTTTTCATGCCCCAAATTGACTTTCTTCTTCTCTCTTTTTTTTTTGTTTTCTTTTCTTTCTTGAAGACTATGCCATTATACGCACGTATGTCAAAGATCACACTTGAAGAGTTAACTTGAGAACTTTATGTAGACCCACTTCTTTTGAGTTGTTCTAGTTTGAGTTATCGCCATCTTCATCTTGGAATGAGCAATGATCACCAATAAGGTTTTTAAGAAAAGAATATGCGGGCTCAATTAGACAATGCAAAGGATAAAAGTGGATTAGATGGAAAAACGAATGCTTTTCGTCGTCCTAAGGCACTTAAATTACTGTGTGAGGTTGAAAGCAAAGCAACACTTGAAAATTAATGTTAGTCCGAGCAAGAAAATTTCTAACCATTTACCTTGTGCTATTTGCTGGGACTACCTCCATTTAGCCTCGATGTGGGGTGGTTCTTGACAGGAGTTATGAAATAAAGTCACCGCCCAAATGGGTTGTCAATGATTACCTGTAGTATTTAGGATAGAAAAATGAATGCCTCTTTCCTTTCGGCTATCATACCTTTCGTGAGAAAACCCATTGTCTTGGGGAATGTGGAACATGTTCATCGTTCGACTCACTGTGGATTAAAATGTATGACGTATGTGCGAATGATTTGCCTTTCGTCATCCTGTCATGCCCCATTCTACACATCCGATGTATCATGCCAAGATTGGTAACATAAACATGCAAAAGAGTCATGCATAAACCATGGAACGTGCAAGCACAATGTGGATGTGGCAATTTTTAAGCATCGTGCATGTTTAAGAAGTGTGTAAGTGTATAAAAAATTGGAGAATTTGAATTGCCCCTAGGCATGTGGGCAGATCGAACAAATTGGCAATCTACTCCTTATGTTGAGGAGTCTTTAACTTTGCCCCTGCATGATGAAGCACATGGGTGGAGGAGCATTTGGACTTGTTTGATGACGACGACGACCGCCATAGTCATAGGTTGACTACCCCTATAAAAAGCAGAAATATTATCATTGAAACCAAATGAGATAAGGAAGACGCGCTCCCCTTTTCACTTCAGGGTTTACAGTCAGTTTGCCCCATTTTTCATCAGAGTAAACCTTGTCAGATGATCATATTTCCTGTAAAAAGGAAAAGAGGCATGTCAGCCAATATTAAAAGGGATAAATTGGAATGATACTAGTTTACCCTTCATCTTAAATGCCTTGCACGGGTCCTTTACCAGTTTTATTGGATTGAGTTTTTCTAGCTTTCGTTGGACGCCTCACCATTAAGCCAAGATTATGGTAAAATACTGACTTCGGTATCGTTCGTCGAGTATTCCTACTTTTTACTGCAAAAAGGAAACATACAAAAGATGATGTTTTTCGTTTACAATATTCCCCGACATTGGGGATCGAACCCGGGTCACTTCGAACCATTATTATTCCCCATGCCATCAAATCCATTGGGCCATAGGCATCCATAGGGCTTTCCTTGAGATAACGCGGCCTTGTTGCATTGCATTGGACCGTTTCCTGTTACTGTACTTCTCAAGGCAATTTGCAATCTTTATTAAGAATGGAATAAAACAATTCAAGACTCGAGATGATTATGGGCAAATTAGAATCATACACAATTACCCGTCTCTGAGATCGCTTGCGTCTTTCGCTCGTATTCACTTCTTGTTTGAAGCTGTCCATCCACTAATAACTTCCACGGACCGATTTACCCACAATTTAGTCTGACAGGGGAATTTCATTTTTTGGAACGACTGTATTATTGGGTCGTTTTGCAAATTCCTGAAAATAAAAGAGATCTATTTTAAAACCGAAGCAGTTCGAGGTTGATATTGAAACGATACGGAGTTACCGTTCAAGTTTATGCAGAGTTTTACTCGCCATTAATTTGTTGCAGGTTTGGTGAAGTGGTGGATTTGAGCATTTAATAGGGAGAAGGGAGATTACTACTTCTTGCTTTTGCATTGATTCAAGACATTAATAAAAGTAGATAACATCCCTTGCTAGGAAATAAAACTTATGTATTCATTCAGGATCTGCTCAGCTTCCTTTGTGGGTCTTCCAGTGATTAGCCAGCTTCGTTTCAGATCAGGTACGTGTCGGCCGTGTTGAAGGTCCCGTGATCACTAGCTTTGAAATACAGGCTTCGTGTGCACATTACAGCCTTAGTGCTTCATCAACATTGAACTGGTTGATCATGACGGTGAGTTCGTCGTTAATGCCACTTGCCTGGTGGCGATAGATCTCCCCTTCCTCGGGAGGCTTCAATGCTGATCCCATAAGTTCGGTCTTTTCGTGCTTTCCCCCAACAGAACTTGATCGTGTCATAAACTAGTCTAACTCACCTCTTAAACGTGTATTTTCGATCCTCAGGTAATGCATTTTATCGAGGGTGAGGAAGCTATTGCAGTTGGGACAGGTGCGGAGTCAAAAACCTCTTTATACATCTTGTTCTCCGCTCGGAGGTTTTCATTTTCAGCTCTTAGAAACTCGGCTTTGTTGTGCTCATGACGAGTCTTCATTCGAGTTCGACTATTTTGAAACCAGAACTTGATTTGCGAAGGTTCAAGTCCTAGCTCTTAACTCAGTTCCATTTTCTGTTTGCCGTCTGGCATAGGGCACGTTCTGAAGAAATCCTCGACCCTTTGTACTTGCTCCTCAGTATAGTGACGGTAACGTTTCTTTTGAACCTTACTGTTATTGTCCTTATCTTCACTGAGATCTTGGACGTCGTCGGCGGAAGGGCCAGGCTCCATGGGCTCGATCTCAAACATGGCTTCGAACTTTTCCTCTCCCATATTCAGCAAGTAACGATAACTCTCAAGGGTGTTGGGTTGAGACATTTTCGACTTGGTTGGTGATTTCTCAAGGTTCATTATTTCGTCTTGTATTTTCACTCTCCCTGAACTTTTCTGAGTGACTGGGTATGCTTCGAAACACTCTTCAGAGTATAGATGAAGATTACTAGGAAGACATCTCTTTTAAAACTTGGGCGTAGGCTTAGCATCTGTATTTCTTCTCCCAAAAATTTTGTTCTTTCTCAATCTTTCTTGCGTGTCTCCTGCACAATTTGCTTTCTTTCGTCTCTTCATGGTAGGGATCCTCGTCGTCATCTCTCTTGCTTATCTCCACCATTGATTTTGCAGGTGCGTTCTCCTATAAAGACGGATCCCATCTTCTTTTCCGCTGCAAGTTTTCTTTGTCCCGCACTTAGGTCGTCTTTTTTCTCTTCTTTTCCGAAGTAGTGGTATCACGTCAAACCTTTTCTACAAAGATATCGGATTTGCTTGGCTCGAGATCACCGTCTGATGGGGATTAGAGCCAACGAGGGTGACGCCAATAGAGAATGGTAGATAGGGAAATCTTGACTGGTTGATACCGTCACTACGAAATCAATATTTACTTCAACGCAGATTACCATCTTCGCATTCCGCTAGTCTGCTTCACCTATCTCTTCCTTTCTTTTGTATTCCACTCGTCTGCCTTGATTTCCTCCTCGATAATGGCTAATCTCCCTACCCATGTCTTCCCAGCCGACGTTATGTTCAAATGGGAGAGGCTCTATCATTTTCTCGGCCGAGACTATATTTACATAGCCCATCATCCAACTTGGAAAGGGAATACAAAGCGTTCCCACACATCTTCATCAACTTTCTGCAGGCATGTCGGAATACCCAGGAGATGGTTACCTTAACCTACGTTGTGAAGGCCTGCTATCAAGATCGATCTGAGTGCTTGAAATGTGCAGAACGCTCCGTTGCTCGATATAAGAAAACCTTCAAATTTGCTGAAGAGGGGGTCTCGTTGTTGGTTCAGAGAGAGAAAAGCTGGTAGAGCACCTAGCTTTGAATCAGACTTACTTTGAGCATCACCCGAGGGATGTTGTAATGAAGTTCAGATGTGAATGGTTGGAGGAGAGGCTCGACGATCTAACGGCGGATATAGTTTTGGAGAGGGACCCGATCGACAACTTAAAACTCGCCATTGAACACCATGAGATGAATGCAGCCAGGTACAAGGAGAAATGTACCCGCCTATTCTTCAAGCTTGCAGATCTCAACTCCCAAGTTACTTAGTGTAGGCAAAGCATCAACTTCATGGAGAGTCAGTTAAACTCTTTTGTGATGCTTATTAAGGCTCATTTTAGCTTTACTTTTCTTCCCCTGTAAGCTGTTGTAATACTTCTTGATGAATGAAATGAGAGAAATGTTTGTGCTTTTTATTTTCCGTCATGTCTTCTCTTCCGCATAGCATGAATGACCTAAGGTACTGGAAACGCTAAGGCTTGACGTTCTCCTCAATGTTCTTGTTAGCCGCAGTAGACAATGATATCAAGAACATTAAAGGAGCTTTCGACAGCGGACCCCACTAGCCACATCGAGACCCATGATCTAGTCACGTGAATTATGACAACTCGGTTAGTGCGTCAATAAATGACTTAGGCCACCTGTTGCGTGCCCCTGCTTTGCTCGTGCTGTCTTTCAACGTCCATTTGCTCATATCGGCCGCCTGTAGCATTGGGGGAAACGTTTGTGGGCTATGCTCATCAATAAAACACCGGCTCCCCAAAGCCAACGTCATTTGAATCCGAGGAAGTTTTAAGGCAGGCATTTGTTCAATTTAATAAGAAAGGTATTGCACGGTTGAATTAACATACTAGTTTCATGGGTTCTAACTACATAGTATATACTTTTCTCAAAAAAAATACATGAACCCCTCAATACATAAAAAATATCCCCATGCCTGATATAGATACATTCACTGCCCCATCAATATGCATGGCCCATACGTGTTGACTGATTGACATGATTGTGTCCGGGACTTCTTCGCTTGCCCCCAAGGTAATTGGCTAAGGTATCGGCAATTTCCATTCTTTCGTGTTCTCCAAGATCATTTCTGACGTATTGCTAAGCCCAATTTTACTCCCGCCTAGGGTACCTATAATTTCCTACAAAAGTAGAGAAAATAATGAGTATGTGATCCAAGAGGGGTTGGTCCATGACTCCTAGATTTGTCCCATTTCATTTTTCAATTTTATGAGAAATTAGAGAAATTTTTCTTGCAAATTTTATAACTTAGGAAAAAATATGACAGATTCCTTTGATATTTGCCAAATTTCACGAAAGAATTTTCTTTTTTATCAGAATGAATTTTCAGGGTAAATTTATTGAGCAAATCTTGGGTCTATTGAAGTATTAAGGAAAAATGTGACAAAATCTTTCATTAGTCAACAAAATTCCCTTAAGGGATTTTTCACATTCATTTTTTTTTCAAAAATGGGATACCAATTTAATTTTTCTTCTGAAAAATGGTCATGATGTTAAGTTCGAAATTTAACCGACACCTAACATGAACCGACCAAAAATAAATACAAGATAAAGTTAGAAAACTTACTTTGACCGTGAAAAATACCATGCAGGTCACATAGACATGCACATGAATCGTGAGTTTAAATCTTAACCTATCTACTCTAAAGGCTGACAAATTGACGTGAAAGACTTATGACAAGATAGACTACAATCTCGCGCACATAATCAAGATTAGCCGTGATCCCATAACGTAACCAGGATTAGCCGGGTCTTTCCACTTCGGCTGCTCGAGTCAAAAATTACAACCCCCGCTTCGGTAATCTTACCAAGCCTGAGGCCTAACTTTTAAAACTCATTTTTGAAAAGGGGTTTGGGATTGAATCTGGACTAACTTTCGACATGATCTCACGCCGAACGCTAGAACCAAATCACAATACCATCCTAAAACTAGTGGCCCAGGTCCGACCACAGGACATGTGTGATATAGTGCTAAAGCAATTAAACACGCACAACAATTAAATGTAAACACCGCTTCAAAAATGTGCAAAATTTAAATTCTAATTCTTGCACACCAGACCTGCAAAACTACAGGTTAGCCAAACACTCCATCCCTTATAACTCCCATCCTGTAAAACCATTTAACACCTAAAGATCAGAATCCAACCAAGTCAAATAAAATGAATTTTCATGAAATTTTTCTAGCCTAAGTCCTCTCGGTTCTTAAATTTTTTTCAAAAATTAAGAACACTTCTCCAGCGGAGTCGCCAACCTGTCGCGACCCTAAAAAATTTCCTATTGGTGGAAAAATTCTCAGGCTAACGGATTATTAGGTTAGTTAGATGAATTAACCTAATACAGACCCTCCCAAGTCCTATCGAATCGCAACTTTGGTTTTTGTCTAAATGGTTTTAAAATTTTGAGTCGCCACTAATCATTTTTAGTAGGTTGATTAGATACCTCAGCAAATTAGCGGGAGGACTAAATTACTTATACGAACTAGAGATTATGAGTTCGAGGACTTGGTTACACTAGTTAATTAAAACTAATGCCCTTTCGGTACCTTAATTTCATGGATATCTTAATTTATCAACTCAAGCTTGGTTTATTCATAAGACTCTAGTAGAGTGTTCTCTTTTTGTATTTTCACTTTTTAGATAGGATGTATGGATGGTACTTTTTTTATTTTCAAAGTGTTAAAAATTTCCTGAAGCCGAAAGAGGGAGTGTGTTAATGACTTCTATGCAGTGTTACAGTCTACTCACTTTGGGGTTTGGTGATTCAAAAATTAAACGGTAAGAAGTCAATGACAATAAATAAAACCTCAAATGAATGGCCCAGCCTTGGCTTGGCTCTCCCCTTTGGGGTTTAATGGTGTAGGAATTAAATTGTAAGAATTTAAATATCGGTAACTAAAAACCTCCAATGGGCGGCCTAGTATTGGCTTGGCTCTTTCCTTTGGGGTTTGATGGTGCAGGAATTTAAATTGCAGAAAGTAAAAACCTCTAATGGGCGGCCTAGCATTGGCTTAGCTCTTCCCTTTGGGGTTTAATGGTGTAGGAATTTAAATTGCAGAAAATAAACGACCTCCAGTGGATGCGCTTTGCCTCTCGATTCTGGAGTTTTAGTTCTTTAAAATAAAATACAACAAATTGTTTCAATAATTTGAATTAAAATCTGTTGATGAGTCAGCTGCAAATTTGATGGGCACCTTGAAATTTGTTTGGACCCACTTTGCACCTCCATGGAATTTATCGTTGATACGGAGTTGTCCCTTTTTTTTACATGCCATAAAATATGGGGAAAAGGGAGATGAAGAAAGTGCATATAATTTGTGCTAATTTGAGACTAAAACCACAAATAAATGAATAAATAAAAACACTTAGCTCGAATTTGTTTACTCGTTGACGATGATGAACCCTTGATTTATATTGATCGATGAAGGAATTGGTGATGATAACTCCTAACTTTAAACTTCCACCATCTTTAAAATTTTCTCTTTTTTTGGTATTTTCCTTCTCTTCAATTTTTCTTCAATCTCCCAAAACCCTTTCAAACATCCAAAATTTTCTCCCCCCCAAAAATCCCCTCTCCCAAACTCACTTCTTCTTCTTTTTATCGCCTACTCATCTATCTCCCATTCTAATTCCTCCACTAACTCTTCTTCATTTTCATCTTCCTTTCTCCATATCTATCTCACTTTCTAATCTCTCCATTAACTCTTCTTCATCTTCATCTTCATCTTCCCTTCTCTATTCTTATCTTATTTTCTCCATCCATTCTTCTCCATCTTCCCTTCTCTATTCTTATCTTATTTTCTCCATCTATTTTTCTCCACCTTCTCTTTTCGATCTCCTCTTCTCTATCTTCCCTTCTCTATTCTAATTTCTCCACTAACTCTTCTTTTTGTTATTTGCAAAATAATCCTTCAAGAGTTAGGTATTTACACTCTAATCCCTGATTTTAAGTATTTATAATTTAGTTCCTGAAAAAAATATTTCTTTAAGTCCAAATCTTCTCACAATTTTTGACACACCTCCCCTATACTTAGTCAAAATTCACTGCATGTCAAATTTAAGCTCATTTCTTACTGCTGAAAATAATGCAGAGTTTAATTAAAGCCCTTTTGTAAAATTGAGTCATTCTGGGTATAATTGGGCCAAAATGAAAATTTGACATATTAGAGAATAATGTCACAACTCCTAAAAGTGAAAAAATGAAAATAAATTGACTCTAATTGAATTTTTTAGGCTCGATTCGAGATTATGCTCGTGAAGGAATACACGACCCTGAATTAGATTTTTTAAATTTGTGATCACCAACATAAAAAGGGATTTAAAATAAAAATATTGACTATTTTAATTTATTTTGGTGGCCTCAAATGCTATTATTTATTAAATATTCTCCTAATTTCTAAAATATATATAAATACAAAAAAAATATGAAAAATTATTTTTTGTTCAAAAATGGTTGCATAAGCTTGGCCAAGGCCTCCAAAGTTCATTTTGCAATTTGCTCATTTTTCTTGATTTTTTATGAATTTTCAAAATTAAAAATATCGAGAAATACTGAAAAAATGAAAAATTCTTTTTTTGCTCAAAATTAGTTCCTTAGGCTTGGCCAAGGACCCCAAAATTGATTTTTCAAATTTATGAATTTTTATGGATTTTCTATTAATTTTAAAAGAAAAAGGATGATTAAAAACTAGGTGTCAACACCGCGGGACAAGAATTCTTAAAGAAGCCTAACCCTCAGTTCTTACCGTGGATGACATACTATTCAATTGTTGATTATCGTCATCGGGTTGGTTTGAGGTATTTCGACAAGATTTAAAAAGTAATGAAAAACATCTGTAATTTTATTGATATCAAATCAATGAATTACATCTTCTTGGAAAAGAAATCCTAAAGTGCGACTATAGAAAGGAAATCCTAAGAAAACTGTAAAAATTCCCATGTGGGGGGATGCATAAATAAAAAGGTTACTCTAAATCTAAACCCTCTAGTGGATCATCATCGGTAGACGGCCTCAGAGGCTTGGGCACCATATAAGGTTCATCTTTAGGGACTCCACCAATCTTCATAAGGTCATCAAAGAGAGCTGCTACGGTCAAGTCACCGAACCAGTCAGCCAAGTAGGGTATGCCATCATCGTCGGCATTATTAGCATCAAGTACCATCGATTCAGCTTCGTCTTTCGACAAATTATGGAAGACTAGTCCGAGATCATCCTCAAACTTACTCAAATCATCGTATCCACCAATTATTGCATCTGAATGGAAAGTCTTGCTCAAGGGCGGTGGTAAAGGACTATGCCTTAGTTTGCCATGGCCTCTTGGGCCCCATTTTCCATGTCTAGGTCGGCCATATCCACGATATCCCAAACCAGCCGTATGAGATTGTCCATTAGTTTTAATTAGGATGCGAATCCCTTGACCCTACTTGCCTAATCCGGCATTAGGTTCGAAACCATTGTTTATCAGTACCTTAGCCACCATAATAGAGGCACCGGATAGCTCAGGGATTGGTAAAGGACTCTTCGGTGAAGCATGAATGGTCTGCACTAACTCGAAGGAGTGGTAAGAATCCTTCTCATTGTGATCCAGCTCAATGTACGGAATAGCCGTCTTGTTATAGATACGAAAATCTTCTTCTCCGTGAACGATGACCAGCTTCTGTTCAACCACAAACTTGACCTTTTGGTGTAGACTAGATAGGACAACTCCGGCATTATGGATCCATGGATGACCCAGCTAAAGATTAAAAGCCGAAGGGATGTCTAACACCTCAAACAAAACATCAAACATAGAATGACCAATTTGTATCTCTAAATTGATTTGCCCCAAGACACTCTTCCTCATCCCATCGAAAGCGCTGGCTGATAATTTTGCCGCCTGCATCCTGGCTGAGTCAATGCCCAAGCGATTCAGCTTAGCTAAAGGGCACAAATTCAAAGCTGACCCATTATCAATCAATACTCGGGCCATATGAGCCTAATTATACTTGACCGAGATGTGTAAAGCTTTATTATGACCCCGTCCCTCGGTTGGGATCTCATTATCAGCGAACGCTACCTGATCTTTTAGAAGGATAGTCCCGACAAAATTCTCCAATTTGTCTCCATTGATATTTTCGGGCACATGGACTTCTCCCAGCACTTTCATCAAAGAGCTTCGGTGCTTCTCAGAAGACTGGAGGAACTCCAATAAAGAAACCTAAGCCGGCAACTTGCGTAGTTGATCAACCACACAATATTCGCTTGCCTTAATGACCGCCAAGAAATCCTTTGCCTCTTTGTCTGTAGCCTGTTTGGCCGATGGGTCATTGTTGTAGGTTCGCCCTGACCTTGTTACCAGGGCCAATTTGAGGTCATAGGACCATTGTACTGCTTTATCGTCCTTATATGAAAACGGTTAGGGCGAAGTAATAACAAAACTGTCAGGTATGACAATTCCAAGTTCATCGTCAGAAGCATCTTCCAAGGTGGGCATGTTGGCCAATTCAAGGTCCACCTTGATCTCATTAGCCGTCTTACCATCCACCGTCTCCTTTTTAATCTTAGGTTCATCCTGGACAGTTAATGCAGCTAATTCCTTATCCCAGTCGATGACGATTTGTGAAATAGTAGCCACTACTCGAGTCTGGTTTGTATACACAATCATTCCTTGTTCCATCAAGTCGAAGACCTTCTGTCTTACCTGATCTAGTGACAAAACATCCCCACTTCGATAATAACCGGCACGAACTAGGGCATCAAAGACGTTAGAATCTCGAACCCTGAAACTTTTGACAAGGCCTATCTCATCTTCAAACATGACATTAACCTCACCCTCATGGTTAGGTAAGGGATTATTCTGAACATTTAGTGGTCCACCTTTTTAGAACGAGAATGCTCCCGATTCAAGCAAATCTTGGATACGATTTTTCAGCACCCAGCAATCATCGGTGCTATGCCCTGGCTCGCCACGGTGATAGTTACACTTCTGAGGTGGATCAAACTTTGCAAAAGAAGCATAATTAGGCCTTAATGGTTCAGTCGTCTGTAGATTTTTCTTTCGTAACATAGCTAGCACTTGAGAAGGAGTTCCAGGGAGAGGAGTAAATTGTCTGTTGTTATACCGATTTGACCTCTGATTTTGTGAACCAAAATTAGCCTGTTGTTGATTAGGGACTTGCACCTTGGGCATTTGTACCTCAAGCTTCTGCATGTACGTCATATTAACCTGCGAGGTAGGTTCTATGTCCTTCTTTAGCGTAAACCGCTTGATACTTGAATTGGTATCTCCATACCACCCCTTCTTCAGGCCACTTTCCACCTCCTCCATCATTGTAATAAGGTGGCTAAATGAGGTTGCTGCAGTCCCAAGTATGCGGGATCGCATTACTTAAGGAAGGGTAGAGACAAACAATCTCATGAGTTCCCACTCATGCGGCACCAACTTTAGCTGAAACGCCATATTTCTCCACCTGGTGGCGTACTATTTAATCGTCTCGCCCTTTTTCAATTCTGATTGCTCCAAATCCTCTCTAGTGGTAACGACGTCTAGGTTGAAGCTAAAATGCTTAACAAATAAATTGGCCACCTTTTCCCAGTCTTCCATACAATAAACCTCGTAGTCTGTATACCATCTCATGGCTGCATCTTTTAAACTGGCTTGAAAAGTTTGAATCATTAAGAGACCATTAGCCACATACTTGTTCATCCTAGTCTGGTACATTTGAACGTGTTGAACCAGATTAGATGTGCCATCGTATTTCTCAAAATCGAGCATCTTGAATTCTTCAGGCACTTGGACCTTCGAGAAGGCGGATAGGTCAATCTGGGGAATATTGTGTGTCCCTTCCACCTCTCGTATCCTCTGCTCCAACTGGGCTATGATTTTTATGGTTTCCTCGCTCATTCCCCTAGTCACAGGACTAGCCTGGGGATTCGAGATTACAGGTGATGCGCCCAAGTTAACACCTGTGAAAATAACATCCTTCAACGGTAAAGTAGGTATAGGGACATGATCGATGCCATTGCCAAGATTGTCCATTGGTGAAGGTGGAGGCGCCGTGGGTGGAGGAATCGAGCTAGATGGCTGTAGTATGGCTGCGAATCTCACGGCCATCTTTTCCATTGCTTGAGATACTATTCTCTCAATCCGTTCGTTCATTGCATCTGTGTGCTCCTTGAAGGCCTCTTGAACTATTGCTATGATCTCGGCTCTGTCGGCCATCTTCTTCACCTTCAAGCGGGTGTTATAGGAATGCGGAGTACCCGTGATGAATTACCCGCAAAAGGTATGAACATGATCAATATGATGATAAGAGATGATAAATCGATCCATGGCTCTAGACCAAACTAACTCGCGTGACCTTACTTGACTCACAACCGTGACTCGGGAAAATTTCAGTTCTGTCGGATTTTAGTAAAACATTCATGAAAAAATCATGGAATGATTGAAATGCTGCCAAAATTTGTAAGCATGTAGCTAAAAAAATATGAACAACTTTCGTTTTTTGTGCCAAAGCCAAAAGTGTATAGATCAATACAGTTTAATGCTTCTTCGAAAAAATTTTCTCCAAAAAATTGTTTTGACCGGTTTTCATTTGAAGAGTGAAAGGGCAATCAAAAATGTGAATTGCGATCTGAAATTTTGCAGGTGACTAGTTCAGATCATGGTCCACAACTTTTGTTCTTTGACTTCATTCAAAAAGGTTCATTTATTAGTGGTAATCGGTGAGATGAAGTCGAGTCAAGAAGACAGCCAAAATTCCAGACCACTCTGTTCTCAATGGAAACTCATCAGTAAATGGAAAATGCCACGAATTACTCTATAAATTTTACAAATGATAGATTAAGACCTCCCGCACATTTTTCATTTTAGGGTGGGAACTTAGAAAGCATCAGAAGATTCTTGAAAAATTTGATCAATGCAGCATGGTCAATTAGAAACAGATTCAGAATGATAATCCCAACATGAAATTCAAAACTCAAGAGCCAATCATTCTCACATGATCCCAAAAGTTCAACTAAACTCACAACTCGAATATGGAGTAGTAGAAAACTAAACTAAACTCGATGACAAGTGACTCAATGACAAACAACTCGATGACAAATGACTTGATCTATGACTTTTGGGAAGCAAGCTTATCCTTCAACCGCTTGTTCACTGCAGTGACTCTTGCGATCGTCTCTTGAGCTTGCTCCAACTTTCGCTTGAGGTCTTCTTTTTCAGCCCTTTGTGTAACTGTGATTGACACTTGGGGAAGCTTTGGTCGCATTGCTTTGGGAATCACATGCTTCTTGATGTAGAGGACCGTAGCATGATGAGCTTTCTCATTACATGATAGATCCTTCGTCGGTAGCTTGAGTTTAGTCAGCCGGCAAAACTCCCACAAGAAGCGAACAATGATCACGGCTTGCTTATGTTCTGGGATACTCTAAGTAAAGTCAAACTAAAGTCAATTGGCCTCGAGAGGTGGTGGCAAAGTCTGAACCACCCTATACTGACGGGCCACTTGAAGGAGGTAATACTCAGTCGCTCCTGTAAACCCGAGCAATGGAATCGGCTTAGCCCCACCGCTCGCAAGTTGAGCTTTCTCTACTTGGAACCAACTAGCTTGCCAGCGGAGACCTTTTGGATTTGGATTCGCTAAAAGTTCTAGCCATTCCGAAAAATGATAATCGGGGATTTCGTCTTGCTTATTCTTGAAAACCACAATAGGATGTGAAAATTCCTGATTTTTTCAACTACAACAAGTTTCTTGCAAGGCTTGATGTGTGATAAAAACCATATCAGTAAAAGGTCAGCCGAGGATTGTAAAATATTTTCTTTTTCTTGCTTAAATTTAGGGAGGGATATGAAAGTTTCAGCCAAGATGGCATAGACCAAGTTCTTCCCATCACAGATTTGTTGGATGACAAAAGCAATACAAAGATTAAGGAAGTTCTGGAAATATGGAAAAATGACCATTCCAAAGAAGGCTAATAGAAAAATCTTGCCCTTTTGTAAAGGTGGTGCTTCATTAAAGCATTTTTTTATGAAAGAAAATGGACAATTTCCACGATTAGCCCTTAGAATTTTACGAACTTCCACTTTAATTCTCAAAAATTCGGCTAACACAATAGCGGGATCTAATCCGATAGGCGGACTAATCAACTCCGTGTCCAAAGATTTTCCAACAAGCATGCTATATTCCTCCAAAGTAGGAGTGAGCTCGTGCTTACCTAGAATAAATGTGGAGATGTCAGGACTCCAGCAATGAGCCAATGCGCGCACGATACCAGAACGAGTTCAAATATCCAAAATTGGCAGCAACCGTCCCACTCTGACATTTACATACCAATGAGCTGCGACATCCAGTCGAGTCAACCATTCCCTCAAATCTTCCTTTGGTGACATGATGATCCGGATACTCTTGCTTCCCATGATCATAGACGAAGACTTGACAATCCTAATGCCATGAACTGACCCAAAAATAATGATAAAAAAATGAATAAATTACGAGACAAAAATTAGGGGTTTACCATGAAAAACGATGATTACAACCACATGCACATGGATGCAAGTCAATTGATTAACGACCTTTTCAAAGTGAAATTCTGAAAATGGACCGTACCAATGGGACTTGGTCGGGTCTAGCTTCTAGAATTTCGGCCATGGTCGAGATTATGCCCGTGCCATTAGGGTATGGCCAGGGGAGAGATCTCCAACACGAAGGAAAGTTCGAGATCGAGGACGGGGTCGACCATACCTCGAGGGTGAGGTCGAGTGGATTTCTGTGCGATACCATCCTAATTACTAGCGATCTGGGTCTGATCGCGGTGAAAATGCAATGCAATGCAATAGACATGCAAACACATGGCATATTATCCAGATCATAAATAAAGTCAAACTATATTACCCTGCAAAACAGAGGTTAATAATAGTTTAAATTTATCCTGCAAGAACATATAATACCTAAGTGATCAATGGAATAAAACCAGTCAAGAGAACACTCAACACAAGAATTTGGCCTAAGTCCTCTTGGAATACAACGAAATCTCCAAAAATTCTTAGTCAATCATTAAACCCAATTTCTTTCGAAAATTTCTAGTATTCAATTTCCCAGTGGAGTCGTCAAGCTATCACGACCTAAAATTATGGAATTCTTAAGCTAATGGACTACTAGATTAATTAAATGACTTAACTAACCTAGCTCGAGCTCTCCCGAGCTCTACCAATTCGCAACTTAGGTTTATGTTCAAATGATTTAAATTTGGAGCCACCACTAATCTTTTTTGGTAGGTAGATTAGAAACCTAAATAGAGTATCAGGAGAATACTTTATTTTCTACTAACCAGAGATTCAAATTCGGGAACTTTATTATGTTAATTTTTCAATTAACACCCTTTCGGTACCATTCTTATGAAAAATTTTGTTGAACTGGCAAATTCAATTAATTTCTTTGAAAGCCAAGATGCAATTTTTTTTATTTTCCTTGAAATAATGAATGCAATGCGAATGCAACTACATGAGTGCAATTATGACATAAAACTATATGATGTTATGCATTCTAAACTATATGACAAACATGATGTCTAAAAAATTAAGCTAAATGCACGAAAAGTATGGATTCTAATTATATACAAAATAATATGAATAAAAAAATGCATGCTAATAATTTTTTTAAAAAAATGACATGATATGACTTTTAATGCACACAAAACATGAGTTAAAATTTAAAAAAAATAATGACATGCAAAGGATGCAAATCTACCTATATGACATGAATAACAATGCGTGAATGACATAGTAAATATGCATGAATGAAAAAATGACATGGTAAATATGCATAATCTACCCTATATGAAATGCACATGAATGACATATTTTTTGGTATTTTCGGATTAAATAAAAGGCAGAAATAAAAGATGATCCGAAAGTTGATAACAATTAATATAAATTAAGAAACTGATCACTCAAAGTCTAACTTTATATTAAAAGGTATCCTGACATTTAATTCCATTTTTTTTACCATGATTTGATGTTCTTTTTGTAATTTTTTTATGAAAACAGAGTCAAATAAAAGTATAATAAACCTTGAGTATCGTACACCATGTGATCCGAATTTTTCCGATGAATTCGCTTCGTACCCAAGGTTTAGGGTCGGAAGGAAATTTATTCACATCATACCCCAAGGGTGGGGTCGGATGGTGAATTTAAATGAAATTAATTGGTCTGGCCCCAAAGTTATGGGATGAGATGGATAATTTCACTTGTTCGGATGACGTCGTCCTTCGAGGGTGAAGTCGGATGGCCATCCATAATGCACATATCCGAAAGACAAAGGCACAAGGATGCATGTACTATACTCAAGGAATATTATAAAAATATTTGATTTGGACCATATAAAAGATGAATGAAATTTTCGACAACTAAAGGCTAAGGATCGCCGAATTTGAAGGGGAAATGGCCCTATCCACAAAGGATTACATCTTTCTTAATTAGAAAAATTATCTTATGAGATCTTGAAAATATATTCAGATAATTCTCAAATTGGAAAGATATTTTCAATTCAAGCCAATGTTTATCTGCAAGACATTAACATATGCTCAAGACTTAAATTGCTTCAAATTCGAATACTTTGAATTAGACAATTGAAATCTATACATGTTCATGCAATATTCGTCAAATATTCACTCACATTCAAATAGATAATTTTCAAAATGTTCAAAGGGTTTGAAAATTACCTAATTTGATCTCGAACCAAACTTGACAAACACGCAAACAATTGGACTGATCGCCCAAGAATTCGTGCACACCTAAGAGCTCAGAATTCGTTCAAAGAATAGCACCAATTGATCCCCGTCGCAGCAGCAAATTTGGGCTTTGATTGGCGCCTGTCACAATTTGAAGTGGTCTTGATATGCATGAACACTAAAATGCTGAGGAGAATGCTTGATAAGGAATTTTAACTTTTCTTGTCCTTGCTTTCAATGAATGCGGCTTCTATCTATACGCCTCTCTCTTGGACCTTGTAAAAGAAGACTTCTGTTCCTTCTATTTTTCTCTAAAAATTATGAATCGCCAAAAACCCCCTCAATCCTAAAGCTGAGCTCATTATTTATAGACAATAAAAGTTCTCTAATCCTAGTCAAGGTAGGATTCATTGATAACCGTTAGATTAGAAACTTTAGATGAGGTTCAATATCGATCGTTAGATTAGAAAATCTTCTCTTTGAGGAGTCTTAATGGATTAAAACTCCTCAAGAATTCGGCCCAAAGAGGAGTCTATAGGGCTAGACGAAAATCACACTTTCGTGGGCTTACTTCGCGCGATCTTAGGCTCCGATCGGGTCTTAATTAATGAGTCCAAATTTTTTTGGAAAATTTGGCACATTCCCACTTACATTGTGGAAAATTTACGATGGCCTCTGCCCCAAATTGCTCGCATCGCCGATCCAAACCAATAATAATGCAATGCAACAAAAATTAGATATGCTATGCATGAAGGATTATTTTTACGAGAACCAATTCTCATTTTTGTGTAAATAAAAAAGGAAAAACTAAAATTTAGGTGTCAACAGCTTCCTCTTACATTTCTTCGAAAAAGTGTTACTTCTCAAAGATGAAGTTTCAACCACAATCACTATATTGTGCTTAAAGTTGTGCATCTCCTTTTCATATATCATAAGCATACTATGCTACTTAGGTAGGGTTTTCTCTATATTATGCATGTGGAAATTATGGACAAATTCAGAAAAGGAATCCGATAGAGATTAGAAGATCAATTCCATAGCCAATTCATTATCCATAATAAAGTCCAATCTCCCCAACTCTTCAATGTGCTAGACCATGTTGAGACCATGATCATTCACAGATGATCTCTCTGCCATCTTCATACAGTATAGGACTTTATATATCTCATATCTTGAGGTATGACTATTCTCATCGAAGAATTCCTTCAGATATAGAATAATCGATCTAGCACTATTCATATTCTCATACTTCTTCTGGAACTCATTGTTCATCGAAGCAAGTGTGTATGACCTAATCTTTAGGTCATCCTCCTTCCACTTCTCATAAGTGTCGTGTTCCTCTTAGGTCACACCCTCAAGGAACGAAGATGGCATTTTCTCATCTAGCACATATCCAAGCTTTTCTAAATTGAGAACGATTCTCAAATTCCTCGATCAATCATCGAAATTTGGGCCAGTCAAGTGTCACACCCTGAACCCACAAGTCGCGTGACATCCCCGTTAAACATGTACGATCGCTTAGTTAACAACTACAATGACCTAGGAAACTCACCGTAAACCAAACGACCTCAGAATTTCTACCACAATGGAAATGAACTCCTCCCAACATATACACAAGAAAGGGGTAGAGAGAGAGACAATCTGAATAATTACAACAAACCACTCCTTATATTATATCATATACATAGTTCAAAACTTTCGCCACCCCTTGATATCTCATTGCTCGACCTTTACAACAAAAAAGATTTAGGTCGGCAATTTCTCCCTCCAACTACAAGCAAACCATACAAATTTCGACCAAAGGGCTTCTGCAACAACCCTACTCATCGCCATCCGTTCCACTATCGGGTCTAAAGAACGACTACGTCTCATAGTCTATGTCCATCGGAAAACCCTATCTTACCAGTATCACATTCATTGCGAGGGTTGGGAGTATGAAAATATGGGAAACTAACCACCATGAGATCGTATCTCAATAAGCTCACCCCTAATCTCGCTCAGGATATTACATACCCTCATATTCGACTCTAACATGCCCTCCTAGACGTTCAGGTCATAGAAATAGAGACAAAGGCAAAAGAGACATGGCTCATCATTAAAATAATAAGGCACGTCAATAATTCATATCTATATAGAAATCAACAATGCAAATTCGTATACATGCTGTGCTCAAATTTGAGCCTCGACTCTCTAGCTAACTTGACCCGCGTTAAACGCATAAGGTCCAACTCGCGTATCATACGCATCAGGTCCGTACCTCAACCCACGTAAACTAATCGTCTCAGATTAGCACATTATCTCTCCAGCTATCTCGCATCAAACACATCAAAGCACACGATGCTACGTATTTCACCTCTATGGCTACATATTCGCTAATAGCTATATAATCGCTAAGTTTCATTATGGCTACCTATTCGCCAAGTCACACATGATTTGCAATTAAACGTGCGGAAATCGTCGCACACGTCATCCAAGTAATGAAATCAATTAAATTCATTTGGACAAAATCATCGGCCAGGTACGTTAGGCCACCTTTTAAAATACGTGCCCAAATATTTTAATCCACATAACCAACACAATAGCCAAGCCAATCAATTTGTTTCACGTATCCAATTTTAACAAAATGCCTCAATTTTTCATTTTTCGATACTCAACCACACGAGACGCACAAAACTTGTCATTTTCAAATCAAAATCAAATTGGGCAGTATGTGAACAGTGTACAAGGTGTCATGAACAGTACCATAGAAAATCACTCGTGCCCGATTTCGCCCAAAACGTTTCAAAATCTCATTTTTCGATATTTAAACCTCATCGGCCCATCATCGACACCCATGGAAAGCCTAAACTTGATATGAATAATATCATATCAAGCATGAACATTACACAGCATATGCACATAGAATCGGTTTTCACAAAAATCGCCAAATCAGTTAATTTTTCTATACTGATCTACCTCATATTGCACCTTAGAGTCTATCCAAGAATCATCTAACATCCTACTCGAGGTTCAGGGATGGACTTATCAAAAAACTAAGCAAAGAAGTCCTAAACCAAACTAGAACAGAGACGGCTTCAAAAAGATTGTATTCTACGATAACGCGTAGGATTGGTTCAAAATGAAATTCCCGACGATTTAGAACTCATCTAGGGATGATTCTTGCATCAAAATTTCAAGGAAAGAAAGATGAAGAAACTCACAGTTGGTTTAAAATTCAATCAATGAGAGGACCGCTACGAAAATGGTGAAAATTTGATAGAACTGCAACCTGGAAAATAGCCTACATAGGGGTCTGATTTTGCTTCTATTTATGGGTGTTCTAGGCCGATCTTAAGCTGAATTTTTGTGGAGAACTACTAGAGAGACGAGTAAAGATAAGGTTAAAATGGCGTCTAAAAATGATGACGTTTGAGCAGTGAATGAGCGACACAATAAGTGGCGGTTTTCCGACGGTCAAAAACCAAGAGAGAAAATAAGAGAGAAAGAGGCCACGAAATTGTGGATAGCAAGAGAGAAAGTGATCTACTAATAATTGTAGAGAGAGAGAGAGAGAATATCTCAAAAGGCGAATTATTAATTTTCACTATTCACGATTTGATTGATCAAAAGTTTGACTAATGGTGATTGATGGTCAATTGACGAGATTGATTTGACATTTGACGAGACTTTTCTTGAGATTCGTGTCATTTCGAGACTAATCAGGCTCAATCGGGACTGATGGAGGCTCTACTGTGATCGGAAAATAACTCAAAATATCACCAAACAATTTTTCTAGCCTTGCTAAAAATACATCTACCCTCTAGCCATAGATTTTAGCACAAATTGGGGCAAGACTGAAATTTTCAATTTTACCCGTTTCCACTTGGCACACTGAGACCACTCTGTTCATTTCATGCCTTTCGAGGCGATGTCCAATCTTAGCAGCCATGACACTCTTGAGAGTTAATTATCCTATTTTGGAACTCAATTCGTGGCTTCATTTATAAGATAGCAACTTTAAATAAATTCTCAAACTAACGGGTGGCTTTTAAAAGTCACGTGTATCGACTATTTGATCCACGTAGTTATCCTGAAGTGATCAGCTTTAAGTGAGATTTATTTATAGCGCCACTACAAAATATTTGTTCTGTATACGAATTTTGAAAAAAGGAGTCGAAAATCAAAATGTCACATCAAGCAGTTCTTGTCAAGTATGGAGGCTATCAGGTTTGTGTTCACCATTTTGACAAAGTATTAAAATATCTGTGCAAAAAACTAAATATTAGGTGTTGTACTTTCTAAAAGGACTATTTTTATTATGGCCTTTGAAAGAAATAGATGTTTCCACTAAATTTATCAAATCTCACGTTCCTCAAATGAGAAATGGTAATCCTTGTTAGGTAGGAATTACTAGCCAGGGTTAGAGTCCCATCATTTCATGGCCCATCTCACCTAATAGTTATTGGCGTTCCATGAACTTGATGAGTGGTTCACATAACCAACACATCATATGCAAGTCCCAATCACAACTTTGGCTTGTATACCATGAGAGTCTCACCTAACAGTTATTGGCTCCATAATCTAGTTAAGTTAGATCCATTATCTCTTGTAGATATTGAAAATGCAGACGACCCATCACCTAACATTTATTGAAAATCGTCTAGCCTTAACCCCACAACATCCAATGTTTAATGGAGTGATCAAATATTTATAATCAACAATTAACTCCTATGTATCTATAGTGATTCAATCAATCGTTATAATGAGGGACCAAACCACGATGATGAAGGCCACGAGTCAAACTTGTTACAACTTATTATTAAGATGAGGAGATTTTGGCCATGAAACAATCTCACCCAACCATGCTAACATTTAGCATATTTTCCTAACTAGTTCTCAACTGTCGATTTCACTATTCAATTTCTACCGGTCCTAGCAACAACCAGCAACAGAATAGATATCCACCAATCCAAAAATAATCCCATCCGCCATAATAGATATATAAATATCCTATCCAACCATCTATTCTAATAGGATAAGCAAAAACCAAAATATGATATCATTACAGGAATTTCAAAGAATTACTCAAAAACTCATCAAGATGACCTCAAAATGGGAAATTCCACCCTCAATCATAGCAAAGAAATGATTTTTTTTATTAGTGGGCCATTTCCAAGTGCTCCGCCAAATTTCACTTCATTCCAACACAAAACGTGGTCAGCATGTACTGGCTATTGGTTAGCGTGCGAACCTTTTTATCCGCAACGCGAATTATTGGGCAAAATTGGGCACATTAATATGTGTCCATTTCGAGTGTACGTGTGCATCACATGCATGTATGTTCATGACTAAAACTAATAATCAAATTAAATCACATTTAATTTAATTTCAATCCAACTGACTTGATAGTCATGTTCACAAACACATTTGCGATTTCGTCTTCCATTTTAATATTGCTATGTATTGGTTATTGTATGCGACATCCCTATGTTCACTACTGAGCTGGCAGTCAGATGTATACTAACTAATTAGTATCACCAAAGGGATTAACTATCCCTTATCAATCTATGGGTCCCACAAGTCATGAGTAATATTTAGTAACATACCATGACTACCCAAACAATATGAATGTTGCAAGATAATAATGAACCTGCTAGCTTTGGCTGCAGTATAATTTAATCCTTGTCTTACTATATCCTTGATCGAACAAAGGTCATGGATTATAGTCAAGCCACCAATTCGATCATATGCGTCAATCTATCTTAGGTGCATATTCACGAGACATTCTCGTTAACCCCAGCCAAGGATTTTCCATGCACCATCACGAATAGATAGAATAGGACATCTACCTCATACTTAAATGAGGAGACAAATCTCACTGTTGCGCACGCCTGTGACTTTGAATGTGAATGAACCATGACTATCAAGTACAAAGGCGGATCAACGACCCGCCAATATGCGCACTTGTGAACCATAATCACTCGATATACAAGCCAGCATCGTGCATCAAGTCTAAGGATCTTTGCACTTGACCGAAGTGTGAACGATTAGACATTGATCTCGCGCAAAGCTTTCATACTTGCTAATCGTTCATTGTGTGTCACGTTTAGTGAATTCGATCGAACTTTTTCAATACGAATACCTATGTCCCAACTTAGACATCTAATGTCCGATGATGTATGATCCGTCATCTTTATCAAGCATCCACTACTTAATGGCGAGGTTGTGAACACACTGGTCTCAACAGGCTCATTGATGTCCACTCGATGATCGCAGTTAAATGTCCAAATACAATCATCCCATGATTATTTTAGGGCATACATCTGAGAATAGGGCCCCACGAACAAGTGTCTTTCGAACAAGTGCCTCTTTATCTATAAAATAAGAAAATAACTTCCGAGAGCCAAAAGTTATGAAACGAATGAAAGAAAAGTGACATACATTCATTCTTCCTCTCTCTCACAAATACAAAGAAAGGCATACGTCATTACTTTCATAATCATTTGCATTTATGTTGTGAAACAAGAATACTTTCCGTCATGATTATATTCGAACTATCGTGGGTTTGAAAATACGTGGATGCATTGGTGATTTAACGACATTCCTAGGCACTTCCACAATCGAACGTTGATAGGCAATCAAAGGTCGATAGAAGTTAGTCGTACTTCTCGATATTAAAATCCAATAGTGGAATTGACAAACGTCTCAAGTATTTGACTCCGAGTGCCACCGTTTGACAGGTATGGTTGAATTGTTGGATCAGCTTGTGTTGGATCGGCTTTCCAACAACCAGGAAAGATCGCATCAGCTCCAGCATGGTAGAATTGATCTGGGAATAATGTTGCCATATCGCGAATGACGTTCTCGAGAGCTTGACAGATCTTTGGGTTCCATGGGTTAAGATGGCCTGTTGCGGTTCCGACGCTAGCCGCTCCGCCCATTAACTCTCTGCTGGCCACCAAAACATGTTTGCAGAGGTTATAATTTCTGGATAAGCTTCAGCCCACAACCCTGTATGACCTGATGACAAAGTTGATGCTGTGGGAAAACTCCTCAACCATCGATCAACTACTTGATGAAAACCCAACCCCCGACAAACGAAAAAACAAAAGTCCTAACTCTTTTGCAGTCGGATGTGCTGCGCGCGAGGGGACAAGGAGAAAAAATTACCAGTAAAAGCTAGTAAGGCTTGAATTCGAGTCCCATCAAAGCACCGAAGTCCGCACGAGAAGAGAGGGGGTGTTACAGAGAGCGCATTGATGCTCGTATTATGAAAATGAGAAATTCAGAAAAATATAAGAAATAAAACAAAAATGCAAAAGGAATTCCGTTGCCGGGACTTGAACCCGGGTCTCTCGGGTGAGAGCCGAGTATCCTAACCAACTAGACTACAACGGATCTTGTTCTGAGACACATATCTTCACTGTAAAATTATTTCTGGAAGCAATTGCAGAAAAGGTGGAATCATCACTCCCTGTCTCTCCCCTCGGCGATGTAAACAGCAAAAGAATGTACGAGTGTGTCACGAAAAGCAACATTTAAGGACATGATTACCACTGCTTTACTTCATCGGTAATAAGGTCAAAATCAAGCGGTACCTTCACTTGAATAACTAGAGTGTATCTACTCTTTTATTGATTTCGTTAGAACCGAAGTGATGAGTGGCGCTGTGACATTGCTTTTTTTTTTTTTCCGTATTCAAAATGGAATTAACGTAGAGACTTGACAAGGAGAGAGCTCTTCATGCGGTGGAAAAGTATAAGCTTTTCTCGTGTAAATGTGATTTACTTTCTTACCTTCAATAGAAAAACAAACCTGATGCTTTCACCGAATTGAGTGTTCAGTACGGTTTACATAGTGAATGCTAGCGAACTCAGGCCTTAAAAGCTTAGATGCCGAAAATGAAAAGTTGGGCCAACAGAACCACAAGACTATATATAAGCCATAGCAATAGCGTATGTATTTCTGATCTTTGGGCCCAAAAAGAAAGGTTTCTGATCGGCCCAAACGCAAAGCACATCCTTCGTATTTGAGGAATAAACTAACGCTATTTTCCCTTTTTAAAGGATGAGACATGATCCCTTTTTTTTTTAATCCAGCAAAAGAAAAAGCTACTCCAAAAATAGATGTAATCATACTAGAAAATACTGAAATACATCTGACGCATCAAAAATTTATCATTGTTGACACCAGGGAAAACTCTGGGTAAACAAACAAAAAATGCTAATGGCCTAAATCAACCCATAACAATACACCTAACCCGGAAGGCCCACTCGAAAATATTCCTAGACAAGTTCGTTCATGATAAACGTCATAACAATATACATTTAGCCCATGAGACCGATTGATAGATAGAGTGGCTGAAGATCTCATAGAAGTCTCCAACATAGAGAGTTTAGGTGAAAATCGCGTCTTGTGGCAAAAGATTGATCAACTTGAAGTGTGAAAAGAATTTGAAACCTGAGTCAAAAAGGATGCATTGACCAAGAGATAATTGCAGTTACAAGTCATTCTCGAAGTAGAGCGCAAGTCAAAGAGACAAGTTGAAGATTTCTGCGGAGTAAAAATCAAAACGTACAACGGAATGGTCCATTAAAAATACAGCAGGAATCATACACAATGATATAAACATCTACACATGACTATCTCTGAAGACATTCAATACAGACGCAACTGTGGAGAAGAATCGCACAACGGCAATCAAGGAGTCCATCAAAATTTGAAGAAGATCATTTGGATTGAGTTTGAATTAAGTTTTGAATTTGAACTTTGAATAAGCTTCGGTTTCCTAATTTTCAGTAATTGTCTTCAGTTATAAAAGCTTTCCAGCCATGTTTTGTAAGCTTTTTACCGTTCCTTCACACTTTATTATTTTCCATTGAGAAGTTTATCTTCAAATTCAGCCATCGAGCAAGAATGATATCCAACAACCTAAGGCCATCTAAGCTGATTCGATAAAAATTCCATTTAGTTTCCTTACTTTTTTTTCAATTATTTGTCTACGCATAGTCCTAGTAATTCGAATTTTACAGAGCCATCGAGGCTTCAAGGCATATTAGAATCTATTAGCTTTTGATTTGAAGTCATATTCAATACTTTAATTGAGGGAAAAGGACATTAAAAGTATCAAAACTTTTGTAAGATGTTCCTGTGGATATCAAAACTTTTTGAGCGGTGACTTCAATATCACTTTATTTAAAAAATAATAATTAATTGTCATTATCAATTTAGAATGGCAGACATTCGGCATGGCTTTTTATTTTTGTATTTCATCATTTGATGTGGTTCGCAAGCAAAGTGAGTCAGCTTTAGTTGCCCCATATCAAAGAACTGGGTACAAATTCACTTCTCCTTTTAAACCTTAAATTGAGAACCAACGTAATTTGTGGCAAAATTAGTAGCTCAAACTTGCAATGGAGAGCAGCATGTCATCATAGTCTGTCTCGTCCGCACCCCAATACAATCTCTCTCTCTCTCTCTCTGCGAAAACATAGTCAAAAAAGAGAAAAAGAATGGAAGTTAGAGCGCCCGGTGGTGGCTGTGTTTTGTCTGTAGAAATTAATTCATCTATTCTCGATTCTCTTGCGTCTCGGATACAGAAGTATTGAAGATTCCTCCATGTCCCAACTGCATCGCCACGAACTTCTTTTAGAACGCGTCAAGGTCTTCCTCCTCAGATAGAGAGACACCATCGAGATTGAAGTCGCGGCACCCAAACTCCGCGAATGCAAGCGTCTGCCTGCCTAGGTTAATCTGCAAGACTGAAGAGGGTGTGTCCTTGTGATCCGGGTAGTCATGGATTCGGCTGATGACTTCGACCGGGTGCTCTGTGCTCGGGGTTTCTTTGAGGCCTGAGTTAGGTTTCGGAGATGGGTGTGCAGATTTGGGTCCACCAAAGTGGAGACAATGTTTTGATTAAGGTGTTTTGACGTCTGTGCGCGATTAATTCGATTTGGAGGAGGGAATGGGTGCCATTTAAGAGAACAACCCAGCAACAAAAATTTCGTGAATTTGCCGATCTTTGATTTGAATGAATTGTCGTGCGTAAGATCAAAGTAAATAGAGAGTCGAACAGAGCGAGCAAGTCCGAAGAGAGAAGGTTGGAGAGAAAAAATAAATCTTAACATGAAATGGCGACTTGCCTCATCGTCCACGTTGGACTTTCTTTTGGCGAACTAAGGTAGTATCATATGATTGTCGTATCAGAGGAAGAGCCGCTGATTCAAAGCTACGGCAATTGGTCGTCAAAACTCCCCAGACCCCTTTGGGATTTTATTTGTTTGGATGCCTCTAGGTTGGGCCGTTCTCCTTTGAACTCTTAATGTTATAAATAAAGTATCTTTTCGACCAAAAACGAAAAAGGGGAATCATGAAAGGTTGTGTTTGGTGTGCCAGATATCTCTAGATAGGAAAAATTGTTATTATATGTTTATTACGTTCAATGTTGGAACAGGGCAAAATCTGAATATGTCAACATGTAATCCAGATATAATCCTTATATTATCGGATATTGCATTGTCGGCCACCACAAATACCACCACCATGACAACCCACCACCGTTGCCTCCAACCCATCGCTACCCAAACAATTATGTTCGATAATCTTGCCGTGAATGATACAATCGTGAAATGCAGTGGCTTAACTTTGTTAACCTCTATCTTGGTTCGATGAATCGGATTCCCTTGTCAGGGTTCCAATTCGTCAACTCTCAAAGTTCATCACAAAGTGGTGAGCGGAGTGAAGGAGACAATCTCGTCAATCCTACTTTTGGAGACATCAAATACAAATCTCCTCCTCAACATGGAGATCTTGGAGACAATCTCATTAGCAACTATTTCCTCCCAGGTACTCTCGATTTCTTGGCTCATGAATGCTCATCGTGTTTGATGTGCTTATGGATTCGGCATGTGGTTTATTAGTTTGTCCTTCCTTGGTTGGGGTTTGCTTTTCTAGGGCTATTGAAGATGGTGTCGCATGCAAGCAAGGAGAATGCTGCACAGAAGAACACGGCGATTGAGGCCTAGAGAGGACGAAAAGTTGCTGCTGCTTCTTTAATAGACTCAATGGAGGATTTTCAAAGACTTCTTTTGCTAGAAGAATCTTCGAAGACTTTCAATCTTATCATAAAATGCACCAACTATATGATATGATTTTCAGCAATCCGGATGATTTCAAATCACATCTTATCTTATTCTAGCCCTAATTTTTATTCGAACAACCATATGCAGTCGAAAATGGATTACAACGACCCCATGATGAAAGAAGAGAGATCCTTATTGTTGAAAATATGTCTCGAGTTTGAGCCCGAAGCGAAAATCGGAATTTCGAAAAATAAATATATCTTGATTTTGAAATAAAGATAAGATTCTTTTTTTGAAATATTCAGATATTGATATCCTAATGTGCGTTGGAGTTGCACTTAAGAATAGCAAGTCTAACTTTGACCGCATCTTGAGTGGCAACTTTCCTATTTAACATGTTAGGGTCAGCGAAGACAAGAAAATAAAAGGAGATCTTGCAGTTATCCTCTTTGACATGAGAAGGAAAGTCCAACATGAGATTTGCATTGGACAAAATATTCGGTCAACATGGATTTCTTTTGTTGACCGAATGTGGGTTGGATATTAGCTTCCTGCCGTGGGTATATAAAGCTCCGTGGGTTACGAAGGAAAAGTATTCTGAAGCGCCAATTTTATTGAGTGCTTGACATCTCAAGAAGCGCCGTTCGTGCGAGTGCTTGATGGTGGACGACTTTGTGGAATTACATCAATAACTTCAGTGTGAAAGTCGATTAAATTCTTGTGGTAAGGATTTGTGTAATTCTTTTGAGAGATTGAGAGATTATTTCGTGAGGAGTTTTGGGCTAAACACTGTGTGCGTTATTTGATGTAATTGGGGCTTGGGAAACACTGAAAGTGTTTGAGGGACTCAAGTGTGATTTGTAATTTCCGTGTATCGCTCGTTCTATAGTGGAATTCGTTGCTGCTCTCCCCGTGGACGTAGGTCTCTACGACCGAACCATGTAAAACTAGTGTCCGATTTATTTTTCTTATTCTGTCTATTTATTGTGATTTCTTTAACAGCCGCACTAAATTGCACTTTCCGCCGTTGATCTAAATCACAGCTCCTGCATACATTTAGTTTATCAGTAATATAACCACATAATAAATTTCTTTCACTTAGAACCTTTAGGCTTTTTTCGCTAATGTGCCCCAAATGCATATGCCACAATTCAGACTCTTGAATAGATGCATCCGACGTCTCTGCAGCGAATTCTATCACTGTCTCACCTTGAAGCTCATACAGGCTATTATGCTTGATCCCTTTCATTATCACTAAGGCACCTTGAACAACCTTCAAAATTCCACATTCTGAAGAATACCGATACCCGGCTGAATCCAGGACACTCAAGGAAATCAGATTTTTCTTCAACTCTGGAATATGCCTCACTCTAGTCAATGTCCTCACAATACCATTATATATTCTGATTCTAACATCACCAATACCTACAACACCAACACCTACAACATTGCATTCAGCGTTGTTCCCCAACTGCACTTTACCACTATCCATGCATTGATAAGTAGCAAACTAGTTCTTGTTTGGTGTAGTATAAAAAAATAACCAAAATCCATAATCTATCCACCAAATGATGAATAATTAGTAACAGACAAGATAAAATTAGAATTTTCCGAATTGCTGTAAGCTATAGTTGTAACATCATTCATAGATTCAACTCTAATTTTCTTACCCTTCTCATTCTTCAGCTTAAAGCAATCCCTTTTAAGATGTCCCATCTTACCACAGTTCCAACAAATAGCACCATCAGTCTTATACTGACTACTTCTATTCATATTTATACTACTTCTACTAACAAGAGTACCAGTTCTTTCTGTATTTTTATCTACTAAAGCAGTAGATACAGATTCGCTAGCTTTTCTTCTATGAATGTCCTCACTCAGAATTAAATCTTTAATTCCATCAAAGTTAAACTTGCTAATCCAAAAGAATTACTAAAAGTAATAACAGTAGTATTCCAACTATCATGCAATAAAGATAATAGAATCAAAGCACATTGTTAAGATACACGTGTGAGTTGTGTTAGAGAAGTCCCACATTAAAAATTGATGTGGTCTGGAGCAGTTAATATATCCAATTGGATATATTGATGGGCTCGGACTTGGGCTCCCTCTTGGCGATCTCCCCGAGTAAAAGTATCAAACTTCTGCTGCGTGCACCTGTTGACACCTGATTTTCAATCACCTTTTCTTTTCTTCTTTTTTAAAAATTAATAGAAAATCCATAAAAATTCATAAATTTGAAAAAATTAACTTTGGAGACCTTTGCCAAGCCTAGGGAACCAATTTTGACCAAAAAATGATTTTTCATATTTTCAGTATTTTTCGGTATTTTTATTTTCTAAAATTGATAGAAAATCTATAAAAATGAGAAAATTGCAAAATCAACTTTGGAAGCCTTGGCCAAGCTTAGGCAACCATTTTTGAGTAAAAAAATAATTTTTCATATTTTTTGTATTTTTTTAAATATAATTTTTAGAAATTAGGAAAATATTTAATAAATAATAGCATTTGAGGCCACAAAAATACATAAAAATAGTCAATATTTTTCCTTTAAATCCCTTTTCATGTTGGCCATCGCAAATTTAAAAAATCCAATTCGAGGTCGTGTATTCCTTAACGAGCATAATCTCGAATCGGGCCTAAAAAAATTCAATTTGAGTCAATTTATTTTCATTTTTCACTTTTAGGAGTTGTGACATTGTTTTTTAATATTCCAAATTTTCATCTTGGCCCAATTATACCCAGAATGACTCAATTTTACAAACAGGGCTTTAATTAAATTTTGCATTATTTTCAATAGCAAGAAATGAGCTTAAATTCAACATGCGATAGGTGTGTCGAAAATTGTGAGGAGATTTGGACTTAAAGAAATATTTCTCCAGGGACTGAATTACAAATACTTAAAATCTCATGGACTAGAGTGCAAATACCTAATACTTGAGGGATTATTTTGTAAATAACAAAAAGAAGAGTTAGTGGAGAAATTAGAATAGAGAAGGGAAGATAAAGAAGAGAAAATGGAGAAGAGGAGATAGAGAAGAGAAGATAAAGAAAATAAGATGAGAATAGAGAAGGGAAGATGGAGATGAAGAAGAGTTAGTAGAATGGGAGATAGATATGGAGAAGGGAAGATGAATATGAAGAAGAGTTAGTGGAGAAATTAGAATGTGAGATAGAGATGGAGAAGGGAAGATGAAAATGAAGAAGAGTTAGTGGAGAAATTAGAATGGGAGATAGAGTTAATGGAAAAATTAGAATGGGAGATAGATGAGTGGTTTATAAAAGGAGGAAGAAGTGAGCTTGAGAGGGGAATTTTTTTGGAGAGAAAATTTTGGATGTTTGAGAGAGTTTTGGGAGATTGAAGAAAAACTGGAGAGAAAAAAAAATTTTGGAGAGATTTCAAGAGAAAAAAATTTTGAGAGAGAAAAATTCGCCGCCGTGGAACAAGCCTTGGCGACGCGACGGATTCATCTCCAACGAGCTCTAGGCGCATCAGCATGTGCAATTATCTGGTAACTCAATTTTTCGTGTTTAGATGACGAAATCTCGAAAATAAATATACTGAACATTCGTAGATGACTTCGAGATCTTCGATTTGATATATTATGGCGCGAAAATGTACGTCGTTTGCTATGTCAAAAGGGTCCCGAAATTGAAAGCAGAAATCTGGAAATATGGTGATCAGAACCTGAGATGGAATTTTTCTGATCTGACCTTTCACGCTAAATGATTTTCCATGGGTTATTCTAGACTTTGTTTCATAAAGACCTCTCATGACATTTGTTCATAAGATCTTAATGCATAACATATAAAAAATACAAAAATATTCATGCATGTTTCGTATTTTTAATGCATTTAATGAAATCATGCAATTCTGTTGGCGTCCTTGAGTCTGAGTGTTTTTCTGTGCATGGTCATATTGATTTGTAGTTATCTCATGTTTAGAGTCTTCTTTTGAAACTTCACAAAAAATGAAAGTTGTTCATTGGGGTCTTGTTTAGTAGACTGGAAAGTTTGGTGCATTAATTTTGAGATTTGAGTGTCCATTTAAGCTTAATCCTGAAATATGTCTGTTGTGTGAAATTTGTTTGTTTGCTGCTGAGCTCTCATGAAAGACCATTTTCTACACGAAAATGAGTGTCTCTTCAATAAGAATGTAAAACATGAAAGTTGTCAAAGACACATTTTCCCATCCACATAAAAAATCTCAAAATTTTTACATACATTTCATTATTTCTTTTGTATTTTATGGTTACTGCTTTCTCCCTAAGAATGTTCATGGACAGTATGATTTAATTCGTATTTTTTGTGTTAATGCATTGGAAAATGTAAAAAATGGTCTCAATGAAGTTTAATCAGCACGTGTTAAACTCTCTTTGAGTTTTTGAATTGTCTTAACTCATTGGTGATTGTGCATGTCCGATTGGATAAGTTCATTATTTTCATTTGGCTTTCGGCCCGATGCTTTGAAGACTGGAGGATGACCGATGTCCATTCCGGTCCGTTTTGTTGTACTCTCGACCCACGAGGCTTGGCGACGGGTGTTTGACCGATGTCCATTCCGGTCCATTTTTGTTGTATTCCCGATCATGTCTCGGGTTTTATTTAATTGGTCTGTAATTATTCACCCGACGAGTTGCGGGTTTTATTTTCACTGTCCTTAGGGTAGTTTTACTTTACATGCTCTCTCTTCACATCTTCATTTGCTTTGGGTGATTTTGCATTCTTTTATAATACATCCAAAATACAAAAAAAATGTAGAAAATCCAAAAAACCAAAAAAAAATGGAAAATCTGAAAATACAAAAAATGCCATTCATGTGCATCTCATGTAGTATGTCTCATGTATGTTTGTTATGTTATCCGTATGTTCGTATAGACATATCGTATTTGTTTGTTCTCGTATGCACGTCACGTACGCGACGTTTGCAAATCCACATTTGTCTGTTATGATATGTTATTAACCCATGCATATTCATTCAGAAAAATCAAAAATTTCAAAATGAGGGTTTTATCCCCTCTTTTTCAAAAATGAGGGTTTTATCCCATCTTTTCAAAATGACGACTTTGCCCTTTATGGGCAAAATCGAAATGTACGTATTTACATACACATATCACTATGCATGTCACATATATATGTTACGTATTTGTATGGTGTATGTATGCATGTTACATATCGTATTCGTGTGTCTTCATACGCATGTCACATACGTATTCGTATTCGTCTATCCCCGCATGCATGTTGTATTCATACGCATGTCACGTACGCATATCATTCGCATGTCCACGTACGTATGTCCTTCGCATGTAACGCACGTATATGTATTCGTCTATCCCGTATGCATATTGTATTCATACACATGTCACGTACGTATGTCTTTCGCATGTCATGTACGTATGTCATTCGCACGTCACGCACGTATTCGTATTCGCATATCTACGTATTCATATATCATATTCGTATGTCCGTATTTGTGTGTCGTATTTGTATGTCAACGTTTGCGTTCATACCCTTTATGCATTTCATTTTAAAGTGAAAACATAAAAAGAACACCTTACCAGGGTCTTAGGAATAAATCAAGTGAGAGTTGCCAAAATAGGATATCCATGGAATTAAGGTACCGAAAGGGCATTAGTTTTAATTAACTAGTGTAACCAAGTCCCCGAACTCATAATCTCTGGTTTGCAGGAGTAATTTAGTTCTCCCGCTAGGTTACTTAGGTTTCTAATCAACCTACCAAAAATGATTAGTGGTGACTCCAAATTCTAAAATCATGTGAAAAAAATCAAAGTTGCGATTTGGTAGAGCTTGGGAGAGCTCGAACTAGGTTAGTTAATTTAATTAATTAATCTGGTAATCCATTAACCTAAAAATGAATTTTAGGTCGCGACAGCACCCAACAAATGGTATTAAAGCCGATGGTTGATTGGTGGCCCACTCCCAATATGTATCGGTGTTTGGTGAATATCTCAAGGAAGGAAATGGTATCAGAGCCGATGGTTGATTGGTGGCCCACTCCCAATATGTATCGGTGTTTGGTGAACATCTTAAGGAAGGAATCTGGTGACCAACGCGGTTTTTGGGCCCGCCCCACCCCGATGGGCCCACTCCCAATATGTATCGATGTTTGGTGAATATCTCAAGGAAGGAATCTGGTGACCAACGCGGTTTTCGGGCCCGCCCCACCCGATGGGCGTTGATGGATATTCAAGTTGAGATATGTTGGTGCGGAAGGATACTTGAATTAAGGGGGAGCAGACCTAACACAGGAGCTCACACATGAGGGGGAGATTGTTAGAATCCACGTGTAAGTTGTGTTAGAGAGTCCTACATTGAAGAATTGGTGTGGTGTTGAGTAGTTAATATATCCAATTGGATATATTGATGGGCTCGGACTTGGGCTCCCTCTTGGCGATCTCCCCGAGTAAAAGTATCGGACTTCTGCTGCGTGCACCCAACACTTATGACTTTTGTTTATTTTTTCTTATCCTACATAGAAAGGATGAGAAAACGTGAGACACTTTTGTAAGTGAAAGGCAATTGTAATATTTCAAATGAACAAAGAGATTGAGTGGGTTAGCCCCTACTATACTCGCATGAACGTTTCAAAATTTCACGCGAAGGTTTATAATATTCCCTCTTTTAGAAAAATAAACGCAAAATGAGATAAAGATCTTATAAGGAAATACTTAATAGGAAGGATTAGAAAAAAAAAGTTAAAATTAACAATTTTTAGTAATTTTTAACTTTAAGATTGATATTTTTTTTTGTTTTTGAACAAAAGTCATATTGTTGAATGAGTAGAACATAAATGCTATCGAGAAGCAAAATGAGCAAAGAGGGCAAGAAAAATACTCATTGCAATGGGGATGAATCGAATGATCAATTCCTTGCAAATTAGAGTCTCATTTATCACTTTCAAATGCAAACCCCAAGATCCTATTCAATCTTGGAGTTAATTCAATGGAGGTGACATTTACCCCTTCCATAATAATTCTTTTACTATTGAAACCTAGCAGGAAGTTCGAAAGTTCTTACGGGGCGGTTTTCAAGGGTGAGATATTTCAGGGCCGATCCATCCCAAGTCTTTTTTTTTTTTACATTAGTCTTGCTACCAAGCATGAGAGACCCAAAATAATTAATGATAAAAAAATGAAAAGACTAATTTTTTTTAAAAAAATAGGATATAAAAACTACAACTTAAAACCATATTAAACCAACAAGCAATTTCAAACTAATCTTTTTTCAAAATAAAAAAGGATATAAAACATTTTGCTTAGAACCACACTAAAGCAATAAGCAATCTCGAACTAAACAAAGTAAACATGAAATGCCATGTTCTTTTCTTTTAAGTGAAATAAAAATTTCCTTCTGAATATATATATATATATATATATATATATATAATATGCCACACCAAAAAAACGGACATTTGAGGCCAAATCAAAAGTGATCGCTTAGAGGTTTCCTTCTTCTTTTTTCAGATTACATATTTCAGTTTTAAGATTTGACCATTTATGAAAATTATTTTTTCCTGAATTTATAAACAATATTTGCTAAGTTATTTTTGGGAAAATCAGAATTGTCCCGATCGAACCAGCTTGGCCCAAACTAACTCAATTTAGTTCAGCTCAATGTTCTTACTTAGGGCCACCATGCCAGTAAAGCCAAGCCTGGTCCTTTCAAGTCTAACTAGAAAATCCCTTATCATTTCATGAAAGCCAATCTAGGTCTTGTAAATGTGCAATTTTATGCGTTCCGTTAGGTTTTTTCAAATGAAATAAATCTCTAAAGGGTTAGACCTAGCCGCATACCATAAAGTAAAAAGAAGCCTCTTAGGCTTAGCTAGAAAAAAAAAACATCCAATACTTAAGTTAACAAACGAGGAGAAAGATCCCAAAAAAGGATTATAAAGATAATGCATGCATTTCATACATATAAGCAAGTATTTAAAAATGACAACGTAACACAATAAAAGATGTTAATTATATAAGAAACTAATATTCTTTTCTCCTTGTAAATTTTATAATAAGTTAATTTAAATTAAAATTATTCACGAATATTCTTCAACTGTCTCGCGCATCACGCAGACTATAAACCAGATTTTACACACACACACACAAAAAGGAATAAAAAAATCATGTAGTATATCATGATAATATAATTTGTTTTTGTCGAAGTGCCATCATAATATAAGGAGAAGAGAATAATTGGATTGAATTCAACTGAAACCCAAAAATGAATAGCCGGCTAAGTTAACGCAGCTCTAAAGCGGGGAGGAAAGGCTAGCGGGCGCGTGATTTAACTAGTCAACCGTCACATTGAACTCCTCATCACCGGAGAGCGAGAGACTGAGAGAGAAGCATCTAGAAGGAGAAGAATGAGCGCGGCGGCGGCGGCGACGACGGCGGGGTATCTGGCTCGGAGGGCGGCTCAGAAGGAGAGAGTCCGTATTCTCTACCGCCGTGCCCTCAAGGATACTCTCAACTGGGCCGTACACCGCCACCTCTTTTACCAAGACGTATGCTCTCTCTTTCTTAGGGTTTCGCATTTCGTCAATCGCTCGATCTCAACATAGGATGCTGATCGTCATGCTTGGATTGTTTTTTTCTGCGTCAGGCATCAGATTTGCGGGAGAGATTCGAAGCCAACAAACATGTGGTACGATCCGCTTCGATATCCTCAGTCTGGTGCTATCTTGAGAAATCTAACCTTGTGAATGGATGATTATGATCCCAATGAGTTTACTGATCTAGGAGATTACGTTCGATTCAAGTAGAAAACTGGAATTTGAAATGGCATAAGACCCAAGGCATAGTGGGGAAAGGGAGGCATTTTATCTGTTTACCATTTAGGCTGTCTGTCTTACATCATCTGGATAATAGTTTTGTTGTCCGCAAATGCTGAGTGTGTATATTTCTGGAGAGCTCAAGATGTTAATTTCAGTTGCTTTCCATTTGCTAAGAGTAGCCTGGACAGTTACTGCAGGGGTTTGATTTTGGTAATGGTTTTTCCTTTCCCTAAACCAATCATTCTTTTGCTTTCAAACTAATAGTGTAAAAGGATAATGTGGTTTATGAATGTTATAACTGAAATGTGAAAATGCTTGCTTGCTTTTATTTAAACATGCAGGAGGATCTTGATACGATTGACAGATTGATTGCTGATGCGGAAGCTAGCTACAATAAGTGGCGGCATCCTGATCCTTACATTGGTAAGTACTGTTTAGATGCACTACTAGATTTAATACGTGTTACTTCTGAATGAGCTGAAGCCCCATTTTTAGCTGCTTGAAAGGTGTCATTACTGGACATACGAAATGTTGTAGTCTATGAGATGAAGATTGCATGTATTATTTGGAATTGATCAGATGAAAGTGTAGACATTCTGTCATATATATTCTCTGATCCAGGTTTCTATCATACAGTTGGGTCTTGAACTTAGCCGTCTATTATTGGTGGAATGATGTGAGATCATTATACTTCCTCCATTATACTTCCTCCATTCTTCTGTTGTTTTTTTGCCTTCCAAGGAATAAGTATTCTCCCAATTCCTATATGTGGCTTGCAATTCACTTGTGCATTTTATGGCAGTGCCTTGGGCTCCTGGAGGTAGCAAGTTTACTAGGAATCCAACACCACCTTCGGGGGTAAGAGTTCTTGATAATCACAGTGATTTATACATGGCTATCCATATGTATGAATCAACCAATGATTTTGATCTTCACAAGAGAATGTTCATTTCATCTTTAGTTGGCATTCTGCTCACTGATGTTGGCCATGTTTAGTAATCTCAGTGAAAATCCATTTGTTTGCTCTATATGTGCTATGCATCATATGTTGACAGTATGAGCAGTGAGAGCATTCAAGGGTTGATCTCAATTTGTGTACAAGTCAGTTAGCAGTTTTCTGGATGTATGCAGTATGCTTTCCTTTTATTGATGTACCATTACTGGGAGTTGACCTGTGGAAGAACTTCGTCAGTAAATCTTGATGGGTTCACAAATAGGATATAGTTTTTTTTTTCCTGATCTATATGCTCTTTAGTGCATTCGATGGTGATTTTAAAATGCTGATTGGTCAGTTAAATCTTATTTTAGTACGCATATTGTGCTCAATTGCTAGACTGTTAGATTTATCTTCCTTGTGGCACCATCTCGTCTCTTCCGGCTCGAATTCTATAATGCATACTGCCTACTTTCTGTTACTAGTCAGTTCTGAAGAAGTGCCTATAGTCTGATTTTCCCTCTTGATGATTCTTTCTGACACTCTCTTTGCTTCTTCCTCTTTTTCACTGAGGGACTTTATTACCAATTTTGCATTGTACTCGATGCATGTTTACTTCTTTCCAGATAATTAGTGACAATGTCAGCAGTGGATTTTTGTCAACATTGTGGTGGACTGTCCTACAAAAATCTTAAGCTTCCTGATCCACTGTCTTCTTATGCATCCTCTTTTTGCAGATTGAAATAATTTATGATTATGGTCGTGAAGATAATGATTGAAAATGCTAAGTGCTCCCTGTTGGTTAATAAAGGTTAGTATGTCTCTTCTGTTCATTTTAATGTCTTTGAGTTGTCATTAAGCAGTTCGTGGCATTACTTTCTAGTTTTATTTAGTAGAGTTTAACTCTTTTTTCCCCTTGATTAGTGATAGTGTCTCTTTTTTGTTTTCCCTAAGCCACTACTCACTAGACTGCTTGCTTTTTCTGAATCCTTCCAATTCTGGGCTAGTCATTCTTTTTGTTGGTATTAGTTGGCACAGACTCTGTGCTATAAGTTTGTCCATATAAGGAAATCTCTCTCTCTCTCTCTCTGCTTGTGCGTCGACCACTGCCTGTATGAGTCCCTCTGCCTCCCACCTATCTGTACGGATCACAACATGTGAACATACACGCAGGCATATGAGCCTCCTCTGCTCATGCACATAAGTTGTCCTGCATGTTGACCCAGATTGGGTTAGACCTGGTCGTTTATTGAATCCCTGGAGATCCTGTAACTTTTTGTTTTGCAGGCTGAGAGAGTCCATGGAAATGGGATCAAAAGATGGCTCTGGCGGCCAATATCTTGTTTCTGTTATAACGATGAACCTCAATGTTGGCTTTGATGATCAGTTACTCCTGACTGCTTTGTATTTGGGTGTTCTCCCTAACTTTGATATTTTGATGAAAGATTTGAAGTGCAGATTAACATGTCTCACTGACCACTCTGTTCTAGTTCCTTTCGCATATAATGGTCATTGTGCATGTTTACATTTGGATAGATCAGCTTTTCTGTCGATTTGGCATCAACATGACAGTAGTGTAGATAACCCTGCCATAGCACATTGTGATTTCTGGTTGAGCACTTGGAGTAATTGCCCAGGTTAAAGCGCAAGTCAAGTATTAAATTTCTGTTTGCTTGTTTTAGAATTTCTGCCGGGGTTGAAGATGGAGGCTTTTGATTATTCATAATCAAACGAAATCCGTTAGGCTTCGTAATTTGCCTTTCGAAGTTTGGCAACAACGTCATTTTATTTTGTCCTAGGGAAAAGTTGGGTGTCTACTATTAAAAGGGATCTCCTGTGATAAATGCCTGCCGAGCGTGGAGCAAGATCTCTACTCTGGACCATGGATTGAAAGCTTGTCGAGCTTTTGCTTCTTAAGACAAATTGCGACAGAATGTACAAGAAGATTTGTCGCTCAAGGGACTACAGAATTGGCCTTATATTTCAAGTTTGTTCTTTACTTGCTCATTTCTTTTTTCTTTTTATTTTTTTGGCTTCTTTTCTAGGTTTAAAAAATGACGTTCGGATTTGCATGGCTTCCGTGCAAGAAAGATTCGCAAATACTACACTCAATCAATTTACATATATGAATTCATATTCGTCACGGGCTAGTATCATCTTGATGGCATCATCACTAGGGTTGTGTAATCGGATTGAATTTACTTGAAACTCGGATCGGATTACACGAAAAATAAGGTTGGTAAACTGTTCCCGTTTAAATCAGTCCGAGCACCAATTTCAATTTTTAAGAGCTGATTGAAATCGGTTCGGTTCCCAATTCTAGGTGAGGAGCTGCTCGGACCTATTGTAGAATTGGTTCCAATTCTTTATATATAAATTTCTAGTTTTCCCTAGAGATTTTTTACTAAGTAGATTATCTTCTGATATCACTTTTGGAGGAGCTATGCCTGTAAGTTTCAAAGTGGGTTTCAAGTCTTTTGATGGTAGTGCAATAGGAAGACTTGCACTTGTTAATTCAACATTCTAGAGGATCATAATATTATCGATTATTATATTTTGGATGGTTGCTTTTGGTTGATTGTAATTTTTATTGTTCATATCAAAGATTATTGCTTTTGATGGATAATGAGTTTTGTTTTTTTTGGATCATTTCATTGATACTGTGACGTCTCAAAAATTCGAAATCCGAAAATAATGAAATTCAGATTTTTACGGAATAAAAATCAATTTTTTGGATGCGAATATTAAATTAGAATCCCGTTCAATCAGGTCGAAGATTATTCTTCGTTCGTGTTAAAAACCTATTTGTTTGCATCGAATTCGAATCCTCATTGCGCAAACCCGAAAAATATATCCGTTCGTTGTGCGAATTTCTCACCTTGTCCTAAAATTTGTAATTACACTTTTGCCCTTGAATTTCTATACAAAAGACAAAAGTTTTAAATTTGAAACTTGATTAAATTGGATTTTTATTTGACTTTAATTACATTATTTCCCTCCAATTTTCCTTGTTATTTTCGCAGGCTAACTGCCTCCATTTCCCTATGAATTCAGTCGAAAAACCCCAACGTACGCCTTGCTTTCCCTCTTTCCCACTCGCCCGCTTAATCTCCATCTTCTGCCCTCCAATATCTGAGCTGGAACCTGTTGACTAGACTTGTACTCTACTCGCTCCCTCGACTGATCTTTTCAGCTGTGCTCCATCCCAAGAAAAGGCTCACTTGCTTCAGCCACCAACTTTCTAATTTTCTTTCCAACTCCCACTGTTCCCATGAGAAAGCTCCACTGCAGCAGCTGACTTCATCTTCTTTCTTCAGCTTTCTTCTTCTTCTTCTTCCTGGGGTTTTCTTCGGCTGGTCTGGTTCTGCTCCTTACTGCAGCTGGCTCCTTCATTCTCTCAGCTACTATTTGCTGTTGTTGCCACGTGTTGCTGCTGCGCGATCTTCTTCCCCTTGGATGCTAGAAATTGTTGCTGCCAGCTCTTCATTCGCTCGGCTGGTCTGTCGCCACCACCGCCGTCCTCTGTTGCTGCCGCTCGCTCCCTGGGTTGCTGCTGCTAGATCTTCTTTCGGCTCGAGCTTGTTGCTACTGGAGCTTCGTTCTCTTGGTTCTGCTGGCTGCTTGCTTCTTCTTGTTGCTTCTGAATCTTTCAGAAGGAAATCAGAATTTGCTTCTGAATCTGAATCCTTCAGAAGGAAGTCAGAATCTGCTTCTGAATCTGAATCCTTTAGAAGCAGAAAATGCTAATACACACAAACCTCTGTTTTCACGGAGAGAAAGAGAGGATGAAGAAATCAGAATAAACTTCATTCATACTACGAAAAAAATGTCAAGTACAAGCTTAAATAGAACCTGACTCAAACGTGCAAAACAAATATTTCCACTTCCTAGAAAATAGCTAACAGAGAAATAAACTTGCTTCACCTCCTGAAAAATAGCTAACAAACTAACCATCTAACAAACAATTTGAATAAATAACAGAATGACAAAATATTAGCAGCTGAACTGATACATAACTTCAACAAACTCCTTGGATCAGTTGCTGCTGTAAACTTTTATTTTTTCAATAACAGCTCCTCTTTGTCTTAAGGAATAGAACACATTCCAACCTTCTTTTTCAGTAATTTGAACCTGCTTGCTTGTAGTGGCTTAGTAAACACATCAGCCACCTGATCTTTTGTCTTGCTATAGAGTAGCTTCACTTCACCTTCTTGTTGTCGCGACCTAAAATTCATTTTTAGGTTAATGGATTACCAGATTAATTAATTAAATTAACTAACCTAGTTCGAGCTCTCCCAAGCTCTACCAAATCGCAACTTTGATTTTTTTTCACATGATTTTAGAATTTGGAGTCGCCACTAATCATTTTTGGTAGGTTGATTAGAAACCTAAGTAACCTAGCGGGAGAACTAAATTACTCCTGCAAACCAGAGATTATGAGTTCGGGGACTTGGTTACACTAGTTAATTAAAACTAATGCCCTTTCGGTACCTTAATTCCATGGATATCCTATTTTGGCAACTCTCACTTGATTTATTCCTAAGACTCTAGTAAGGTGTTCTTTTTATGTTTTCACTTTAAAATGAAATGCATAAAGGGTATGAACGCAAACGTTGACATACAAATACGACACACAAATACGGACATACGAATATGATATACGAATACGTAGATATGCGAATACGAATACGTGCGTGACGTGCGAATGACATACGTACATGACATGCGAACGACATACGTACGTGACATGTGTATGAATACGATATGCATACGAGATAGACGAATACATATACGTGCGTTACATGCGAAGGACATACGTACGTGGACATGCGAATGATATGCGTACGTGACATGCGTATGAATACAACATGCATGCGGGGATAGACGAAGACGAATACGAATACGTATGTGACATGCGTATGAAGACGCACGAATACGATATGTAACATGCATACATACACCATACAAATACGTGACATATATATGTGACATGCATAGTGATATGTGTATGTAAATACGTACATTTCGATTTTGCCCATAAAGGGCAAAATCGTCATTTTGAAAAGATGGGATAAAACCCTCATTTTTGAAAAAGAGGGGATAAAACCCTCATTTTGAAATTTTTGATTTTTCTGAATGAATATGCATGGGTTAATAACATATCATAACAGACAAATGTGGATTTGCAAACGTTGCGTACGTGACGTGCATACGAGAACAAACAAATACGATATGTCTATACGAACATACGGATAACATAACAAACATACATGAGACATACTACATGAGATGCACATGAATGACATTTTTTGTATTTTCAGATTTTCCATTTTTTTTTTTGGTTTTTTGGATTTTCTACATTTTTTTTTGTATTTTGGATGTATTATAAAAGAATGCAAAATCACCCAAAGCAAATGAAGATGTGAAGAGAGAGCAGGTAAAGTAAAACTACCCTAAGGACAGTGAAAATAAAACCCGCAACTCGTCGGGTGAATAATTACAGACCAATTAAATAAAACCCGAGACATGATCGGGAATACAACAAAAATGGACCGGAATGGACATCGGTCAAACACCCGTCGCCAAGCCTCGTGGGTCGAGAGTACAACAAAACGGACCGGAATGGACATCGGTCATCCTCCAGTCTTCAAAGCATCGGGCCGAAAGTCAAATGAAAATAATGAACTTATCCAATCGGACATGCACAATCACCAATGAGTTAAGACAATTCAAAAACTCAAAGAGAGTTTAACACGTGCTGATTAAACTTCATTGAGACCATTTTTTACATTTTCCAATGCATTAACACAAAAAATACGAATTAAATCATACTGTCCATGAACATTCTTAGGGAGAAAACAGTAACCATAAAATACAAAAGAAATAATGAAATGTATGTAAAAATTCTGAGATTTTTTATGTGGATGGGAAAATGTGTCTTTGACAACTTTCATGTTTTACATTCTTATTGAAGAGACACTCATTTTCGTGTAGAAAATGGTCTTTCATGAGAGCTCAGCAACAAACAAACAAATTTCACAGAACAGACATATTTCAGGATTAAGCTTAAATGGACACTCAAATCTCAAAATTAATGCACCAAACTTTCCAGTCTACTAAACAAGACCCCAATGAACAACTTTCATTTTTTGTGAAGTTTCAAAAGAAGACTCTAAACATAAGATAACTACAAATCAATATGACCACGCACAGAAAAACACTCAGACTCAAGGACGCCAACAGAATTGCATGATTTCATTAAATGCATTAAAAATACGAAACATGCATGAATATTTTTGTATTTTTTATATGTTATGCATTAAGATCTTATGAACAAATGTCATGAAGAGGTCTTTATGAAACAAAGTCTAGAATAACCCATGGAAAATCATTTAGCGTGAAAGGTCAGATCAGAAAAATTCCATCTCAGGTTCTGATCACCATATTTCCAGATTTCTGCTTTCAATTTCGGGACCTTTTTGACATAGCAAACGACGTCAATTTTCGTGCCATAATATATCAAATCGAAGATCTCGAAGTCATCTACGAATGTTTAGTACATTTATTTTCGAGATTTTGTCATCTAAACACGAAAAATTGAGTTACCAGATAATTGCACATGCTGATGCGCCTAGAGCTCGTTGGAGATGAATCCGTCGCGTCGCCAAGGCTTGTTCCACGGCGGTGAATTTTTCTCTCTCAAAATTTTTTTTCTCTTGAAATCTCTCCAAAAGATTTTTTTTTTCTCTAGTTTTTCTTCAATCTCCCAAAACTCTCTCAAACATCCAAAATTTTCTCTCCAAAAAAATTCCCCTCTCAAGCTCATTTCTTCCTCCTTTTATAAATCACTCATTTATCTCCCATTCTAATTTTTCCATTAACTCTATCTCCCATTCTAATTTCTCCACTAACTCTTCTTCATTTTTATATTCCCTTCTCCATCTCTATCTCACATTCTAATTTCTCCACTAACTCTTCTTCATATTCATCTTCCCTTCTCCATATCTATCTCCCATTCTACTAACTCCTCTTCATCTCCATCTTCCCTTCTCTATTCTCATCTTATTTTCTTTATCTTCTCTTCTCCATCTCCTCTTCTCCATCTTCCTATCTTCATCTCCTCTTCTCCATCTTTCCTTCTCTATTCTAATTTCTCCACTAACTCTTCTTTTTGTTATTTACAAAATAATCCCTCAAGTATTAGGTATTTGCACTCTAGTCCATGAGATTTTAAGTATTTGTAATTAAGTCCCTGGAGAAATATTTCTTTAAGTCCAAATCTCCTCACAATTTTCGACACACCTATCGCATATTGAATTTAAGCTCATTTCTTGCTATTGAAAATAATGCAAAATTTAATTAAAGCCCTGTTTGTAAAATTGAGTCATTCTGGGTATAATTGGGCCAAGATGAAAATTTGGAATATTAAAGAACAATGTCACAACTCCTAAAAGTGAAAAATGAAAATAAATTGACTCAAATTGAATTTTTTTAGGCCCGATTCGAGATTATGCTCACTTTTGAATGATGATGCACCATACTTGATGTAGATGTCCTTTAGATGATGAAAATTTCCTCAGATCATCCTTTAGTTTAGAGGTTTGATTTAAGCATTTATATCCCTTGAAATGATGCCTTTGCCCTTTGAAGTAGATATCATCTTCAAATTTTGTGTAAGTTCTAAGACTTTGCTTTAATCTTTGTCAGACGTCGCACTTTGCTCAGAAGCAGATTTAACCTGTCTTAACGACAACTCATATGGGCATAGTAATAATACCCAATTCTTATCTATTATATTCAAAAGAATTCTTTTCTAATGGCTTTGTGAAAATATTATCTAATTGATATTTTGACTCAACAAATTGAATATTAATATCACAATTATGCAAATGATCATGAATGAAATGATATTTAATTTCAATATGCTTAGCTCAAAAGTGCAAAATTGGATGCTTTGTGAGGTTGATTGCACTGGTGTTATCGCATTTAATTTCCACGTTTGAATCTTCAACACCAAAGTCCCTTGGTTGTTACTTCATCCACAAAATCTGAGCACAATAACTTCCCAATGCTATGTATTTAGCTTTTGCGATTGATAGTACTATAGTGTTTTTTTTTTTGGAGTGCCAAGACAATAACACGGCTGATAGTACCATATTGTTTTGTTTTTTCGGATTTTTTCTTGATTTGTGAAAACTCATTTGGAGAAAATTTATTTTATCCTTTTGGGAAGCATCGTTTTGTTTTAAACAAGAAACTTTCTTTTTAATTTGAAAATCCTTCTAAGAGCAGTTTTATAATCTGAGCATAATTTCTCAATATATTCATATACTTCAAAAGGAATTTCAGAATGAGTTATATCATATTCTTCCTCTAAGTCTGAGTTAACCATCAAACAAATGTTAGCATATTCATCATCGCTTTCACATTCTATATCACTCTAGGTTTTAGCCTTTAGAGCTTTTTTGGATTTCTTATCCCTACCTTTCTTCTTTAGGAGAGGGCAGTTAGGCTTCATGTGCCCCCCCTTTTTTTTACATTTGAAACAAACTATGTCTATGTTATCTTCTTTGGTCTTAGATGATCTCCTCTCATTTTATCGTTTAAGATCCCTTTTTCGTTTAAAGTTTCTACCCTTTTTAGCCATTCTTATGAATCTTTTGATCATGAGTACAAGTTCCTTATCATCTTCATACTCAAGATCTAAAATATTAGAGTCAGCATTAAACTTCAAAGCTATGAATTTTTTATCTTTCGTATGGGCCACTTCATTGATTCTTTTGTCATAATAAGCTTAGAGTGTTCCAATGAGTTCATCTACGGTTAGTGACATGATCTTCTGAGTCTCTCAGATAGACGTTTTAATGTTGTCTCAATCCTTTGTGAGACTGCTTAGAAGTTTGTTAACCCTCTTTGGTCTTGAAACTAGTTGCCCATGGTGTTGCAATACACATAACATGCATAGGCAAAAATAACAATAAACGCAACGGAAATAAAATACCCATACATGTATCTCCAGAGGCGTTGTTCGTGCGTTTCAATCAAAAATCGAATTAAACGAAGAGAGTTAAACGGATTACCTCTTGTAGCATGCTTGAAACGGGTTGATTCAAATGTTCTTCGGTACAAGTCCCATAAGCGTCGGACCTCCAGTTCAGACACACCACCAATCGTACGACGAACAGAAGAAAGAGGATGCGGAAAAACTCCAAACTTGATTGTGCTAGTAATCTCGTGATGAAAACTGTACACATACTTAATTTTCGGTTACCGCAAGAACAAACCATAGAGAGAATTTTTCTAGTTTTTTCTCTATAATTTTCTTGCGAGTACTCACTCAAAATAATGCACGTAAAACTTCTTCATATCTGCAACTCTTTTGTAGATAAAAACTTGAAGATGCAATGCATTACGCGTACGATCAGGAATGGTCACTGATCGTGCGCGTTGTGCATTTTTTACCACAAAAGTACAATCAATAATTGCAGTTGCACGTTCCGCAAGTTAGGAAGAATTGTTGACCATCCAATTCTCTTGCCAACCACTTTCTATTCCACTTGCAGACCACGTTCAACTAATTTGCAACTTTTGACTTTTTGACTTTTTTTTTTTTAATATATTAATAAAGAAACCTCATGGTCAGCACAAATTTGTGTTAACCATAACTGTTGCACGCACATCGATGTGCGTGCAACATAATATAAAATTATATATATAAATATACTCATAAATTATATCTATATATAATTTAATAAAAATCACATGCGTGCATTTTTGGATACATCAATATGTGTCCCATTTTAAGAGTGTGCGTATCGTATGCACGTACGTCCATGACCAAAATTAAGAATCAAATTAAATCTAATTTAATTTAATTTCAATCCGATAAATTCGATAGTCGTGATTGCAACATATTTGCAATATCATATTTTCCGTTCAACATCGTCATGTATTGGTTAAGGTGTGTGACATCCCTAGGTTCATCACTAAGCTGGTAGTAAGACAAATACTAACACATTAGTACTTCCAAGAAAATCGATTGTCTCGATCAACCACTAGATCCCACAAGCCACGAGTGACATCTAGTAATATGTCATGGCTACCCAGACAGTGTAAATATTTTAAGAATATAATGAACCTGTCAGCTCCAGCTACAGTATAGTTCAATCCCTCTGTCTTACTATGTCCCAATCGAATAAAGGCCGTGAAATATTTGTCAAGCCACCAATTCGATCATATGCACAAATCTAATTTATATGCATTTGTACGAGACATAAACATTTTATTCTCGGTTATAACCCCGGCGAAGGATTTCAATGCATTGTCATAACTAGATCACATAGGACATCATACGTTGCATGTAACAAGGAGACAGATTCCATTTTGCGCACACGTGTGATTTCGTATGTGCACGACCTATAACCATTAAGTACAGATATGGATCATCGAACCGCCAATATGCGCACTTATGAACTATAGTCATCCAACGTACAAGTCAACATTGTGCCTCAGGTCTAAGGATTATTTACACAAGACTTGAGCATGAACGATTAGACATTGACCACGCTAAAAGCTTTCATGTCGCTAATCGTTAAATGTGTGTCACGTTTAGTGAACTTGTCTGACACAAGCACCTGCGTTCCAATTCGGGCATCGCAATACCTAATGACTCGTGACTCATCATTCCTTTAAGTATCCAATACTTAAAAGCAGAATTAAGAACACATCGGTCTCAACAGGATCGTTAATATCCACTCAATGATTCATCGACCGAGAACAGTTTAAAGATTCAATCTAACTATGAATCTGCCATGCATATTCTTGACGTCTCAAGAATAAGTCTAGTCACAATTGATCTTATGGAATTTATTCATATATAATTGGACAAATGAATAAAAACGTCTTTACCATTAATTTAATAATAAATTGAAATACAACTGAAATCCATAATATGTAACTATTACATAATTGTTTTAGGGCATATAACTAACAATCTCCCACTTGCACTAAAGCCAACTTGTTTGGTACCTCAAACTCATTTTGTCATTGTGTCTTTCAAAAGAAGACTGAGGTAAGGCCTTAGTAAAAGGATCTGCCACGTTCTCCGCTGAGGCAATTTTCTGCAAGGCGATATCACCTCTCCCAACTATTTCTCTGATGAGATGGAAGCGTCTCTCAATATGCTTGGATTTCTGGTGAGACCTTGGTTCCTTAGCTTGAGCTATTGCCCCATTGTTGTCACAAAACAATGTAATCGTCTGCTCAATGGAAGGAACTACTCCAAGTTCATAAATGAACTTCTTCATCTAAGCAGCCTCCTTTGCTGCTTCAGAAGCGGCTACATACTCTACCTCAGTGGTGGAATCAGTAGTTATGCTTTGTTTAGAACTCTTCCAACTAATTGCACCACCATTAAGTGTAAAGATAAACCCAGATGTAGACTTATAGTCATTAGGATCCAATTGAAAATCGGAATCAGTATAAGCTTTAACTTTAAACTCTCATTCTCCATAAATCAAGAATAAATCCTTAGTCCTTCCTAAGTATTTAAGGATATTCTTGACTGCTATCCAGTGTTCTTCCCCTGGATCAGACTGACATCTACTAGTAATGCTTATAGCATGTGCAATATCAGGTTTGGTACATAGCATCGCATACATTATGCTTCCAATAGCAGATGCGTAAGGTATCCTCGACATCCGTTCTCTTTCTTTAGGAGTGTTGAGACACATCTCCTTGGAAAGGCGGATTCCATGCCTAAAAGGCAATAATCCTCTTTTGGAACATTGCATGTTAAACCGTGTTAACACTTTGTCTATGCACGTAGATTGTGAGAGGCCAATCAATCATCTCGATCTATCTCTATAGATCTTGATCCCTAAAATGTAGGTTGCATCTCCTAAATCTTTTATGGAGAAATTCTGTGACAAGAATAGTTTGATTGATGATATTATCAGTATATCATTCCCGATCAAAAGTATATCATTGACGTACAAAACTAGAAACACAATTGCACTCTCACTAAGCTTCTTGTATACATAAGGTTCATTTGGATTTTTGATAAAGCCAAATGATTTGACCACCTCATCAGAATGGATGTTCCAACTTCTGGAGGCTTGTTTGAGTCCATAAATGGATCTCTTAAGCCTACACACCTTTCAACTTTCACCATTGGATTCAAAACCCTGTGGTTGTTCCATATAAATGTCCTCCTCGAGGAAACCATTTAGAAAAGCTGTTTTGACATCCATCTTAAAAACCTCATAATCAAGGTGCGCAGCTATAGCCAACACAATCTGAATGGATTTTAGCATAGCTACAGGTGAGAAAGTTTCATCATAATCGATCCCTTCTTTCTGACGATAACCTTTCGCCACCAAACATGCTTTGTAAATTCCAACTTGACCATCAGTATTCATCTTCATTTTGAAGATCCACTTGCAGCCTATTGGTACAATACCATCATGCAGATCAACTAGAGTCCAAACATCATTGAAATACATTGAATCCATTTCGGATTTCATGGCTTCTAGCCATTCAGCAGAATCGATGTCCGACATCACCTCCTCATAGGTGTTAGGGTCACTCGGCTGATCACTATCTTTCACAATGAATAACGACTTAATATCTTCGATCGAGTGTCTATAATGAATAGGTAGATGAGACGTTCTCGCACTCTTCCTAAGAGGTTGTGTATCAAAAGCTCCCATTGAATCAGAGATCAGCGTCTGAACTTGGTTATGTGGTATTTCATAATTTTTTTCTTGTAAGACTATTTTCCGTCCAGCACCACCATCCTAGATGAACTGATTCTCTAGAAAAGAAGCATGCCTACTGACCGAAACCCTTTGATCCGAGTGAAAATATAAATAATATCTAAGAATTTCTTTTGGATATCCAACGAAACAACCTTGTTCAGACCTTATCTCGAACTTATTTGTTTTTAGCTTCTTAACGAAAGCTGGACAATCCCAAATCTTAATGTGGTTAAGATTTGGTCTCCTATCATGTCATATCTCATAAGGTATAGCAGGAACAGATTTAGATGGCACTCTGTCAAGTATATATGTGGCTATCTGTAGGGCATATCTCCAAAGAGATATAGGCAAATTGGTGTAACTCATTATCGATTGCACTATATCTAATAAAGTATGATTTCTTCTTTCGGATACACCATTATGCTCAGGAGTTGCAGGAGGTGTCCATTGTGATAAAATGCCATTATCTTTAAGATAATTCAAGAATTCGGTACTAAGGTATTCACCTCCTCGATCGGATCGAAGAGCCTTAATACTCTTTCCTGTTTGTTTCTCAACTTCAGACCTGAATTCTTTGAACTTTTCAAAAGATTCGGACTTATACTTCATTACGTATAAATACCTAAATCGTGAATGATCATCAGTAAAGGTAATGAAGTAAGAATAACCATCTCTAGCAGTTTCATTAATTAGTCCACATACATCTGTATGTATCAATCCTGGTATGTCAGCAGCTCACGTACTATGTCCTACAAAGGGCGCTTTGGTCATTTTCCCAGAAGACATGTATCACAAGTCGAGTCTGGTTCGAAACCAATTGGATTAATATATCCATTATTAGTCAACTTGTTGATTCTGTCTTCTCCAATATGACCTAATCGGAGATGCTAAACATACTTTGGATTTGGACTATCTCTAGAGCATTTAGTTATGACATTTACATTATGATTATTTTGCTTATTGACATTGGTAATCGCATTACCAGACATTGTAATGGTATAAAGATTATTGGTTAATAAGCCAGAACCAACATACGTTCTATTATAATAAATAGAACATACATCATCTATAAAAGAAAATTCATAATTCTCTTTACCCAAATGAGGTATAGAGGTGATGTTCCGAACAGCATTCTCATAATGCAAACAATTCTTTAAAACCAAAATATGTCTAGAAGGCAAACATAAATGAAATGTCTCTATTGCTATTGTAGCAACTCTTGCTCCATTTGCAAATGTTAGGATAATTTCATTTCGCCTCAGCATCCTGCTTATTTCCAGATTCTGCAAAGACATACAAATATGTGAGGTTGCAGCAGAATCTAGAATCCATAAGCTGGATTCAACACTAACCATCAAGTTAGTTTCAATAAGCATAGACATCATACCTTCGCAAGGTTGGTTCTTAGCCTTGACCTTCAAGCTTGCAAGGTACTTCTTACAATTCCTCCTCCGATGCCCCATGACACCACAGTAATAACATTTTCCTTTTTCAACCTTGAGCTTTGGATGCATAGCAGCTTTCACATGCTTCTTCCATTTCTTCTTCTTCAAAGAGTAAGGCCTTAGCCATAGCCACCATATGAGGCCTCGTGTTGTGCATTTCCTTATCATAAACTACCAACATGCTATGTAACTCAACAAGAGTTTTCTCCATCTTATGCATGTGAAAGTTTTGGACAAAACCAGAGAAGGAATCGGGTAAAGATTGGAGGATCAAATCCACAGCTAAGTCATTGTCTGTAACAAGATTCAGCATCGCCAATTCTTCTATGTGCCAGATCATTTTCAAAACATGATCATTAACTGATGACCCCTCAGCCATCCTCATGTGTAATACCCCATTTTAATAGTTCTAAATGATCGGGAATTAAATGAAATGGATTCGAAAGTCGACTTGGGCTGAATGAATTAGGATTCGGTCTGAACTACGTCGTCAAACGCGGTGGGCCATATAATAGATGACGGCTAATAAACGGCAAACAGGGCCCTGTCCAAATTGAAATAGATTGTCAAGGCCCATCTTCATTTCTCTCATGAGGACGACCAAAAAAAAAAGAAAAAAAAAAGGACTCACTTAAACGACTCATCTGGAGATTTTGAGCCATGAAGCCCATCCACTTACCCATTTATATTATTTAAAGACTCACTTAGACTCTCAAAACGTGGCCATGCAAAAAGAAGACTAGAAAAGGAGAGAAGGGTGGCCACCTGTCTATGTCTACTAGAAAAAGAAGCCAATCCTCGGTCATACCTCCCACAGACACCGCATCTTCATCACACTTTCCTTCACCGCTTCGACGAACTGAAGAACCAGTGGCTTCGGGCGATCAACGAGCCTATCTTGAATGTGCGGCGAAGCTTAAGAGAGAAAAGAGATATAACCGAGCCTCTCTTGCAACCGCCATTTTCGCTCACTCGGAGCAACTCGGTGTCACCCACTCGGCAACTCCAAGTCAAGAGCGCGGCAAGATTAGAGGTGAGTCCTCTCTCTAACTCGCTAACTAATCCGTCCAACGTGGTTCAAATAGGAAAAAGGGAATAACCAGTGAGCCGGTTGTTCGACCAAGACATTGCAGCAAATTCTGAAGCAAAAAGATTCTGCGCATGTTGAAATGAGGTCTCGAAAGTAGTATTTTGGTTGTTCACTCGCCAAATTCTGAAGTCGTCCAAATGGGTTTTCGGCAGAGATGGAGTAATACGCCGAGAGGACAAAACAGAGAGAGTTTACTTCCTTTACTGCTGTTGTGAATTGTCATTTTGAGGTTTCAATGTATGCGTTAATATTTTATTAATTCCGTGGAGGTGCCAAGAATAAAAAGGAAATGAGATGCATTGCTTGAGGAAGAATAAGTGTGCCTTACCTGGGTTCCGTGAGAAATGACATTCGTGGAGGCTGATTAAGATTAAATAAGTTGAAGGGGCATGAGAAGTAAATGGAGAAAGCCATCAAATTGTGAGTAAGGGGAATGAATGATGATGTGGTTTTGGAAGTGTAGGTTGAGGTGACAATGCTCTGTGCCGTGTTCTTGAACTAGATTAAGTTATATCTTGGGGGGTTAAAGGGAAGGGAGGCAATAAGCTTGATGCAGGGGCCCATTCAAAAGTAAATGGGAGCAAGAAATTAATAAAAAAAAATAAGGAAAAAGGGGAAAGGACTAGAGTTGTTTCGTTGGTTAGCAAGCTAATAGTATTATGGAGTTAGAAGAACTTCTCATTTGAAGCCGAAATTAGTAAGTGAATGAATATAAGTTGTGGAATAACAAACTACGGAGAAAGGGATTGTGGATTAAGAATTGAGAAACCTAGGAGTAGAACCAAATTATTGATTGAACCAGCGACAAAATGCCTTCATTAGATTACGTAGATCCATTTATTTATTTTAATTATTTATTTATTTATCTTCGTAGCATGTTACTTTGGTGCTTATACGCGTATATATATATATCCGCGATCTTGCATATTGTGGGAGAATTTGGTCGAGGACCATGATAATAAGCTTCGAGTTTTGAAATGAATTGCCCCATGGAGTTTATGGGAAGACCCTGCTGTGTGCCTGGGTGGTCCTGCTGTGTGACTGGACCGGTCTCTGAGGCGGAACGAGACGTTTTTGTCGTTACCTGGTTTTAATGAACATATTTTTGTCAGTATCTTGGATATTATTCGTATACTCGTGAAACACATTAGACGTGTCGTCGTTTGATTCTCATTGGTTGTATTAGTCAGTGAATTAGAGATTTAACTCACTGAGATTATTTCTCACCCCGTTGTTGTTGAAAATTTTTAGGTAAGTGATGGCTAGCTTTCAAACCGTGGCGCATATGGAGTTATGGGAGTTTTGGTTATGCTTGCGGCTAGTACTTGGGGTTTCGATGGTAACTGGTAGAGGTGATAGATGACTTTGAAACCCACCCAATGTTCTCCCTGGTGTACTTAAACTGATCCGATCTGACCGGTCTTGGTAAATAAAAAAGTGCTATGTTTATATTTTCTTATTCAAATTTAATCGTCAAGCCGATAGTATATGTGGCGAGCCTGGGACGCCACGACTCTGACGCGGGGACGCGAATCGCGTCCATGACATCATGCGATACAATGCCTTAGATATCTCATATCTAGAGGTTCAACCATTTTCATCAAAGAATTCCTTTAAGTGCAAAATGATCGATCTAGTATCTTCCATAGCTTCATACTTCTTTTGAAATTTATTATTCATCGAAGCAAGCATATATGACTTAATCTTTAAGTCATCATCACGCCACTTATCATAAGTGATACATTCCTCTTGGGTCCCACCCTCAGGAAAAGAGGTTGGCATCTTTTCATCAAGCACATACCCAAGTTTTTCTGAATTGAGAACAATTCTCAGATTCCTCACCCAGTCGGTGAAATTAGGTCTAATCAAACAATTCTTGTCAAGTATCAAAGCAAGCGGGTTTGAGTTTATCATTTTTCAGAGTAATAAATATCTGTGCAGAAAATAAATTATTAGTCGTTGTCTTTCAAAATAACTATTTCATTTTAGCCTTTAAATGAAATAGATCCTCCCACCAAATTTATATTCGGATCCCATACTCCTTAAAAGGAAAACAGCAATCTTTGTTGGGTAAAGACTACTAGTGGGGATTGGAGTCTCACTAGCTCATAGTTCACCTCACCTAGCAGTTATTGGTGTTCCATGAACTTGGTGAGTGAATCAACTCATTCAATGCATTACATGCGTGTTCCAATCATAACTTTGGCCTCCAGACCATGAAAGTTTCTCCTAATAGTTATTGACGCCATGATCATAATTAAGTTTGACCCATTGTCTCTTGCAGGAATTGAAAATGCAAATGATCTCTCACCTAACAGTTATTGGAAATCGTTCGGCTTCAACCCCACAACATCATATGTTTAATGAAATGGTCCATTATTATGAATGACAATTGACCCCTATGTATCCATAGCCGGTCAATCAATCACTATAATATAGGATCAAACCACGACAATGGATAGGCCACGAGTCCAAAACCCGTTACGACTTAATATTATTTTAAAGGAGGTTTGGGTCATTATTAAAGGTCTCACTTTGCATATTAACCGGTTTAACATGCTCACATAAACATAATAAATAAATAGATGTCAAACGCATAAACATCTATCTTATGTGGTGATCATGGAATTATGGTTTAATGAGTCTCGAGCCAAAGAGACCATGTTTAACCATTTTTAATGGTTTAATAATGGAGAGCCGCTTTTCATTTCTTCTGGGTTCCTCGAACTCTTCGCGAACCGGGCCCATAGAGCTCTCTGGTTTAACGGCTCCTCCACGAAATCCTCGTAGCGTTTACATAACCAATTGACTATGCTAAATAACGCCAAAAATAAAATATCACATAAAATAAAAGGAGGACGCAACCTCGATTTTAATAACTACAACCCGAAAAGTACTTGTAATAATCATCCATTCAATCATACAACAATCACATTGATTAGGGATTTTTCCATGATCACCACCCTTCCATGTAAATAATAAATTCATAATTTAATGTTTCGAAAGGCACACTAAAAATTCTGCAATGAATCAAATTCATGGTTGAGCAAAGCTAGCCGCATTAAGAAATCAATGCTAGCGAAACAAATTTCACGACCGTAATTCTAAGCGGTAGAGCATTGTCACCTCTAGATTTACTACAGTAAATCATTTTGCAGGATTCATACGTAAAATAAAATTAACTACAAATTTTTTATTTAAAATTTATTTAGTTCCAATTTTTCTGCTCAGTTGATCAAATTTATCATATAAAATAATCAACTTCTATAGGCCACGTAAGAGTGAACAATTCACTAAAATAAAATTGGCTATGAGAACGCAAAAATTACTACGAACCTAAATCAATAAAACACACGAGGATGCCTAAGGATTGGCTTTGATGCCACTGTTGCAATACACGTAACATGCATAGGCAAAAATAACAATAAATGCAGCGGAAATAAAATACCCATACATGTATCTCCAGAGGCGTTGTTCGTGCGTTTCAATCAAAAATTGAATTAAACGAAGAGAGTTAAACGGATTACCTCTTATAGCGTGCTTGAAACGGGTTGGTCCAAATATTCTTCGGTACAAGTCTCACAAGCGTCGGACCTCCAGTTCAAACACACCACTAATTGTGTGATGAATGGAAGAAAGACGATGCAGAAAAACTCCACACTTGATTGTGCTAGCAATCTCGTGATGAAAACTCTCCATGTACATCATTTTCGGTCACCGCAAGAACAAACCATAGAGAGAATTTTTCTAGTTTTTTCTCTCTAATTTTCTCGTGGGTACTCACTCAAAATAACGCACGCAAAACTTCTTCATATCTGCAACTCTTTTGTAGATAAAAACTTTAAGATGCAATGCATTACGCGCACGATCAGGAACGGTTACTGATCGTGCGCGTTGTGCATTTTTTACCACAAAAGCACGATCAATAACTGCAGTCGTGCGTTCCGCAAGTTAGGAAGAATTGTTGACCATCCAATTCTCTTGCCAACCACTTTCTATTCCACTTGCAGACCACGTTCAACTAATTTGCAACTTTTGACTTTTTGACTTTTTTTTTAATATATTAATAAAGAAACCTCATGGTCAGCACAAATTTGTGCTGACCATAACTGTTGCACGCACATCATATGTGCGTGCAACATAATATAAAATTATATATATAAATATACTCATAAATTATATCTATATATAATTTAATAAAAATCACATGCGTGCATTTTTGGATACATCAATATGTGTCCCATTTTAAGAGTGTGTGCGCATCGTATGCACGTACGTCCATGACCAAAATTAACAATCAAATTAAATCCAATTCAATTTAATTTCAATCCGATAAATTCAATAGTCGTGATTGCAACATATTTGCAATATCATATTTTCCGTTCAACATCGTCATGTATTGGTTAAGGTGTGTGACATCCCTAGGTTCATCACTGAGCTGGTAGTAAGACAAATACTAACACATTAGTACTTCCAAGAGAATTGATTGTCTCGATCAACCACTAGATCCTACAAACCACGAGTAACATCTAGCAATATGTCATGACTACCCAGACAGTGTGAATATAAGAACATAATGAACCTATCTGCTCTAGCTACAGTGTAGTTCAATCGCTCTGTCTTACTATGTCCCAATCGAATAAAGGCCGTGGAATATTTCTCAAGCCACCAATTCAATCATATGCACAAATCTAATTTACATGCATTTGTATGAGACATAAACATTTTATTCTCGGTTATAACCCCCGCCGAGAATTTCAATGCATTGTCATAACTAGATCACATAGGACATCATACGTTGCATGTAACAAGGAGACAGATTCCATTTTGCGCACACGTGTGATTTCGTATGTGCACGACCTATAACCATTAAGTACAGATATGGATCATCGAACCGCCAATATGCGCACTTATGAACTATAGTAATCAAACGTACAAGTTAACACTGTGCCTCAGGTCTAAGGATTATTTACACAAGACTTGAGCATGAACGTTTAGACATTAACCACGCTAAAAGCTTCCATGTCGCTAATCGTTAAATGTGTGTAGAACTTGTCTGACACAAGCACCTGCGTTCCAATTCGGGCATCGCAATACCTAATGACTCGTGACTCATCATTCCTTTAAGTATCCAATACTTAAAAGCAGAATTAAGAACACATCGGTCTCAACAGGATCGTTAATATCCACTCAATGATTCATCGATCGAGAACAGTTTAAAGATTCAATCTAACTATGAATCTGCCACGCATATTCTTGACGTCTCAAGAACAAGTCTAGTCACAACTGATCTTATGTAATTTATTCATATATAATTGGACAAATGAATAAACACGTCTTTGCCATTAATTTAATAATAAATTGAAATGCAACTGAAAACCCTAATATGTAACTATTACATAGTTGCTTTAGGGCATATAACTAACACATGGTTTGTAAGATCATTTACTATTTCAGTGAATCTATTAAACATTTCTCTCATAGTTTCATTGGGCTCATTTTGAATGTCTTGTACTAGCCAAGAAGAATGTTGATATTTGTCTACTTGACCCTATCCGTTCCTTCATAGGTTACGTGAAGCTTGTCCCAAATCACTTTGGAAGAAGGACAATCTGCAATATGTTTGTATTCAGTGGGAGATAATGCACTATAAAATGAATAAATAGCTTTGCCGTCAAGTGCATCTCTCTTTGCTAGTTTGGTTGCACATTGTGTTACAGTAAGAGCAGTATTCCTGTTATTGGTATTGTTAGCCTCTGCATTTGAATTTGCACTAACTGTTGTATTTGCAGCGGAATCCCCTTTTGAATAGCATCCAAGATATGTAGATCTCGGCATTTAATGAATGCCTTGAATTTATTTTTCCAATCAATGTAATCCCTCCCATCAAAATATGGTGGCCTGTTATTACTTTCTCTTTCAATCCAAGTTGGAAGAAAGTTGCTAGCCAAAGAGATCATGAGCTCATAAAAATAAAAACTTCAATAAAAATATGAGCACCAGGCACTGATACTAATTATTAGGCTAGTGTGTCACCTAGAAGGGGTGAATAAGTGATCTCAAAGGATTTTAAAAATTAATGCGAAAATATAAATGAATAAGCTCAGAGCTCATCTCTTAGATGATCAACACAAGTAAGATCCGGGATACTCTTATAATCAACAGCAAATACAGTTCTACCGTCATGAAATTTAAATAGAGAAACTACACAAGGATTTATAGTGGTTTGACTTTGGTTTAAGTCTATGTCTACTTCTTCACACTGGTAGACAATCGATTGGATTCCATTAGTAAATAGCTTAGAAGTTATAGCTCAATGACAATTCTTGAGTTGAAGGACTTCCCGTCTAACACTCACACTAGTATGCACACCTCTAAATAATACAATGTATGGATCAAGGTGTACATAGAGTATGAAGCCTTATTGATATTGGAGTTTAGAATATTTGCTCTATTGCACTTCTTCTTCAACTTTGAGACTCTTCCTTTTTATACTCCACCTCTAACTACCCATTGCAAGGCACCCAAGGATCACTCTTCAAACATCCTGTTTGAACGACATTGTATCAAAAAGGACGATCTGGTAGCTATTGAGGTTGGCAAAAGAAAGAATCTCCTGTTGGATCAAATCACCTATACAATCATGATCCTAAGTTTCTATATATTGAGTTTCTCATTTGATAAGTTTTGTTTGTCCTCCTTAATCCGTGTCATTCATTGATTTTCAAGATTGAGAATTTTCAAGAATGATTCAGCCCAATTTTCTGACCATTATGATGATAAAATATATCAATTAAATCATCTCTAAAACATTTGAGCATTTTTTGCCAGATCAAATCCTATGTAACCCACACCTTTGGATAATCTATAAAAACAAGTATTTCATTATATTAACTCAGATACAAGAGATCATGGATTGTTTTGTCAACTTCAAAATTAATTAGGGGGTTTTTTTCAAACATGATTGAGTTGATGAAGATTGTAATAGAGAAAATTCAACTTGAAGATGTTGAGAATATGGGTTGTAAGTTCACAAGGGGAAGGGAAAAGATAATTTTATTTATTGTCTTCCCTCTTTATTCTTTATTGAAGAGTAATTTGAAATCATATTTATTAGCTTGGGTTAAAAGTAATTATATCATTTTGACTAGAGTTAATCGTAGATATAAAGTTATTATGGTTAAAAAAATCATATGTCATGCATGAGATCATCAAGAGCTAGCTTCAATGTTTTCAAAGAAGGGCATATGTCCAAGCTAGAGATGTAGCAAATGGAATGAATTGGGGTGAAAAGATTGTGATATTAGGGAATTTTAGATAGATATTTTACATTGCAATAAACACAGGGAAATGGTAATCATTTGAAAAGCCGGTAAATTGGAAAATTATTTGGAAATCACTAAAATTGTTAACAAAGACTATAGAACAATAGGGAGAACTAAACTCAGTAAAATTGTAATATTTAAAAATTATTTGACACATATTTTCGAGTGTATAAGTCCTTATTGACAATTACTAAACTAAATTTATTTTCTCAATCACTCTCATTCACTTAATATATTAAATATCATCAATTATGAAGAAAATTTTGGATGTCACACGTAGTGGACTTAGGCTTCAATTTATCTTTTTTGAAAACAAAAAAGTTTGCTTGCCGATGCAAAGATAAGGTAGGTTATTAATGTTAGGTGTTAAGCAGTTTGACAGAGAGGAGATATAAGAGGTGGTGTATATGCTAACCCTTGTTTTGTAAGGATGCATTATGAATAGTTGATTTAGTTTATCATTGAAGCGGTGTTCTGCATTATATGAATTGCTGCGCCTAGTTTACATGCTTTAGATCTATGCCTCTACATTGTTGCGACCCACATCTAGAGCATATGGAGTTTAGGGGTGATTATCAAAGTCTAGGGATCCGATGTGATCCGTAGGTTAGCTTGGACTCTCCTCAGTCCTCACCTCGCGTGACGGCGTCATTGAAGAATTGAGTTCGACCTTAGGTGAGATCTTGTGACATGTGCATTAGTGTTTATGCTTTCAAAGTTTCTACTAATCTTTAAGGAAGGTAGATTGAAAATCTCTTCGGAATGCGGGAGGAACTATATGACTCAAATGGAACAAGAGATTTGGGATTAGGAACTTAGTTATGCCAATATTTTCATTGATGCCCTTTCAGTACTTAAGTTGAATGATTGTTTAACTAAGATTTCATGCATATGATTTGGAGTGAGGAAGTCCTAAAATCTAAGAGTTCATGTAGATAAGAATATCCAACCCATCAATCACGATCGATAAAGAAAACTGCGCAAATCAAGGAACCATGAACATATGAATAAACACATCAAATCAATACATGACATCTCTAGTAAAGTCTTGAAGGCTTAGAGGAGTGTTTGGAGATTTGAAAGGAATTGGGGAACAATTTGCCCAAATGGGCAAAATCATCATTTGCAGACAATTTTCCCTAAGGGAAAAAATTTGCACTTTTAAAAATATTTAGGATAAAAAAAATTTAGAAATAGGGTTGGCCAGTTGAATGTGTCTACTTCCCAATTTCTGAGATTTTCTGAAAATTTTCTTGATCTTTGAAACGATTTGCCCATTGAGGGAAAAATCATCATTTTGAGAAATATTGATAGTCAAAATTACAAAATACAGGTTTGGACAACCAAGGTAGACCATTTTTTATTCTTTGTAATTGTTTGGGATTTTTTTGAAATGTTTCAAGATAATTTACCTACAAGAGGTAAAATCATTATTTTGAAAAAAGAAAAGAAAAGAGAGAGCGTAAAATCAATAAAAATAGGATTGCCCAATTGATTGGACTAATTTCCTAATTTTAGATATTTCATTGATTTTTTGGAATTTTAATGATTTTTTCCAATTTTTTATATTTATTTATGAATTTTCCCTTTGTTTGGATTTTGGAATCATTTTTTTATTTTTTTATTATCCGATTTTTTTATTTTTTAAAATAATTATCCAGGCCGAGTTGGGTTGACCCACCTATGCCTCGTGGGCACTCGGGACAAACTGAAACGGTCCTAGGTCGGCCTAAACGTTGTCACCATTTTCACATTTTCTTTTTAAATCTTTGAATTTTTGAATTTTTTATTCCATTTATTATTAGTATTTATTATTTATTAGTATTTCATGCAAAAGAATAGGTTTAACTATCGTCAATCAAGTTATCATGGTAAGAAGGCAAAGCATGTAAACATATATAACAAAGCACACCATTTCATTAGCTTCTCATGCAACCTATTTACAACACCTAATTCATAGGTCATTTAAAACATTGCTTAATGTTGACACCTGATTTTTAATTATCTTTTCTCTTATAAAATTTTTCAGTATTTTTTTTGGCATTTTTATTTTCTTTTAAAAAAATAATAAAAAATCCGTAAAAATTCATAAAATTGAAAAAATGAACTTTGGGGACCTTGGCCAAGCCTAGGGAGCCAATTTTGACCAAAAAAATAATTTTGCATATTTTTAGTATTTTTTAATATTTTTATTTTCGAAATTTAATAAAAAAAATCCCTAAAACATTATAAAATTAAAAAAAATCAACTTTGGAAGCCTTCGTCAAGCTTAGGCTACATTTTAGGAAAAATATTTAATAAACATAACATTTGAAGCCATAAATATGTGAATAAATAGTCGATATCTTTATTTTAAGTTTCTTTTCATTTTGGCCAAATAAAATTCAAAAAAATATATTATTATTAAAATTAAATTAATTAATTCGAAATTGCGGTTTACCTAGTTAATCACTTTTTCGGGTTAATTACCAAAACAATTCTAGAAGTTTCATGTTAGCTCGTAATTCTCAATCCTCGCATTTTTTGGAGTCGTGGCATTGTTCTCTAACGGTCCAAATTCTTTTAATGGCCTGATGGTGCATTTTCCATTTGTTGCGTTCGGTTTTCCGAATTCAAATTATCATTTGAAGCATTTCTCCATGCATTGCATTTCCATTTTCGCATTAACGGATTGAAAGTGCGACAGATACCATCAATCCTGCACGTAAAAGGTAATATTACTTATGTTCTCAGCACATACCCCTACTTAGATTATCTTGAGCTGAGCAATAATCAACTTTACGAAGAGTTTCCAACAAGATTGGGCACATGGGGGAATCTAACGAGCATGAAAATCTCCGACAAATTATTAGGCACAACACCAGCTAATCTTGGGAGGATGACCCAACTACATGTGTTGCGTGTATCTTCAAATAATCTTGCTGTGGGATTTAAAAAAAAAAGAACTTGCAAAATTGCATTATCTGCTGGAGTTTTGGCTAGATGGCAACTATCTCACTAGCCATGTTCCTCGCAAAATTGGAACGCTCTCGGACCTGGTACGAATTAACATTTACTGGGAACAAGCTAAGTGGCTCAATCCCCAGATAATTTGGAGAGTGTTCGAACCTTCAGTTTCAAAATTGAAGCAGAGATAACCTCGACCAGAGCATTTTTCAATAGAGATTAACCATACCCACGCTCTTCAAAGCTTCGGTCAATAGAATGATGATGGTGGACTATAAACTATTGCCATTGATTATTAAATTGATGCTGTCGGTGGAGATTACCCGTTGAGGGCAAGACGTTGAAGCTTTGGTGAGGGAACCCAACAAAAAGAAGAATAAAAAATAGGGAGAGAGATTAGGGAAGGAATAAAGAAAAGGAAGAAATAGTTAGTGGGAGGGGAGGCTAATAAAAAATAAAATAAAATAAAAAACGTTGATTAGGGGGAAGACATCTTCATTTCGGAGAAGGAGAATCCCTCAAGGAGGAGGCCCTCGACCGCAACGATGAAAAAAATTCTGATTGAACGCAAGGAGGAAGGCCTCGACGAGGGGTGAAGTTTGACTGGAAGAGGACTGTGAAGGGTTGGAGGTAATAATAAAAAAAAAGGAAGAACGTTAGGTGATGGGGATCATTATCAGCGTCGGAGGGAAGAATAAGAATGGAACGGAGGCATAATAGGGGGCTCTCTTCGGAGGAAAGCTGGGAGAATTCCTCCGGGCGGAGAAGAAAAAAAATACTCCTCAAGGGAGCTCTCCTTCACTGAGCCGGACAATGAAGGCTTCCATTTTAAGTGGTTTATTTGTAAACACTTGGGATTTGGGGGTTTAAAGTAGGTTTGGGAAACACTCGAGTGCGAGAACGATTTGTAAATTTGATTCTTCGATCATTAGTGGATTATTTGTGGTTTGCTTTCCCGTGGATGTAGGTTCCGACATTCGGACCGAACCACGTATATGATGGTGTCCATTTTTATTATCCTTCATTTAATTTTCTCTGGAAGCGTCCACTGCCCATCGATCGATCGCCCCTCTCTTCTATGCCGCGGCTTTCAGATCCGTCTCCCGCGTCAGATTGACCCAAGATTCGATCGGGGCTGTGAGGTTTCGTTTCGGTGACATTATGCATTTGACTCGGGGGATTCAAGAATAACAAAAAAAAGGGGTTAAAAAAGAATGAAAAAAGGCCAAGCGAGGAGAGTTCGGCTACTGAAGTCTGAGACTGAGCGGTGAAGAAAAATGATCTCATTCTTTATCATGGAGGAGCTTGATTCCCGTCTTCTTGATCTCCCTGGACTCTGTGTGGATCCCTCGCTGCGTTCTTCTTATGTTGTTTTTTTTTTGGTAAGTTGATCCCGCGATCTCTTCTCCTTATTCCGTACGTGGGTGAAGGTTCCGTGCCTCTTGATCTCGAAGCCGCAGCTCTATATCAATGGTTAATCTTATGGAAGCACAAAATCGACTTGGAGGAATCCTCAAGCGCGCACAAATTTCAAATTGTTGAATCAATTCGTTGTATTTCATTTTAAAGAATTCATACCCCAGAATGGAGAGGACAAAGTCCATCTGCAATTTAAATACCTGCACCATAAATCCCAAAGGGAAGAGCCAAGTCAATGCTTAGCCTCCCATTGGAGGTTTTTACTTATAGTAGTTAAATACCTGCAACTTAAATACTTGTACCTTAAATCCCAAGGGGAAGAGCCAAGCCAATGCTTAGCCTCCCATTGGAGGTTTTTACTTACAGTAGTTAAATACCTGCAACTTAAATACCTGCATCATAAATCCCAAGGGGAAGAGCCAAGCCAATGCTTAGCCTCCCATTGGAGGTTTTTACTTACAGTAGTTAAATACCTGCAACTTAAATACCTGTACCTTAAATCCCAAGGGGAAGAGCCAAGCCAATGCTTAGCCTCCCATTGGAGGTTTTTACTTACAGTAGTTAAATACTTGCAACTTAAATACCTGTATCTTAAATCCCAAAGGAAATAGCCAAGCCAATGCTTAGCCTCCCATTGAAGGTTTTTACTTACAGTAGTTAAATACCTACAACTTAAATACCTGTACCTTAAATTCCAAAGGGAAGAACCAAGCCAATGCTTAGCTTAGCCTCCCATTGGAGGTTTTTACTTACAATAGTTTAAATACCTATAACTTAAATACATGTACCTTAAATCCCAAAGGAAAGAGCCAAGCCAATGCTAGGCCTCCCATTGGAGGTGTTTATTCACTGTCATGTACTTCCTATAATTTAATTTTTGAATCATCAGACCCAAAAGATGAGTAGGTCGTAATACTGCACAGAAGTCGTTAACACACTTCCTCTTTCGGCTTCAGGGAATCTTTAACACTTAAAAAAATATAACAAATAAAAATATATACCATCCATGCATCATATTTAAAAAGTGAAAACACAAAAGAGAATACCCTACTAGAGCCTTAGGAATAAACTAAGCCTGAGTTGCCGAATTAGGATATCCATGAAATTAAGGTACCGAAATGGCATTAGTTTTAATTAACTAGTGTAACCAAGTCCCCGAGCTCATAATCTCTGGTTTGCAGGAATAAATTAGTTCTCCCGCTAATTTATTTAGGTTTCTAATCGACCTATCAAGAACGATTAGTGGCGACTCCAAATTTCAAAATCATTTAAACAAAAACCAAAGTTACGATTCGGTAGGGCTTGGGAGGGTCCGCGTTAGGTTAGTCAAATCTAATTAACCTAATAATCCGTTAACCCCTTTAGAATTTAAAATTTTTTTAGAGGGTCGCGACAAATTGGTGACTCCGCTGGGGATAGAGATTTTTAAATTTTCGAAAAAAGATACCAATTGGAATACTTAAATTTTTTCGAAATTTTAAAAGTCTTAGTGGACTTAGGCCAATGAAAATTTCATGGATATCTCGCTTCTGGCGATCTTGCTTGGGACTCATTCTATAGGTGTTATATGTTTTTGCAGGATGGGAGTTATAAGGGGCGGAGTGTTTGGCTAACCCACTTGTTTTGCAGGCCCGGTGTTGGGATTATGTTTAATTTCACACATTTTTAGAAGCGCTGTTTTGATATCAATTGTTGTGCATGTCTTGCATATTCTGAGAATCACAACACCTGCACACACAAGCGTCTAAACCCAAGTCGCGAAATTTTTCTTAGGTAACCATAGATAGGGATCGAATATGCAAAGCTCTTGCGTCGATTGCGCTTGGGTTGACCATATTTTATCCCGCTCATTATCTGAATTGACAATTCTTCCCATTGTGATTTGATTGCGCGGAGAGTAAGGTTGTCAATTCAGATAGTGGGGGCCTTTTAGGTCCATACCCTGTCTCTCATTCTTTTATTTTCTAGAGTCCACTCCTCACTTGAGTCATGCGCATGACTATGTGATTTGCATTTCTCCAAGGTAAAAGTAAGTTCTCTAATTTTATCTTGTATTTATTTTCGGTTGGTCCATGCTAGGTGTTAGTCAGTTTTTGAGCTTGATATTACGACCATTCTTTTAAAAGAAAATAAAAATTAAATTTGTCCCTCATTTCTTTTTAAATTTTTTTTAAATGATGTGAAAATATCCCTTCATGGGAATTTTATTAACCAATAAGGGATTTTTTGTCATGTTTTTATTGCTTCAATAAAAATGAAATTTTCCTGAAAAAAATTTTCCTCTGAAAATTTATTTCAATAAAAAGAAAAATTCCTTCAAAAAAAAAACTCTAATAGACATCAAGTGATTTTATCACATTTTTCAAATTATAAAAACTTGCAAGAAAATTCTTCTCGAGAAATTCACTCATGTTTTTCTAAGAAAATTTTCTCTAAATAAAATTAGACTAATGTCTCGGGAGAATTGAATTGACCAATAAGAGATTTTTGTCATGTTTTTCTTGCTTCAATAAAAATGAAATTTTCCTGACAAATTTTCCTCTGAAAATTTATTTCGATAAAAAGAAAAATTCCTTTAAAAAAAACTTTGGTAAACATCAAGTGATTTTATCACATTCTTTCAAATTATAAAAACTTGCAACAAAAATTCTTTTCGAGAAATTCGCTCATGTTTTTCTAAGAAAATTGTATCTAAATAAAATTAGACTAATGTCTCGGGGGAATTTTATTGACTAATAAAGGATTTTTGTTATGTCTTTCCTGCTCTAATAAAAATAAAATTTTCCTAATAAATATACCTCTGAAAATTTATTTTGATAGAAAATTCCTTCAGAAAATTTGATCAAGAGATTTTATCATACTTTCCAAGTTATGAAAATCTCAAGAAAATTAGTTTTGAAAAATTCACATGTGACCTCCTAAGAAAATTTCATTTGATTTCTCAACAAAATGGAAGAATAAAATTAGACTAATGTAGGAATCATGGGCCGGCCTTTCTTGCGTCATGTACTAATTATATCCTTTACTTTTGTAGGAAATCCCAGGTATCCCAAGCGGGGGTAAAGTTTGGTTCAATAATGCACACCACGAATTATTTTTAGAAATACGAAAAGATAGGAAATTGCTGATTTCTTAATCTTGGGGGCAAGTGAGGAGGTTGATCCTTTCGGACTCAGACATGTGTCAGTTAATAAACACGTACGAGCCGTATATTCTGATATGACGGTGGATTTATACTGATTAAACACAGGGGCATATTTAATGTATTGCAGAGGATCCCGCGTCTTTTGAAAGACAATATGGATTATATAATCAGAAACCATGAAACAAGTTCCTTAACCTGATTAAATCAACCAGAGACCGGTCTTAAAATTTCCTCGGATCTGAAACACGCGGAGGGTTTTTAGAGGACCGAGGTTCTATTAATGAACGTGGCCCACAGGAATTTCTCCCGACGCTACAGGCGACCGACACGAGCAAGTGGACGCCGAAAGAAACAAAAAATGGATAAAAGTGGGCACACAACAGGTAGCTGGATTTATTACCAGCGCACTGATCGAGTTGTCATAACGTTATTATTCGTGATCTCAAGATGGATAGTGGGGGCCACCGCCGAACCCATCATCAATGTTCTCGATATCATCGTCTGGAGCAATTAAACAAGAACATCAAGAAGAACATTAAGCCTCGACATCTTCGGTACCTCAAATCGTTTTGTTATGCTATGCGGAAGAAACGATAGCAGGAAAATTAAAAAAAAACGTGAAGCTTTTCTTTCATTCCATTCATCAAAGAGTATTACAACAGCTCACTGGGGAGGAAAAGTAAAGCCAAACTGAGCCCTGATAACCATTACGAAAGAGCTCAACTGACTCTCCAAACAGTTGATGCTCCGGGTGCACTGGGCGTTCTCGGTATCAAGCTCCGCGAGCCTAAAGAAGAGGCGATCGCGCTTCTCCTTAGCCAGGGCCATATTGGCCTCGTAATGCTCAACGGCAAACTCTAAGTCCGAAATTGCCGCCCTCTCGAAAGCAATGTCTGCCGTAATGTCATCAAGTCTCTCCTGCAGCCAACCGCATTTGCACCTCATCACAATATTGCCCGGCTCCTGTTCGGAGTAAGTTCGGACCAAGGCCAGACGGTCCACCAACTTTCCCCTCTCACGAACCAGCCACGAAAGCTGATCGTTGGCAAACTTGAGGGCCTTCTTGTGATTATCAGCCACAAATGTGACTGTTTCCAGACGCTCGTGCCGGTCTTGGTAACGAGCTTTCACGACGGCAGTTACAAGGACCGTCTCATAAGCGCGGTTATAGGCGGCCAGAAAATTGATGAAGAGGGTCGGGAAGTTCCGATACTCCCTCCCCAAATGGGTACCCTCAACAGAAGCAGCATCCACGGTCCTGAATAGACCGAGGATTTCAGCCTCAACGGTAGAGTTTTGAGCTATATGAGCGTAACCTCTACCAAGAAGATTGTAGAGTCTCTCCCACCCAGCCAGGACTTCGGCGGAGAAAGTATGGTTAGGAGAATTGGCCATTTTTGAAAGCAGATCACGAAAGAAAGGAGGAGAGAGGCGAGGCAGATGATCGGAATGCGAAGGCGATAATCTGCTTCAGTTTAAATACTGATTTCAAAGGGGCAGTCCTTATTGGTCGAGTTTTTTTCTATCTACCATTCTCTGTCGGCAACACCCCCGCTGGCTCAAATTCCAATCAAGCGGCAACCTCAAGCTGAGCAGACCCGACGTCTCTGCAGAAAAGTTGGACGGGCCGCCACCACTTTGAAAAAGAAAGAATAAAAAACGAGCTGAGTGGGAGACAAAGAAATTTTCGGCAGAAAAGGAGATACGACTCGTCTTTATTGGAGGACCCGCCAGTAAATCGACGGTGGAGATCTTGACAAGGGCCCTCTACCACGAAAAGAAAAAAGAAGACAAACTGAGCGAGAAACAAGGATTTCCCCTTTGATCAAAAGCTGAATATCAGATTTTCTCCCTCGGAAAATCTAATAGCACTGCCCGTGAAGAGGGAAGTCGTTGCTATTGCCAGAGAGAGAACTTGTCCTCATTTGATAGTGAGAGTTTATCTGCAAGAACTCGCAGGAGAAAGATAGAGAGGAAGGAGTTCTCGTGGGAGAGGAATTCAAAACCTTTACCGTCAAAGCATCAGCTTTCAAAGCCTGTTATGAGAAGCCATCGGCGATCCCGTGATCCCTCAAGTCCAAGAAGACATCCTGAGGCGGTCTCGAGTCGGCAGTCCTAGATCCAAAAATATGTCGAGCATTAGGGAAACGGGCGCATGTTCAACCCTAGTCGAAGCTGATGAAGTTCTTTACCCTGAGAGTCTACTGGTCATGGCCATTGATGGTAATCCAGTCTCTCTGTCAATCCTTGTTACCGTATTAAGAAAATGGTGGTATAAGGTTTTAGCTCAAGAAAAAGCGACAAAGGCCTTAGAAGTATTAAGGAGGAGTAGTGACCAGTTTGATATCATCCTCACCGCCATGGTAGGGATTGACATGGATGTTTTCACTCTCTTGAAATTCATCAATTCTGAATTAAACATGCCAGTCATCGTAATATTGGCAAGCGATGATTAGCAAGCCATAATGAAGGCTGTCTTACACGGGGCCCAAGACGTCGTAACTAAACCAGTTAGGGTTTAGATGCTTCAAAACATATGGCAGCACGTGGTGAGGAAGCAATTGCACGACCAAGAGAATAATTATCAAGCCTTCAATGTTGTTCCAAGCAACTGGAAAAAGAAGATGAGTTGGTCTCCCGAGCTGCATCGTATGTTTGTTAATGTAGTTCAGTAGCTAGGAATCGATTCGGCACGGCCGCAACATATACTGGAAATTATGAAGGTAGAGGGACTCACTAAAGGAAATATTTCGAGTCATCTTCAGAAGTACAGAAAAAGGGTGAGAGAACACAATGCAGCTCAGAATCAAGAAAACCAAGGCGGGACTGATCCAAGCTTGAACGTCAAGTCTCCTCCCCACCATAAGTTCCGCAGGTTAGCATGGGGCGAGCCACTTCCCATCATCAACCAAGCGAGTAGCCGTGCCATCAATCCCCCAGGCGTTAATCAAAGTATCCCCCAGAATCACCCTAATGCTCTTCAAGAGTATAGACCGCAGGGGCAGTGTATTCAGATTCCTTGGTTTGAGCACCAACCTGTGGCTATAATTCATCCCATGATCAGCGCGCCTACGCAGCCAGAGAATCAGACAAGAAGTTATCCTGAGCACTTCCACTTCTCTAATCCTCAAATGGAAGGAGTTTTTAGCAGCAAGACAGTTGGTGATCTCTACACTTTCTCGAGTAATGATGAAGGCTCCAGCACGAGAAGTCAAATTGCTCATGGCGAGGACAGAATGAGAAATCTACCGCCAGCATTTGCCAACAACAATGCCCAATTCGAGTATCAGTTGCTGGAAGGTTCAAGAGATTACCCAGATGATGAGCTTACTGCCCTGGTCAACCAGTTTAGGGTTGACAGACGTCCCAAGCCGCGATCAAGAGCCAGTGAGTAGGGACTCTCAAACATCGGTCATCCACACCCGAACCAACACGAGACTAGCTGATTATCGAAGAGCCACAGGAGAGGCAGAACTGACCTTGAATAAGTGCACCTTTCATTTCATGCTTAATTCCCCTGCGTATGATATTTCCAACTTTCTAGGTGTCTAGATTTAATTCAGGGGCAAGGGGGTAATTTGTTTTTTATCCCGTCGAATGCGTGAATCCCTTTTTATGCTAGACTCAGGGCGGATCAATTTGTGGTAATGTCGCTCACTGCCATAATGAGAAATGTTGAATGGCCTCATGTAGGGAAATTTCAAGTGAAAAGCCCAAGCGAGCTCGAAGACGGGTAACTGTGTGTCGTTCCAATTTACCCTCAATCGTTGCAAAATGCTAAATTGGATTTGTTCCATTCTCACCCAGGGGATTGCAAATTGCCTCAAGAGTGTCGCAAAATGAAATGACCCAATGGAATGCAATAGGACTCATTTGCCTTGAAGGTAACCTTCAAATTAAAGGAGCTCTCTGGTCCACGGACCCGATGGCATAGAAAATGATGATGGTCCAAGGCAACCCGAAACAAGGCCTAACTAAGCAAAACACTTATGTGGCAAGCTCAAAGTAAAGGGCAACTCGGGACATACAATTCAATCCAGCCTAAATGAAGGAACTTCCTCAATTCAAATTCAATGGAAGTACACACAAGGGTAAAACAGTATCGTTCCAATTTTTCTAGAATATGAAAAATTGTACTGCCGCATTATCTTTCATTTTTGCAGGGGAAGTCTTTACTGGTCAGATTTTCCTGTCTACCATTCCCTATTAGTATCACCTTCGCTACTCGTCTCCAATCTTGAGCCAAGCAAATCCGACGTCTCTACGGAAAAGCTGGACGGGACGCCACTACCTTGAAAAAGAAAGGATAAAAAATAAGCTGAGTGGGAGACAAAGACATTTTCGGCAGAAAAGAGATACGACTCGTCTTTATTAAAGAACTCGCCAGCAAATTGATGATGGAGACAGCAACAAGGGGCCCTCTTCCACGGAAAGATGGAAGGAGACGAGCTGGGCGAGAGATACGATGAAAAGAAAATCGAGAAAGCTAGAACACTCGAGAGAGGCAATACAGTTGCTAAACCCACGTCTAATTTTAAAGGAGACATCTTCTTGATAATTCTCATTCGTGCTCGAAAGAGAGACTCTTAAAGCATACGCAGTCTCGCAGAAAAAATCCAGAGAGTGAAAATACAAGAAGAGATATCAAACTTTGAGAAATCGTTAACCAAATCGAAGATGTCTCAACCCAACACACTTGAAAGTTATCGTTACTTGCTGAATATGGGAGAGGAAGAGTTTGAAGCCATGTTTGGGATCGAGCCTATGGAGCCCGGCCCTTCCACCGACGACGTCCAAGAGCCCGGTAAGGACAAGGACAACAACGGTAAGGGTCAAAAGAAACGCTACCGTCGCCATACTGAGGAGCAAGTACGAAAGCTTGAGGATTTCTTCAGAACATGCCCTATGCCAGACGGCAAACAGAAAATGGAACTGAGTCAAGAGCTAGGACTTGAACCTTCGCAAATCAAGTTCTGGTTTCAAAATAGACGAACCCGAATGAAGACTCGTCATGAGCACAATGAAGCCGAGTTTCTAAGAGTTGAAAATGAAAACCTCCGAGCGGAGAACAAGATATATAAAGAGGCTTTTGACTCCGTCACCTGCCCCAACTGCAATACTCTCCTCACCCTCGATGAAATGCATTATCTGAGGATCGAAAATGCACGTTTAAGCGGTGAGTTAGATCAGTTCATAGCAGGATCAAGTTCTATTGGAGCAAGGTACGAAAAGACCGAGACTATGGGACCAGCATGGATGCCTTCTGAGAAGGAGGGGAGGTATCACCACCAGGTAAGTGGCATTGACGACGAACTCGCCGCCATGATCAGGCAATTTGATGCTGATGAAGCACTAGGGCTTTAATGTGCATACGGATCCTGTATTTCAAAACTAGTGATCATGGGACCTGCAACACGGCCGACGCGTACCTGATCCGGAACAAAGCTAGCTGATCACTCAAGAGCCTGCAAAGGGAAGAAGATCAAACCTGGACGAATACATCTACTTAGTTTCATCTCACGTTCTCGACTTTTATCGATGTCCAAAATTAATGCGCAAGTTAGAAGTAATCATTTCCCTTTCCCCCTATTAAATGCTCGGAGCCGTTAACCGCACCAAACTTGAAAAAATTAATATCGAGAAGAAATCCGCGTAAATCTGAAGGGTAAATCCGTGTCGTTTCAAGTTACCCTCTAATTACTTAGGTTTTAAATTTAATCCCTTCTATTCTCAGGAAATTGCAAAGCGACTCGAGAATACAATCGTATCCAAAAACCAAATTTCCTGGTCGGGCTAAATTGGGGGCAAATTAACTCATGGACATTACCACGGGATGAATACAAGCGAAAGATCCGAACAATCTCAAACATGGGTAATTCTGTATCGTTCTAATTTACACATAATCATCTCAAGTCTTGAATTGTTTTATTCCATTCTTAACAGGGATTGCAAATTACCTCGAGAAAATACCGTAACATGGCCCAAGGTGATACAATAGGGCTGCGTTATTCCCAAGGATTAACCTTTGAAAGGAAAGCCCCATGGACACCTACGGTCCAATGGACTGAATGGTATGAGGGGATGACAGTAGGTCCGAAATGTCCCGAGTTCGATCTCCAATGGTGGGGAATGTTGTAAGTATTATAAATAAATGAAACAACTTTTTGTGCATTTCTTTTTGCAAACAGGAATACTCGACGAGTAATATCAAAGTCAGTATTTTACCATAGTCTTGCCATAATGGTGAGGCGCCCAACAAAAGTCAAGGAAAATTCAATCCAGCAAAACTGGTAAAAGACTCGTGCAAGGCATTCAAGACGAAGGATAAATCAGTATCGTTTCCAATTTATCCATTTTAATACTGGCTGACATGTCTCCTTTTCTTTTTACAGGAAATATTTATACTAACATTTAACATGTTGAAGGAGACAAATCCCAAAAGAAAATTATGATCATCTGACAAGATCTATTTTGGTGAAAAATGGGGCAAATTAATCACAAGTTCTGAAGCAAAAAAAAGCAAATACGTCTTCCTTATCTCGTTTGATTTCAAGAATAATTTCTCTGCTTTTTGCAGGGGCATTCAACCGCTAAACCACGGCGGTCGCTGTTATTAAGCAAACCGAAATGCTCCCTCACCCATATGCTTCATCGCACAGGGGCAAAGTTGAGACGAACCGCCCCTCGACATAAGGAGTAGGCTTCCCAATTTGTTCGGTCCGCCCACATACTAGAGGCAATTCAAATCCGCCCATATTTGCACATTATATAAACACACATGATGCTAAAAAATTGTCACATCTACATTGTGTTTACACAGTTCATGAATTATGCATGACAATTTCGCGTGTTTAATTTACCAACTCCAACTTAGAGCATAAACTGCACAGGAGACATCAAAAGTGCAGAATGGGGAATGACAGGATGAGGAAAGGCAAACTATTTCCACACAAGTCTAACATTTTAATCTACGGACAAACAGCATTTCCCCAGAGTGAGAGAAAGCCCCTTCGGACTAAAGTCCCCCATTTAGATTACATTCGAGGCGTTCATATTATAAGAACCTTCTTAAATAGAATTGGTAATGCAAACTTGACAGAATAGTTTTGCATGATTCACATTTTGATTGATTGCATCATGAGTTATCACACAGACTACTTCTAATCATTGCCAACTTAGCTGAACAATTTTATATGAACCAATGAACGCATTGATGAAAATGCTTGCACATGTTAGCTCTGACATTGCCTGACAGGCAACACATTCCCGGTGTTTGAGTTACCTTCCAAAGTCTTGAAATTCATTCGGCGATTATTGAATGAACAAGCCTGGTTGTCGAGAAGCCACCAAGCATTTCTTCCAAATTCTCAAGTAAGTATATCTTCAACCTGAACCTTTCAAGAGAATGAATTCTGACGGTTATTGGGGTACTCGAATCCATTGCGGTATATACAGGTATCCACCTTCTTCAATAAAGCATGATTTGTCTCAAGGACAGAAATATTCGAGACCTTTTGATCTCTGCCTCTTTGGTTTATTCTTAAAGCGACAGGAGAATATAATTTGGGTTTGAGCTTCCGCAGGATTCCTGGTCTCCCCAGATTTCAGAATGGCACCCTTTGAGGTACACCAAGCCCTTCTTACAGGCAAACTAAGTCATTCTTACAGGCAAACCAAGTCCTTCTTACAGGCACAAAGTCTTTTTTACAGGCAAACCAAGTCCTTCTTACAGGCATAAAGTCCTTCTTACATGCAAATCAAGTCCTGCTTACAGGCAAACAAAGTCCTTCCTACAGGCAAAGCAAGTCCTTCTTACAGGCAAATCAAGTCCTTCTTACAAGCACAAAGTCCTTCTTACAGGCAAATCAAGTCCTTCTTACAGGCAAACTAAGTCCTTCTTACAGGCAAACCAAGTCCTTCTTACAGGCACAAAGTCCTTCTTACAGGCAAATCAAGTCCTTCTTACAGGCAAACTAAGTCCTTCTTACAGGCATAAAGTCCTTCTTACAGGCAAATCAAGTCCTTTTTACAGGCAAATCAAGTCCTTCTTACAGGCACAAAGTCCTTCTTACAGGCATAAAGTCCTTCTTACAGGCAAATCAAGTCCTTCTTACAGGCAAACAAAGTCCTTCTTACAAGCAAATCAAGTCATTCTTACAGGCAAACCAAGTCCTTTTTACAGGCAAACCAAGTCCTTCTTACAGACAAATCAAGTCCTTCTTACAGGCAAACCAAGTCCTTCTTACAGGCAAAAAGTCCTTCTTACAGGCAAATCAAGTCCTTCTTACAGGCACAAGTCCTTTTTACAGGCACAAGTCCTTTTTACAGGCACAAAGTCCTTTTTACAGGAACCAAGTCCTTTTTACAGGCATAAAGTTCTTTTTACAGGCATCAAGTCCTTTCTACTGGCACTAAAGTCCTTTCTACTGGCACCGAAGTCCTTTTTACAGGCACCAAGTCCTTTCTACAGGCACAAAGTCCTTTTTACAGGCATCAAGTCCTTTCTACAGGCACTAAAGTCCTTCTTATAGGCACAAAGTCCTTTTTACAGGCACCAAAGTCCTTTTTACAGGCACCATATCCTGTCTACAGGCACAAAGTCCTTCTTACAGGCAGTTTCATGGGGTGACCTACCATACAGGTCAAATGTCAATGAAATTTTAAATCAGTAGAATCCTTTTATTAGGAATCTACCATGGTACGACCCACCATACGGGTCAAATTTTAATTCAATTTTTAAATCAGTACAATCCTTTTATTAGGAATCTACTATGGTACGACCCACCATACGGGTCAAATGGTACGACCCACCATACGGGTCAAATTTTAATTCAATTTTTAAATCAGTACAATCCTTTTATTAGGAATTTACCATGGTATGACCCACCATACGGGTCAAATGATACGACCCACCATACGGGTCAAATTTTAATCTAATTTTTAATCAGTAGAATCCTTTTATTAGGAATCTACCATGGGCTGACCTACCATACGGGTCAAATCTCAATCCAATTTTAATCAGTAGAATCCTTTCTTTAGGAATCTACCATAGGTTGACTCACCGTACGGGTTCAAGTTTAACCACCCTAAGGTTTTCTTATAAATAATCCTTAGGTTCTCATTCCATTTTCAATAGAGAATTCATATCAGGCAACAGCAACACGATGAGTAGGTCTGGATCAGAACTTGCTAAAAGGAGCATTAGGGATCAAATGGCACGACTCTTTTTTATTTCACTATGTTGAATCGATTAGGATTCAGGTGTCATCTCGTCTTTGAAATGAACCTCTGCCGAGCTTCCTTTCAAAGAGGGGCAGCTGTTGACACTTGATTTTTAATTATCTTTTCTCTTTTAAAATTTTTCAGTATTTTTTTGGCATTTTTATTTTCTTTAAAAAAAATTAATAAAAAATTCGTAAAAATTCATAAAATTGAAAAAATGAACTTTGGGGACCTTGGCCAAGCCTAGGGAGCCAATTTTGACCAAAAAAATAATTTTGCATATTTTTAGTATTTTTTAATATTTTTATTTTCGAAATTTAATAAAAAAAATCCATGAAAAATTATAAAATTAAAAAAATCAACTTTGGAAGCCTTCGTCAAGCTTAGGCTACATTTTTGAACAAAAAATAATTTTTCACATTTTTTTTGCATTTTTAATATTTTTCAGAAATTAGGAAAATATTTAATAAAAATAACATTTGAAGCCATAAATATGTGAATAAATAGTCGATATCTTTATTTTAAGTTTCTTTTCATTTTGGCCAAATAAAATTCAAAAAAATATATTATTATTAAAATTAAATTAATTAATTCGAAATTGCGGTTTACCTAGTTAATCACTTTTTCGGGTTAATTACCAAAACAATTCTAGAAGTTTCATGTTAGCTCGTAATTCTCAATCCTCGCATTTTTTGGAGTCGTGGCATTGTTCTCTAACGGTCCAAATTCTTTTAATGGCCTGATGGTGCATTTTCCATTTGTTGCGTTCGGTTTTCCGAATTCAAATTATCATTTGAAGCATTTCTCCATGCATTGCATTTCCATTTTCGTATTAACGGACTGAAAGTGCGACAGATACCATCAATCCTGCACGTAAAAGGTAATATTACTGATGTTCTCAGCACATACCCCTACTTAGATTATCTTGAGCTGAGCAATAATCAACTTTACGAAGAGTTTCCAACAAGATTGGGCACATGGGGGAATCTAACGAGCATGAAAATCTCCGACAAATTATTAGGCACAACACCAGCTAATCTTGGGAGGATGACCCAACTACATGTGTTGCGTGTATCTTCAAATAATCTTGCTGTGGGATTTAAAAAAAAAAGAACTTGCAAAATTGCATTATCTGCTGGAGTTTTGGCTAGATGGCAACTATCTCACTAGCCATGTTCCTCGCAAAATTGGAACGCTCTCGGACCTGGTACGAATTAACATTTACTGGGAACAAGCTAAGTGGCTCAATCCCCAGATAATTTGGAGAGTGTTCGAACCTTCAGTTTCAAAATTGAAGCAGAGATAACCTCGACCAGAGCATTTTTCAATAGAGATTAACCATACCCACGCTCTTCAAAGCTTCGGTCAATAGAATGATGATGGTGGACTATAAACTATTGCCATTGATTATTAAATTGATGCTGTCGGTGGAGATTACCCGTTGAGGGCAAGACGTTGAAGCTTTGGTGAGGGAACCCAACAAAAAGAAGAATAAAAAATAGGGAGAGAGATTAGGGAAGGAATAAAGAAAAGGAAGAAATAGTTAGTGGGAGGGGAGGCTAATAAAAAATAAAATAAAATAAAAAACGTTGATTAGGGGGAAGACATCTTCATTTCGGAGAAGGAGAATCCGTTAAGGAGGAGGCCCTCGACCGCAACGATGAAAAAAATTCTGATTGAACGCAAGGAGGAAGGCCTCGACTGTAACAGTCTGAATCTTCGACCCATTTTGGGAATTTAATGAGAATGGACGTATTTCATTATTTCGCTTTAGATGAATCTCACTCGAGCCTGATCAACTCAGGATGATTGACCAAGGGGGAATGGCTACCAAGGAACTTAAAGTACGTGGACCCTGACAGGTCGATACGCGTATCTCCTTAAAGCCGCCCGTTAGTCCGAGCATTTGCTAAAGTTGTAAATCAATGGAAGTAGCCACGAAATAGAATTCCTAAATTGGACAATCGAACTTTTCCAGAAAAGTTACAGTGAAAATTGGACGGTACTGCCTTCGAGGAAATTCAATTGGAAACCGAGATAAGGACAGAAAATTTCCAAAATGCCTCCGGACCGTTCGAAGTTCTCCGGATCATAGATTGAGTATTTCCTAGCAATTTCTAGGTAATTAGAATTGTTAGTTTAGTATAGCTCGAGAGTCACGTCGGGCTCGATAGAGAATTTTCCGGTCTCAACGGTACGTGTCCCGAGGGAAAAGAAACACTAGGAGGATATTTGTCAGTCAAATTTTCCTCGAGAATTGAACTCTCGCCTCGCTGTGACAAGTGTCACGGCCACCTCAATTCCAAGGCCACCATTATAATTCCCTATATTAGAATATGTCACCCAAGTTCCAATATACATCATAATCCCCCCATTCTATATCCACCAATGCATGTATCCACTTTCTCTCTCTCCCTCATTCTCCAATTTTTTTTTATTTCATTCCCTCCCAATATAAGACCCAAGACTTCATTCTCTCTTCCTCCTTTCTTCTTCTTCTTCTTCTTCTTCTCTCTCGCTCACTCGTTCTCTCCCTCGGCGACCAGAGAATCCGCCAGCCTCCCTGCGCACCTCTCCTTCACGAAGCCATAACTTTGGCTAGAAAATTCCAAATGACATGAAACCACCGGCATTCTCTTCCTCTCTTCAAGACCGTTCCATAGCCACCTGAATCGCACCGAGAAACCGCCGGAAGCTCCTCGTCCAACCGCTTGAACCTCCCTGTTCTGTTACCGGTGCGGAGCCCCGACCCCCGCACCTTCCGACGGCCATAACTTTCACCTCAGAGCTCCGTTTGCCCTGAAACCACCGCCATTCTCTTCTTCTCTTCCAGACGATTCCAACGCCGCCTGAATCGCAGAAAATAGCCATCGGAGCTGGCCGGAACATCCTTTCGACGGTGGCTGTCCAAATCCCGTCGCGGCGGACTCCAGCGCGCACTGATTTTCAAACGGATCGTTCAGACTCACCCAGAGTCCGAATCGACCCCCGTTTTCTCCCACACGTCGGTAAGATCTTGAATTTCGATTATGTTGAATTAGATCAGACATGCAAGACCACCTAAGCACAAATTCTTCACATGCAACACCATCTAAGCATGAATACCTTACATGCAATGCCATTCAAGTGTGATTTAATCACATGCAATGTCATCCAAGCTTGAATTCCTCACATGCAATCCCATTTGAGCACCTTCGGAGTTGAATCGCCCTTGCATGTCCACGGATTGAACACTCTCTCACACTTCCGAATTGTCTCTCTTATAATACAGCTCTGACAACCTCGTCAAGGACTTCCAAGGCCAACTCTCTCACGGTTTCGTGCTTAAAATCGAGAAGGGTAATCTCATAACTAGACTTAGGGTAGAACCATGTGTGAATTGAGGTGTTCTTGTGTGTGTGCCGTGAGATATAATTCCTTGCATGACAAAATGTGCTGCTGGCCGTGTGTCTGTGGTTTGGTCCGAGAGGCTTTAGTACCCACGGGATGTGATATGAGCATTGTATGATGGATTCAGAGAGCCTATGATGGGTAATTATGTGATAATTGACCATGCATGTCCAACTTGAGGGATGACCGTGTGTGAGGAGGTTGTGTCGTGAAGTGTAGTCCTTTGTATATCAAGATTGGTTGCTGGTCATGCATGTTAAGTGCTCTCCGAGAGGTCATGGAGTCCATGGAGTGTGATAGGAACATCGTGTGATGGTTCTAGGGCGGTCTAAGACGAGAAATTGTGTGGTATTGGTCATGCACGTTCAAATAGGTTGCTGGCCGTTCATGAATGATTTTGGCCGCGAGGTCCTAGGGTCCATAATGCACGAGACGAATATTGTACGGTAGCCCTAAGAGGATCCAAGAGTAATCACATATGTTGGACCCATGCTTGAGGTCAAAAACACTGAAAAACGGAGTTTGAAACTCGGATTGATGTGCATTGTCTGCTTTGGATTCACGTGAGTGATGAATGATGCATTGAACTTTGACATGAATTGTGTGAATCCATGTAAGCTCGATAGAGACAGGCGCGTGCGCTAGAATGCGTGGCAAATTGTGGGCCAAAGGCCGAGATATGTAATGAACGCTTGATGCATTGCACTTAACCTTATGAGCGAACGTTTGGCGGAGTGCGTAGAACCGTGCGGGATGGCCGGATAGGTGTCAAGAAAACACTGGAGTTGGAGTGACAAGGGGTATCGGCCGTAGGGCAAGTGAGCCACGGTTGCAGTACCGCGCCTGGACGTGCGCGGCACGGGGCGTTGGAGTGACAAGGGTGCCAACTGAGCGAATGCAGGGGCTCGGTTCGGGGCACGGCCGGTAGTGCTATAAACCACCGGTGGACCTAGCTCGAGTCGATTAAATGAGAAATAACATTTTGCATCTGAATGAGACTTGATCATACCATGGCATGAAGTATGCGTTCATTACTGTGATACAGTCCATTGTTATATGTTGACCATGTGTTTATTGAATCATGTGTCGAACTGCTTCATTTGCATGGTACGTTCTATTTTGAGTCTTTTGTGAGATTACTGGGTTTCGACTCACGCTGTGGGCTGATCGCCCAATTTCAGATCCCCACCCCTGAAGATGTCTATAACCCCAGCTCCCCACGGTCGACCGGTTGAGTTAAAGGAAGACGAGGTAGAGTATCAGGTACCTGGCTACACGTGGTTTAAGAGGATAGTTACTACGGTTTGGGTCGACGTGGGGGAGAAGGATAGTCTGACAGGTCATCGGTACGTAGCATGGTATCGATGGAGTGGGTTGTCTTGGCATGGTCCGCTAGACGCCATGGACGCTCCCGTCTTAGGGCCAAATGGGAACCTGATACTTAACACAATCCACAAAGGTGAGGTGGTAGACCCCGAGCCTATGCAGGTGGAAGACTCTGATGGTGATGCCCAGATGGAGTTTGATGGCGAGGACGACGTGTTTCGCGACATTGACTAGGACCCTGAAGAGTTTTCCTTGACCGATGAAGATAACCCTTAGATGTACGGATCGCATGTTGATGGATCTGTCCTTTTGCTAGGTAGCTGTTAGGGTTTATTTTGAATGTTGGATATTGTCTCCCTCACAAGTTTGTCAGACCCTGGACTGGTTTTGTGTTCACCCCTCTCCCGTCGGGTTGTAATGAACCCCCGAGACCTAGTCACTTGTTAAATGTCATGTGTTCTTCCATCTTCCTGTCTTGCTTGAATGACTGTTTGGTTGGGAGTAAAGCGCTATCTGCGGTCGCTTTTAGTTATCCATCGTTTGGCCGCGACGAGTACTGGGCCGTCGTTCGCTGTTGGGCCAAGCGATGTGATTGCAGGTCAGGTGTAACTCGACGGGGATGTCGCACGGCCCGCCGGGATCCGGAGCGTGACATCACCGCCCGAAATTGGTATCAGAGCGAAGCCAGCTCGAGATTAGACTGATTTGAGGTTTGGAGTAATAAGGATGGTGATTCGTGGGGTAGTTAGATAGCAAGACCCCTAAGGCAAGATTAAGATGGGAACGCTGCATGTCACTGATTGGCGCATGTGATTGCTATTGTAAACTGGTTGCTCAGGTCTGTGCTAGGTCCATGTGTTAAATGCTATTTGTGGTACTGCTAACTTGCAGATTGCGTCTGGACCTAAGGTAAGAGACCGAACCCTAACTGTGATGTGATGTGAGTGCCTTTCTGAAACTGTTGTTAGTGGCCATATGTTAGCCTGGTGTTGTGTATTGCTAGGCCTGAGGTGTGGTATAGGCCTTAATTCCTCAACGGGATTATAACAGGTCTAGGTAAGTAAGATTCGAGAACATGAACAATCGAGGCAGGCCTAGAAGGACTGATGGCGCATCAGACTCACAAGCTCCGGCAGCTGAAAACCCCAGCATCGCAGACATACTACGAGTGCTAGCTGAGATGGGGAATCTGATGGGCAGGCAGGCTGCAGAAAGAGATGCCACTGTAGCCCAGGCCGCTGAAGCTGCGGTAGCTACTGCTAATGGAGCAAATGGAGCGAACGGGGCAAATGGGAACAATGGTCGTGGGAATGGAGATCGATAGGCACCACACCTGGTGGAGCAGTTTCTGAAGTTATAACCGTCAAAGTTTGACGGAGGTGGTGGGCCTGAGGCCGCCTCACTTTGGATTGAACGGCTGGAGAAGGCATTTGACGTACTGAGGTGTACAGATGAGGAAAGGGTATCACTAGCGGTCTACCAGCTCCAAGATACCGCGAATGACTGGTGGAAGGCTACTTGAGGAAGGATCTTTCCCGAGGGTACAGCGCCAAACTGGACGACTTTCTGCGAGGCCTTTAATGGCAAGTATTTCTCGGAAGCCGCGCAGGAGAGGAAGATGGAGGAGTTTCTGCGACTTCGCCAAGGGCAGATGACGGTGGATCAGTACGAGGCCGAGTTTGCAAGGTTATCCAAATTCGCCCCCAGATTGATCGAGAATGCTTGGGATAGAGCACGGAGGTTCCGTGAAGGATTGAGGCCGGACCTCCGCAGTAGACTGATCACTGCAGGAGTAAGAGAGTATGGGGTAATGTATGAACGAGGACAGGAGTTCGAAAGGGACTCAAACGAAAGAAACGCCGCAACCGGTTCGCGGTTTACGCATTCGAGGGATAACCGAAGCCTTGGAAAAAGGCCAATGGTTGACAACAGGAGGTTTGTCCCTCCAGCTCGAAAGACTCTGGGAAAACCGACGGCAGGCAATGATCCAAGATGCTCTAACTGTGGAATGAGGCATGCGACCGGATCCTGCCCTAGGAAGACTGGTGCTTGCTTTGGATGCGGACAGATGGGGCATTTGGCAAGGCAATGCCCGAGGAAGAACTGTGGACAACAGAATCAGCAGCAAGAACCCCCGATAAGACCACCACCGGTAGCTGCACAAGGAAACCAGAATCGACCACCTGCACAAGGGAGAGTATACGCTGTGGCGCGTAAGGACACTGAGGACGCGCCGGGGGTAATCACAGGTACGATCTCTCTCTGTGGATGCGCTGTTTATGCCTTATTTGATCCGGGGGCTACACACTCGTTTGTGTCTGAGCAGTTTGCCCTTTTATCTGATATGGAAATGAAACCATTGAAAGTAGCGCTACATGTTATGACTCCGTTGAAAGATAGGATTCCTGTTCTAATGGGTTGCTTGGGCTGTGAGATAACTTTTGGTGAAGGAAGGGAAGTAATTGACTTGGTAGTGCTGCCCATGTTTGACTTTGACGTCATAATAGGAATGGATTGGTTGACTAAACAGGGAGCCGTGATTGATTGTAGTAGCAGGGTGATCCAGTTTAACCCAGCTGGGTACCCTAGATTCGAATTTGTGGGTAGTCAGGGAGGAACTTCAATTCCTTTGATAACGTCGTTGGAAGCGACCAAACTGTTGGATGAGGGATGTCAGGGTTATCTGGCGTCTGTGGTCGACTCCTCTGTGGAAGAAGTGAGGTTGGAGGATGTGGCTATAGTTCGTGAATTCCCTGATGTATTCCCATAGGAGTTGCCTGGCTTACCGCCAGAAAGAGAGGTGGAGTTTGTTATCGAGTTAGTCCCTGGAACCGAACCGATTTCTAAGGCACCCTATAGGATGGCGTTGGTGGAGCTAAAAGAGCTCAAGGTGCAGATGCAGGAAATGTTAGACAAAGGATTCATCCGACCCAGTGCGTCGCCATGGGGCGCGCCAGTGCTGTTTGTTAAGAAAAAGGATGGGTCGTTGAGATTGTGTATTGACTATAGACAGCTGAACCAGGTGACGGTGAAGAACAAGTACCCACTCCCCAAGATTGATGATCTATTCGATCAATTACAGGGAGCAACCATATTCTTAAAGATTGATCTTAGGACGGGTTACCACCAGCTGAGGATTAGGAGTGAGGATATACCAAAAACGGCATTTAGGACAAGGTATGGTCATTACGAGTTCACGGTTATGCCATTTGGGTTGACCAATGCGCCTGCTGCATTCATGGACCTAATGAACAGGGTGTTCAAGGAATTTTTAGACTAATTTGTTATAGTGTTCATTGACGATATCCTGGTTTACTCACGGAGTGTTGAGGACCATGAATGGCACTTGAGGACAGTATTGGAGACGCTGAGGAAGCATTCGCTATATGCCAAGTTCAGTAAATGCGAATTTTGGCTGAGTAAAGTAGCTTTCCTTGGACATGTAATCTCTGGCGAAGGACTCTCTGTCGATCCATCCAAGGTGGAAGCGGTAATAAACTGGCCGAGACCAACAACTGTAACGGAAGTAAGGAGCTTCTTGGGGTTGACAGGTTACTATAGACGCTTTGTAGAAAGATTCTCTGCCATAGCTGGCCCTTTGACACGTCTATTCAAGAAGGAGACGAAATTTGAATGGACGGATAGGTGCGAAGAAAGTTTTCAAGAGCTTAAACAGAGGCTGACGACTGCTCCAGTACTGACTATTCCGTCCGGACCAGGAGGCTTTGAAATTTATAGTGATGCATCGTTAAGGGGTTTGGGATGTGTCTTGATGCAACATGGACGGGTTGTAGCGTATGCATCTCGACAACTGAGACCGCATGAGATGAACTACCCGACGCACGACCTAGAACTCGCTGCAATAGTGTTCGCACTGAAAATATGGAGACACTATCTAGTTGGAGAAAAGTTCCAGATTTATACAGACCACCAGAGCCTGAAGTACTTATTTTCCCAGAAGGAGCTAAACATGAGACAACGCCGTTGGATGGAATTGCTCAAGGATTACGACTGTGATATCCTGTACCACCCTGGAAAGGCTAATAGAGTAGCCGATGCCCTTAGTCGAAAGTCAAGTATGGCGTGCCTGATGGTTAAGGAGTGGACTCTACTTGCAGGATTGAGAGACTCAGAGTTTAAACTGGAGATGGGACCCCTCTCGAGTCTAATAGCTACCCTGAGGATTGAACCGACGATTCAAGTGAGGATCAAGGAACTGCAGTCTACGGACCCTGACTTGCAAAAAATTCTACACTTGGACATAGATAAGAGGAGACTAGAGTTTCAGGTGGCAGAGGACGGGATTCTGAAGTTTAGAGGACGACTGTGCGTACCAGATGATAAAGCCTTGAAGAGGGAAAATCTGACGGAAGCTCATCGAAGCAGCTATAGTATTCACCCTGGTAGTACGAAGATGTACCAAAACCTGCGTCAGCAGTACTGGTGGAACGAAATGAAAGTCGATGTGGCGAAGTTTGTAGCCAAGTGTCTGACGTGCCAAAGAGTGAAGGCACAACACTGTAAACCTGGAGGACTGTTGCAGCCACTGGAGATTCCAGAATGGAAATGGGAACACGTCACGATGGATTTTGTGACAGGATTGCCAAGGAGTCAGAGGGGAAATGACTCGATATGGGTTGTAGTCGATCGACTTACGAAGTCGGCTCACTTCATCACCGTACGAAAGGATCATCCTCTTGAGAAATTAGCCGATCTGTATGTACGTCAGATAGTCCGCCTACATGGGGTACCTGTATCGATCACTTCAAATCGTGACCCCCGTTTCACCGCAACGTTTTGGAAGAGTTTACAAGCTGCATTGGGATCAGAGTAGCATTTTAGTACGGCATATCACCCGCAGACAGACGGATAGTCCGAAAGGACGATACAGACTCTGGAGGATATGTTGAGAGCCTGTATCATTGACTTTAAGGGCGGATGGGAAGAACAGCTACATTTGGTGGAGTTTGCCTACAATAATAGCTACCAACAGAGTATTAAGATGGCGCCATTCGAAGCCCTGTATGGGAGGGCGTGTAGGACGCCAGTGTGTTGGGACGAAGTTGGCGAAAGGAGGATAACTGGACCAGAGCTGGTCCAGCAATCAGTCGAAGCAGTTAAGGTGATTAGAGAAAGACTGAAAACTGCGCAGAGTCGCCAGAAAAGCTAGGCGGATCGGAGGCGCAAACCTCTGGAATTTCAAGTTGGAGACCACGTATTTCTAAAGGTTTCGCCAATGCGAGGGCTATCACGGTTTGGGAAGAAAGGGAAGCTGAGCCCGAGGTTTGTAGGCCCATTCGAAATATTGGAACGAATTGGGACGCTGGCGTATCGACTGGCCTTATCGCCGAACCTGTTGCAAGTACACAACGTCTTTCATGTGTCGATGTTGAGGAAGTACGAGCCTGATTCTAGCCATATACTCGATCATGAAGTCATAGACGAGGACGATAGGGTTTCGTACGTCGAGAAGCCAATCAGGATAGAGGACAGAAGGGAGCAAGTTTTAAGGAACAAGACGATCCCACTCGTCAAAGTCGTCTGGGAGCATCATGGCACAGAGGGAGCCACATGGGAAAGCGAGGAAGAAATAAAGCGCTTGTACCCATTTCTGTTTGAATAGTCAAGTGTAGTGGTGATGTACAAGTTTCGAGGACGAAACTCTTTAAGGGGGGAAGAATTGTAACAGTCTGAATCTTCGACCCATTTTGGGAATTTAATGAGAATGGACGTATTTCATTATTTCGCTTTAGATGAATCTCACTCGAGCCTGATCAACTCGGGATGACTGACTAAGGGGGAATGGCTACCAAGGAACTTAAAGTACGTGGACCCTGACAGGTCGATACGCGTATCTCCTTAAAGCTGCCCGTTAGTCCGAGCATTTGCTAAAGTTGTAAATCAATGGAAGTGGCCACGAAATAGAATTCCTAAATTGGACAATCGAACTTTTCCAGAAAAGTTATAGTGAAAATTGGACGGTACTGCCTTCGAGGAAATTCAATTGGAAACCGAGACAATGATAGAAAATTTCCAAAATGCCTCTGGACCGTTCGAAGTTCTCCGGATCATAGATTGAGTATTTCCTAGCAATTTCTAGGTAATTAGAATTGTTAGTTTAGTATAGCTCGAGAGTCACGTCGGGCTCGATAGAGAATTTCCCGGTCTCGAAGGTACGCATCCCGAGGGAAAAGAAACACTGGGAGGATATTTGTCAGTCAAATTTTCCTCGAGAATTGAACTCTCGCCTCGCTGTGACAAGTGTCACGGCCACCTCAATTCCAAGGCCACCATTATAATTCCCTATATTAGAATATGTCACCCAAGTTCCAATATACATCATAATCCCCCCATTCTATATCCACCAATGCATGTATCCACTTTCTCTCTCTCTCCCTCATTCTCCAATTTTTTATTTCATTCTCTCTTCCTCCTTTCTTCTTCTTCTTCTTCTTCTTCTTCTTCTCTCTCGCTCACTCGTTCTCTCCCTTGGCGCCCAGAGAATCCGCCAGCCTCCCTGCGCATCTCTCCTTCACGAAGCCATAACTTTGGCTAGAAAATTCCAAATGACATGAAACCACCAGCATTCTCTTCCTCTCTTCAAGACCGTTCCATAGCCACCTGAATCGCACCGAGAAACCGCCGGAAGCTCCCCGTCCAACCGCTTGAACCTCCCTGTTCTGTTACCGGCGCGGAGCCCCGACCCCCGCACCTTCCGACGGCCATAACTTTCACCTCAGAGCTCCGTTTGCCCTGAAACCACCGCCATTCTCTTCTTCTCTTCCAGAAGATTCCAACGCCGTCTGAATCCTAGAAAATAGCCGTCTGAGCTGGCCGGAACATCCTTTCGATGGTGGCTGTCCAAATCCCGTCGCGGCGGACTCCAGCGCACACCGATTTTCAAACGGATCGTTCGGACTCACCCGGAGTCCGAATCGACCCCCGTTTTCTCCCACACGTCGGTAAGATCTTGAATTTCGATTATATTGAATTAGATCAGACATGCAAGACCACCCAAGCACAAATTCTTCACATGCAACACCATCTAAGCATGAATACCTTACATGCAATGCCATTCAAGTGTGATTTAATCACATGCAATGTCATCCAAGCTTGAATTCCTCACATGCAATCCCATTTGAGCACCTTCGGAGTTGAATCGCCCTTGCATGTCCACGGATTGAACACTCTCTCACACTTTCGAATTGTCTCTCTTATAATACAGCTCCGACAACCTCGTCAAGGACTTCCAAGGCCAACTCTCTCACGGTTTCGTGCTTAAAATCGAGAAGGGTAATCTCATAACTAGACTTAGGGTAGAACCATGTGTGAATTGAGGTGTTCTTGTGTGTGTGCCATGAGATATAATTCCTTGCATGACAAAATGTGCTGCTGGCCGTGTGTGTGTGGTTTGGTCCGAGAGGCTTTAATACCTACGGGATGTGATATGAGCATTGTATGATGGATTCAGAGAGCCTATGATGGGTAATTATGTGATAATTGACCATACATGTCCAACTTGAGGGATGACCGTGTGTGAGGAGGTTGTGTCGTGAAGTGTAGTACTTTGTATATCAAGATTGGTTGCTGGTCATGCATGTTAAGTGCTCTCCGAGAGGTCATGGAGTCCATGGAGTGTGATAGGAACATCGTGTGATGGTTTTAGGGCGGTCTAAGATGAGAAATTGTGTGGTATTGGTCGATGCACGTTCAAATAGGTTGCTGGCCGTTCATGAATGATTTTGGCCGCGAGGTCCTAGGGTCCATAATGCATGAGACGAATATTGTACGTTAGCCGTAAGAGGATCCAAGAGTAATCACATATGTTAGGACCCATGCTTGAGGTCAAAAACACTGAAAAACGGAGTTTGAAACTCGGATTGATGTGCATTGTCTGCTTTGGATTCACGTGAGTGATGAATGATGCATTGAACTTTGACATGAATTGTGTGAGTCCATGTAAGCTCGATTGAGACAGACGCGTGCGGTAGAATGCGTGGTGAATTGTGGGCCAAAGGCCGAGACATGTAATGAACGCCTGATGCATTGCACTTAACCTTATGAGCGAACGTTTGGCGGAGTGCGTAGAACCGTGCGGGACGGCCGGATAAGTGTCAAGAAAACACTAGAGTTGGAGTGACAAGGGGTATCGGCCGTAGGGCAAGTGAGCCATGGTTGCGGTGCCGCGCCTGGACGTGCGCGGCACGAGGCGTTGGAGTGACAAGGGTGCCAACTGAGCGAATGCAGGGGCTCGGTTCGGGGTACGGCCGACAGTGCTATAAGCCACCGGTGGACCTAGCTCGGGTCGATTAAATGAGAAATAACATTTTGCATCTGAATGAGACTTGATCATACCATGGCATGAAGTATGCGTTCATTACTGTGATACAGTCCATTGTTATATGTTGATCATGCGTTTATTGAATCATGTGTCGAACTGCTTCATTTGCATGTTATGTTCTATTTTGAGTCTTTTGTGAGATTACTGGGTTTCGACTCACGCTGTGGGCTGATCGCCCAATTTCAGATCCCCACCCCTGAAGATGTCTATAACCCCAGCTCGCCACGGTCGACCGGTTGAGTTAGAGGAAGATGAGGTAGAGTATCAGGTACCTGGCTACACGTGGTTTAAGAGGATAGTTACTACGGTTTGGGTCGACGTGGGGGAGAAGGATAGTCTGACAGGTCATCGGTACGTAGCATGGTATCGATGGAGCAGGTGGTCTTGGCTTGGTCCGCTAGACGCCATGGACGCTCTCGTCTTAAGGCCAAATGGGAACCCGATACTTAACACAATCCACAAAGGTGAGGTGGTAGACCCCGAGCCTATGCAGGTGGAAGACTCCGATGGTGATGCCCAGATGGAGTTTGATGGCGAGGACGACGTGTTTGGCGACACTGACGAGGACCTTGAAGAGTTTCCCTTGACCGATGAAGATAACCCTTAGATGTACGGATCGCATGTTGATGGATCTGTCCTTTTGCTAGGTAGCTGTTAGGGTTTATTTTGAATGTTGGATATTGTCTCCCTCACAAGTTTGTCAGACCCTGGACTGGTTTTGTGTTCACCCCTCTCCCGTCGGGTTGTAATGAACCCCGAGACCTAGTCACTTGTTAAATGTCATGTGTTCTTCCATCTTCCTGTCTTGCTTGAATGACTGTTTGGTTGGGAGTAGAGCGCTATCTGCTGTCGCTTTTAGTTATCCGTCGTTTGGCCGCGACGAGTCCTGGGCCGTCGTTCGCTGTTGGGCCAAGCGATGTGATTGCAGGTCAGGTGTAACTCGACGGGGATGCCGCGCGGCCCGCCGGGATCTGGGGCGTGACATCGACGAGGGGTGACGTTTGACTCGAAGAGGACTGTGAAGGGTTGGAGCTAATAATAAAAAAAAAAGGAAGAACGTTAGGTGATGGGGATCATTATCGGCGTCGGAGGGAAGAATAAGAATGGAACGGGGGCATAATAGGGGGCTCTCTTCGGAGGAAAGCTGGGAGAATTCCTCCGGGCGGAGAAGAAAAAAAATACTCCTCAAGGGAGCTCTCCTTCACTGAGCCGGAAAATGAAGGCTTCCATTTTAAGTGGTTTATTTGTAAACACTTGGGATTTGGGGGTTTAAAGTAGGTTTGGGAAACACTCGAGTGCGAGAATGATTTGTAAATTTGATTCTTCGATCATTAGTGGATTATTTGTGGTTTGCTTTCCCGTGGATGTAGGTTCCGACATTCGGACCGAACCACGTATATGATGGTGTCCATTTTTATTATCCTTCATTTAATTTTCTCTGGAAGCGTCCACTGCCCATCGATCGATCGCCCCTCTCTTCTATGCCGCGGCTTTCAGATCCGTCTCCCGCGTCAGATTGACCCAAGATTCGATCGGGGCTGTGAGGTTTCGTTTCGGTGACATTATGCATTTGACTCGGGGGATTCAAGAAGAACAAAAAAAGGGGTTAAAAAAGAATGAAAAAAGGCCAAGCGAGGAGAGTTCGGCTACTGAAGTCTGAGACTGGGCGGTGAAGAAAAATGATCTCATTCTTTATCATGGAGGAGCTTGATTCCCGTCTTCTTGATCTCCCTGGACTATGTGTGGATCCCTCGCTGCGTTCTTCTTATGTTGTTTTTTTTTTGGTAAGTTGATCCCGCGATCTCTTCTCCTTATTCCGTACATGGGTGAAGGTTCCGTGCCTCTTGATCTCGAAGCCGCAGCTCTATATCAATGGTTAATCTTATGGAAGCACAAAATCGACTTGGGGGAGTCCTCAAGCGCGCACAAATTTCAAATTGTTGAATCAATTCGTTGTATTTCATTTTAAAGAATTCATACCCCAGAATGGAGAGGACAAAGTCCATCCGCAATTTAAATACCTGCACCATAAATCCCAAAGGGAAGAGCCAAGCCAATGCTTAGCCTCCCATTGGAGGTTTTTACTTACAGTAGTTAAATACCTGCAACTTAAATACCTGTACCTTAAATCCCAAGGGGAAGAGCCAAGCCAATGCTTAGCCTCCCATTGGAGGTTTTTACTTACAGTAGTTAAATACCTGCAACTTAAATATCTGCACCATAAATCCCAAAGGGAAGAGCCAAGCCAAGTCAATGCTTAGCCTCCCATTGGAGGTTTTTACTTACAGTAGTTAAATACCTGCAACTTAAATACCTGTACCTTAAATCCCAAGGGGAAGAGCCAAGCCAATGCTTAGCCTCCCATTGGAGGTTTTTACTTACAGTAGTTAAATACTTGCAACTTAAATACATGTACCTTAAATCCCAAAGGGAAGAGCCAAGCCAATGCTTAGCCTCCCATTGAAGGTTTTTACTTACAGTAGTTAAATACCTGCAACTTAAATACCTGTACCTTAAATTCCAAAGGGAAGAGCCAAGCCAATGCTTAGCCTTCCATTAGAGGTTTTTACTTACACTAGTTTAAATACTTGCAACTTAAATACCTGTACCTTAAATCCCAAAGGGAAGAGCCAAGCCAATGCTAGGCCTCCCATTGGAGGTGTTTATTCACTGTCATGTACTTCCTATAATTTAATTTTTGAATCATCAGACTCAAAAGATGAGTAGGTCGTAATACTGCACAGAAGTCGTTAACACACTCCCTCTTTCGGCTTCAGGGAATCTTTAACACTTAAAAAAATATAACAAATAAAAATATATACCATCTATGCATCATATTTAAAAAGTGAAAACACAAAAGAGAATACCCTACTAGAGCCTTAGGAATAAATCAAGCCTGAGTTGCCGAATTAGGATATCCATGAAATTAAGGTACCGAAAGGGCATTAGTTTTAATTAACTAGTGTAACCAAGTCCCCGAGCTCATAATCTCTGGTTCGCAGGAATAAATTAGTTCTCCCGCTAATTTATTTAGGTTTCTAATCGACCTACCAAGAACGATTAGTGGCGACTCCAAATTTCAAAATCATTTAAACAAAAACCAAAGTTGCGATTCGGTAGGGCTTGGGAGGGTCCGCATTAGGTTAGTCAAATCTAATTAACCTAATAATCCGTTAACCCCTTTAGAATTTAAATTTTTTTTAGAGGGTTGCGACACTTAATAAAAGTAAGTATATTTTTATGTACCTATCATCGGTGGCATGGTTATGCCTCGCTCCTCTAGTGATGATGGCAATCTAAAAAGTCTTCACAAAAAAGGAAAAGGTCATCATCCCTTCCTTATCCAAAACCAGTCCTCTTCCATCGCTCTGCATATCATGCGACCGTCTGCCGTCATTGAAGCCCGGCGGTCCATCAAAGTCATGAATAGGACCAAACAACTCTCCATCGAATACTAATACCATGCCACATAACGATGCGGTTGGCGTGACCCAACGGTTCAATCCCTCCACCACGTATAAAGTAGTAAGGTAATGTCGAAAAGTGATGTCACCCTCTACATCTACAACATTAAAATGAGTGATCTCGATTGACATCATAAGGCCAAAACATTGAGGTGAAATAGCTACCATACCTACAAATCTGTGAAAATAAAGGAATGAGAAACAACTTCTCACTAAGAAAATATCTAAACCTAAGCTAAGAAGTTGGCTAACACTACGTTCATCTAACATGCAATGAAATATAATTTGACAAAAGATCATTGTCTTGGCTTTATGAGCAATCCTAAACAAGTATGCAATCCTCATCCTTTCATGTTCATCCCATGCTTTTCACAGGCCCACCCGTTTACTCATGACGAGGCATCTCGACGTGCATAACTTCAAGGTATCCCGTAGGTTAACCCATCCTTGGCTCGTGTAATGCCCCCACTTCATATAGTTCTAAATAAATGAGAAAAAGATGAAATAGATTAGAAAGCTGATTTGGGCTGGATGGATTATGATTTGATTTGGACGAGGTTGTTGAACACGGCGGGTCATGAAATGGGCGACGGCCGAGAAATGGTGAGTAGGCCTAGCCCATTTAAATTTTCGACCCAATTGAAAATTTTTGACAAAAGATCATTGTCGTAGCAAGCTCCACCTTGGAATTCTTTAACCACTGGTTGCCAATTGTGGCTGTGTACTTCAAAGTCTGGTAGAATGAGATTGCCGAGATTTGGTGAGCTGCGTCAGCATTTGATCGTTACAGGAGATGGCGAGATGCGACCTCAGGGAGACTCGGCCGAAATGAAAAGGTATGGGCGAAGAGCTGAAGAATGTTCGAGAGTTATGGACTTTGGGCAGATAAAATTCCTTGGCATTAAGTTGTGAACTTGAAGTTTGACTTGTCTGAGCTGAAGTGCGAGTAGCTAGATTGAGGAAGGATGAGTATGGTTTCGAGGGGTGGAGTTTGGGTTACCTTTCATTTAGTATAATGGCACGATTGGAATACTTGAATGGTCTACCGATTGTATCCATAGTCATACTCGATATTTAAAATTTAAGAATGGAATCTTAAGGATGGAAGTTGGGTACTCATTGCACAAATGTATCCTTTTAACTACTTTCACTTTTGCTGCACTAAATGCTATAATCTCCGACTTAGATAGAGGATAAAAATTTGCAGGTGTAGTTAGAGCAGTTCAAATAATTTGGTGGTCAGTGTTCCATTCCCTCAAGGAATTACTTTCTTGTCGATATGCCCATTTGCATAAAAAAAAAATAAGGCCTTGATTTGGTGGAACTTAGAGTGCACGACATTAGATATGCATAAAACATGTGCACGAGCATGGTTTTGCATGACATGAAAGTGGACCAATTCAAGTCCGTCGGCATGAGCTTTGTCCTTAAATATATTATATCTCATGGAGCTTATGGGAAGACCATGCTATGTGGCTAGGTGGCCTTACTATGTGACTATGTTGGTCTCGGAGGCGGTACGAGACATGTCGTAATCACATGGTTTTCATGATCGAGACATGATGATAATGAGTAACATGTTTCATGTGCATACTAACATATCATATTTCTTAGCGTAGTATGTTCTCGTATCACTGTTTCCAATGTATCTTATAGCGAATACTAAAACTATGATGGATTGGTACACGTACGCTACGCTTGCTTGATAACTATTGGTCATAATCTCATTGGGGGAGTAGTCGATTATTTAGAGAATTAACTTACTGAGATTATTATCTCACCCTTCTTTTGTCGAAATTTTTATAGGTAAGTATCATGGCGAGTCTTCCATTGCTTACTTACGGAGCGCCCTTCCATTTCTCTAGGGAGGTGATACCATATACGATCGTTGAGACCCCCGATTTGCAGTATTTACGCATAGTCTGCCACCTGTGGGTAGATGGAGGCCTTGATGTAGGCACCATACTACATTGCTTTGTTGCCATTTTTGGAGTTCTAAAGGATGATCTTGGACTAATGGGCCTTGTGCCTTTCGATTACAAGACGCCTTAAGGGCTCATGGAATCTGGCTAGGGTAGTAAGCATGGTACAGGCTGATGGGTAGTAGAGTTAGTTGTCGAGTCAGATATGGGAGTCTTTTGTTAGGATTGCAATCTTGGATTTTTTTTTTATATTGGATAGGGCTACTGGTGACTTTTTGATGCCACTCGACTTATCTCCCAATTGTAAGTAAAATGAACTTGACATTTGTTGGTTATAAATAAATAAAGTGTTGTACTTTTTATCTATTTGTTTGTTATGTCGTTAAAAATTTTAATATCAAGCTGATAGTATACATGGCAAGCCTAGTGTCACGCCCCGGATCCTGGCGGGCCGCGTGGCATCCCCGTCGAGTTACACCTGACCTGCAATCACATCGCTTGGCCCAACTGCGAACGACGGCCCAGGACTCGTCACGGCCAAACGACGGATAACTAAAAGCGACAGCAGATAGCGCTCTACTCCCAACAAAACAGTCATTCAAGCAAGACAGGAAGATGGAAGAACACATGACATTTAACAAGTGACTAGGTCCCGGGGGTTCATTACAACCCGACGGGAGAGGGGTGAACACAAAACCAGTCCAGGGTCTGACAAACTTATGAGGGAGACAATATCCAACATTCAAAATAAACCCTAACAGCTACCTAGCAAAAGGACAGATTCATCAACATGTGATCCGTACATCTAAGGGTTATCTTCATCGGTCAAGGGAAACTCTTCAGGGTCCTCGTCAGTGTCGCCAAACACGTCGTCCTCGCCATCAAACTCCATCTGGGCATCACCATCGGAGTCTTCCACCTGCATAGGCTCGGGGTCTACCACCTCACCTTTGTGGATTGTGTTAAGTATCGGGTTCCCATTTGGCCCTAAGACGGGAGCGTCCATGGCGTCTAGCGGACCATGCCAAGACAACCCACTCCATCGATACCATGCTACGTACCGATGACCTGTCAGACTATCCTTCTCCCCCACGTCGACCCAAACCGTAGTAACTATCCTCTTAAACCACGTGTAGCCAGGTACTTGATACTCTACCTCGTCTTCCTCTAACTCAACCGGTCGGCCGTGGCAAGCTGGGGTTATAGACATTTTCAGGAGTGGGGATCTAAAATTGGGCGATCAGCCCACAGCGTGAGTTGAAACCCAGTAATCTCACAAAAGACTCAAAATAGAACATAGCATGCAAATGAGACAGTTCGACACATGATTCAATAAACACATGGTCAGCATATAACAATGGACTGTATCACAGTAGTGAACGCATACTTCATGCCATGCTATGATCAAGTCTCATTCAGATGCAAAATGTTATTTCTCATTTAATCGACCCGAGCTAGGTCCACCGGTGGCTTATAGCACTGCCAGCCGTGCCCCGAACCGAGCCCCTGCATTCGCTCAGTTGGCACCCTTGTCACTCCAACGCCCCGTGCCGCGCACGTCCAGGCGCGATATTGCAACCGTGGCTCACTTGCCCTAAGGCCGATACCCCTTGTCACTCCAACTCCAGCGTTTTCTTGACACCTATCCAGCTGTCCCGCACGGTTCTACGCACTCCGCCAAAAGTTCGCTCATAAGGTTAAGTGCAATGCATCAGGCGTTCATTTCATGTCTCGGCCTTTGGCCCAAATTCACCACGTATTTAGCGCACATGCCTGACTCAATCAAGCTTACATGGATTCACACAATTCATATCAAGATTCAATGCATCACTCATCATTCATGTGAATCCTAAGCATGCAATGCACATCAATCCGAGTTTTAGACTCCGTTTTTCAGTGTTTTTGACCCCAAGCATGGGTCCCAATATACTTGGTTGCTCTTAGATCATCTTAGGGCCATCATACAATGTTCAACTCATGCCATTCGGACCCTAGAACCTCACGGCCAGAATCATCCACGAACGGCCAGCAACTTAATTGAACACGCAATGACCAATATCGCACCATTTCTCACCTTAGACTGTCCTAGAACCGTCACACGACGTTCCTATCACGCTCTGGGGATTCCATGACCTCTCGGAGGGTACTTAACATGCATGACCAGCAACTCATTTCGATGTACGAGGGACTATAATTCACGGAACAAACTCCTCACACACGATCACTTCTCAAATTGGACAAGCATGGCCGATTTTCACATGATTACCCATCATAGACTCTCTAAATCCATCATACAATGTTCATGTCACACTCCATTGGCATTATAGACTCTCGGATCAGTCCTTACACACACGGCCAGCAGCTCAATATAGACATGCATTGAGCTAGGTTACACGGCACACACACAAGAACATGCCTCAAATCACACATAGTTCTACCCCAAGTCTAATTATGAGCTTACCCTCCTTGAATTTGAGCACACAACCGAGAATGGAGCTAACTTTGGAGGTCTTGGCACGTTGATGAAGCTGTGTTACAAGAGAACAAGCTCAAAAGTGTGAGAAATGGTTGAATCTATAACATGAAAGGGGTGAAATGGCATCAAGAGCTCTTAGATGGTCTTGCATGTGAGTGAATCTCACTTGGATGGTGCTCATGAGTCTTACCTAGGCTCAAAGTGACATGCAAGGTCCTTGACAACCTTGGGGAGTCGCCGGAGAGGGCTGGAAGTCGCCGGATGAAGCTGAGAGTCGGCGGAGGGCAATCACCGATGCAGAAACCGGTGATTGGGTAGTGGCTTCAAACGGCCGTAAAGGAGAGCTCCGATGGTCGTTTGGGGTGAGTGAGGTGGCCTTAGAACCGTCTGGATGTTGGGAAGAGGATTCCGTTGGTTTTAGGGCAAACGGAGCCCTATGGAGGAAGTTATGGTCGTTTGAAGGCGGTGGGGTCAGGCTCCACGTCGAGATCAGAACAGGAAAGTTTAGGAGGTCGGACGGGGAGCTTTCGATGGTCGTTTGGGGCAAGGGAGGCGGCGGTGGAACGGTCTGGATGTTAGGAAGAGGATGCCATTGGTTTTAGGGCAAACGGAGCCTTATGAAGGAAGATATGGTCGTTGGAAGGTGCAGAGGTCAGCTGGTCGCCGAGAGTGAAGAGGGAGAGAAAGGGAATGAGAGAGTGAGGCTTGAGTGTTCCATTGCCAAAATGAAAGAGTGAGAGAGTGAGAGCAGATGGGGGGGGGCGTGGATATGGAGAGAGAGAGAGAGAGTGGGTTCTTGGATTAATTAAATGTGATAGTGGTGAAGGAATATGCATGGGGGTTAGGGGAGAACATTTTTGGGAATGTTATATTGGAAATTGAGTGACTTAGTTTATTATAGGGAATGTGTTATGTTGGTTATTTAATTCAAATGTGATAGTGGTCTTGGAGTGGGCGGTCATAACACTTGGCGCAATGGGATGAGGGTTCGATTTTCGAGGAAAATTCGACTGATAAGTAGCTTTTCGGTGTTTCGTTTCCCTCGTGACGTGTACCGTCGAGACCATGAAACCTTCTATCGGACCCGACGTGATTCTCAAGCTAGACTGAACTAAAATTCAATTCACCTAGGAAATGCTAGGAAATACTCAATCTATGATCCGGAGAACTTCGAACGGTCCAGAGGCATTTTGGAAATTTTCTATCATTGTCTTGGTTTCCAATTGAATTTCCTCGAAGGCAGTACCGTCCAATTTTCACTGTAACTTTTTTGGAAAAGTTCGATTGTCCAATTTAGAAATTCTATTTCGTGGCCACTTCCATTGATTTACAACTTTAGCAAATGCTCGGACTAACGGGCGGCTTTAATGAGATACGCGTATCGACCTGTCATGGTCCACGTACTTGAAGTTCCTTGGTAGCCATTCCCCCTTGGTCAGTCATCCCGAGTTGATCAGACTCGAGTGAGATTCATCTAAAGCGAAATAATGAAATACGTCCATTCTTATTAAATTCCCAAAATGGGTCGAAGATTCAGACTGTTACAATTCTTCCCCCCTTAAAGAGTTTCGTCCTCGAAACTTGTACATCACCACTACGCTTGACTATTCAAACAGAAATGGGTACAAGCGCTTCATTTCTTCCTCGCTTTCCCATGTGGCTCCCTCTGTGCCATGATGCTCCCAAACGACTTTGACGAGTGGGATCGTCTTATTCCTTAAAACTTGCTCCCTTCTGTCCTCTATCCTGACCGGCTTCTCGACGTACGAAACCCTATCGTCCATGTCTATGACTTCATGATCGAGTATATGGCCAGGATCAGGCTCGTACTTCCTCAACATCGACACATGAAAGACGTTGTGTACTTGCGACAGGTTCGGCGGTAAGGCCAGTCGATATGCCAACGTCCCAATTCGTTCCAATATTTCGAATGGGCCTACAAACCTCGGGCTCAGCTTCCCTTTCTTCCCAAACCATGATAGCCCTCGCATTGGCGAAACCTTTAGAAATACGTGGTCTCCAACTTGAAATTCCAGAGGTTTGCGCCTCCGATCCGCATAGCTTTTCTGGCGACTCTGCGTAGTTTTCAGTCTTTCTCTAATCACCTTAACCGCTTCGACTGATTGCTCGACCAGCTCTGGTCCAGTTATCCTCCTTTCACCCACTTCGTCCCAACACACTGGCGTCCTGCACGCCCTCCCATACAGGGCTTCGAATGGCGCCATCTTAATACTCTATTGGTAGCTATTATTGTAGGCAAACTCCACCAAATGTAGCCGCTCTTCCCATCCGCCCTTAAAGTCAATGATACAGGGTCTCAACATATCCTCCAGAGTCTGTATCGTCCTTTTGGACTGTCCATCTGTTTGCGGGTGATATGCCGTACTAAAATGCAACTCTGATCCCAATGCAGCTTGTAAACTCTTCCAAAATGTTGTGGTGAAATGGGGGTCACGATCTGAAGTGATCGATACAGGTACCCCATGTAGGCGGACTATCTGACGTACAAACAGATCGGCTAATTTCTCAAGAGGATGATCCTTTCGCACGGCGATGAAGTGAGCCGACTTCATCAGTCGATCGACTACAACCCATATCGAGTCATTTCCCCTCTGACTCCTTGGCAATCCTGTCACAAAATCCATTGTGACGTGTTCCCATTTCCATTCTGGAATCTCCAGTGGCTGCAACAGTCCTCCAGGTTTACAGTGTTGTGCCTTCACTCTTTGGCACGTCAGACACTTGGCCACAAATTTCGCCACATCGACTTTCATTCCGTTCCACCAGTACTGCTGACGCAGGTTTTGGTACATCTTCGTACTACCAGGGTGAATACTATAGCTGCTTCGATGAGCTTCCGTCAGAATTTCCCTCTTCAAGGCTTCATCGTCTGGTACGCACAGTCGTCCTCTAAACTTCAGAATCCCGTCCTCTGCCACCTGAAACTCTGGTCTCCTCTTATCTGTGTCCAAGTGCAGAATTTTCTGCAAGTCAGGGTCCGTAGACTGCAGTTCCTTGATCCTCATTTGAATCGTCGGTTCAATCCTCAAGGTAGCTATTAGACTCGAGAGGGGTCCCATCTCCATTTTAAACTCTGAGTCTCTCAATCCTGCAAGTAGAGTCCACTCCTTAATCATCAGGCACGCCATACTTGACTTTCGACTGAGGGCGTCGGCTACTCTGTTAGCCTTTCCAGGGTGGTACAGGATATCACAGTCGTAATCCTTGAGCAATTCTATCCAACGGCATTGTCTCATGTTTAGCTCCTTCTGGGAAAACAAGTACTTCAGGCTCTGGTGGTCCGTATAAATCTGGAACTTTTCTCCAACCAGATAGTGTCTCCATATTTTCAGTGCGAACACTATTGCAGCGAGTTCTAGGTCGTGCATCGGGTAGTTCATCTCATGCGGTCTCAGTTGTCGAGATGCATACGCTACAACTTGTCCATGTTGCATCAAGACACATCCCAGACCTCTTAACGATGCATCACTATAAATTTCAAAGCCTCTTGGTCCGGACGGAATAGTCAGTACTAGAGCAGTCGTCAGCCTCTGTTTAAGCTCTTGAAAACTTTCTTCACACCTATCCGTCCATTCAAATTTTGTCTCCTTCTTCAATAGACGTGTCAAAGGGCTAGCTATGGCAGAGAATCTTTCTACGAAGCGTCTATAGTAACTTTCCAACCCCAAGAAGCTCCTTACTTCCGTTACAGTTGTCGGTCTCGACCAGTTCATTACCGCTTCTATCTTGGATGGATCGACAGAGAGTCCTTCGCCAGAGATTACATGTCCAAGGAAAGCTACTTTACTCATCCAAAATTCGCATTTACTGAACTTGGCATATAGCGAATGCTTCCTCAGCGTCTCCAATACTGTCCTCAAGTGCCATTCATGGTCCTCAACACTCCGTGAGTAAACCAGGATATTGTCAATGAACACTATAACAAATTGGTCTAAAAATTCCTTGAACACCCTGTTCATTAGGTCCATGAATGCAGCAGGCGCATTGGTCAGCCCAAATGGCATAACCGTGAACTCGTAATGACCATACCTTATCCTAAATACCGTTTTTGGTATATCCTCACTCCTAATCCTCAGCTGGTGGTAACCCGTCCTAAGATCAATCTTTGAGAATATGGTTGCTCCCTGTAATTGATCGAATAGATCATCAATCCTGGGGAGTGGGTACTTGTTCTTCACCGTCACCTAGTTCAGCTGTCTATAGTCAATACACAATCTCAACGACCCATCCTTTTTCTTAACAAACAGCACCGGCGCGCCCCATGGCGACGCACTGGGTCGGATGAATCCTTTGTCTAGCATTTCCTGCATCTGCACCTTGAGCTCCTTTAGCTCCACCAACGCCATCCTATAGGGTGCCTTAGAAATCGGTTTGGTTCCAGGGACTAACTCGATAACAAACTCCACCTCTCTTTCTGGCGGTAAGCCAGGCAACTCCTGTGGGAATACATCAGGGAATTCACGAACTATAGCCACATCCTCCAACCTCACTTCTTCGACAGAGGAGTCGACCACAGACGCCAGGTAACCCTGACATCCTTCATCCAACAGTTTGGTCGCTTCCAACGACGTTATCAAAGGAATTGAAGTTCCTCCCTGACTACCCACAAATTCGAATCTAGGGTGCCCAACTGGGTTAAACTGGATCACCCTGCTACTACAATCAATCACGGCTCCCTGTTTAGTCAACCAATCAATTCCTATTATGACGTCAAAATCAAACATGGGCAGCACTACCAAGTCAATTACTCCATTCCCTACGCCAAAAGTTATCTCACAGCCCATGCTACCCATCAAAACAGGAATCTTATCTTTTAACGGAGTCATAACATGCAGCGTTACTTTCAATGGTTTCATTTCCATATCAGATAAAAGGGCAAACTGCTCAGACACAAACGAGTGTGTAGCCCCTGGATCAAACAAGGCATATGCAGCACATCCACAGAGAGAGACCGTACCTGTGATCACCCCTAGCGCGTCCTCAGTGTCCTTGCGCGCCACAGCGTACACTCTCCCTTGTGCAGGTGGTCGATTTTGGTTTCCTTATGCAGCTACCGGTGGTGGTCTGATCGGGGGTCCTTGCTGCTGATTCGGTTGTCCACGGTTTTTCCTCGGGCAGTGCCTTGCCAAATGCCCCATCTGTCCGCATCCAAAGCAAGCACCAGTCTTCCTAGGGCAGGATCCAGTCGCATGCCTCATTCCACAGTCCATCTTGGACCATTGCCTGTCGTCGGTTTTCCCAGAGTCTTTCGAGCTGGAGGGACAAACCTCCTGTTGTCAACCATTGGCCTTTTTCCAAGGCTTCGGTTATCCCTCGAATGCGTAAACCGCGAACCGGTTGCGGCGTTTCTTTCATTTGAGTCCCTCTCGAACTCCTGTGCCCGTTCATACATTGCCCCATACTCCATTACTCCTGCAGTGATCAGTCTACTGCGGAGGTCCGGCCTCAGTCCTTCACGGAACCTCCGTGCTCTATCCCAAGCATTCTCGATCAATCTGCCGGGGCGAATTTGGATAACCTTGCAAACTCGGCCTCGTACTGATCCACCGTCATCTGCCCTTGGCGGAGTCGCAGAAACTCCTCCATCTTCCTCTCCTGCACGGCTTCCGAGAAATACTTGCCATTAAAGGCCTCGCAGAAAGTCGTCCAGTTCGGCGCTGTACCCTCGGGAAAGATCCTTCCTCGAGTAGCCTTCCACCAGTCATTTCGATATCTTGGAGCTGGTAGACCGCTAGTGATACCCTTTCCTCATCTGTACACCTCAGTACGTCAAATGCCTTCTCTAGCCGTTCAATCCAAAGTGAGGCGACCTCGGGCCCACCACCTCCGTCAAACTTTGACGGCTGTAACTTCAGAAATTGCTCCACCAGGTGTGGTGCCTGTCGGCCTCCATTCCCACGACCATTGTTCCCATTTGCCCCCATTCACTCCGTTCGCTCCATTCGCTCCATTCGCTCCATTTGTAGCAGCTACAGCTGCTTCAGCGGCCTGGGCTACAGTGGCATCCCTTTCTGTAGCCTGCCTACCCATCAGATTCCCCATCTCAGCTAGCACTCGCAGTATGTCTACGATGCTGGGGTTTTCAGCTGCTGGAGCTTGCGAGCCTGATGCGCCATCGGTCCTCCTAGGCCTGCCTCGATTGTTCATGTTCTCGGATCTTACTTACCTAGACCTGTTATAATCCCGTTGAGGAATTAAGGCCTATACCACACCTCAGGCCTAGTAATACACAATAACAGGCTAACATATGGCCACTAACAAAAGTTTCAGAAAGGCACTCACATCACATCACAGTTAGGGTTCGGTCTCTTACCTTAGGTCCAGACGTAATCTGCAAGTTAGCAGTACCACAAATAGCATTTCACATAGGGACCTAGCACAGACCTGAGCAACCAGTTTACAATAGTAATCACATGCGCCAATCAATGACATGCAGCGTTCCCATCTTAATCCTGCCTTAGGGGTCTTGCTATCTAACTACCCCATGAATCACCATCCTTATTACTCCAAACCTCAAATCAGTCTCATCTCGAGCTGTCCTTGCTCTGATACCAATTTCGAGCGGTGATGTCACGCCCCGGATCCTGGCGGGCCGCGTGGCATCCCCGTCGAGTTACACCTGACCTGCAATCACATTGCTTGGCCCAACTGCGAACGACGGCCCAGGACTCGTCACGGCCAAACGACGGATAACTAAAAGCGACATCAGATAGCGCTCTACTCCCAACCAAACAGTCATTCAAGCAAGACATGAAGATGGAAGAACACATGACATTTAACAAGTGACTAGGTCCCGGGGGTTCATTACAACCCGACGGGAGAGGGGTGAACACAAAACCAGTCCAGGGTCTGACAAACTTGTGAGGGAGACAATACCCAACATTCAAAATAAACCCTAACAGCTACCTAGCAAAAGGACAGATCCATCAACATGCGATCCGTACTTCTAAGGGTTATCTTCATCGGTCAAGGGAAACTCTTCAGGGTCCTCGTCAATGTCGCCAAACACGTCGTCTTCGCCATCAAACTCCATCTGGGCATCACCATCAGAGTCTTCCACCTGCATAGGCTCGGGGTCTACCACCTCACCTTTGTGGATTGTGTTAAGTATCGGGTTCCCATTTGGCCCTAAGACGGGAGCGTCCATGGCGTCTAGCGGACCATGCCAAGACAACCCACTCCATCGATACCATGCTACGTACCGATGACCTGTCAGACTATCCTTCTCCCCCACGTCGACCCAAACCGTAGTAACTATCCTCTTAAACCACGTGTAACCAGGTACCTGATACTCTACCTCGTCTTCCTCTAACTCAACCGGTCGACCGTGGCGAGCTGGGGTTATAGACATCTTCAGGGGTGGAGATCTGAAATTCGGCGATCAGCCCACAGCGTGAGTCGAAACCCAGTAATCTCACAAAAGACTCAAAATAGAACATAGCATGCAAATGAGACAGTTCGACACATGATTCAATAAACACATGGTCAGCATATAACAATGGACTGTATCACAGTAATGAACGCATACTTCATGCCATGCTATGATCAAGTCTCATTCAGATGCAAAATGTTATTTCTCATTTAATCGACCCGAGCTAGGTCCACCGATGGCTTATAGCACTCCCGGCCATGCCCCGAACCGAACCCTTGCATTCGCTCAGTTGGCACCCTTGTCACTCCAACGCCCCGTGCCGCGCACGTCCAGGCGCGATACCGCAACCGTGGCTCACTTACCCTACGGCCGATACCCCTTGTCACTCCAACTCCAGTGTTTTCTTGACACCTATCCCGCCGTCCCGCACGGTTCTACGCACTCCGCCAAACGTTTGCTCATAAGGTTAAGTGCAATGCATCAGGCGTTCATTTCATGTCTCGGCCTTTGGCCCACAATTCACCACGTATTTAGCGCACATGCCTGACTCAATCGAGCTTACATGGATTCACACAATTCATATCAAGATTCAATGCATCACTCATCATTCATGTGAATCCTAAGCATGCAATGCACATCAATTCGAGTTTTAGACTCCGTTTTTCAGTGTTTTTGACCTCCAAGCATGGGTCCCAATATACTTGGTTGCTCTTAGATCATCTTAGGGCCATCATACAATGTTCAACTCATGCCATTCGGACCCTAGAACCTCACGGCCATAATCATCCACGAACGGCCAGCAACTTAATTGAACACGCAATGACCAATATCGCACCATTTCTCACCTTAGACCGTCCTAGAACCGTCACACGACGTTCCTATCACGCTCCAGGGATTCCATGACCTCTCGGAGGGTACTTAACATGCATGACCAGCAACTCATTTCGATGTACGAGGGACTATAATTCACGGCACAAACTCCTCACACACGATCACTTCTCAAATTGGACATGCATGGCCGATTTTCACATGATTACCCATCATAGACTCTCTAAATCCATCATACAATGTTCATGTCACACTCCATAGGCATTATAGACTCTCGGATCAGTCCTTACACACACGGCCAGCAGCTCAATATAGACATGCATTGAGCTAGGTTACACGGCACACACACAAGAACATGCCTCAAATCACACATAGTTCTACCCCAAGTCTAATTATGAGCTTACCCTCCTTGAATTTGAGCACACAACCGAGAATGGAGCTAACTTTGGAGGTCTTGGCACGTTGATGAAGCTGTGTTACAAGAGAACAAGCTCAAAAGTGTGAGAAATGGTTGAATCTATAACATGAAAGGGGTGAAATGGCATCAAGAGCTCTTAGATGGTCTTGCATGTGAGTGAATCTCACTTGGATGGTGCTCATGAGTCTTACCTAGGCTCAAAGTGACATGCAAGGTCCTTGACAACCTTGGGGAGTCGCCGGAGAGGGCTGGAAGTCGCCGGATGAAGCTGAGAGTCGACGGAGGGCAATCACCGGTGCAGAAACCGGTGATTGGGCAGTGGCTTCAAACGGCTGTAGAGGAGAGCTCCGATGGTCGTTTGGGGTGAGTGAGGTGGCCTTAGAACTGTCTGGATGTTGGGAAGAGGATGCCGTTGGTTTTAGGGCAAACAAAGCCCTATGGAGGAAGTTATGGTCGTTTGAAGGCGGCGGGGTCAGGCTCCACGTCGGGATCAGAACAGGAAAGTTTAGGAGGTCGGACGGGGAGTTTCCAGTGGTCGTTTGGGGCAAGGGAGGCGGCGTTGGAACGGTCTGGATGTTAGGAAGAGGATGCCACTGGTTTTAGGGCAAACGGAGCCCTATGGAGGAAGATATGGTCGTTGGAAGGTGCAGAGGTCAGCTGGTCGCCGAGAGTGAAGAGGGAGAGAAAGGGAATGAGAGAGTGAGGCTTGAGTGTTCCATTGCCAAAATGAAAGAGTGAGAGAGTGAGAGTAGATGGGGGGGCGTGGATATGGAGATAGAGAGAGAGTGGGTTCTTGGATTAATTAAATGTGATAGTGGTGAAGGAATATGCATGGGGGTTAGGGGAGAACATTTTTGGGAATGTTATATTGGAAATTGAGTGACTTAGTTTATTATAGGGAATGTGTTATGTTGGTTATTTAATTCAAATGTGATAGTGGTCTTGGAGTGGGCGGTCATAACACTTAGCGCAATGGGATGAGGGTTCGATTTTTGAGGAAAATTCGATTGATAAGTAGCTTCTCGGTGTTTCGTTTCCCTCGTGATTGAGATACATTCGCTCGCCCACGAATGAGGCATATTATATCTTATACTATAGGCTTATCACCATAGGTGGTAAAGCATGAAAGAGAGCATGCAAGATCACAACTTCTCATGTAAGTACATAAGTTTAGCACTAGCCTCACATCCTGACAAGGATTTAGAAATTCACTTACATATCTTGTTGGTAGGAACTAATAAAAATAACAAGGTAAGAAGTTGATGGTGGTGAGGGATGACTCGAGAGAGGAAGAGAAGAGGGAAAGTGGCATGAGAAAGATGAAGTCAAGAAGATTCTTGGCCAATTTATATCCTTGTTGACTTGTTTTCTAAGTTAGATTTATCTTATGCACTTTCCACTTGGCTTTATCTTGTTCTTATTTACTTGCCACATCATCTTAATGATTGAAAAGATAATGCTTATAGAGCTACGTAGTTTAATAGTAACTCATCCACCTACCTATATTTTTAGATTGTCTTATGTGGATGCACATTTGTTTAATGGAAATATAGAGTCTTCTTCTTGTGCCATACACCCCCATGAGGTGTCTACCCATTAATAACACTTAATTAATTCAAGGTTATTTTCTAATGACTATTTGGGCATTCTAATGACATATGTCAAGACTGATCAAAGACTATGCAATCTTCCTAGAGAATCGCGTTTGACTTGGTCAAAGATTTAGTAATAATTTCAGAGGATTCTGTTTGACTATTCAAAGATTTGGCTAATCATTAGCTCTCAAGTCATTGGTCATAATCGTTTTCAATATCTATGCCAATGAGGTGGTAGGAACACATAGGCACTAGTTGTTGTTCAATGGAGAAACTTATATGGACTTGTCACAAGCTTGGGTTGTCACGCTCGGTTCTCCACAGTTACGCGGCATCCCATGCCATTCCTTACAACGGTCGATAAGATTGCGACTCCTAGGATTATCGCCGACCGAACTTCCATACTTAGAGTTCTCACAACGGAAACCGATCAAAACCCCATACATGCATACAGACGGGATAGAGAAAGAGAGAGAACATTAAGACAGAACATTCAAACTTTAAACATCGTCAAGTTCTTTTACATCATTCAGTCTTACAATCATACCCACGGATAACAAAAATCAAAAAGAGCAGCAGGCTACAATTCTCGCTAGCTCACATAAAAAACGGGTCACAAAAAGAGAGCTAACTCAAATCTAGGGATCATCCACATCCTTCCTCTCATGTCAATCACCATCTACTCCTCTTCGAGTTCATCTGCGTAGTACACACAGGGACTCTCTTCCCAACAATCATCCTCCTTGGACTCTGGCGGCCCAGCCTCGAGATCCACTAATGTGTCATAAGGAGGAACAACATAGGGATCCTGAGAACGGAGAACCTCAGAGGGGATATCAAAACTAGACAATGCCTCAGACAGGTGTTCTCCATCTCTCCGCCTCCATGCCTCATACTTGTGCTTCTCCCTAACAACATCTCCCACATCCACCCAAATGGTGGTCACCTGCTTAACGTATACATTTTCATCGTCTGCCAGATACTCGGTTTTATCAACCTCTACCTCTAGGGTATTCCAAAATGGGGTAGCGGTCCACTCATCCTCGAGGCTTGGGATCTGAAAGGTGGGGTTCTATGAACCGTGAGATACACATCTCAATAAGCCTAATCCTAAACCTCGTTCAAGACCTCACATAAACTTTAAAGCCAGACACTAGGATACAAAACCTGAGCGATCACACGACAGGCAAATAAACAACAAGATAACATATTAGGAACTCGTGCAATATCACATTATTGTTATGCGCATGCTAGTAAACAAGCCTCAATCACATGATACACATGTCAATCATACTTGTTCAACAGCCAGGCATTCTAGCCAAGGTACACTTGAAATTTCAATTGACCCTTAGGTCCAGTCCACATCTCATACGCCTCAAGCCATACCTTAACTCATGTCAACAGACACCTCGGGTTGGCACCCTTATCGCTCCAACACCCCGCGTCAACGCGTTCGGATGTACAACCTTATCTTGCCGTTTTCCTCCTTTTTGGGACTCGCCCGCATACTGTCTTATCCCTCTGATTCCCTAGCGCAAACACGCACTAGGACCGCCCTCTATGCTCAACATCCACCAATCACATATGCATGCAAACTAGCATGCAATTCATCATGATTCACAGCATATATTCAATGAGGCATAAGCAAGCGGATTAAATCAGAGCATTTTACAAATGAGCGGGAAAGTAGTCAAACATATTCCGATATCCTTTTCCAAATCATTAGTTATTAGAAAACAAAGCACGACTACTTTAAATCATCACAAACGGAACGCGACCATCCCACTCATTGCTACAAACCAACCCTTCAAACATGTCCAATCCAATATTCCACTCTTTGCCTAGGCCGTCTCTTGTCAAACCCCATCCTAGAGTTCAAACCCTAACATGAGCCTATCCCAAAGACCAATCACTGCTCTAACTTAGTCCAAATATCACAATCCTGACCACATTTGACATCAAAACAGCCCAATAAACACATCTAAGCCCATATTCCATAAAGCTCTAAACCGGTTCCTCATCAAACGTACGTTAGAGTCCAAACTCAATTTCTAGTCATACCAAATGAACCATCACAGCCCTAACATACCCTTAGATACCATAACACAGCCCACTCATACACAAATTTACTCAACCAATCGCTCTTTTCGGTCCTCTGATCAAACCCTAGCACATTATACCCTAACCACGCATACTAGGCTCGACTAAGGAATATATTCAACCATACTCAAGGTTTAGGAATTCGACTTACCTTGAGGCGACAAAAGACCAAAGATGATGACGGTGGCAACGAGCACGAGCGGCAACAATGGAGATAACGTGCGGTCGGCACACAAAGAGAGAGAGAGAGAGAGAGAGAGAGAGAGAGAGAGAGAGAAACCACGAGCTAGGGTGGTGCTCAGGGTTGAGAGAGATGGTAATGTGGTGGCTGGATGATGGTGAGCGATGCGAAGTCGAGTAGTAACTATGGTAGGTTGACGTGAGGCCAAGAGAGGGACAGAGCTGAGCGAGAGATCAAGATCGAGAGAGAGCGAGAGGTGGAGAACGAGAGATGGTAAGGGTCACAAATGGAATGGTGAGGTGGTGGTGGTCAAGGGCGATGTCAACACTTCGCCGAGCGTGGCATTGGTGTGGCCAAGAGAGCTCAAGGATGAAAGCACCGAGAGAATGAGAGAGGAGGTGAGTGGCCGGCGGTTTGCTTGAAGAGGAAGAGAGAAGAGAGTGAGAGAGGAAAGGAGAGCAATGAGAGGAAGAAGACAAACTTCTCTTGTAAGATTGAAAAAATAAAAACCCAAGTTGACGTGATTCGTCTTGGGAAGGTGCACATGTCATAGTCATTAATGAGGGGAAAAGGTAATAATGGTCTTGAAAACGCAAAAGTGTCATGGGCATTTATGGCGAAGAGACAAAAATGGGGATTTCTCAAGTTTTGGAAATCATAAAGATGGGACAAAAGAAGATTATCATGCCTTGGGAATTTATGAAGATGAGACAAAAAGGAAAGATTGCTTGGAAAAAGGTGGGATGTGGCTAGATTTCTTTCAAAAGATGATGATGTGACATGAAAAGGTGAGATTTGACTCATAAAAAATGGAAATGATAGATGTGACTTAATTTGATATTTCCTTGAAAAACGTACTATCGGGACCAGATAAACTAGAGCACAAATGACACGAGCTATGAGGCTAACCCAACTCGATACTCTAATCACATAGAGATATGACTACCCATGATCTAGGGAGTTAAACGCAAGCCAGGGGCAAAACGGTCATTTTCCTACTCTGCCTTATTTCGCGGTACTTCAAAGCGATACTGCCAATTCTGAAACCTTCAATACGATGTCCAAAACTCAATCATGATATTTCATGGAGATTCGATTTTCCAAGTTCGGAAATTCATTTTCGTGGTCACATTCATTGAATAACTACTTTAGTAAATGCTCAAACCAATAGGCGTGTCATGCCTCGAACCTCCACAAGCGCGCGGCATCTGCACAACGATGATTGATACATGCGACATCTTAGAACTGTCGCCGACCCAAAAGCCTTAATATCCAAATAAATGCTAGTAGAAACGATATATTACCGCTCACAACGAATGAGCAAAAACTAGCGCAATCATAACACCTTATATATATACATAATCTCAGCTCTATATTATACATGAATATCAATTTTACAAAGATTAACGACAATAAACAACCCAGGGTGACCACATTCATTAGCAACCACCGATTCACCATCAATTATCCTTGCCAATTACATACTCCGCCACCTAGATATCAAATCTTATGGTATCCCTATGTTGACACCTGATTTTTAATCATCTTTTCTCTTTTAAAAATTTTCAGTATTTTTCGGCATTTTTATTTTTTAAAAAATCCATAAAAATTAATAAAATTGAAAAATTAACTTTGGGGACCTTGGCCAAGCCTAGAGAACTAATTTTGACCAAAAAAAGATTTTTCATATTTTCAGTATTTTTTAGTATTTTTATTTTCAAAAATTCATGAAAAATAAAGAAAAAATGAGAAAATTGCAAAACCAACTTTGGAAGCCTTGGCCAAGCCTAGGCAACCATTTTTGAACAAAAAAATAAATTTTCATATTTTTTTATATATTTTTTAAAATTTTTTAAAAAAAAAAACAAAAATACTTGAAAATTTTGGAAAAATAACATTTGAGGCCAAAAAAATACACAAAGATAGTTAATATTTTTATTTTAAATCTATTTTCATATTGGCCATCGCAAATTCAGAAAAATTCAATTCGAGTCGCGTGTTCCTTCACGAGTATAATCTCGAATCGCGCCTAAACAAATTTAATTTGAGTCAACTTATTTTTAATTTTCACTTTTTATGAGTTGTGATATTGTCTTCTAATATTTTAAATTTTCATCTTGGCCCAATTATACCCAGAATGACTCAATTTTGCAAAAGGGCTTTAATTAAATTCTGCATTATTTTCAGCGGCAAGAAATGAGCTTAAATTTGACATGTGGTAAATTTTGGTGTGTCAAAAATTGTGAGAAGATTTGGACTTAAAGAAATATATTTTTTCAGGGACTGAATTGTAAATACTTAAAATTCAAGGACTAGAGTGCAAATACCTAACTCTTGAAGGATTATTTTACAAATAACAAAAAGAAGAGTTAGTGGATAAATTAGAATAGAAAAGGGAAGATGGAGAAGAGGAGATGAAGAAGAGAAGTTGGAGAAGAATGGATGGAGAAAATAAGATAAGAATAGAGAAGGGAAGATGGAGATGAAGAAGAGTTAGTAGAGAAATTAGAATGGAAAATAAGAATAGAGAAGGGAAGATGGAGATGAAGAAGAGTTAGTGAAGAAATTAGAATGGGAGATAAATATGGAGAATGGAAGATGAAGATGAAGAAGAGTTAGTAGAGAAATTAGAATATGAGATAGAGATGGAGAATGGAAGATGAAAACGAAGAAGGGTTAGTGGAGAGAAATTAGAATGGGAGATAGAGTTAGTGGAAAAATTAGAATGGGAGATAGATGAGTAGATTATAAAAGGAGGAAGAAGTGAGCTTGAGAGAAGATTTTTTTTTTTTTGAGAGAAAATTTTGGATGTTTGAGAGAGTTTTGGGAGATTAAAGAAAAATTTGAGAAAAAGAAAATACCAAAAGAGAGAGAATTTTGAAGATGATGGGAGTTTAAAGATAGGGGTTATCATCACAAATTCCTTCATCGATCAATATAAATCAAGAGTTCATCCTCGTCAACGAGCAAGCAAATTCGAGCTAAGTGTTTTTATTTATTCATTTATTTATGGTTTTACTCGCAAATTAGTACAAATTGTATACACTTTCTCCATCTCCCATTTTTTCCCATATTTTATGTCAGGAGAAGGATATCTCTACGTCAACAGCAAAAATCTCGTAGAGATGCAAAAATCGGCCCAGACAAGCTCCTAAGCTGTCCACCGATTTCTCAACTCATCTGTGATTAAAAGTCCCTCTTAATTCAAAAGAACTTCTCTATATTGGGAACATAGAGAGCGAAAATCAATTATAAAAATCCCTCCAAAAAAATGGGAGATAAGTACTCTTTCCACTCTTCTGGTTTTAGGTGCAGATTAGCACATATTTTGTATACTGACACTTCACTCTATTTTTATGTAGGAAGCCGCAGCCCTACATCAACGGTCAATCCTACGGAAGCACAGAATTGGTTTGAAGGAGTCCCTAAGCGCGCACAAATTTCAAATGGTTGAATCAAGTTGTTGTAATTTATTTTTAAGAACTCAAACCCCAGAATGGAGAGGCAAAGCACATCCACTGGAGGTCATTTAAATACCTGTACCTTAAATCCCAAAGGGAAGAGCCAAGCCAATGCTTAGCCTCCCATTGCAGGTTTTTACTTATAGTAGTTAAATACCTGCAACTTAAATACCTGTACCTTCAATCCCAAAGGGAAGAGCCAAGCCAATGCTTAGCCTCCCATTGGAGGTTTTTACTGACAGTAGTTTAAATGCCTGCAATTTAAATACCTGCACCTTAAATTCCGAAGGGAAGAGCCAAGCCAATGCTTAGCCTCCCATTGGAGGTTTTTACTTACAGTAGTTTAAATACCTACAATTTAAATGCTTGCACCTTAAATCCCAAGGGGAAGAGCCAAGCCAATGCTTAGCCTCCCATTGGAAGTTTTTACTTACAGTAGTTTAAATACCTGCAATTTAATACCTGCACCTTAAATCCCAAGGGGAAGAGCCAAGCCAATGCTTAGCCTCCCATTGGAGGTTTTTATTAACAGTAGTTTAAATACCTGCACCTTAAATCCCAAAGGGAAGAGCCAAGCCAATGCTATGCCTCCTATTGGAGGTTTTAACTTAACAGTAGTTTAAATACCTGCAATTTAAATGCATGTACCTTAAATCCCAAAGGGAAGAGCCAAGCCAATGCTAGGCCTCCCATTGGAGGTGTTTATTCACTGTCATGTACTTCCTGTAATTTAATTCTTGAATCATTAGACCAAAAAAAATGAGTAAGTCGTAATACTGTACAGAAGTCGTTCACACACTCCCTCTGTCGGTTTCAGGAAATTTTTAATACTTAAAAAATATAACAAATAAAAAATATATACCATCCATACATCCTATTCAAAAGGTGAAAACACAAAAGAGAATACCCTACTAGAACCTTAGGAATAAACCAAGCCTGAATTGCCGAATTAGGATATTCATGAAATTAAGGTACCGAAAGGGCATTAATTTTAATTAACTAGTGTAACCAAGTCTCCTAACTCATAATCTCTGGTTCGCAGAAATAAATTAGTTCTCCCGCTAATTTATTTAGGTTTCTAATCAACCTACCAAGAACGATTAGTGGCGACTCCAAATCTTAAAATGATTTAAACAAAAACCAAAGTTGTGATTTGGTAGGGCTTGGGAGGGTCGTCGTTAGGTTAGTCAAATCTAATTAAGCTAATAATCCGTTAACCCTTTAAAAATTATTTTTTAGAGGGTCGCGACAGACTGGCGACTCCGCTGGGGACGAGATTTTTAAATTTTCGAAAAAAGATACCTATTGGAATACTTAAATTTTTTTTTCGAAATTTTAAAAGTCTTAGTGGACTTAGGCCAATGAAAATTTCGTGGATATCTCGCTTCTGGCGATCTTGTTTGGGACTCATTCTATAGGTGTTATATGTTTTTGCAGGATGGGAGTTATAAGGGGCGGAGTGTTTGACTAACCCATTTGTTTTGCAGGCTTGGTGTTAAGATTATGTTTAATTTTACACATTTCTAGAAACGCTGTTTTGATATCAATTGTTGTGCATGTCTTGCATATTCTGAGGATTACGACACCTGCACACACAAGCGTCTAAACCCAAGCCGCGAAATTTTCCTAAGTAACCATAGATAGGGATCGAATATGCAAAGCTCTTGCGTCGATTGCGCTTGGGTTGACCATATTGACAATTCTTCCCATTGTCGTTTGATTGCGCGGAGGGTAAGGTTATCAATTCAGATAGTGGGGGCCTTTTAGGTCCATACCCTGTCTCTCCTTCTTTTATTTTTTAGAGTCCACTCCTCACTTGAGTCATGCGCATAACTATGTGATTTGCATTTCTCCAAGGTAAAAGTAAGTTCTCTAATTTTATCTTGTATTTATTTTCGATCGGTCCATGCTAGGTGTCAGTCAGTTTTTGAACTTGATATTACGACCATTCTTTTAAAAGAAAATAAAAATTAAATTTGTCCCCCATTTCTTAAAAAAATTTGAAAAAATGATGTGAAAAAAATCCCTTCGGGGGAATTTTATTAACCAATAAAGGATTTTTGTCATGTTTTTATTTCTTCAATAAAAATGAAATTTTCCTGACAAATTTTCCTCTGGAAAATTTATTTCAATAAAAAGTAAAATTCCTAAAAAAAAAATTTGGTAAACATCAAGTGATTTTATCACATTTTTCAAATTATAATGACTTGCAAGAAAATTATTTTTGAGAAATTCACTCATGTTTTTCTAAGAAACTTTTCTCTAAATAAAATTGGACTAATGTCTCGGGGGAATTTTGTTGACCAATAAAGGATTTCTGTCATGTCTTTCCTACTTCAATAAAAATAAAATTTTCCTGACAAATTTACCTCTGAAAATTTATTTTGATAAGAAAGAAATTCCTTCAAAAATTTTAGTAAACGTCAAGTGATTTTGTCACATTCCTTTAAAAAATTAATAAAATAAAAAAAAGAGTAATAAATCTGCAAGAAAATTCTATATCAGAAATCAACCCATTTCTTCCTAAGGAAATTTTTTTTTCTTCTGATTTCTCCATAAAATAGAAAAATCAAATTGGACTAATATAGGAGTCATGGACCGACATTCCTTGTGTCGCATACTAATTATATCTTTTTCTTTTGCAGGGAGATCCTAGATACCCCAGACGGGTGTAAAAATTAAATTCAATAATATATCAAGAATCATCTTCAGAAATATCAAAAGACGAAAAACATTGAGGCTTCAACCGTTAATTCAGGGGGCAAACGAGCACTGTCCATCTTTGACAGACAGAGTTGTGTCAATTCGTAAACTTGGAGATCCTAGATACCCCAGATAGGTGTAAAAATTAAGTTCAATAATATATCAAGAATCATCTTCAGAAATACCAAAAGACGAAAAATACCGAGGCTTCAACCGTTAATTCAGGGGGCAAACGAACATGTCCATCTTTGACAGACAGAGTTGTGTCAATCCATAAACTTGTATGGGCAGTGTATTCTGAAATGACGGTGGATTTATACTGATTAAACACGGGGGCATATTTAATGTATTGCAGAGGATCCCGCGTCTTTTGAAAGACAATATGGATTATAAAATCAGAACCCATGAAACAAGTACCTTAACTTGATTAAAACAACCAGAGACCGGTCTTAAAATTTCCTCGGATCCGAAACACGCGGAGGGTTTTAGAGGACCGAGATTCTATTAATGAACGTGGCCTACAAGTATTTCTCCTGATGCTACTGGCGCCCGACAAAAGCAAGTGGGCACCGAAAGAAACAAAACACGGTTGAAGTGGGGCACGCAACAAATGGCCGAATTTATTGGCATACTGATCGAGTGGTGGCAGCTTTATTGATTTACATGATTGAACGCGGGTCTCTAGGCGGCTGGTGGAAAGCCACACTGAATGCCTCTCTAATGTTCTTGATATCATCGTCTACCGCAACCCGCGAGAGCATCATAAAGAAGATTAAGCTCAATATCTTCAGCACCCTAAATCGTTCCCCAAAAGAAGAGATGACAGGAAAATTAAACAAAAAACACGTGAAGCTTTTCTTTCATTCCATTCATAAAAAAGTATTACAACAGCTCACTCGGGAGGAAAAGTAAAGCCGAATTGAGCCCTAATAACCATTACGAAAGAGCTCAACTGACTCTCCAAACAGTTGATGCTCTGGGTGCACCGGGCGTTCTCGGGATCAAGCTCTGCGAGCCTAAAGAAGAGGCGATCGCACTTCTCCTTAGCTTGGGCCATACTGGCCTCGTAATGCTCGACGGCAAACTCCAGGTCCGGAATCGCCGCCCTCTCGAAAGCAATGTCTGCCATAATGTCATCAAGTCTCTCCTGCAGCCAACCGCATTTGCACCTCATCACAATATTGCCCGGCTCCTGTTCGGCGTAAGTTCGGACCAAGGCCAGACGGTCCACCAACTTTCCCCTCCCACGAACCAGCCACGAAAGCTGATCGTTGGCAAACTTGAAGGCCTTCTTGTGATTATCAGCCACAAATGTGATTGTTTCCAAACGCTCATGCCGGTCTTAGTAACGAGCTTTCACGACAGCAGTTACAAGGATCGTCTCATAAGCGCGGTTATAGGCGGCTAGAAAATTGATGAAGAGGGTCGGGAAGTTCCGATACTCCCTCCCCAGTTGGGTACCCTCAACAGAAGCAGCGTCCACGGTCCTGAATAGACCGAGGATTTCAGCCTCAACGGTAGAGTTTTGGGCTATATGAGCGTAACCTTTACCAAGAAGATTGTAGAGTCTCTCCCACCCAGCTAGGACTTCGGCAGAGAAGGTATGGTTAGGAGAATTGGCCATTTTTGAAAGCAGAATACGAAAGAGAAAAGGAGAGAGGTGAAGTGGAGGATTGGAATGCGAAGATAATAATCTGCTTCGAGTTAAAATATTGACTTCACAGGGGGCAGTCTTTATTAGCCAGATTTTTCCTATCTACCATTCTCTATCGGCAACACCTCCGCTGGCTCGAATTCTAGTCGGGCGGCGACCTCGAGCAAAGCAAATCCATCGTCTCTACGGAAAAGCTGGACGGGACGCCACCACCTTGAAAAAAGAAAGGATAAAAAACAAGCTGAGTGGGAGACAAAGACATTTTCGGCAAATCAACGGTGGATATAACGATAGGGCCCCCTACCACGAAAAGATGGAAGGAGACGAGCTGGGTGAGAGATACGATGAAAAGAAAATTGAGAAAGACAGAACACTCGGGACAGGCAATACAGTTGCTAAACCCACGTCTGATTTTAAAGAAAGCATCCTCTTGATAATCCTTAGAGAGACTCTTAAAGAATACGCAGTCTCCCAGAAAAAATCTAGAGAGTGAAAATACAAGAAGAGGTAGCAAACTTTGAGAAATCGTTAACAAAATCGAAGATGTCTCAACCCAACACACTTGAGAGTTATCGTCACCTGCTGAATATGGGAGAGGAAGAGTTTGAAGCCATGTTTGGGATCGAGCCCATAGAGCCCAGCCCTTCCACCAACGATGTCCAAGATCTCAGTAAAGATAAAGACAACGATAGTAAGGTTCAAAAGAAGCGTTACCATCGCTATACTGAAGAGCAAGTACGAAAGCTTGAGGATTTCTTCAGAACGTGCACTATGCCAGACGGCAAACAGAAAATGGAACTGAGTCAAGAGCTAGGACTTGAACCTTCGCAAATCAAGTTCTGGTTTCAAAAATAGGCGAACCCGAATGAAGACTCGTCATGAGCACAACGAAGTCGAGTTTCTAAGAGTTGAAAATGAAAACCTCCGAGCGGAGAACGAGATATATAAAGAGGCTTTTGACTCTGCCACCTGCCCCAACTGCAATACTCTCCTCACCCTCGATGAAATGCATTATCTGAAGATCGAAAATGCACGTTTAAGAGGTGAGTTAGATCAGTTCATAGCAGGATCAAGTTCTGTTGGAGCAAGGTACGAAAAGACCGAGACTATGGGACCAGCATGGATGCCTTCTGAGGAGGAGGAGAGGTATCACCACCAGGCAAGTGGCATTGACGACGAACTCGCCGCCATGATCAGTCAGTTTGATGCTGATGAAGCACCAGGGCTTTAATGTGCATACGGATCCTGTATTTTAAAACTAGTGATCACGGGACCTGCAACACGGCCGACGCGTACTTGATCCGGAATGACGCTAGCTGATCACTTAAGAGCTTGCAAAGGAAAGAAGATCAAACCTGGACGAATACATCTACTTAGTTTCATCTCACGTTCTCGACTTTTATCGATGTCCAAAATTAATGCGCAAGTTAGAAGTAATCATTCCCCTTTCCCCCTATTAAATGCTCGGAGCCGTTAACTGCACCAAACTCGAAAAAATTAATATCGAGGAGAAATCCGCGTAAATCTGAAGGGTAAATCCGTGTCGTTTCAAGTTACCCTTAAATTACTTAGGTTTTAAATTTAATCCCTCCTATTCTCAGGAAATTGCAAATCGACCCGAGAACGCAATCATATCCGAATACAAGTTGAACAAAATTTGGGGGCAAATCAACTCATGGGCATTACCACGGGATGGACAGCTTCAGACAAAGGAAAGTACAAGCGAAAGACGCGAACAATCTCAGAAATGGGTAATTCTGTATCGTTCTAATGTGCACATAATCATCTCAAGTCTTGAATTTTCTTATTCCATTCTTAACATGGATTGCAAATTACCTCGAGAAATACCGTAACATGGCCGAAGGTGATACAACAGGGCTGCTTTATCCCCAAAGATTAACCTTTGAAAGGATAGCCCCATGGACACCTACGGTCCAATGGACCGAATGATATGGGGGATGACAGTAGGTCCGAAATGTCCCGAGTTCGATCCCCGAGGGTGGGGAATGTTGTATGTATTATAAATAAATGAAACAACTTTTTGTGCATTTCTTTTTTTTTAACAAACAGGAATACTTGACGACCTTACCAAAAAAACAGGAATACTCGACGAGTAATATCAAATTCAGTATTTTACTATAGTCTTGCCATAATTGTGGGGTGCCTAACAAAAGTTGAGGAAAATTCAATCCAACAAAACTGGTAAAAGACTCGTGCAAGACATTCAAGATGAAAGGTAAATCAGTATCGTTTTCAATTTATCCCTTTTAATACTAACTGATATGTCTCTTTTTCTTTTTACAGGAAATATTTACACTAACATTTAACATGTTGAAGGAGACAAATCCAAAAGAAAATTATGATCATCTGACAAGATCTATTCTGGTGAAAAATGGGGCAAATTGATCGCAAGCTCTGAAGCCAAAAAGCAAATATGTCTTCCTTATCTCGTTTGATTTCGAGAATAATTTCTCTGCTTTTTGCAGGGGCATTCAACCGCTAAACCGTGGTGGTCGCTGTCATTAAACAAACCGAAATGCTCCCTCACCCATATGCTTCATCACGTAGGGGCAAAGTTTGAGACGAACCACCCCTCGACATAAGGAGTAGGCTTCCCAATTTATTCGGTCCGCCCACATACCAGGGGCATTTTAAATCCGCCCATATTTGCACATTATATAAACACACATGATGCTAAAAAATTGTCACATCTGCATTGTACTTACACAGTTCATGAATTATGCATGACTATTCCGTGTGTTTAACTTACCAACTCTAACTTAGAGCATAAACTGCACAAGAGGCATCAAATGTGTAGAATGGGGTATGACAGGATGAGGAAAGGCAAACCATTTCCACACAAGTCTAACATTTTAATCTACAGATAAACAGCCTTTCCCCAGAGTGAGAGAAAGCCCTTTCGGACTGAAGTCCCTCATTCAGATTACATTCGAGGCGTTCATAATATGATAACCTCCTTAAACAGAATTGGTAATGCAAGCTTGACAGAATAATTTTGCATGATCCACATTTGGATTGATTGCATCATGAGTTATCACACAGACTACTTCTAATCATTGCCGACTTGGTTGAATAGTTTTGCATGAACCGATCAACTCATTGATGAAAATGCTTGCACATGTTACCTCTAACACTGCCTAACAGGCAACACATTCCCAGTGTTCGAATTACCTTCCAAAGTCTTGAAATTCATGCGGCGATTATTGAATGAACAAGCCTAGTTGTTGAGAAGCCACGAGGCATTTCCTCTAAATTCTCAGGTAAGTATATCTTCAACCTGGACCTTTTAAGAGAATGAATTCTGACGGTTGTTGAGGAACTTGAATCCATTGCGATACATACAGGTATCCACCTTCTTCAATAAAGCATGATTTGTCTCAAAGACAGAAATGTTCGAGACCTTTTGATCTCTGCTTCTTTGGTTTATTCCTAAAGCTACAGGAGAATATAATTTGGGTTTGAGCTTCTGCAGGATTACTAGTCTCCCCAGATTTTAGAATGGCACCCTTTGAGGTACACCAAGTCCTTCTTACAGGTAAACCAAGTCCTTCTTACAGGCAAAATAAGTCTTTCTTACAGGCAAACAAAGTCCTTCTTACAGGCAAATCAAGTCCTTTTTACAGGCACAAAGTCCTTCTTACAGGCAAATCAAGTCCTTACAGGCAAAACAAGTCCATCTTACAGGCAAATCAAGTCCTTCTTACAGGCATAAAGTCCTTCTTACATGCAAATCAAGTCCTTCTTATAGGCAAATCAAGTCCTTCTTACAGGCAAAATAAGTCCTTCTTACAGGCACAAAGTCCTTCTTACGGGCAAATCAAGTCCTTTTTACAGGCATCAAGTCCTTTTTACAGGCACCAGTCCTTTTTACAGGCACGAAGTCCTTTTTACAGGCGCCAAGTCCTTTTTACAGGCATAAAGTCCTTTTTACAGGCATTAAGTCCTTTTTATAGGTACAAACTCCTTTTTACAGGCATTAAGTCCTTTTTACAGGTACAAGTCCTTTTTACAGGCATCAAGTCCTTTCTACGGGCACCAAAGTCCTTTTTACAGGCATTAAGTCATTTTTACAGGCACCAAGTCCTTTTTACAGGCATAAAGTCATTTTTACAGGCAGCAAGTCCTTTTTATAGGCACAAGTCCTTTTTAAAGGCACAAAGTCCTTTTTACAAGCATCAAGTCCTTTCTACAGGCACCAAAGTCCTTTCTACAGGCACCAAGTCCTTTCTACAGGCACCAAGTCCTTTCTACAGGCATCAAGTCCTTTCTACAGGCACCAAGTCCTTTTTACAGGCACCAAAGTCCTTTTTACAGGCACCAAGTCCTTTCTACAGGCACAAAGTCCTTCTTACAGGTAGTTTCATGGGGTGACCTACCATACCGGTCAAATCTCAATGAAATTTAATTAGTAGAATCCTTTTATTAGGAATCTACCACGGTACGACCCACCATACAGGTCAAATGGTACGACCCACCATACGAGTCAAATTTTAATTCAATTTTCAAATCAGTAGAATCCTTTTATCAGGAATCTACCATGGTACGACCCACCATACGAGTCAAAATTTAATAAGTAGAATCATATCATTAGGAATCTACCATGGGTTGACACCTACCATACGGGTCAAATTTCAATCAAATTTTAATCAGTGGAATCCTTTCATTAAAAATCTACTATGAGGTGACCTACCATACGTGTCAAAATTTTAATCAGTAGAATCCTTTCATTAGGAATCTACTATGGGGTGACCTACCATACGGGTCAAAATTTAATAAGTAGAATCCTTTCATTAGGAATCTATAACGGGTTGAGCTACCACACAGGTCAAATTTCAATCAAATTTTAATCAGTAGAATCCTTTCATTAGGAATCTATCATAGGGTGACCTACCATACGGGTCAAAATTTATTCAGTAGAATCCTTTCATTAGGAATTTATCATGGGTTGACCTACCATACGGGTTCAAATTCAACCACCCTAAGGTTTTCTTATAACGAATCCTTAGGTTCTCATTTCATTTTCAGTGGAACATTCATGTCACAACTCCTTTCATTTCATTAAGTTGAGTCGATTAGGATTCAGGTGTCATTTCGTCTTTGAAATGAACCTCTACCGAGCTTCCTTTCAAAGAGGGGCAACTGTTGACACCTGATTTTTAATCATCTTTTCTCTTTTAAAAATTTTCAGTATTTTTCGGCATTTTTATTTTTTGGAAAATCCATAAAAATTCATAAAATTGAAAAATTAACTTTGGGGACCTTGGCCAAGCCTAGAGAACTAATTTTGACCAAAAAAAGATTTTTCATATTTTCAGTATTTTTTAGTATTTTTATTTTCAAAAATTCATGAAAAATAAAGAAAAAAATGAGAAAATTGCAAAACCAACTTTGGAAGCCTTGGCCAAGCCTAGGCAACCATTTTTGAACATAAAATAAATTTTCATATTTTATATATATTTTTTTATTTTTTTTAAAAAATACAAAAGTACTTGAAAATTTTGGAAAAATAACATTTGAGGCCAAAAAAATACACAAAGAGAGTTAATATTATTATTTTAAATCTATTTTCATATTGGCCATCGCAAATTCAGAAAAATCCAATTCGAGTCGCGTGTTCCTTCACGAGTATAATCTCGAATCGAGCCTAAACAAATTTAATTTGAGTCAACTTATTTTTAATTTTCACTTTTTATGAGTTGTGATATTGTCTTCTAATATTTTAAATTTTCATCTTGGCCCAATTATACCCAGAATGACTCAATTTTGCAAAAGGACTTTAATTAAATTCTGCATTATTTTCAGCGGCAAGAAATGAGCTTAAATTTGACATGTGGTAAATTTTGGTGTGTCAAAAATTGTGAGAAGATTTGGACTTAAAGAAATATATTTTTCAGGGACTGAATTGTAAATACTTAAAATTCAAGGATTAGAGTGCAAATACCTAACTCTTGAAGGATTATTTTACAAATAACAAAAAGAAGAGTTAGTGGATAAATTAGAATAGAGAAGGGAAGATGCAGAAGAGGTGATGAAGAAGAGAAGTTAGAGAAGAATGGATTGAGAAAATAAGATAAGAATAGAGAAGGAAAGATGGAGATGAAGAAGAGTTAGTGGAGAAATTAGAATGAAAGATAAGAATAGAGAAGGGAAGATGGAGATGAAGAAGAGTTAGTGAAGAAATTAGAATGGGAGATAAATATGGAGAATGGAAGATGAAGATGAAGAAGAGTTAGTGGAGAGATTAGAATGTGAGATAGAGATGGAGAATGGAAGATGAAAATGAAGAAGAGTTAGTAGAGAAATTAGAATGGGAGATAGAGTTAGTGGAAAAATTAGAATGGGAGATAGATGAGTAGATTATAAAAGGAGGAAGAAGTGAGCTTGAGAGAAGATTTTTTGTTGGAGAGAAAATTTTGGATGTTTGAGAGAGTTTTCGGAGATTGAAGAAAAATTTGAGAGAAAGAAAATACCAAAAGAGAGAGAATTTTGAAGATGATGGGAGTTTAAAGCTAGGGGTTATCATCACAAATTCCTTCATCGATCAATATAAATCAAGAGTTCATCCTCGTCAACGAGCAAGCAAATTCGAGCTAAGTGTTTTTATTTATTCATTTATTTATTGTTTTACTCGTAAATTAGTACAAATTGTATACACTTTCTCCATCTCCCATTTTTTCCCATATTTTATGTCAGGAGAAAGATATCTCTACGTCAACAGCAAAAATCTCGTAGAGATGCAAAAATCGGCCCAGACAAGCTCCTAAACTGTCCACCGATTTCTCAACTGATATGTGATTAAAAGTCCCTCTTAATTCAAAAGAACTTCTCTATATTGGGAACATAGAGAGCGAAAATCAATTATAGAAATCCCTCCAAAAAAATGGGAGATAAGTACTCTTTCTACTCTTCTGGTTTTAGGTGCAGATTAGCACATATTTTGTATACTGACACTTCACTCTATTTTTATGTAGGAAGCCGCAGCCCTACATCAACGGTCAATCCTACGGAAGCACAGAATTGGCTTGAAGGAGTCCCTAAGCGCGCACAAATTTCAAATGGTTGAATTAAGTTATTGTAATTTATTTTTAAGAACTCAAACCTCAGAATGGAGAGGCAAAGCACATCCACTGGAGGTCATTTAAATACCTGTACCTTAAATCCCAAAGGGAAGAGCCAATCCAATGCTTAGCCTCCCATTGGAGGTTTTTACTTACAATAGTTAAATACCTGCAACTTAAATACCTGTACCTTAAATCCCAAAGGGAAGAGCCAAGCCAATGCTTAGCCGCCCATTGGAGGCTTTTACTTACTGTAATTTAAATACCTGCAATTTAAATACATGCACCTTAAATCCCAAGGGGAAGAGCCAAGCCAATGCTTAGCCTCCCATTGGAGGTTTTTACTTACAGTAGTTTAAATACCTGCAATTTAAATGTCGGCACCTTAAATCCCAAGGGGAAGAGCCAAGCCAATGCTTAGCCTCGCATTAGAGGTTTTTACTTACAGTAGTTTAAATACCTGCAATTTAATACCTGCACCTTAAATCCCAAGGGGAAGAGCCAAGCCAATGCTTAGCCTCTCATTGAAGGTTTTTATTAACAGTAGTTTAAATACCTGCAATTTAAATACATGCACCTTAAATCCCAAAGGGAAGAGCTAAGCCAATGCTAGGCCTCCTATTGGAGGTTTTTACTTAACAGTAGTTTAAATACCTGCAATTTAAATGCCTGTACCTTAAATCCCAAAGGGAAGAGCCAAGCCAATGCTAGGCCTCCCATTTGAGGTGTTTATTCACTGCCATGTACTTCCTGTAATTTAATTCTTGAATCATCAGACCCAAAAAAAGAGTAAGTCATAATACTACACAGAAGTTGTTCACACACTCCCTCTGTCGATTTCAGGGAATTTTTAACACTTAAAAAATATAACAAATAAAAAATATATACCATTCATGCATCCTATTCAAAAGGTGAAAACACAAAAGAGAATACCCTACTAAAACCTTAGGAATAAACCAAGCCTAAATTGCCGAATTAGGATATCCATGAAATTAAGGTACCGAAAGGGCATTAGTTTTAATTAACTAGTGTAACCAAGTCTCCGAACTCATAATCTCTGGTTCGCAGAAATAAATTAGTTCTCCCTCTAATTTATTTAGGTTTCTAATCGACCTACCAAGAACGATTAGTGGCGACTCCAAATCTTAAAATCATTTAAACAAAAACCAAAGTTGTGATTCGGTAGGGCTTGGGAGGGTCCGCGTTAGGTTAGTCAAATCTAATTAACCTAATAATCCGTTAACCCTTTAAAAATTATTTTTTTAGAGGGTCGCGACACCCTACCGTGCTTATGTCCTAGGGTAAATGCCTGCACACTCCATGCTCAAATTCTAGTCTCGGCTCACTAGCCAACTCGACCTACGTTAACGCATCAGGTCCGTGCCCTTTTTATACTAAAATATGCATTTTAGGCCCACGATATATCAATAATTGACCTGAAATACAAATGGATAGCATGTGAACAGCATTATAGACTCGTGAGCAGTACTCGAGGTGTCGTGAATAGTGATTTTCAAATACTATTTGGCCCATTTTTGCTCTAAATATCCTAAAAATTCATTTTTCGGTACCCGAACCTCGCGCGACCCATATCAACCACCACCGACAGCTTGTACCCAGCTAAGAAAGCAATATACCAAGCCCAAATAATTTACCATAGCCTCGCCACAGAATCAATTTCTACAAAAATCGCCAAGTTAGTCAATTTTTCTATACTAATCTACCTCGGATCGCACCCTAAAGTCTATCCAACAATCATCTAACATCCTACTCGAAGTTTAGGGGGTCAGTTTACCTCAACGAGACTTTTTCAAAGTCGGACGGGCGGCGGAATGACAAATGGCCCGGCGGTGATCGACGAAGTATGACGACGACGAGGAATCCAGCAAAATCCAAGGAAACCAAGGCTGTTCAAGGGCTGAACGGGGTGGTTCACAAGCTGAAAATCAATATTTTCACATGAAAATGAGCTCTAAGGGTTGCTAGGGTTAACATATATCAATGTGGGCTATATGTCAAATTCGGGTAAAAGAAAACTAGTTCGTTGACTAACGACAAAGTAGATTTGGAAAGTCAAACGACCTTGGATCGAAGTGATTCAAAGTTCTATGAACTCACATTGGATAGGACTACAACATATCTAAAAATCACAAAAATCCAACGGTCAAATTTCTATTAGCGACCAGTTGAAATTGACGGCAGAAATCTAGAGCCAGCAGAGAGAGATCCGAAAATGAGAGAAAACTTGAGCTTAGGGAGGAGAGAGAGTGGTTTGACTTGTCAAATGAGAAAAATGAGAGAGAGAGAGAGAGAGAGAGCAGATTTATGGCTTTGGACTCAATTATTTGAGTCACTATTCATTGAAAATGACATAAAGCTGAACGAATGGACTAATTTTTGGACTATCAGTAAATTTTCATGCTGATAAAGGATTAGGTTTCAATAATTTCAGTCAAACTAATCAAATTGATCAAAAAGATGACCGACGAGACATTTCTTCAAATTCATGAAATTTCAAGACTAGTAGGGGCTCAATCGGTGCTGATTGGGCTCAATCGTGATCGGAAAATAACTCGTAATGCCACCGAAAAAATTTTCTAGCCTTGCTAGAATTACTAACACTCTCTAGCTATTGTTCTAGCATAAGACAGGGGTGAGATGGCAATTTTCAATTTTGTCCTTTTCTCTAGGCATTCCAATGCCACGCTACCAATTCACGTCTTTGGAGGTGACATCCAATTTTAATCTCCATAACACTCTTGAGAGTCGATTTTCCTATTCCAAAACTCAATTCGTGGCCTCATTCATAAGACAACAGCTTTAAATAAATTCTCAAACTAACGGGTAGCTTTTAGGAGTCACGTGTATCAACCATTTGGTCCACGTGCTTATATTCATAACTAACCTTTCCCCTTTGGCTAGTCATCTAAGAGTGGCCTGCTCCGAGTGAGATTCATTTGTATGCCCTCCATGAAATAACCATTCTCTATTCAAATTCCGGAAAAAAGGGATCGAAACTCAGGATGTCACAAGGCGGCTGTTAGGAGATACGCGTATTAACCTATTAGGTCCACGTACTTTATAGTCCTAGATAGTATTTCCCCTTTGGTTAGTTATCTCGAGTTGATCAGTCTCGAGTGAGATTTAACTAGAGCGTATCAATGAAATATATCCATTCTATTTATAAGTTCTGAATATGAGTCGAAAATCCAAAATGTTAAATAGGTGATGTTTGGATCAAAGGCTGAATCGAGTTCTTAGCAGGTAATTATGGTCAGTTAACCGCCGAGCCATGACAGAGGTGAAGTTGGTACACTGTCGAGTGTGACTGGCATGTCCCAACACCGTCGAGATAGAGTACCTCACATTTAGCTTGGTTTAGGTTTAGAATCACCCAATATTGAGCCAAGTGCACATTTGAACACAATTGAGCATGGTCTTTCCTCACCAATTTGCAATTAATGCGAGATTGACTTATCTCGATCCGTAATCTTCCCAGACGTAATGCACATCTAAGGATGATCATTCCATGGATGGCACATGATCGATATGGGGTTCTAGTAGAGCTCATGCTTTAACAAAACTATGGTTAGTTCATGTGTCGGTCCATCGCTAGTTCGTGATCAATCCGAGAATCAATCCCTAGCTAAATTTCATCCATCTCAGGGTCAACTCGTAGTCAATGCGCAACTCAACAAGATTGATCCATATTGGGTTCACGATCAATCCGTGCTTGGCCTAGGCCACCACATAATTAGTGCCATAACCAAATGCATAGTCGGGCGATATCGAGTCACGATCGCTTGCAAACAATGCATGCCCAAACATCTAGCTATAGTGTGCTTTGGTTTTTAGGCCACTACCTATAGTTGGTGGACTACCTTCGTCTCCAGTCGTGTATGACTCCATGCCGTAACTCATCCATTGCCTAAGCCCAAATTGGCCTTAAGATTTGGGTGTCACAAGACTAAATCCGTCGTTTACCTTCTTTTTGAAAAAAAAAACAATTCCATCTGCTCATGAGAGAGTTTAGCACCTACTCTCACGTGACCGAGGCGTATTGTTTAGTCACCGGTATCTAACAGGAATAGGCAATTCCGATGTCTCCTTTTAGTCTCTAGCCAAGCTCAAATTGTTGAGCAATTTGATTAGTTTCGTTTTTCCCTTCCCTATGTTGCATACGTAAAGAAGGAAGACTAGTTTTGGTCTTTAGCGTGATGGGTTGGCTACGTAAAGTTTATTCGACCCGGTTGACCTAGTTTAACGAAAATATCACAATTGAGCTTTAAAATTTTCATTTTTTGCAAAATCAATGCTAAAATTTGAATCTAGACTATGGACACCATTGAATAATAACAAACTTGGGGGAAATTCAATTTATTTAGTGCAAAGCCCCCAAATGTTTTTTTTTTACTCGATTACAATTTTTGAATAATTCAAACCCTTAACAACTGAATTGAGCTACAATAGATCTAGAATGGTGAAAAGCATAGATTAGTGATCTTGGATTCGCATGAACATCTCTAAAAAAAAATTAATTGCTTTTACAATGAAAATTAGGGACTAAATTGAAATGATTTTAATTCCTTTTGCCAAATTACTCAATATTCAAAATTATTAGACCAAAATTTAATTGAAGACATAAGGACAAATGTCATAATTAGCCCAAAGTGAGAAAAAGTCTAGAAAGGGCTGAATTTGATGTTTTGGAAAATCAAGGACCTAAATGCAAAAATCTGGGAAAGTAGATTCCCGATAGAATTTTTGAATTTTAAAGTGACCAAAATGTGATTAAAATTAAAAATATATAATTAATATTTGTTTTCATATTTTCGAGTCACAAATCTTATTTTTCTTATTTTTGAGCTATTTTCTAATTAAAAGAAATTCCAAATATTCGAAAATTTTCATAAAAATATTTTTTGTTCAAAATTGATTCCTTAGACTTGGCTAAGTCTTTCAAAGCTTATTTCAAATTTTATGAATTTTTATTATATTTTTAAATATTTTTCTAAGAAAAAACTAATTAAAATTCAGTTGTCAACATGCATACATGTCTCACAATTAGATTGAGATCACATGTTAGGAAATAATTAGGATGATATTGAGAGGATCTAGTCATGTCCACAAGCACGCCAAACTAAAGGCTATCCTTTTCAACCTCGCTCTTTTCTTGGGTGTCGAAACTGTTTGTCTTTGTTCACAAACCCACGAGACAATGGAGACGACCTCTCAATTGAGCTAGAATCAAGAGAACCCAATTTAGCCGCGAGCACGTCAGGCTAATTGGTATATCATCTAGGTCCATTACTTCAAGCCTATACTACATCCTACCATTAGTGTTGAACCTCACATGCACATGTGTATGTTTTTGTTTTGCTAGCCTCTGCTATCACTATAAGTTTTCTATACTCTATTTATTACATTGTTTTTCCCAATCATTCCGTCTTGATCAATTGTATGCCCCTAGTGATCATGTACAAACATTTTCACATCAATGTGTCATTTATTCGATTGGCATGGAATACCCTTCTGGTGATACTTTCTCTTATAATGAAGGGATATATGCATTGGGTATCCTAAAACTTGTCATGAAAGTATAATTGAATCCTTAAATCTATAAAAAAAAAAAAAAGAAGTAGAATCAAGTCTTAAAACTTATCAAATTGGTTAATTGAGTCCTTCCGCTAACTTCATCCATTTGGACTAACGAAAAAATACCGACATAATTTTATTTAAAATTTTCGATATCCTATGTGGATGACATGGCCAAAAATGAAGCATAAAGATAAAATGACATTGTTTTAACCTAAATTTCAGCTGCTGGAGCTTGCGAGCCTGATGCGCCATCGGTCCTCCTAGGCCTGCCTCGATTGTTCATGTTCTCGGATCTTACTTACCTAGACCTGTTATAATCCCGTTGAGGAATTAAGGCCTATACCACACCTCAGGCCTAACAATACACAACAACAGGCTAACATATGGCCACTAACAACAGTTTCAGAAAGGCACTCACATCACATCACAGTTAGGGTTCGGTCTCTTACCTTAGGTCCAGACGCAATCTGCAAGTTAGCAGTACCACAAATAGCATTTAACACAGGGACCTAGCACAGACCTGAGCAACCAGTTTACAATAGCAATCACATGCGCCAATCAATGACATGCAGCGTTCCCATCTTAATCCTGCCTTAGGGGTCTTGCTATCTAGCTACCCTATGAATCACCATCCTTATTACTCCAAACCTCAAATCAGTCTCATCTCGAGCTGTCCTTGCTCTGATACCAATTTCGAGCGGTGATGTCATGCCCCGGATCCTGGCGGGCCGCGTGGCATCCCCGTCGAGTTACATCTAACCTGCAATCACATCGCTTGGCCCAACTGCGAACGACGGCCCAGGACTCGTCACGCCCAAACGACGGATAACTAAAAGCGATAGCAGATAGCGCTCTATTCCCAACCAAACAGTCATTCAAGCAAGACAGGAAGATGGAAGAACACATGACATTTAACAAGTGACTAGGTCCCGAGGGTTCATTACAACCCGACGGGAGAGGGGTGAACACAAAACCAGTCCAGGGTTTGACAAACTTGTGAGGGAGATAATATCCAACATTCAAAATAAACCCTAACAGCTACCTAGCAAAAGGACAGATCCATCAACATGCGATCCGTACATCTAAGGGTTATCTTCATCGGTCAAGGGAAACTCTTCAGGGTCCTCGTCAGTGTCGCCAAACACGTCGTCCTCGCCATCAAACTCCATCTGGGCATCACCATCGAAGTCTTCCACCTGCATAGGCTCGGGGTCTACCACATCACATTTGTGGATTGTGTTATGTATCGGGTTCCCATTTGGCCCTAAGACGGGAGCGTCCATGGCGTCTAGCGGACCATGCCAAGACAACCCACTCCATCGATACCATGCTACGTACCGATGACCTGTCAGACTATCCTTCTCCCCCACGTCGACCCAAACCGTAGTAACTATCCTCTTAAACCACGTGTAGCCAGGTACCTGATACTCTACCTCGTCTTCCTCTAACTCAACCGGTCGACCGTGGCGAGCTGGGGTTATAGACATCTTCAGGGGTGGGGATCTGAAATTGGGCGATCAGCCCACAGCGTGAGTCGAAACCCAGTAATCTCACAAAAGACTCAAAATAGAACATAGCATGCAAATGAGACAGTTCGACACATGATTCAATAAACACATGGTCAGCATATAACAATGGACTGTATCACAGTAATGAACGCATACTTCATGCCATTGTATGATCAAGTCTCATTCAGATGCAAAATGTTATTTCTCATTTAATCGACCGGAGCTAGGTCCACCGGTGGCTTGTAGCACTGCCGGCCGTACCCCGAACCGAGCCCATGCATTCGCTCAGTTGGCACCCTTGTCACTCAACGCCCCGTGCCGCGCACGTCTAAGCGCGGTACCGCAACCGTGGCTCACTTGCCCTACGGCCGATACCCCTTGTCACTCCAACTCCAGTGTTTTCCTGACACCTATCGGGCCGTCCCGCACGGTTCTACGCACTCCGCCAAACGTTCGCTCATAATGTTAAGTGCAATGCATCAAGCGTTCATTTCATGTCTCGGCCTTTGGCCCAAATTCACCACGTATTTAGCGCACATGCCTGACTCAATCAAGCTTACATGGATTCACACAATTCATATCAAGATTCAATGCATCACTCATCATTCATGTGAATCCTAAGCATGCAATGCACATCAATCCGAGTTTTAGACTCCGTTTTTCAGTGTTTTTGACCCCAAGCATGGGTCCCAATATACTTGGTCGCTCTTAGATCATCTTAGGGCCATTATACAATGTTCAACTCATGCCATTCGGACCCTAGAACCTCACGGCCAGAATCATCCACGAACAGCCAGCAACTTAATTAAACACGCAATGACCAATATCGCACCATTTCTCACCTTAGACCGTCCTAGAACCGTCACACAACGTTCCTATCACGCTCCAAGGATTTCATGACCTCTCGGAGGGTACTTAACATGCATGACCAGCAACTCATTTCGATGTACGAGGGAGTATAATTCACGGCACAAACTCCTCACACACGATCACTTCTCAAATTGGACATGCATGGCCGATTTTCACATGATTACCCATCATAGACTCTCTAAATCCATCATACAATGTTCATGTCACACTCCATAGGCATTATAAACTCTCGGATCAGTCCTTACACACACGGCCAGCAGCTCAATATAGACATGCATTGAGCTGGTTTACACAGCACACACACAAGAACATGCCTCAAATCACACATAGTTCTACCCCAAGTCTAATTATGAGCTTACCCTCCTTGAATTTGAGCACACAACCGAGAATGGAGCTAACTTTGGAGGTCTTGGCACGTTGATGAAGCTGTGTTATAAGAGAACAAGCTCAAAAGTGTGAGAAATTGTTGAATCTATAACATAAAAGGGGTGAAATGGCATCAAGAGCTCTTAGATAGTCTTGCATCTGAGTGAATCTCACTTGGATGGTGCTCATGAGTCTTACCTAGGCTCAAAGTGACATGCAAGGTCCTTGACAACCTTGGGGAGTCGCCGGAGAGGGCTGGAAGTCGCCGGATGAAGCTGAGAGTCGGCGGAGGGCAATCACCGGTACAGAAACCGGTGATTAGGCAGTGGCTTCAAACGGCGCGAGAGGAGAGCTCCGATGGTCGTTTGGGGTGAGTGAGGTGGCCTTAGAACCGTCTGGATGTTGAGAAGAGGATGCTGTTGGTTTTAGGGAAAACGGAGCCCTATGGAGGAAGTTATGGTCGTTTGAAGGCGGCGGGGTCAGGCTCCACGTCGGGATCAGAATAGGAAAGTTTAGGAGGTCGGACGGGGAGCTTCTGGTGGTCGTTTAGGGCAAGGGAGGCGGCGTTGGAACGGTCTGGATGTTAGGAAGAGGATGCCATTGGTTTTAGGGCAAACGGAGCCCTATGGAGGAAGATATGGTCGTTGGAAGGTGCAGAGGTCAGCTGGTCGCCGAGAGTGAAGAGGGAGAGAAAGGGAATGAGAGAGTGAGGCTTGAGTGTTCTATTGCCAAAAATGAAAGAGTGAGAGAGTGAGAGCAGATGGGGGGGCGTGGATATGGAGAGAGAGAGAGAGAGAGAGAGAGAGAGAGAGAGAGAGAGAGAGAGAGAGAGAGAGGGTTCTTGGATTAATTAAATGTGATAGTGGTGAAGGAATATGCATGGGGGTTAGGGGAGAACATTTTTGGGAATGTTATATTGGAAATTGAGTGACTTAGTTTATTATAGGGAATGTGTTATATTGGTTATTTAATTCAAATGTGATAGTGGTCTTGGAGTGGGCGGTCATGACACTTGGCGCAATGGGATGAGGGTTCGATTTTCGAGGAAAATTCGACTGATAAGTAGCTTCTCGGTGTTTCGTTTCCCTCGTGACGCGTATCGTCGAGACCGGAAAACCTTCTATCGGACCCGACGTGATTCTCGAGCTAGACTGAACTAAAATTCAATTCACCTAGGAAATGCTAGGAAATACTCAATCTATGATCCGGAGAACTTCGAATGGTCCAGAGGCATTTTGGAAATTTTCTATCATTGTCTCGGTTTCCAATTGAATTTCCTCGAAGGCAGTACCGTCCAATTTTCACTGTAACTTTTCTGGAAAAGTTCGATTGTCCAATTTAGAAATTCTATTTCGTGGCCACTTCCATTGATTTACAACTTTAGCAAATGCTCGGACTAACGGGCGGCTTTAAGGAGATACGCGTATCGACCTGTCAGGGTCCACGTACTTTAAGTTCCTTGGTAGCCATTCCCCCTTGGTCAGTCATCCCGAGTTGATCAGGCTCGAGTGAGATTCATCTAAAGCGAAATAATGAAATACGTCCATTCTCATTAAATTCCCAAAATGGGTCGAAGATTCAGACTGTTACAGAGCCCTAGTCAATAGGCAATGAGCCTTATCGATGGTTAGCGAAGGCTTAACCTCGTAGATTTGAGCGAGACCGACGTCATTATGGCCGAGTGAGGCCGACCTCTCCTAATGATAGCCACGCTATGGCGAAACCTAACCTAGCCATTATTGGGCAAGGTCAAGCCCTTGCTAACCATCAGCAGGAGTCGTGGCAATCTCGCCCCCTATTCGCCACCATCGCTGGCCATTGGCTATGATGGTGGGGCTGCAGTGGTGAGGACTGTGTAAGCCATCACCGTTGCACCTTAACCTTCTTTTTTTAAAAATGGTTTTCTAGCTTATTTTTCAAATTTAATTTAACTTCTTAAAAAAAATTAGCTTACTTTATAAAAAGTTAGTCTACGTGGACTGATTTTTTTTTGAAAAATTTGTCACATGTAGTCTTTTTTGTAAGGTAAGAAATGCATTAACTAATCAAAGTGCAATACAAAAAAGCCAAACACAACATCGTACCCAAGGTTACACATGTGGGTGTTACCGAGGGTGCGAAGGTGTAGCCGCATGTAGTCCATGTGGACTTATTTAAAAAAAAATTGCCACATGGATTGACTTTTAAAAAAACACCACATAATATTGAAAATGCTAGGTGGACCATTTAGCTAAAATCTCTCACTATTGGCACTTAAACGATTGTTTTTCCTCACCCACCATCTGGTGGCCGAGTTGGTTTGCGCTCAGTCCCTTCCGCAAGAGGTCCTGGGTTTAAAATTTCTCGGGCCCAAGTGACTTAACTGGGGGCTCATGGTTGTGGGGTTTACGGGTCCTCCCGAGAACTAGTCGTGCTTCACCGCTGGTTTGAGCACAAGCTCGCTGGCCACACGGACATCTCGGTTATTAAAAAAAACAATTGTTTTTCCTCCGATTTGGCACTTAAGTGGCCGATCGCGGTTTGATCATTTTTTTCATTCTTTTTTTTGTTTTTTTAAAGCCTTTTTTGAACATTTTAATTTTATTTTATTAAGATTTGCGTTAAAAAGTTAAAATTTAGGCTAAAACGACATCGTTTTAGCTTTGTGTTTCATTTTTTGGTCACATCATCAATACGTAAGAGAGAGAAAATATTAAAAGCCACAATAGCCTTTTTCGTTAGTCTAGATGGATGGTGTCAACCAAAAGACTTGATTGCATCAATTTGTCAAGTTCTAGGACTTGATTATACTTTTTGCAAGTTTTAGGATTCAATTGTATTTTTGTAACAAGTTTTAGGACTTTCAATGCACATATCCCTATAATGAAAAATTAGCTAAAGTTCAACCCAAAAAAAAAAAATACTAGCTAAAGACTACATCCTCGTTTGATCCATATAGGAGTAATTTGCTTTGTTTTCATTCCTAAGTCATGGCCACGGTTTCGGAACCGCCGATTCCAATTCATGAATCGGCGGTTTTGATTCAAAATTTGAAGGAATCGGAATCGGAACCTTAAGTAATGCTTCTGGTTCTGTGGTTTTGAACCAGTTTTTTTTTTATCAAAAGGTTTTGAGTTTAAAATTTAAATTGTGATGAATTTGTAATAAAATTGTAATCAAATTATCAAATTATGAAATAAAATAAAATAATGAATTATGAAATTATGAAATAATGCATTATTAAATAAACATTATAATTAAATGTAAGGGAAAAAGGAAGGGGGAGGGGGCTTAAACTTAATGATTTGTCATTAAGCGCATACGTACTTTCTTGAAAATAGAAGAATCAAAGCATATATAGTTCTTTTACATTTTATAACCCCATACTTACCTCACCCTTAATCATCGGTACCCGTTCCTTAATCGATGGCAATGGTATCTCCATCATTAAGAATTCGGCTTCATTATTACGATCTATTTCTTATTGTCTATATTGAGCATTTGTCCAATCATTAAACACAAGTTTGAGCCTCCACCGAATTGTGAGTTAGATCTTGAACGTCGTTCGTCCAAAATATTATCTCTAACGTTAAATGTTTGTTCTACCGCAACTATTGAACAAGGGTTGTTAAAATTTATTTTACAATCAGAGCAAAAATTAGGTATTGAGTGGATTGCCTCTTCCACTGATCTAATATTGTGAAATTTGTGATGCTTTAAGATTTATCAAACTCAAAAGAAATGGTTAGATAGCTTTCTATTTCAGAATTACTTCCTATTACTTTCTTTTTTCTTTTTTGCCCATGCAAAGAAAGTCGGTACTCTCTACTAATTTTATATGTGTTCCCACTTTGTAAGTCACTATATTGGGAAGATTTACATCGACTATCATCTAGTTTATATGTTGTACAAAATTCATTGTATAATTTTATTATTACGTTTTTAACCCTTGTTTGTATATTTCTAATATTTACCTTATCAATTAAATGTAAACATTCATAATACGTATTCAAATAATTACCTAAACCATCTAATTTACAATATAGATAAAAAAAAACACAAGCAATGAAATAAATAAAAGGAATTTTCTTATAAAAATTTAGTCATTTTGTTCACATTGTTTTAATAATATCACCTAAATTCTCATCATTTTCATTTTTTTCCCAAAAACTCCAACAATATTAATATATTCTATTAAAAGTAAATGCGTAGTATGATAATAAATACTAGACAAAGTATAAGTTGCAAATATCTAAATTTTTTTCAACTATCCCATTCTTGTGGGTATAAATTAATTTAATATACATTATCTGATTAATGCACATAATAAATATTTATGTGCAAAAAAATTCATTAAACAATTTGTAAGTAGAATTCTAAAGATTTGAAACATCTCTTAGAAAAATTTTCGATTTTTTCCCATTTTCTACACATAAATTTAAACAATGACAAGCACATGTAACGTAAAAAATTATCCACCAAAAACGGGTTTTCAAATCTTTTTCAGTTCAACAATTAAAACAGTATGTACCGTGGTATTATCAAAACCAATTGAAAATTTTTATTTAGCAAATAATATTTTTCCAAAATTTGCCTAATTAATCTATAAATGTTATTTGTCGTATGCCTATCATCAAAAACTCTAAATGCAATAACTCTTTTTGAATATTCTAATCATCATCTATCCAAATAACATGTTATACTCATATAAGAATTAACTTGCCAATGATCACTCCAAATATTGCTACCCATATAAAGATTTCGCATTTAAGTGTATTTCTAGTAACATATTTTGCTTGTGAAACATATGTATTTTGTATAAAGATTAAAACCAAAATTTTTACCAAAACTAAATGATAAATGTTTAATGGAAACATATTTACCTTATTCTTCTTTATAAGTTTTTTTTCACTATAATGAAATAAAGGAGAAGTCTTAGGATTAGTGTACTCGAAAATTTATTATTGATTGGTGTCAATTCCTACTTCAATTGGATATCTCGTCCTAAGATGTCGATTAAATGTTATATATCCTTGTCCACCTATATATTTATATTGTTTATCATAATATTTACAAACTAATTCATATCTTTTTGAACATTCTTTAAAATTTTCAATTTTTGTGAAGTGGTCCCATATGTCGTATGTACCATCCTACTTATCACATCCCGATCCTCAGTCACAAGCCATCCCTACCAAAACGCCTCAGGTCGAAAAGAATAGCGTCCACGCTAACGATCATACCCAAAAATTTCTTACGCATGCGAAAACGTTTTAATACTCCCAGAAAAATAACCAGTAGGGATAGAAAGTAGGAAACTCTATTTTTGTGAAGGTATATTAAAGTAGATGATTGTTAACCCTACTGAGCTAATTAGCAAAAATATAACCCCATTCTCCGGGGTGGCTCCCTAATACCAGCAAAATGATAGGTGGGTTCGGAAGGGTTAACTACTCATCTACTCCAAAAGAAAGCTGCTACTCCATCATCCCCATCTCCATTTTGGACCTGAAAAATGGTAACCACGATGGGGTGAGAAAAAAATCTCAGTAGTCAACAACTTAAGCCTGGATAAGAAGATTATTCACTTAGGTGTCACAATTAATAATCTGTCAAAATAGCCCATTGTTTTACGAAAATAGTAGCCAATTCAAGTCTTCTCTTGAAATCCTTTTTCTGGTAGTCACAAGGCTCATTATACATGACTGGTGTGACTTTACACTACAACTGTCAGTGTCTTCTGATAGTCCGTAAGATTCATACGACTGGCACGACACGTTACTATCAGGAAAATAGCATACGATTAGTGTGACTTCACACTACGACTGGTAGTACCTTCTGATAGTCCGTCAGATTCGTACGACTGACACGACATGGAACTACCATGATAATACCGTACGATTGGCATGGATTTTAAGACCTTTGTGTGACCACCTTCTTGAGTTATAAAAATCAGTCAATTTTCAAATTTTCCAGCTGAATATCAATAATCGATTTATTGTTCAGTCTGACAGAAATCCTTCCAATTATTGGGCAGTCCCATGTCGATCTCGACCCCAAGCAACCAGCCATGAAATATCATAGCAATTCCAATTATTTAAACAAACAACCGCCCAAGACTACTGAACTACCAATCAGTCAGTCAAATAATTTATCAATCGCTCAGCTCTAGTTCATCACTCGCTCACAATCACAAATTCTATCGATCTAATTTTTGACTAGCCACTTACTACTTTGGTACTCGATCTAACTTATTTAATCGTGGCTATTTAATCTAAACTCAATCTCTAGCTAATCCGGCCACGATTAGACTACTCGGATGTCTAATTAAAATAATTAATTCACTAATTTAATCTTGAGTGCAAATTCACGCCTTAGCCAGGGATTAGAGGTCGACTCACAATCATCAACTACTCCGATCGGTGGCGGCGGTTTTTGGCGAGCGGTGGCGGCGGCGCGACGACCCTCGAACGGCTTAATAGAGCATGACAGGCCAAAAAGGCGGTTGGACGATGGGAGGACAATGACGGTGTCGCTGCTCTAAGGTAGAAACAAAAACGATGGAGGTTGGACAGCGAAGCAGTGGTTGGACAACGGCTGGACTTGCGACGGTGGCTGCATGGTCTTTGACTGCAACGTCGGCGAGCTGGACTCGCGATGGGCGAGGATAATGGAAGGACAGCAGCTCCAGCCGAGGAAAAGGTAGCAGCAAATTCACAAGCGATCGAAAGCAGGAGCAGTAGCAGCAACACGAACGAAAGGAAGACATAGCAGCAGGTCTCCAAGCGGTGGCCGAGAGCATGGCGAGGCAACATCAACAGATTCCAGTTGAGGGAAAATGGAGACAGTAGCTGAAGAAGACAAGCATGGCAACAGCAGCAAGCAAAAGCAGAAGTAAGTGACAGCAGAAGTAAGCAACTGATGAGGAGGAAGGGAAGAACAAGATGCAACAGAGGATAAGCGGCCGAAGGACATGCATTAGCTGCAGATTCCAGTGGCCAAAAGTCAAGCAGCTGTAGCAGAACAAGCAGAGGAAGAGGAGACCAAAGTCAAGCGAAACAAAAAGAAGAGGAAGGAGAAGAAATCGTCGCACAAAGCGGGGTTTCTCTGGGTGAATAGTCAAGGAAGAAAAGTCAAAGGTAAGGACCAATGGATGACAAGAAGGAAGAAGGGAAATGATGAAGGGGCAAACTTTCTCCTGCTTTCAGCCGAAAGGAAAGAAAGGTGAGTGGGAGTAGGTGGGGTTCGGGGGAAAAAGGTTTCAGCCAAATGGGGCAATTGGGAGGTGGGAAAATAATTAAAAAAAAGGACTTAACTTGCATTCAAAATTTTTGTCTCGTGCATAAATTCAAGGGTAAAGGCGTAATTAGAAATTTTAGGATAGGATGAGAAATTTGCACCACAAACGGGTATATTTTTCGGGTTTGCGCGACAAGGATTCGGGCGTGATCGGCGTTCGACGTGAATGAAAATATCAGGGCACAAGCGGAAATTTTCTTCAATGCGGTCAAACGAAATCCAAACGAAATCCAAACCTCGGACCGACGCTCCAACTAAATTAATATTCACATCTGAAAAATTGATTCTTATTCCGTAAAAATCCGAATTTCATTATTTTCGGATTCCGAATTTTTGGGATGTCACACCGCTCCTTTGTTATCAATATTTCTTCGATATCGATAGGAGAATAAAGACTCTCTTACATATAAACTTGCTCTATATTAAGGAAAATGTTGATTTTATAATCTACATTAACCTCCAATCTACATAATCACGAGGATTAAGAGGGTGAGGATAATTGGATTTCCCATTGTGCTCTTACCTTTGCCACTAGCTCTACTTCCAATTGCCATTTTTTGGATATACAAAAAATATAGATAGTATAATGCAAAAAATACAAGGTATGAAAAAATTTGAAATAAAAAATTATTAAAGGAGATAATAAATAAAGAAAATAAGAAATTAGAGAACCAAGAACATAATTAAGACTTAAAAGTTAGAGAGAAAATGAGAGAATTGAGAGCTAGAGAGGATTTGAGAGATGAAGAGAGAATTTGTGTGAAAAAATAAAATATGGAATAGGTATTTATAATTTTTTTTTATCATACATTAAGAAAAAATTATATATATTTTTAAAAGCCAACGGCTCTCAAAAGAGGCGTCGGAACTGCCACTTCCAGGCCCGTTTCGATTTCAGTTCCAAATTTTAATGAACTGAAGCCGGACCCTTATGGCCACGGGCTAGTTCTAATTCCAAATTTTAAGAATTGGGCAAGTGGAACTGGTCGATGGGCCGATTCCGAGTTTGACCGGGCCTGTTCCGATCCTAAACCACCCATGGCCATGACTATTCCTACAGGATGGTCTCATTGAAGGAATTCCACTTTCTTTATCATTGCTCTCATTTTCCTCTTAGGCTCCGTTTGTTTCATTAAAATTGACTTCCTGGAAAATATTTTTCGGATTTTTCGACGTTTGGAGGGCGGAAAATAGGCTGGCCCTGGAAAACATTTCCTCCCATGGAAAAATCTCTTTGAAAAGTGTGAAAAACAATTTTCTCTTTTCAAAAAGAGGAAATCATTTTTCGCTAGTTGCCACCGTCGGTCCCCGGCCGTCTATCGCTGCCCACGGCCACTCGTCGCCAATCGCCGCCTGCCGTCGCCCACCGGAAAATCAATTGCTTGCCAAACGACGAAAATGGTTTTCCAGTTCATTCTTAAGTATTAGCCAAACACCGGAAAATATTGTTATTTTCTTGGAAAATGACTTCTTGGAAAATGTTTTCCCCTAGGAGGCCATTTTCCGTGAAATAAACGGAGCCTTAGTGTTCAAAAATTTGACATTCAAGGAAGACATGACCTAGAAGTTGGCACTCAAAACAAAGAGTGATAAGATTGTACATGTCACGCATCGAACCTGACGGTAACGCAACATCCCACACCTCATTGATCGGCCAACGAGGATGACAACCCAGGATTTGTTGCGGCGCGATCAACAAACATAAAAACTTACGCTAGCAGAAGTGACATCACACCCGTACACACATAGAGTAGGGCAGAGAAGAAGAGACAGATCAACATACAAAAAGACATTTCATTTGAACAATAAAATTAGCGTTTAGATACAACTTTTCAAAAAGGAATACCATCAGCTGACTTATGCTAACAAAAGGGGCAAGTAGGGCCTAGTGGTCTACACATCCACATCGTTCCAGTCAGATGAGGGTAACTTTTCGAGGTTGGACTCCTCGAGCGTCGGTAGATCACTATCCATTCGATTCTCAAAATTTGCTCTGTCTATCTCCATGAGACCAGGCGGCCCACTCATGACTAGGGCTTAGGGTCTGAAAAATAGTTTAACAATAACAGTGAGTCAAAACTCAGTAAGCTCATCTCTACATGGTGAAGCACACGCTCGGCTCAACCCTAAGCATGCAATTCTAGGTTCTCAATTTACCATTACCTGACCAAACTAAACGACTACGCATGTGTATGACCCAACGACACTATAAATCAATCGAGCACACATACAATTCACCATTCAATCCACGGCAGCAAATGCAATTACTCGTGCATAACATGCTCAAGTTTATTTTCTTTTATTCTGCAGCACATTCAATTACATCGCTCATTCAGCCCCGTGCTCAACTCGCAAGGTAGCTAACCAAGATTCAGGTTGGCATAATCCCTTTTTTGCCTATGTACCAGCAAGTACGCTTCCCGCGCGTACAAGACCTAGGTACACTACCCATCTTGGTACCTCAACCAGTAAAGCATCAAATCCAAGACACGAGTTGGCACCCCTTATCACTCCAGTTACCCCATGCCATGCACGTTTGGGCGCACCATCCTTCTTTTGCCGTTTTCTCCTTATTGGGGCATACTCGCCTGCTGCTCAATTCAATTAATTTTCGTGCCACATACCCATGCCAACCATGTATGTCCACACACACACATTATATATAATTCACAACTCGGCACGTTCATACAGGTTTTTCCAAATATCGAGCATAAAATATTTCGTGCAGGCAACCAGTTCGTTTAGACAAAAGTTCAATATTTCAAACGTATGGAGAATCCACAGCCCAACATCACTTGGACAGTATATTAAAGGCAAGATCAGCAACCAATGGCAACCAAACAGCAACCCAAGTAAACAAGCTTTACATTCTAAGCATTTTCCTACTCTAAATCACCCATATAACCCATCTAGAGCTAAACCAAGTCATGTACAACAATCCTACTCAAGGTTTAGAGGTTATGCTTACCTCACACCAAATTTCAATGACTTGGGAGTGGGCCAAACGGAGGCTGAATGACGGCGATTCTCAACGGTGCACCGGCGGGTGAAAATGGCATCGGCGGACTACAGCGATGGAGAGTTGACCTTAGTTGGTCAATAGTGATTCCTAGGCCTAAAAAATAAGAAGAAATGGAGTGAGCAAAAGTCACACGACTACCGAAGCGACGGTGGCTTCCCGAAGGCTCATGGCGTCAACGAGCGGTTCGTGGAGGCTATGGCGGAAAAACGGGCTGTTCAAGAACTAAGTGAGCATGAGAATGGCTTCAAAAGACTTACCTAAGTTGAACAAGGCCAAGGGAGACACGACGGGATGGCCGAACAGCAGACGGCATTGGTGGAGTTCAACTCCCCATGACTAACCTCTATCCAACCAAGATCCACAAAAATCTAGCCACTTTTTGACCAACCTACCTTGATATTCTCGAAATTCAAGGTCTTCGGATGTGTAGGAGAAAATGGGAGTCGATTTGAACCCCAAACAAGCCCGAATGAGCTGATTTCCTTCGGATACACGTAGGGACCCCCGGCAACGGGAGATAATCAGAGAGAGAGAGAGAGAGAGAGAGAGAGAGAGAGAGAGAGAGAGAGAGAGAGAGAGGTGTGGCCGAATGAGGGAAGGAGAGAAAAAGGTTCAGTAAAAAAATGAGGAAAAGAGGAGGGAGAGAGAGAGGGAAAGATTATCCAAAGGATTTAAAAATTCAAGTGAGTGGGGTAGGTGAGAGTGGTTGGATGAAGTGAGATTGAGTTGACGGATTTGATTTGTAATTGAATTGATTTAATTAACAAAGATTTAATTTGATTTTGATTGATAAGACATGATTGATTTGATGGATTGGATTGATTTGACGTTCGACGAAACACTTTCCTTGAGTTTCGTGCAAAATGCACTAATCGAGCTCGGGCGTGAACGATTTAGACATGCTGCCTCTTTAAACTGGCATTCTTTCTAATCTCAAAATTATTAACACTGGCTAACGAGAGAGTCTAATGCAAATCAAGGGTGGAACGATCATTCGTAAAGTACTGCTTTATTTCCTTAAATTCTAGAGCAAACTGGTCAATTGCTGAGCTGACTGGGATGACGTCCAAATTTCCAAAGTGATATTCACAAAGAGTCGATTGTCCAAGTTTGGAATTCGTCTCGTGGCCAAATTCGTTAGATAACAACTTTAGTAAAAACTCAGACCAACGGGCCACCATTAGGAAATCCTAGGTAACCTTTTCCTTTTGGTTAGTTGTTTTGAGATGATCAGTCTCGAGTGAGATTTAAATAAAGTGCATCTTTGAAATATATCCATTCTATATTACAAATCCTGAAAAATGGATTGAATTTTCAGAATATCACAGTACAGCTTCAACGTCTGCTGCACCTGTCAGATAGCCTAGACAAGCTCATTGTGACTCCACCTCCCCTCCTTGATTGCAAAAGTGATAAATCGGGTAAACCTCACTTATGTCAATCTGAACAGCAAAGCTGGAACACCCGCCCAACTCTTCCCTGAATCGAACGCCTCACTTTGGAGGAGATATGAAGAAGTTGATCCAGAAGTTGGTACACTAGGGCAACCAAATGGTAAGTATCGCAAGTCTTCCACGACTCCTAGTAATGGATTCTCGCAAATATCTCACTCAACACTTGGAGATTGAAGGGATGGGCTTTTTACGTGATCCCATAGACAGGCCGACCGTTAGCACACTACGTTCCTCATGTGGATTCAAAGTTCAACAAGCTAGTAGCTCCATGTGCTTTATATACCACAAATCATAAAAGTCCGGATTTTTGAAAATCGTTAAGGCGCTCGAGTCAATATGAATTAAAAAATGACGAATGAAAGTAACAAAGTAATGACTAAACGATTCAAAAATTTAATAGCTCATCTGGTTGTTCTTGAGTTATTTATACGTTCTTCGATAAGGTGAGGTTTCCCAATTTTCAGAGGCATAGGATCGTAGGTTGATCTTACGATTTGAACTTTGCTTCTCTACTTCCGACTCTTTCGTTTCATTCTCGTTCGGATCTAGCTGGGCTTTTGGTTTATGAACGAGCCAGGTCAATGGGCTCGCTTTCTTTACTGTTGTTGGGTTTTGTGCAAAGTTGGTTTTGTAACCGTTGAGCGTTAAATAGTGGATATATTAGACAGATAAATAATTAGAAGATTTTACATAATAATATTTCATATCGCTTGTAATGGATTTTATCATCGCAACCTCCGGAGACGAACGATGCACGAAATCGGCAACAGAAGATCACATCCAAACGGCATCGTTTTAAAAGAACTTCATATCATCATCCAATGTCATACTCCAAGCTGAAACCCGCAAGTCAGGATTGCTTGAATGCTGAGTTCGTCGTAACTGTGAGAAGCCAAGGGCTCAGACTCAATCGTCATCGTCTCCGGGTTACCCCCACTCGCGACCATGTCGTGGCTAGCTAGATCCATCGCTAATTCGCTCAAGCTGGACGACGACGACGACGACGACGAATCCGATCGGAACCCTGGCGCCCCCAGCCCCGATCCCTCTCCGCGACCGAAATCGGCTGTCGAGCCGTCGGATTCTCCGTCGCCGCCGTCCAATGAGTCCCCTAGAGGCGTCAAAGAAGACCTCTCGGAGCTCAAGAAAACCCTAACACGGCAACTCTGGGGCGTCGCCTCCTTCCTAGCGCCTCCGCCCGATCCTTCCCCGCCTCCTCCGGCACGGCATATTGGAGATCCCGATCCGAACTCTCAGCCGTCGCCGCCGCCCGGAAGACCGGCTCCATCTCGGGAGCCGTCCGATCACGAGAATCCCGACGATGAGGAGCTGATCGCCGGGATACGAAGCGATTTCGCGGAGATAAGCGGCAAGTTCAGGAGTGGGATCTCAAAATTGTCGAACAACAAGACCGTGTGGGAGTTCTCTAAGATCGCTTCCAATTTTCTGCAGCTCGGGCCGGAGGGGGATTCGGTGGATGAGGATTTGGTTGGAAATGCAGTTGGAGTGACGGAGGAGGTCTTGGCGTTTGCGAAGAACATCGCAATGCATCCTGAGACGTGGCTTGATTTTCCTCTACCAGATAGTGAAGATGGTTATTCTGATGGTATAGTTTCTTTTTGTTTCAGTGGAGTCAATTTGTTATTGTGGGTCACGCAATCAGTCGTTCCTGCATCAGTGTTGGATTGCTGTTTGGTGGTACAACGTGCTTTCAATTCAAATTTTCGATTTAGTGGAGGTTGATTTAGTTATTTGACTTGTTGTCAGTTATATTTATTGCATTGGCTCTATCTTCATTTGTTTGCTGGAGTTTATGCTTCAGGCGATGTTTCTCGTTTTATACTGAGTTTGTTTTCATGACTATGATGAGTTGGGCTACGCCTGAACTCCAGAACATTACAGGGTCGACAGCAATTTGTTCTTCGGAGTAAGAAAAAGAGCATTTATGTTTTGAAAATATCACTTTCTATCACTTGACACCAGGAAGAGTACTGGAAATTGCAAAGCATAACAATGGAATTGGTTTCCTATCCTTTTTGTAGCCCAACTTCATTGACAACCCATTCAGCTAGTACTGGATGATGATTGATGCCAATGGTAGCATGCATTAGTATGCACCATCTCCTTCCTTGGGAATTTTCAAATTGTGTTTTTGAAGTGTTTGTTTAAATTAGTACAATTTAAGTTGTAGAAGTGCTTTGTTGGAACATGGGCAAGCATCATTTTATTTTGCGGCTAATCATGAGAACTTGACTTTTTTTTTTTCCTTACTTTGGCAATAATCAATTTAGGTAGGGCATGAGGACACACAAACATGTGGCAAGTAATGGGGATAGATCTAATGGAGTGGGAAATAGATTGGCGTATGGTCTGTCTTAGGACGGAGTGGAGAAAAGTTATCCGCATCGTAGAGGGGGGGATTTCCTATGTTCTAGATTGCCTTGTTTAATCCTTTCTATTTATTTATTTATTTTATTTTTGGGTATCCATGTTTTTGCTTTTATTTTAGCATATTTTAAGCTTTTTACTTCGGGTTCATCGACCGCCGATCCCAACTGGTTTGGGATAAAGGTGATGTTGATGTTGATGTATTATGCTTGTCATATGGTAGAACTATCTTGGTCACAGCTGAGTTATTTCAATCTGCTGCGCTTGTTATCTTCATTCTTTTGCCAGATTTGTAATGACTGCATCTAGTCATGTTGAAGCTTTATTGTAGATTGATTTAGTTTGGAATCAGTAGCCTCCTTGGCCCTCTTTAGCAATAACTGGTTTTGTTTACATAGGTAGAGTCCATGGGAGTTCTCCCTTCTCTCTGTCTCTGTCTCTGTCTCTGTCTCTGTCTCTGTCTCTCTGTCTCTCTCTCTCTCTCGCGTGCGCGCGCACGTACACGTACACATGCGCACATTCCCTAGAATAATTGGTTTGGTTTATAATTTGATATGCCTAGTGTCAACAACATCAACATCACCTTTCTCCCAAACCAGTTGGGGTCAACGGTCGATGAATCCAAAGCAAAAAGGTTAAAATATACTAAAATAAAAGTACAAATATGGCTACCCAAAAATAAATAAATAAATAAATAAATTTGATATGCCTAGTGTATACCAGTTAAATGTGTTATTCTCTCCTATCGGATTAGATTTTTGTTTTTCTTTCAAAGAAGCTTATCTTTAGGAGTTCTGCATAATGAAACTACCTAAATTGCTTCTGTAGAATTTGAACTGTCTGATGCGCAAGAAGAGCATGCTTTAGCTATTGAACGGCTTGCACCAAGATTAGCTGCTCTCAGGATGGAACTCTGCTCAGAATACATGAGTGATGGTTGTTTCTGGAAGATTTACTTTGTTCTTATTCATCCCAGACTCAACAAACAAGAAGCTGAACTACTTTCAACACCACAAGTGAGTAGTTTCAAGCATGAAAATATATTGTGAAGTCCATAATACTTATTGATTTATGGTTATGGTTCTCTCCTATGAAGAAAGAGAGTTGTGCATGATCTCTTGTGGAAATTGTCAGCCACTTGGCCATAGAGGTTATTTTTTGTGAGCGTCTACATTTATCTCCAATCATGATCTGGCTTTCTTAGGGCAATATCTCACAACTTCTATCTATTGGTTGTGATGCTGTGTGGCATTAGAGATCCCAATTTATTGTATATTTAGTTTTTCTATTGCATGACAACTTTGATCAAAGTGTTCCTTGGCATCATGACAATGTCTACTCATTTTAGGTTCATGTGATGCTCCATGGATTGGGTAGCCATTAAATTGCATGTCATCCTGATCCTATTAGCTAATTCACGTCAAATGATGACTAATATAGGTCACGAGCGTTGATGACGCGCCATGCGTGTGTGCAAAGTTGAATAGGTAAGAAAGAAATAGATTGAGAGTTACCTTAGAAAAGAAAAAGGGTAGTTATTCTTTGACTGGAGAAAATTGGTGCATTTAATATTTTTTGAGTGGAGCAAGTGGGGTGCTTGGGTGGTGGATGGAATTTAGTTGTTAGTCTTTTATTATTATGTCGTGAAAGGTAATTTTGGAAGAATAAAACGTGTTGTGATATGAAATGTGGTTTAACTTAAATTTATAGATAGTTCATATTTCTGTAGCCTCAATCCCTTTAATTTGAGGTGCTAACCTTCATATGGTCTTCTAGCCAGAATTAGTTATTTCAGCATCGTAGTTCTCTACAGAGCTACATCATTGACATCCTTTTTGTACTTTCATTCTTGTTTTTTGTTGTCCAAGTGATGTTTATTGAAGGCTCAATGGGATGTGAGGAAAAGCTCTACAACATCGTGTACATCTTTTCTATAACAAAATGCCTGCCGATCAAATTTAACCATGACAATATGGAAATTTCATGCAAGAGATTTGACTTCCTCCGGCTGTATACATATGCTTGGATTTAATAAATTCGCAGAAAGAGCATGTTGCTAGCTGAATTTTTTTGCTATAACAAGTGGGTGTTTGGTCTGGCTTTTCTTTTTGTGTTAATTGTGTAATTTCTTTTTGCATCAGCCACTCAAAATTGTTGAACACATATGAATATTGGGCATTTGAAATCACCCATTAAGAATTCACATTTGGACATTGTTCAAACGTTATATGTGAACAATTGAACAATGTCCAAATGTAATTCCAAGTTACCCCACTAGCCTTGTGGACCAGGTAAGACGGATGCCATTTAACACACACCATTGAACCATGGTCCCTGGGCTGTTGAGCATTGGGTGGTTCAAGTGCACTTTCATTGATTTCTCCATTTTGAGTGCTTTAATCTCACATCTTACTTGCCTAAGAAAAAAGGAAATATCACTTCTTACAGAAATTTTGTTTTTTATGAGATTTCAATTTTTCAATTTATTGCCATTGGTCTTAATTTTTTCATATTGAGTGTGAGATGCCATGTGTCACCTTCCTTGGTTGCAGATAGTGGAAGCAAGAGCGATGCTGATGCAGGAGTTACAGAACCGGGGCAAGGCTGAAGTTGAATCAGACTCGTCTGGAAGGGATTTAAGAACAGACTCTGTGGATTCATCACACAAAGAACATTCATCTGTACCTTCAAATGCTCAATCTGAATCTGCACCTTCTCAAGTATCTGTTGTTGGAGCAGCTGAACCTGCAGTTGTGGCTATCACTGAGAGGGAGAAACATCCAGTGGAGACCACTGAAATACAAATTATTGGCAAACCAGTTGTCAAGGAAAAAATAATCTATCAGAAAGAGTATCAGCATTCGCATTCTGGATCCTCTTCAAGGGTTTTGGACAATAAGTCTGAAGATGATGCTGATGATTGGTTGAAAGAGGAGGAGACTTTGGAAGGAGCTGATGTCAGAGGAACCACTGTCCATATAGAGAATGATGAGGATGTATCATTTAGTGATCTTGAGGATGATGATGGAGACATGCCCACAACTTACAAGAAAGTTGCCTACGGATCTGATTCTTCCACAAAAGATTCAAGAGACTGGGTTCAGCTCGGTGCAAGTTCTGATGACTCTAGCAAAGAGGTGAATCCTGGTGGTAAAAATGGTGCTAAATCTGATAAGGTGACTGATCGTGATCTGGAGATTAAGGAATCAAATGACTGGCTCAATGTTGATGACATCGACGAGGTATGATACAATTGTACACTTCCAAGATGCATATGTTCACGCATTTCTTTCAAGCTGCCTTTTCTATCGTCAAATACTTCAGTTATGGTTTTCTCAGTCTAATTTAGGCTCTGGAAACTGATGTTTGTACATAATTCCAAGTCTGAAATCTATCATTGTGTATGGTATGTCCCAAGTCCATTTGCTGCATTTCAGTGCAGCTAGCCCATTGTTTGTTTGCCTAACTTTGGTCATATAAAATAAGAAAACATCATTGAAGGCCTAATAACGTTGGGACTTTTTAAATAGCTGTAAAGACATTATCTGAAAGAGAGGCCAAGATTGTATGGGCAGAGACTTAGGTCATCTGCAGAAATCCACTTTAAATATTAAAGACACAGGAGAAATGCAAACTACTGTAACATTTACCTGAGTTTATACGTGTCACCAGCTCTAGTTCGTGGTTCATGTAAACCTGACCGACTGAAACAGCCTGTTCAGGTTTTATCAGCTTGTTTAAGAGATTTCATGTCATGTTAATCATCTACCGGTGATCCTGGATTGCTGTTAAGAATGTAGACAATGCCTTAAAGAGAAAATTGCGCCTTTTTTTTAATCACTTAAAAATTATAGTACAACTTGGTTGGGGACTAGGCATAATATGACGAGGATACTAGAGCAGAATGGATAACCTTTAATATGCTATGTATGTGTTTTACCATAGAAGGATTTGATAGTAAACCCATTCATTGTATTGAAGCTTGTGGGCATGAATCAATCTCTGCTTTTCTTCTAATCCTGAGTATAAGTAATATTTGACTACAGCTCCAAATCTTCATGCATTGAAATTCTACATTCCGTTATGTTTGGATCCATACAAATGATCATTACGTGGATCAATCATCTTAAAATTAGTAAATTTTGTTTGTCACTTTCTTTGAGAGTATTGAACGAGGATTAGAAATGCGCTGGACATTGAATCTACAAATGATCGATACACTTTAGCTCTCGGTAAATTTGTGTGGCAATCTTCGTTAATTTGGCAGATATGTGGAGCTGATATGACGTTCAATTGAAGCTTCATTGGCCTGAACGTCTACAAACAAAACCAAAGGAAAAAGGGAAAAAATACGTAGAAGTTACGAGGCAGCTGCTCGTATCGTGTCCCCCTTTGACCCATCTTAAGTTTTATAGAGGTCTCTTGAATACGAGTGGTAATTCGTTTGCTACTGTATATTCGTGTCGGTTATTATTGTCGTTTCCTGTCTAAGTGGGTGAAAATTCGTTGGTTTATGTCGATTCAAAGTTAAATTTACTGTATCTTGTTCGGGTATCTCTAAAATATTGAAGTCGTATTTGACATGTCGCGTTCTGAAATTGCTAGTCAGTGAAATATAAGTCCAATCTATAAATTGACTGTTTTTTTTTTTTTGCAAAGCCTTTTTACTCTTTATTTGATTTTTATTTTAATCCTAGAGGCAAGAATTCAGAGCACTTTAGCTTTCCGGAGGATTTTATCAGTTTGCCATCAATAAAAAAAAAGGATAAATTGCCAACAAAAAAAGTTTTCTCTAAATCCTAAGTTTTTGTTTTTTGAAATTATCTCGTTGCTAGCTGGAATTGAAAGATCCCAAAGAGGAGTGTCCATGCATGACAGAGCCCAAAAAGCTTGAGGAGGGACAAAATATCAATTTTGTGGAAGACTATTTAGCCTTTGGTGGCCCAGTGAGCGACTTCGTTAGAAGGGGTCCTAGGGAAATGGGCCAGGAGAGCCCGTAGATGGGCTTGATATTTTCTTTAGGCAGTCCACGATAAGAAGTCTCGCTTCCCAGATAAAGTGATCTGGATTGTGGCTTATCAGGGCATTAACCAAATCAGACCGATCAGACACGATGCAGATAGAATTGAACTATGAAAAGCTTCTGGAAAGGAGGTGGAGGGCTTTGAACGCAAGAAGGGCTTCCCGCTTGCGCCTTGGACCTTCTAGATGACACAACCAAAATTGGTTTTTCTTTGGGAACGGTTTAAATGATTGTTCTGTGGCTTTCCCAACTTGTACATTAGGTGGTCTTTTACTAGAATGGCGTAATAATTGGTGCTGTGCGAGTAGTTTCCACCTGTCGGTACGTCTACTACTTGTCGAATATGGGGCCCTGAAATTGCTGCGATATGGGACTATACGACATATATTTTGAGCTACCATGTTGGAAAGGTCATAACGCAAAACGGGGCAGAAAAGTTCTTGGTCATACTTACTGTTAACGATGACAACACATGTCCTTGAATTAGTCTATTAATATTGATATCTCATGTAGTTAATAAGATCAATACTACGAAAAATTTCAAATTGCTAAACCTGTAACAAATTTACCCCAACTATTTTTTAACCATCAAAAACCCTAAATTAGTACACCTTTGACAAATTTGTTCCCAAACTAAAATACCTGCGATACATTTACCCATCGCTAGTTTTCGTTAAATTTTATCATCAAATTATTGATTTTGATGACATGCGGCAATTGCTGAATGTACATGTTTGAAATTTTTACCCTCTATTTGCTATATTGAGATTTTTTTTTGTATTAATCTAATTTAATGAAAACTAACGGATGGTAAATTTATCACATGTGTACAAGTTTGAGGTTTTTGATGGTCAAAATAATTAGGTTAGGGTAAATTTATCACATGTGTACTAATTTGAGATTTTTCATGATCAAAATAATTAGGTTAGAGTAAATTTATCATAGATGTACCGGTTTGTGGTTTTATGTGGTCAAAAAATAGTTTGAGGTAAATTTGTTACAGGTGTACTAGTTTGAGATTTTTTGTGGTATTAACTCTAATTAATATTGTAAAGTACTCATTCAAAATTCAAACTATTCTTGAATTAGTCCATTAATGTTGATATTTCTAGTTAATATTGTAATAGACTAATTCAAAATTAGTCCATTAATGTAGATACCTAATGTAGTTAATGATGTAGCGGACAAATTCAAAATTCAAACTACTTTGAATTAGTCCATTCTTATGTAGCATAAACTCTGTAAATACATATACTGTTCTAGAGTTAAAGGATAAATGAAACTCATTTTCAAGCCTATATTCTAATTCTTAGTCCATTCTTATGTAGCATAAACTCTACAAATACATATGCTACTCTAGAGTTAAAGGATAAATGAAACTCATTTTCAAACCTATATTCTAATTCTTACACTTGCCACCGGGTTCAATCCTGGATGGGTCGTTATTTGCGGCCTGCAAGTAAGTTGATTTTGATTAAATCAGTGGCTCAAGCTATTCCTTGTTAATTCCTAAAGTCATATGCTCATGCCGACGTCAGATGGCTGGGGTAAGTTACTAAAAACTTCTGCCGGCCCCATGATGATCGTAGCGATTGACTTCGTTTCATTCGGTGGAGCACAATCGCACAATCGCAGACGCGAAATTAAGGGGACGTTTAGGTATCCGCCGGATGCACGAATTTGATCAGTCGTTGGAGTGTACTGACGGATCAGAACTCTCTGTGGGCAGACATGACCCGCAAAATGTCTATTCACCAGACATCCTTTTTTGCAACTACTAGTCCGGTTCACAAGAATGGAAGCACTTGAGGCGAATAAAAAGCGTCATCCGACAAGTTGGCCATTGCGACGGGGAAACCATGAATGCCACTGAGATGGTGCCGGACAATATGAAGCATCTTTCTGACTAAATAATACCACCCAGAGGTCATTGGATGTTGATGTTTTTTCAAATATTCGATTTGATTCGACTGTCACTCCTTGTTTGCACGACAAGCCTCATCTTCCACCTAGTCCAAATCACTCCCGGCATCCTACTGATTGCGGTTCTGAAAGGCCAAACTGATTCCAAAATCAACATAGGGAGATGTCCCAAGATGGTTATTTGCAGGCTGGAGCATGAATTTGGGAAGAGTCAAAGCAACAAGTCTCCGTGTCTTTATTACATTTCTGGTTTTTAGTTGTCATTTGTTGTTTTTCAAGTTACTAGGACTTTCAATGCTTTCTAGTTGCCATGAGTCTTTACTATTCGAAGTCCCTATGTTGTCTAGTCCCCATGTCTTTTATTACTTGTCTATTGCTTGTGTTTGAGTCCCTCTATATCATGAGGAAGAATTTTCTATTATAACAAAGACTTGATTGATTGAATAAGAATTCCTCTTCGTGAGTTAAATTGTTCTCCATCGGCATCTTTACCCTTGGAGAGTGAAATATTCCTTGATAGTGAGCCAAAAGCCCTTTATTCTCGATTGGTAGCGTTGAGTTTATACCTTGGTGGTGAGTTTCAATTCAATCCCGATCTTTATCCTTGGCTAGTAGTGTATCCTTTACGCCTTGGTGGTGATCATACTCTATCACTTTATTTTGTATCGTCGGCTTGTGGTTTATCATTTATGCCTCAGTATAGATCGCATGCTATTGGTTACTGTTCTAATACACTCTTTCACACACTTATCCCCAACAACACCCATACACTTCAATCCTTCCAAGCTGATTGCAATTTAGAATGTACAAAATTTCCCTACCGACGGAATCACTTGCCTATGCACACATCATGATTCTCCCTAATTAGACCAAGGGTGCTCTATCCTAAAATGCCTAATTATTTAGTTAATTTGGCTAGGTGCAATCGAGTCTTATTGAGCAGTGTTGAGTCGTCCATTGATGAGCTGCATCTTCTATTTAATTTTGAAGGATGAAGAAGTTATGCTATGGAAACAATAAATTTTTTTTTTCAAGGGGGAAAATGTGGCACCTCAAATCTTGCAAATCGGGGTTTGCTAGATAGTAGTGCCCAGAGGCGCCCGATCCCTAGGTCTTCCCCAATCTTAAATTTGAATAATCTACAAAATCAACATATGATCGGGAACTTGAATAGCATATTAGAGTCGTAACCAATCAATTTAAGAAAAATTAGGTTGACTGGACACTTAAATGGCCCAAATAGTGATAGGAAATTCAACTACCTTAGCGCACTTGTGAAGGAGTAGGTCAAATGAAAACATGAGATCTTAAGTCCAAGGATCTATTACACGTGCCCAAATTAGCATCCACAAGGCCCTTTCAGTACCACAATCTTATTTTTGGTTAAGTCCTAAGGCATTTATCAATCAATTTCTTGTTTTAAAGTCTTGAAATGTCGCCCATACACTTATTTGAAAAATGATTAAGAGGCCATTTTCTCGTGTGCAATGGTGTGACTCTAGTTGTGTGTTGAAAGTGTGTACGTAGATGTCAATTAAGATGCAAAGTTCAATCATGACATGCAAGAATGACATGACACAACAATAATCATGTACAATGAGAAATGAAAAATCATATGCAAGTCAAAGTGACGAAATGAAAAAAATATTGCAATAATGACATGTAACATGACTTGACAAATCATATGAAAGATATGACCATGAAGGGACAAACATGGCAATAATCACATATATCATGACATGGCAATGAGATAACATGACATGATAATAATCAGCATGGAAAATCAGACGAAAGTCATGGCAATGAGCTGACCCAATACAATAAGGGTATATTATAGATTCTATGATTCCAAATAGATTATTCGATCTTTTTGAAATTGAAAAGGAGGGAGTCAAGATTTACCTTCAAAATGCAAGAGTTTCGGTACTTACACAGACAATAAACACGAGAAAGCAAGAGAAATGTGAGAACCGAGCTCAATTTGAGAAAATTTTAAGAGTGAAAAGATTAGGGACAGACTCAACGTCTCTGGAAATGGAGGGAAAAGGGGGTTCTCATAGGCAAATCGAACCGCCTTCAGATGAGGTGAGGTGTGCGTGCCTTATCTCGAGGCGTGCAGGCCTGGAGTCGAGGCTCACTCTTTTTGGGCCTTTATATATTCCATTTGACGTTTAAATCATGTGACTCTTGCGTCATGGGAGTGCTTTGGTTGATAGCTTTCGCATGAGCCTAATATTTTTGGGTGAAATGACGATGTCATGGACTCGAGATTTCAATCTATATTGGAGCCTAAGGCTTGGGCCTATGAATCTGCCACTGTTGTGATGACTTATCATTTTCAAAAATCATCATTTGCCATAATTTAGGGAACTAAAATGTTTCATTCAACTCTGAGACCTCTAAAAATGATTGTGGGTTTTAGGATCTTTCTTCGAGTATCAAAAAATTTGACCGGCAATTGCTTCCTTATCCAATATCCGTTCAACCTAATTTTTGTTGAGTGGGAATGCTTGGATGGAAAATTGATCAACAAATTGAGGTGGTAGCATAGGTGTCAAACGACTGGTCTTTGCTCTTTGAGGCCTTAAATTTGTTTTGGGCCTTGTATCCCACAGATCAACCTTTAGCCAACATTTGATCCACCCTAGGTCAAACTTAATGCTTTTCTGAAAATGGGAGCGAAATTTAAGGCGCAACAATAAGAGGATGGTGTCTGTGGAGTCTAAAGGGCTGGGATCCTTTTTATGAGACCAGCAGCGTTGTTGCAGTTGCGATCGACTCAAGACCGAGGTGATCCCCTTTTGGTAGAGCGAGTGTCTTGGTATATTGGCCTTGAGCTTGCTCGTAGATGCTCCAAGACCGACGCTTTGGTTGACACAGAGTCAGTAGCTAACGTTGGCCTCTCTCAATTTTGAGTTTGAAGCCTGATTTAGCTAATCAAATGAACTCCCGCTGTCATTCAATATAATTGTTTCATTGGCAAGGGAAAAATACCTTCCAAAGCATGGAGTGATGGGTTATAAACCGCCAAAGGTTCTTGTTAGAAAATCTAACCAAAAAGTTAAGTTGATAGATAGAGGGATACCACATTGATTGTAAAGAGCATATAGAATCTATTGTTAAGCGATGTTGGATAATACTTCAACACTCCTCACTCACGTCGAAACTGGAAAATTAGTGGCACGTGAAATTTGACTCATGGAGGGTGGACATACATTCGTGAAGGAGATGACGCTGGCCTTGATACCAAGTTGAAATATGCGATGTACAGAATACTACATTTTTCTATCATGAATGCTCAACTCTTATGAAGTGTCTCTTGAAGAAAACCTCATAGTAGATTTTGATAATGACAAAACAATCCTTATCATCTGAGTTAGATAAATGCATCTAACTATTTTGTATGCAAATGATAACTTCAGAAGAAGGAGCATATCCATACCGTATGTGGCTTCACACTTTATAAGTTGAATTACACAACTATAGTCTATAGCGGTATCTTCAAGATAATTATCCTATATCACAAGGATGATTTTATGAATCATCCTAGATGTGCTCGGAAGCTGAGATACATATATCTTCAAGGCATTTGCCTCAAGGAATTATAAAACTCAAGCTTAGAGTCCAACTTATGTTTAGAATCAGACGCAAATCATCCTTATAACGGCTAGTGATCTGGCTTAAATTTCACATATTTGAATTATCAATTTTATAGATGGTCTTGCTAATTAAATATTACATCAACCCATCTTAATTGATTAGCAATATACTCTCAATTTTCAACGGCTACTTAATTCTTTCCAAAGGGTTAATTGGAGATTGATCCTCTAAGACTGTCCAACAAGTAGATATGAAGTGGAGTATAAACGGAGATCAAGGTGCTGAAGAGAAGAGAGAAACAAGAAAATAAAATCCAAACTCTAAAGAGAGCTTCAATCATATACTTGTCTTCAAATAGTAATTATTGAGAGGTTCTTGTTAGAGTGATGGTGTGAGATAGTGTGATTTCTTAACCAGAGTACTGTAACTCATTGTAACCTCTAAACGATTGAATAGCGAAATCCACCCAATAGACTGTTGAGAGTAGACGTAGACTTAATCTAAAACCGATAAATTTCGTGTGCAAGTTTATCTATCTCTGAACTCTTACATATTGCACATGATAATTTTTGCGCATACGCGAGTCTGAATATATTGCCGCTCATATCAAAGATTACCAACTCAATTGTACTTAGTTTTGTCATTTTTAAAGTCTTATTTTATTCCAATTATTAGTGGGATCATCCTGGACCACGGACGCCCTTGGAAAAGGTCACATTATATTGATTTACCTTCACGCTACCCACACCCCACTTGGGCGTAGTTTGCTACCTTTGTGAAAGGTTTTAATTTAAATAGCACTTTATTTATCAGTTTGCATCACAATTTATTTACTTATCAGTTTATACCACACTTGAAAGAGGTTTATCCCGTTTAAAGGAGGTTCACCCTTATAGTGGATGGTACTTTTCTTCCGTGTTATTTTATTGATCATTTTATATATTACTTTTGCTATTTTTATTATTCGTAATTCACGTGATTTTATTTAATCATTTCATGATATGTATATATATTTTAATTATACATCACTCTCTTCTTCCTATTTCTCTTTTTGTATAGATCTCCAGATTCTGAGGGCAGCTCGGTATCAGAGCCAAGGGGGGTGTATATTGGTAATCTTGATTAAAAAAAGAAAAAAACGTCACTTCTGTATACATGGACACACAAAAACCAGAGTATTGAATTCTGGCGGATTTCCAGATAGATGTAAAGTAAGTTGACGGTGCACTAGTGTGAAAGGAAAAGGAACTAAAGTAGAAAATGTACACAGTGAAGCACTAAGTTATTCCGGATGCTTACAAGAAAGAAGAACACGTAAAGTTGACTCTCCAAGTCGACGTAATTGTCTTGGCACAGAAGTCCTCTTCCAGGAGAGACTTTGAAGTAGATAAAGAAAATTTCACCATTCTGGCATCATCACGGTCACTCAGCACTAGAAGGTGGGGAAGTCTCCTCAGGTCAACTCGGAATATCAACTTACGAGCTAACTTATCGTTTTTCCTATGCACCGTCCACCCGCATTCGCATATTCATCGAGTTCTTTTTCACATAAGTAGGTATACAAACACAAAAACTCGATTGACTGGAGGATTTAATTCCCTGTAAGCCTTACTAACTAGTAGAGCCCAGGTTTTGGGGGAGCATGATCCATAGCAGTTCGCACACGTTTCATGGGGTTTTGAACCATATATGCTTAAGCACGTAGAAGTTATTAAATTTGTTCCCTAGCCCAAGATATTACAAAGTGTTAATTATATGAGTATTTTTTTTAAGATGTAAAATGTAAGCATTAGTCTTAAGATGAAGTACAAAAGTTTAGGGGCATCCCAACATTACAAATAAAACTAATAATGCCAGAAGATGGCCATAGGAAGAGGTCTAATATTTTTATAGAGTAAAGTTGTACCTCTAACTTGGTTTTAAAATGTCTGCAGTGCACTCTATCCGACTATGACAGTATTTTTCGGGTCGCATCTACCAGCTGTTAAGTGATATCAAGTTTAATGACCAAAGGTCAAGTTGTTAGAATGCCTTTGCCTTAGAGTTAGAGAGATTCTCAATGACCAACGGAAAAGTTGGGGTGTGACGCTTTGCCGTCTCCTTAATTTACTTTAGTCGTTCTAGCAATTGATTAACGTTTGAACATGTGGTCAAACCTCTGTCCAACATTCCTTCCCTCCCCCCAATATTCATGTGCTTTCTCTATGATTCGACGCTAATAACAACGAAAAATACAAGAACCCCCAAAATGGAAGATCAATTCACAAGATGTCTGTTTTTTCTTATTGCGCGTTTCTCCCAACATACATTTTGGTGGAAAATGCACCATCCCAACAAAAAATTAAGCACCAATTCTCTCTCTTAGAATAATTCTCTCTCTCTCTCTCTCTCTCTCTCTCTCTCTCTCTCTCTAAAGTGACAAGCAGAACAAACTCTCGTGCCGTGTTAAATGGGCATCTGATGGAGGAACCCTTTTTGGGTTTGGTTCTTCTTGATTAAATTCCTGTGGTCGCCCTAAATCAGCCATTATTTTTCTTTTTGAGCCAACGGGGTATCTTTCCTGGCTGTCTTGAATTCACACCCGTAAACCATTTGTCTTTGCCTCTTCTTCTTTGGCCTATAAATACCCCCACATGCATAATTCACCTCCGTGAGTCTCTCAACTCTTGCCTAAAGTTTGAAAACATCCAACTCCCAGAAATTAAATATGGCGAAGCTGGTTGCTCTGTTCTTGATGATCTCTCTCCTCCTCTGCTCAACTTCAGCCTTCGGTGGGCGACCTGAACCAGCCTTTCCTCAAGAGCAGCCCATGACATCTCGCCATGAGGTTAGTTGATTCTGTTCAGAAGCTTTCATATGAGAATTGAAAGGAACATATGAACCGAGTGATGTTTACATTTGATTTCCCTGTTCCTTCTTTTTCTTGTTTTCAGAGGGTTGAGGCAGAGCACGTTGAGGGGGTTGAAGAGAGCTGCGAAGGAGTTGGCGAGGAGGAGTGCTTGACGAGGAGGACTCTCGCTGCTCACCTCGATTATATTTACACTCAAAAGCAGAAACCCTGAAAACAAAAAGTTGGATTCTTGTGCAATATAATGTAATATATCGGTATATATTAAGAAAAACATCGTCTTCATCGAGTAATTGCCGCCTCCTTTAGCTGAATCTTTGTGTTGTTCTCCTTCAGTGATCTTCTCGCGTGTCTTTGTGTTCGGTGGCAATGATGGATCAATTCTATAAATTTAGCGTTCGGTTTCTGCTCTTTTTTACTTCGGGCCCTCTTTGGCTCAAGCTACTGAGACTCGCTTAATTGATAAGCTTTTGAACTGAAATTTCTGAAAAATCTATTGGAGTAATTTGAATAGTTCTGAATTCCTGTATAATTTACACGTGAATAGACGATGTTGAGAATTTTGCACCACTGATCATGTATTCCGAAGTTCAAGCTTTTCGAGTGGTGCTTAATTAGTTGTTCTCGAAATTTCGCAAGAAAAATTAAATTCAATATAGGTAAAACTGGCTAATC